>CM069909.1:136289309-136889309 GCA_036172215.1 Camellia granthamiana | reverse complement strand
AACAGTACAGTCTATATACAGTCTATACAATCATATACAAACATTCAGTACGGGGACCTAATCCCTCGTCAACAGTACAGTAAAACAGTAGACAGTCTATACAGTGATACAAAACAGTAAGGAGACCGATGGGGGACACAAAAACACCCCAAGCCATAGCATGGCAACTCGGAACCTCGCAGTGAGGCACATAGGCTGGCTTGACAAAACTGGAGCTTACTCCGACGCTTCTAGCTTTGATCCGATGCCTGTACACCTACATATATATATGAGCAGTGAGCTAAAGCCCAGTGAATAACATAATGTATAAAGAGGTTAAGAATGTAATGTCCTTACAGTAATGAAAACAGTTCAGTAAACAGTATTTCAGTCTTTCAGTCAGAACAGTCATTCAGTCATATGTGGTACATCCATTAGCATAACAGTAGACAGTAGGTCTTAAAGACCGAACAGTAATGATGGCCAGTCATTCAGTAAACAGTATGGTTCCACAAGGGAACCGACAGAGATCCCTGTAACAGTACAGTCAGTAACAGTAGGTGCTGAGGATGCCACAGTACAGTTCAGAAATATAGGACATACATTCATTCAGTAAATAATTACATTTCAGTAAAACAGTTCAGTTGCAGTTCCATTCAGTAGACAGTTCAGAAGATAATCATATAACCATTTTCGAACATATCTTTATACAATCGTTACTCACAGAGATTGGGCTACAGAATGCTAGAGCGCGTCCCCGAGTGTCAACCCTAAACAGTTAACAAAATGAACACACTCTAAGTTTAACAGTTGGGGAAGTACAATAATTAACTCCCTATTATGCCTCGGTGTGTTCTACGTCTATAGCCTCATTAAGATGTCTTAAACTAGGCCTAAGAATGCCTAGGATGGAATGAGGATATGAAAATACACTTAGAAAACAATTCCAGAATTTTCAGTGAAACAGAGTCCCGCTCGAGCGCAGGTTTCCCCCGCTCGAGCGGACAAGCAAACAAAGGTCCCCGCTCGAGCGCAATATCCCCGCTCGAGCGGACCAAAAAGTACTGGATAGGTGAAATCTCCGCTCGACGCCCGCTCGAGCGTGTCACCTAGTCCTCCGCTCGAGCGCTCAATACTCCGCTCGAGCGGACTGATACACAGTGCAAGATGCTGGGAGCTCGATTTCTCCGCTCGAGCGCTACTCCTTCCGCTCGAGCGGACAACCAAAATCTGGAAATTCCAGATTTGAGTCCCAAGCTCAAAACCAAGTTCAAAAGCAATGTTTTCGATCCTCTTGGGCTATTTTCTGGAAAAACTCTTTTAAACACATAGAATAACAAGTTTCAAAACTCAATTTAAGAAATCAAAGCCCAAGGGTGTTTAATTCAAACCCAATTTCAAACCATTTTCAAGAATGAACTTCAAACATGACATGCATGGATTTTAAACCAAATTAAAGCTTCAATCCTTGCTCGATTGAGCTCAATAGTTGGAAAACAAAATGAAAACATGGACTTTAGCTTAAACATGGACATGCATGGACAATCTACCATGAATTCAACTTCAAAATGCACCAATTCAAGCATGCATGCAACAATGGAGTTCCAATTCAACATTTATGAGCAAATTCATGACTTAACTCAAAATTGAAACATGAATTATGCAAGAATTAGCTCTAATTCAACAACAAGAAGATGAATATCCCACCTTAGTCTTGTATTCAAGATTTAAGAGTCCAATTTGACAATTCTCTAACAATTTCTTCAATATCCAAGCAATCCAACAAGAAGAATGCACTCTCTTCCTCTCTCTCTCTCTAAATTCGGCTATAGCAAGCAAATGGCTGAGGAGATGTTTCCATTCAAGTGTATAAGGCTCAAATAATAAGATTAAACAAAGGTCCATTAGGTGGCAAAGTTGTAATTAAGCCCAACTCTTCAATTAATCAATATTTAATTTAATTTAATCATTCCTAATCAAATTTCAGATAAATATACCATAAAATCACAAATATTCTACTGATCCCAAAACTCTAAACGGTTTCTAATTCGGCCGCCGATAAGGCCTCCAATTAACAGTTTAAACACATGAATTCAAACAGATAATCAATCAATCAAACAGATGCAATATGCAATTCAATAGATAAACTTATTCAATTTCAGTTTCGATTTCAATCAGTCCATTCAGTACTTCAGTTAATTCAATTATCAGTCATTATCAGTTCAGTTTAGCAGTAACCAGTAGCTAACTCAGTAGTTTATTGGTAATCAGTACGAGGGTTGTTACAGCTATGAGTGCAAAAATCCTAGACATATGAAGATGGATTGTCCAAAATTGAAGAATCATGGAAAAGACTACAAAAGAAACAAAAAGGCCATGGTAGCAGCTTGGGGAGAAAGTGAAGATGAAAGCTCAAGTGATGAAATTGAAAATGAAGTAGCCAACTTATGTCTCATGGCTCTTGAAGATGAAGACTCTACTCAAGATGAGGTAACTACTCTTTATGAAGAACTTAAAAGTGCATTCCATGAACTACAAGATGAATTTAGAAAAGTTTGTGCCAAAAATAATGTATTGAAGAAATCTGTTGCATCTTTATCTATTAATGTAGAAGAATTAAAGAAAGAAAAAATTGTTTTGAAAAATGATTTCGATACTATCTCTAATGAGAAAACTACTTTAAAAAACAATATTGATGATTTAACAAAAACACTTGAAAATTTTGTAAAAGGTAGATATAATCTCAATATGCTTCTTGGAAATCAAAGATGTGTTTTCGACAAAGCGGGCATTGGATATGACCCTATTAAAAAACAAAAGAATCTCAATACAATTTTTGAAAAGGCACCTCTCATGACTCACCCTCATATTACTTGTTATTGTTGTAGAAAGAAAGGCCATTATATATCTTCTTGTCCATTCAAAAATACTATAAACATGGGAATTAAAAAAATTTGAATTGTTAAGGGATCTAACAAAACTAGCCAAGAAGGACCCAAGAAACTATGGGTACCAAAAACCAATACTTGATTGTCATCTTGTAGGTTTGCTTTAAGTCCAAAGCTAAAGAAGGGAAATGGTACCTTGATAGTGGATGTTCCAAACACATGACCGGAGATAAATCCTTCTTTACTACACTGTCATCCAAAGATAGAGGCTTTGTTACTTTTGGAGACAATAAGAAAGGAAAAATCATCGGTATTGATGGCATCGGTATTTCTCCTAACCCTTCTATTGAAAATGTTTTACTTGTTGATGGACCTAAGCATAATCTACTTAGTATTACTCAATTATGTGATAAAGGTAATCGAGTTATTTTTGATAAATCACATTGCACAATTGAAAGCACAAATGATCATAAAGCTTTATTCGTTGGTAATCGTCACGATAATATTTATATTTTTCATTTCAACGATCTCTATGCTAGTGATGTTAAATGTCTATAGGTTAATAATGAAAATAGTTGGTTATGGCATAGAAGACTTGGTCATACTCATATAGATTTAATTGCTAAACTTTTGAGAAAGGATTTGGTCATTAGACTTCCAAAAATTAAATTTTAAAAAATTTATCTTTGTAGTGCTTGTCAACAAAGAAAACAAACTAAAACATCGTTTAAATCAAAATCTCACATTTCCATAACTAGACATTTACAACTACTGCATATGGATTTATTTGATCCCTCAAGGACATCTAGTCTAGGTGGTAAACATTATTGTCTTGTTATTGTTGATGATTATTCAAGATTTACATGGGTTATGTTTTTAGCACACAAAGATGAAACCTTTTCTTCTTTCACAAAACTCTGTCGTAGAATTTAAAATGAAAAAGGCTTTCTTATTACTAATATTCGAACCGACCATGGTAGAGAACTTGAAAATGAGAAATTTGAATTGTTTTGTGATGAGCATGGTATTGGATATAATTTTTCAGCACCTAGAACCCCTCAACAAAATGGTGCAGTAGAAAGGAAGAATAAAACTTTAGAAGAGATGAGTAGAACAATGCTTTGCGAAAATAATCTTCCTAAATATTTTTGGGCCAAAGTCGTTCATACCGCATGCTATATTTTAAATCGTGCATTAATTAGACCTATTCTCAAAAAGACCCCTTATGAACTTTGACATGATAGAAAGTCCAACATTAGTCACTTGCATGTTTTTTGTTGTAAATGTTTTGTGCATAATAATGGTAAGGATAACTTAGGTAAATTTGATTCAAAATTTGATGAAACAAATTTTCTTGGTTATTCATTAACTAGCAAAGCTTATCGTGTTTTTAATAAAAGAACTCTTGTTATGGAAGAATCTATACATGTGGCATTTGATAAAACTAAGATATCTGCTCAAAAGTAAATTGTTAGTGATAATATAGATTTGGAACCAAATGTGGAAGATTCAAGTATCTACAAAGAAGAGAACCAACCGTGTAAGTTAAACAAAGAGATTAAACAACCTATTCTCTCACCTCAAGAAGAAGGAGGAAACAATGATGATTTGCCAAGAAAATGAAAGTTTGTTCATAATCACCCTAAGGATTTAATCCTATGTGACCCTACAAAAGGTATTGAAACTCGCTCTTTACTTAGAAACATTTGTAGTAACTTGGCTTTTCTCTCACAGATTGAGCCTAAAAACTTTTAAAAAATCGAATTCGATGAACATTGGATAATAGCTATGCATGAAGAGCTTAACCAATTTGAGAGAAACAAAGTGTGGGAACTTGTGCCAAAACCTAAAGATCATACCATTATCGGTACCAAATGGATCTTTCGAAACAAACGTGATGAATCCGGCATAATTATAAGAAACAAGGCTAGACTTGTTGCACAATGATACAATCAAGAATAAGGTATTGATTTCGATGAAACCTTTGCTCCGGTTGCTAGATTAGAAGCCATTCGCATGTTACTTGCATTTGCATGTTTTAGAGATTTCAAACTTTATCAAATGAATGTAAAAAGTGTCTTTCTTAATGGTTTTATAAATGAGGAAGTTTATGTTAAACAACTCCCAGGTTTTGAAGATCATGCCTTTTCAAATCATGTTTTTAAACTATTAAAATCTTTATATGGTTTAAAACAAGCATCTCGTGCATGGTATGAACAATTAAGTAAATTTTTGATTGAAAATAATTTTTCTAGATGAACGATTGACACAACATTTTTTGTTAAAACTAAAAATGATGATTTACTTATTGTGCAAATATATGTGGATGGCATTATATTTGGTGCTACTATTGAAACCTTGTGTAAGGAATTTGCTAAGTGTATGCAAGGTGAGTTTGAAATGAGTATGATGGGGGGAGCTAAATTATTTCCTTAGGCTTCAAATCAAATAATGTAAGGAATGAATTTTTATCAACTAAGCTAAGTACACAAAAGAATTACTCAAAAAATTTGGTATGTTTGACTCAAAAAAAGATGGGACTCCTATGAGCACACCCATTAAGCTAGACAATGATGAAAAAGGTAAGTCCATTGATCAAATAAAATATCGAGGTATGATCAGCTCACTTCTTTATTTAACTGCAAATAAACCCGATATTATGTTTAGTATTTGTATGTGTGCTAGATATCAATCAAATTCTAAGGAATCACATCTCAGTGCTATTAAAAGAATTTTTAGATATCTTGTTGGCACTCAAAATTTGGAACTGTTTTATCCTAGAGGTGTTGCATTTGATTTAATTAGTTACTCGGATGCCGACTTTGTCGGATGCAAACTTGATAGAAAAAGCACTAATGGCACTTGTCACTTTCTTGGTAACTCATTAGTATCTTGGTTTAGCAAAAAGTAAAATTTTGTTGTTTTATCAATGGCCGAAGCTGAATATATAGCTTTCGAAAGTTGTTGTGCCCAAATACTTTGAATGAAACAACAATTGAAGGACTTTGATTTGCATTATGATCATATCCCTATTAAATGTGATAATACTAGTGCCATCAATTTAAGCAAAAATCCGGTTCAACACTCACGAACAAAACATATTGAAATTAGACATCATTTTTTAAGAGATCATGTTCAAAAAGGGAATATTGTACTTGAATTTGTAAACACCGACAAGCAATTGGCAGATATTTTCACAAAACCCCTAAGCGATAATCGCTTCAATTTTATTCGTGATGAGCTTGGAATGTCGATTTCTACTTAAAAAGTTTTGTTATGATTGTGAAACTTGAATTTTTGTTAAAATGATATATGTGTATTGCTATATTGATATAAAAACATTTATATCAGTTGCATGCTCTCAAGTCCTTCATACATTTATTATCCTTAACAGTTTGCTATTCTCAACTGTGTAATTTTTTTGGGTTCTGCATCTTGAGGTAAAATTAACTTTGCATACATTGATTTTCTTTAAAACCCTCATGGTATTTTTTTTGCATTACCCTTCTAGCAACACCGACGTCCCATTAAGTATAATTTCTGCTGATATTATTTTATTTTATTTTATTTTTTTATTGCTATTAGGCTTAATATCTTTTATTTTTTTTATTTTTTGTTGTTTTACCAATAGGCTTCATTTCCTTTATTATTTTTTTCTTCTTTTCTTTTCATTATTATTATTATTATTATTTGTTGTTTTGCCCTGAGGCTTAATTTTGATTTATTTTTTTTGCACTTTACTTTTTTGTTTGCACTTTACTTTCATCTTCAAGTGATTACATTAACCATAAAAATATACATATTTATATTAAAAAACAAAAAACAAACAATTCCCTTCATTTTTCCGGCCATTGGCCGACCTCACTTACTCGCCTCTTCCACCGCTCTCTTCTTCTTTTTATCACCTTGGGCAATGCTTGATGTCCTTGTCCTCGTGCTTTCGTCGAGAGTGAGCACTCCCCGTTTACTATCAAAAGTCAAGAACGACGTTGCTCCAAATCGGGCCATGGAGGTGACCTTCCGTTTAAGCTCTTTATTTTCGACCTTCAGTATGCAAATCTTTGCTCACGCATCCTTGTACATGCGCTGGAGTAGAGAGAGTTGGGCGTTGACTTGGTAGAGCTCACTCGTTCTGTTCTGCAGCCGATGCGCCAATTTTGTGACTGCAGTCACCGTCTCCATACAGGACGTCAGTGTGAAATGATTGGCTTAAATATCTGATTGCACTGCCATTATTTGCTCAATCGACATCATAGGAAGGTTGGGAAGAGTAGGAGCTGGGGCACTTGGCCCAGCAGCGCTTACGGGATCATTCAGGTCCGGAAAGAGAGTAAGGGGACGGGATGAGGCCATGTAGTAGGAGAGAGAGATGTAATCGACAAGAGGGTCGTTTTTGGCAGCCTTTTTGCTCTAATCAGTCTCTCTGTTCTTTCTCTCTCACGAAGACGAAGAAAGAGATGGAAGAGAATAAGAAAGAAAAAGGAGAAGTGAGTGATTAAGACGAAGACGGAGGAGAAGACGACAAGAGGGAGAGAGAGTCGAGACAGTTGATTGACCCGTCTCGCTTTTGTTGGCCGGCTGAAGCAAAAGCGAGGTCGCGTGTCCGACACAATTTTCGACGGAAAAGAAAGACGCAGGCAAATCATATATATATATATATGTGTATATATGTTTTGATTATCTATTTTTGATGTCATTTATCACTATCATTTTCCTCCTTATCCTCCTCCTCCAGATTTTGAGCCATGATTTCCTTTTGATAATGTCATAGGTGGAGAAAATTATATGATGTTATGTATTATGGTATTATTTTGTTATGATGTTATGTATTTATACTTTGATATCTTAGTCTCATATCATATCTCTAATTAAAACTTATTTATTATACATGTGCTAACCTATGTATTTAGAAATGAATTCAGGGAGCATGACTTGAGGGGGAGCTTTTCTTACTCCCAAATCAAATCAAAACATCATTGTGCGCCATCATAAAAAAGGGGGAGATTGTTGGACTTATTTATTTTGATGATTTATTTAATTATGTTTTAATTTATTTGAAAGAGAAAAATAGAATTCAAAATTTATTTTGATGATTTATTTAATTTTAATATATTTGAAAGAGAAAAATAGAATTCAAAATTTCTTTTGATGATTTATTTAATTATGTTTTAATAGAATCCAAAATTTATTTTAATGATTTATTTAAATTATGTTTTAATTTATTTGAAAGAGAAAAATCGAATTAAAATTTATTTTGTCCCATTATTTTTCACTTAAACTTTTATCTTAAATATTGTTTGAATATATTTAATATTTGCTTAAATCAGAAGTTCATTTCAACCCAAAAATTATGCCCAAACCAAAGGTTCAAACAACCTAAAACAAAGGTTCAAATAACCCAGCACAGCAGCAGGCCAATAAGTTCAAGTGGAAGATATTCAAATTAGTAATGATGGAGTGGAAGATATTCAAATTAGTAATGATGGAGTACAACGGCTATAAACGGTTATAAGTTTCATTATATATATCAAAGCCTCTAATGTAACCAAGTTACAAAAAAAAAAAAAAAAAAAAAAAAAAGCCAGAAAATATTCTTTAATCTATAATCACTCACATCTATTCTCTGAAAAATTCTCTGAGAAGTATTCTTTAATTTTTGTTTACATCCTCTTTCAGAAATTATACATTGAGACGTATAGTTTTAAACCTATCTTTCCTGTGTGAGGTTTACAGAAAAACCAGAGTTTCATTTTTATATCTATCTTTGAGAGATAATTCTTGTAACTTTCTGTGAAAGCAAAAATACATTCTTTTCAACCTTGTAAGAGTGTAGTACACTCAGTGTTCTTGACTTAAAAAGTCTGTGTAAAATCTGTGCAGGATTGCTCCATCTGTGAAAAGGTTGCTAGCATCCTATGAAGCTGGAGTATAGTGGAAAATCTCAAGTGAAGCTTGAGAAGTGGACGTAGGCCGAGTTGAAGCCGAACCAATATAAATTTGTTTGCTTCTCTCTTCCTTATCTCTTTATTTTATTTAAATTGCCATAACTATATTTCACATTTTCACTGTGCTAAAATTATTAACTGACATAGTTGTTAGAACACTTGTTTTAATTATTTTTATTTCATTAACTATATTTATCTATTGTGCTAGTCATAATTTTTATTAGGGTATTATTATTTTTATTTGTAAAAACCTAATTCACCCCCTCTTAGGTTATCTTTTGAGTAATACTATCAAAATTTTAAATCACTTAATGGGACAAATTAATCAAAATAGATTAAAAAAATTAGTGACTGATTTATTTATTTAATAACAAAAATATTTCATAATCTCTCCCTCCTAATCTGTCTCACCAATTTCAACAAAAAAAATATATATATATTAAAACTTGCATTCCTTTTCTCTTTCCAAAAAACTTAGATAATATTTTTTTTTATCAAAGTTGTAGATATCTATCTATATCTTATATATTATATTATAACATAACAAAAAAATACAACTCACATGTCTATCACATCTCTCACTCACATCATGACTTACCTAAATAATAATAATTAAAAATAAATAGAAACCATAGATAAATTAAATTAAAAAAAATAGATACTCACAACTCCATCTTAAATAAATTGAAAAAAAAAATACGCAAATAGAAACCACAAAAAAAAAAAAAGAAAAAAAAAAATAAGAATTTAGATATGGATCTAAAAAAAATATTAAAACTTGCATTCATTCTCTTTTCCCCAAAAAATCAGATAATATTTTTTATGAAAGTTGTAGATATCTATCTATATCTTATATATTATATTATAACATAACAAAAAAAAAAAAAAACTAAAAATCAGACATACAAACAGATAAAATTAATAAATTTGATTTTTATTTATTCAGTTAAAATCTTTCTCTTGCATCTCAATATCCAATTTTAAATTTTAAAAATCTTTAAAACCATCTAAACAAATCTAATTTGAAAATATCTTCCATCATTATTTTAAATCAATAAAACTCACATGTCTATCACATATTTAACTTACATCATAACTTACCTAAATAATAATAATTAAAAACAAATAGAAACCACAGATAAATTTAATTAAAAAAAAAATAGATCGCCACAACTCCATCTTAAAGAAATTGAAAAAAAAAAAAACCCGAATAGAAACCACACAAAAATAAAAAAGATAAGCATTTAGATATGGATCTAAAAAAATATATTAAAACTTGCATTCCTTCTCTTTTTCCCAAAAAATCAGATAATATTTTTTTATGAAAGTTATAGATATCTATTAATATCTTATATATTATATTATAACATAACAAAAAAAAAAAAAACACTAAAATCAGATATACAAACAGATAAAATTAATAAATTTTATTTTTATTTGTTAAGTTAAAATTTTTCTTTTGCATCTCAATATCCAATTTTAAAATTTAAAAATATTTAAAGTTTATCTAAACAAATCTAATTTGAAAATACTTTTCACAATTATACTTTCAATCAATAAAACTCACATGTCTATCACATATCTAACTTACATCATAACTTATCTAAATAATAATAATTAAAAACAAATAGAAACCACAAATAAATTAAATTTAAAAAAATAGATACCCACAACTCCATTTTAAATAAATTGAAAAAAAAAACTCGAATAGAAACCACACAAAAATAAAAAAAAGATAAGAATTTAAATATGGATTTAAAAAAATCTGACAATATCTACATTTGAATTATGATTTAGTAATATAATTATCTATTTTTTTGATGTATATATATCAAAATTTTAAATCACTTAATGAGACAAATTAATCAATTTTCAAGTCTTATTTAAAGAATAATCTGATTAGTCATCCCAACTTCTAAACTTTGCAAGCACCGACAGAGGAGCTAACGGATTGGGTTAGGTGAGGTTCAAATTGTTGGAGGTAAACACTCTATAAATATATTTTTTCCCTCTGTGATTCTCTTTTTCCACTGTTGGTTTGGTTTTGGTTTCGGTTTTAGTGAGGTTTATGTGTTTGTGTACAGGTTTGCATTATAAAAAGAATTATTAGTAATTATGGTTGCAATTGAATGATCTGTGTCCATTCCATGCCAAGAATTTTAATTGGATTTTGTTTTCTTCAGTGAAAACCATAAAATTGAAGTTAAAAAAATGGGTATCAAATTTTTTTTATATTTTTTTTCATTTTATTTTATAATAAATGTGAAAATTTATTGACAATTCAAGATTTTACTGTAACATTGGTTTTTTGTTTAATTAGGTAAATTTAAAACTTTTAAATATCACTGTATTCTTTATTTTTAATCTCTTTCTATCTCATTAGATCATTACTGTTATTTGTTAGTTTGTTTATTATAATTCAATTAATTGAAAATGAAAGCTTAATATAATTTTTCATATATATTATAGTTAATTTGTTACACCTATGGTTGTATATAATAACATAATATAAAGGGATAATATCTAAATATAATTTATATTTTTTTATGTGATTAAAATAGTCCATCTTAATAGTATATAGAAAAGTTAGATGATTTCTTTTATCTCTAAAAAAACACAATCTATTTTTTTTTTTTTTTTTTTTTACTTTTAATTTTTTAAAGTGAAATATTCCATCTTAATAGTATATAGAAGAGTTAGATGGTTTTTTTTATCTCTAAAAAACCCAATCTATTTTTTTTTTTACTTTTTAATTTTTTAAATTGAAACATCAATTGTTTATATCCATCAAACAAAACTGATAAACATATATCAAAAAGCTACATATTTTCTTTTCATTTTTTAATATGTAGGATATTTACAAATGGAAAAGGTTTGACATCCTAATTTTTTTTTTCCATAATCCAACTTATAATAATGCAGTCATAAGTGTCAATTTTTATACAAATATGGGTAGAGAATTAATTAAATTATACATTTCAACCAACAATATACTCAAATTTTGACTATTTCAAGATGTTATTTCACTATAATTCCAATTAAGAGAATCTTCAACCCTTAATATATTTTTTTATCAAATTATAATTTGATAAAAATTTAGAAAGATGAAATGTTGAAAATTATTGAAAATAGTATATAGAAAAGTTAGATGGTTTTTTTTATCTCTAAAAAACCCAATCTATTTTTTTTTTACTTTTTAATTTTTTAAATTGAAACATCAATTGTTTATATCCATCAAACAAAACTGATAAACATATATCAAAAAGCTACATATTTTCTTTTCATTTTTTAATATGTAAGATATTTACAAATGAAAAATGTTTGACATCCTAATTTTTTTTTCCATAATCCAACTTATAATAATGCAGTGACAAGTGTCAATTTTTATACAAATATAAGTAGAGAATTAATTAAGTTATATATTTCAACTAACAATATACTCAAACTTTAACTATTTCAAGATGTTATTTCACTATAATTTCAATTAAGAGAAACTTCAACCCTTAATATATTTTTTTAATCAAATTATAATTTGATAAAAATTTAAAAAGATGAAATGTTGAAAATTATTGGCTCCGTTTGGTAAGGGTTTCGAATTATAGTTCCACCCATTGATTTGAGTGTGTTGTTTGTTTTGAACTTCCAAATCATAATTCTACACCCATTTCTCAAAATTCAATTCAAAACATAATCATTACTTTTCAAAACTCATAACCAAACACATAAATCAAATTGGGATAAGAATGAAAATTCTTTTAAAAATTGATAAAAATTTAATGAAAAAATTAAAGTAATTCACATAAAATCAAAATTTTTATTCAAATTTAAAATCAAATTTGATAAAAAAAAATTAAAAGAAAATGATGAAGGTTTGAAAATATTTTGAAACCTTCTTATTCATAAAGATTAGAAATCCGTCTGTGTATTATATTCATATTGTATTTTTAGTTATGAAATTGAAATTAAATGAAATGTAACTTAAATTATTGGATTAATAATAAAAATGTCGTATTAATTATTGTTAAATATCACTTCACGTCATATTTAATAATAAAATTATATATTTGTTTTAACTATAACTTTTAAATTTATATATTTTTATAACAACAAGACATATGTTATAACTCAGTTAATCTCATTTAATTAGATTTAATTTTTTTATTCAAATTATCAAAATTGTACCAAATATATTTATATATATATTTTTAAATTTTTCTAAACTTATAATTTAAAAAGTTATAAACGTAAAAGTTAACTTATAAATTTCATATATATTATAAGATAAAATATTAAATTATTTCAAGATAATTATAATAATTATTTTTTAAATTTATAAAGTTCCGTTACCACTAGTTATATTGAAGTGAAAGCTGTATGGATTAATTACAGTTAACATCTCAGTATTTATAAGCTGTGTTGGATTGGTCAAAGCTGGTGTGCTGCGTGGGCAAAAGGCAGTCAATGAGAGTTTGAGCCCTGTGTTTGGTTTCATTTTTCAAAAAATATTTTTCGAAAAATTTTATTTTCTTATTTTTCGTTTTTTTTATATTATTTTTATTGAATTTTTTTTTGATATTTTAAACAAATTTTTTTTTTTAACTTTTAAGATATACCTAACGTAAATATATCTAAAAAATAAAAAATTTGTAAAAAAAAACTTTTTAAAAATTCACTAAATACCAAAAATTTAAAAAAATATAAAATTCAGTACATTTTTTTATATTTTTATGTATTAAATTTTTAAAATATTTTTTCACAAATTTTTTACTTTTTAGATACATCTAAGTAAGGTGCATTTAAAAAAGTAAAAAAAAATATTTAAAATTTTAAAAATATTAACTAAAAACAAAAACAGAAAAAAAACGAAAACAAAAAAACTCAATTTTTAAAAAATTTAATTCAAAAAATTCAAACCAAACCGACTGAGTTTTTTCATAATAATTACCTAAGAAGTACAAAAAAAAAAAAAAAACAAAACAAAACAAAAAAAAAAAAAGTAGTAAAGCAAATAATTTGACAATTGTAGTCATCTTCCCAAACAAGGTTTACATGCCTATGACCATCTTTAATTTGCAGCCCACACTGTTTGGCAAGTTTTGTGATTCTTGTAGAGTTGGAAGGAAAACGATGATGTCTCTGATTCCCCTGTTTTTCTCTGTTCTGCTTGTTATGCCACAAGTTACCTACCCATTATATACAATATGCTCAACAACCACCGCTAATTACACCGTCCATAGCCAATTTGAAAGCAACCTCAAAGGCCTCCTGTCCGGGTCACCTTACAATGATGGCGATCAATCCAACTTCTCCACCGCCATCAAAACCGATGACCCAGACAGAGTTTATGGCCTGTTCCTCTGCGGAGTTGATGTTGCAGACAGTGTTTGCAAGTATTGCATCGACTCGGCAAGCGATGAGATTATAAAACAATGTCCACTCAAGAAAGAGGCAGTCATATGGTATGATCAGTGTTTGATTTCCTACTCCAACAGACCTTTTTTCTCTACCAACGAGACGGGCCAAGCATTTTGTAAGTGGCAGGAACAATATAATAGAGTAAGAGAGTCAGACTATCAATTGAATCAGATTTTGAGGAGTATGTTTGATAATCTGAGTATTGTTGCAACTTCCAATCCTTCTATCTCCATGAATGCAACCACTAATGTTAATTTTAGCGGTGATTCGATGGATGGTATGGTAAAGTGTGCACCTGATTTGTCACAGATTGATTGCCGAAATTGCCTCTCTGATGTTGTTTCTGCTATTCCTAGCTGCATTCTTGGAAGTTGGGTTCGAAGGTTTACACCAAGCTGTATTGTAAGGTATGACTTGAACCGCATCTCTCAGGATCCTCCACTCGGGGCCGCAGAAGCTCCTTCCGCAGGGACGGAACGAGAAATTTTGTCTAGTGGGAGCCAAGGTATGTGCATAAATAAAATTAAAAAAAAATAAAAAAATTGAGTTAATTTTGGTATGCTTTTAATTAAAGAAAATTTCTTAGAAGGAGGATCCCCTCCGGTCCAAAGGCATTGTTTGGGCCTGTGGGGCCCGTTACGAGTCTCATTTCAATGATCTGAACCGTTTATTTTGTCGGACAGTTCGTGTATTTCCTCTACAAAATAAATTATGTTGATTCAATAACTGTAATTTGTTAAGCTGTAAATTAAGCCGATCCAATAACTACTGTAAGAGAAGTATTTTATGAAAAAAAGAAGAAGAATGAATTGTATGATCTTGTCTAGTGGGAGTCAAGGTATGTGATCTATCCATCTTCTATATATATATATATATATGTAGTCATCGCATGTGCCACCGCTTCTACTTTCTTAGATAACCCATTGTTTCCTGGATAAATTCAATTTCTCTATTATTTTCATTTGATTGCTGAACTTAAGTGGTTACTAACAGAAGACAATTTGCTTTGAAAAGCAAGTGAAGGAAGGAAAGTAGCAGCACGTATAATCAGCATAAGCATATCAGCACTCGTTGTTTTAGTGCTGGTTGGTTCTGGTATCTACTACCAAAGAAGGAAAAGAACAGATAAAGAAACTTGCCAAGAAGTAGAAGTACTCAACTTGGCAGGAGGAAGGTTTGGCAATGACTTCAACAATGAAGATTTAGGAGGATAGAAGCAAACAGAATCACAAGACTTTCCTTCAGTCCAATTAGAACTTGTACGTGCAGCTACAAAACATTTTTCTGAAGAAAATAAGCTCGGTGAAGGTGGATGTGGTCCAGTTTATAAGGTATTTTTAAGGCTATAAATCATAGTTTGTTGTGTAAGGTGACATGGTGAACTAAGTGATTTGCAGGGTTAAATTCAATGAACCAACACAACCTTAAATAGGCATTTATCAATTTCTTACTATGGTGTATTGCATGACTCATAAATTGTTTCAGGGTACATTACCGAATGGCAAGGAAATTGCAGTTAAGAGGCTCTCACGAACTTCTGGCCAAGGATTACATGAGTTTAAAAATGAAGTTACTTTAATTGCAAAACTACAACACAGGAATCTTGTTCGACTCTTGGGTTGTTGCTTGGAGGGAAACAAGTCACTGCTCATCTATGAGTACATGCCTAACAAAAGCTTAGATGTTTTCCTCTTTGGTTTGTACCCTTCTTATTTTTATTCACTTGCTAATCAATCCAATTTTAATGCCACCACAAATCAAACACTAGAGATAGTAATATGCTTGAATTTTGTACGTTTCATTGTTAGATCCAACTAAAGGTATGCAACTAGATTGGAAGACACACCTTCTCATTATTAATGGAATTGCTCGAGGCCTTCTTTACCTACATGAGGATTCCCGACTTAGAATAATTCATAGGGACCTTAAAGCTAGCAATGTTTTATTGGATCATGAAATGAATCCCAAGATATCAGATTTCGGAATGGCAAGGATTTTTGGTGGAAATCAAAGTGAAGCCAACACGAACAGAGTAGTTGGAACATAGTAAGCCTCTTCCTTTTCCACTTCCATACATATGTATAGATGCATGAATTTGCATTTTTTAGTTAAATTATTTTCTTTGGTTTGAGCACGAACCTAGGAGTTCCTATAATTTATGTCCATATCACCTAACATTATTTGGGATGATTCAATCTATAATAATGGCTATATGGCTCCAGAGTATGCTATGGAAGGACAATTTTCAATTAAATCCGATATTTTCAGTTTTGGAGTTCTCTTGTTGGAGATGATAAGTGGGAAAAAGAACAGCGGCTTTTATCTTTATGAGAATGGTCATAGCCTCCTCACTTTTGTATGTTCCTAACGGTCTCTCCATATTTTAAAGGCACAATGATAAAATATGCCTTGATTTTAACCTCATTAGTTGAAATATTGTCACAGGCATGGAAACTATATGGTCTGAAAGTAAAGAACCGGAGCTAATGGACCCATTATTGGTGCAGTCATGTGTGACAGTTGAAGTGTCAAAATGCATCCATATCGGATTATTATGCATACACGAAGATGCAGCAGATAGACCCACTATGTCATCTGTAGTTGTTATGTTGAGAAGCGACACTATGACCCTTCCTCGACCAACACAACCACCGTTCTCTGTTGGGCAACTAGTCTTGAAAACCGCTCAATCCTCAGCAAATGTTAAATTACTCTCTATGAATGGGGTAACTATTTCAAATGTATCGCCGCGGTAAATTTTACTATTAAATTATTATTTTCTTGGTTCTTTGAAAAGATTCATGGACATGAACATTTTTATTGATCGAGCAATGGTAAGTGAAAATTTTGTTGCAATCATAATCCTCATCTGATGCAAGGATGGATCTAGGGGGGCGGAGGGGGGCGGCCGCACCCCCAAAAATTTGAAAAATATCATATATTATATTAGAAATTTTAAAATAATTTAAAATTATAGGAGTTCGCTCCCCCAAATTTTTTTAGATAATTTCAAAATTATATAGAGTAGCCCCCCAATTTTTTAAACTATTTGGAATTTTCTTTTTTGGATTAGTTAACATATATAATAATCTATTTTAAATTTCATGTATATGTATTTTTTAAATTAGGTCAAGATTAAATTTCATGTATATGTATTTTTTAAATTAGGTTAAGATGAAAGCAAAATTTTAGAAACTTTAGTGGGTCAAAGTGTAAAATATGAAACTTTTACATATATATAAGCTATAAGGCTTGCTGGAGAAGCTTTAAACAAAGCACTAAGATTAAAAAAAAGAATACAAAACAACTGATCTGATTTGAGAGACTTGTTGTGATTCTGCGAAAGAGAAAGGAGCAAAGCGATGAGGGATACGAAGAAGCTTTGTTGTCGGTGGTCTGGTGGAGGCTTCGTCGGAGCTGTCGGCGTGGATGGTAGAACCGTGGATATCCCTTCAACGAAATTATCTAATATTCACAAACGAAGAGTAAGGAATTGCACTGTTGTTTGACAAAAAAATAAGTTATGAATCTAAAAAGATATCAGATAAAATAATCTGTGGGGGCATAAGTTATCTGATATTCACAAACGAAGAGTTATGAATCTGGTAAGTTATCTGATATATGATATCCCTTCAGTTTCAATGTGATGTGATTATTCTGCTTTTAGATTGAATATTATTAATCTATGATTGATTGTGATTTTAGATTGAATAATGTGATTATTTTGCTTTTGATTTGTTATTGGTGCAACGAAAATCTGATAATTGTTATTGGTACAATTATTAACTAAATATTGTGATTTTTTTTTTTAATACTATGATTTGGTGTCTACAACGAAGATACTTATTCAAAAATTTAGAGAAGATGGATGGGTTCATTTGTTGGAGAAAATTAAATTATTTTCTGATGATCATGATATACAGATTCCTGATATGAGTTGTCCTTATAAAGGAGGCCGAGGTCGGTCTCATTCTGAAAGAGATCAGCTCACCGTGGAACATCATTTCGAGTTGATATTTTTATGGTTACAGTTGATTCTCAGTTACAAGAATTAAATAATAGGTTTAAGGAAGATGTAATGGAATTGCTTGTTCTTAGCTCAGCTTTGGATCCTAGGGATGGTTATAGATCATTCAAAATTTAGGATATTTGCAAACTTGCAAATAAATTTTATCCCATGGATTTCTCCGAGTAAGAAAAATTGCATTTGAAGTATCAGTTGGAAAAATATAAGCTTGATATTTCCATACTTCTCGAGTTTCAGAAGCTGTCAACCATTTATGAGTTGTGTCAAATATTAGCAAAAACAAAAAAGTTGACAAGTTATCCTCTTATTGATAGATTGATCCGTCTTATGTTGACTTTACTTGTTTCAACTGCTACATCAGAACGTGCATTTCAACTATGAAACTCGTTAAGTCTAAATTGTGCAATAGGATGGAAGATGGTTTTCTTGCTAGTTACTTGATTACGTACATTGAAAAATACATTGCTCGAGGGTTTGATGTAGACTCTATCATTTATGCTTTTGATATTATGAAAGAGCATCGAGCTCAATTGAAGATGCCTAATTTCAGTAAATAAATGCATGTAGAAATAGTTATTACTTTTTGTAAGTGAATATAGGCAAAAAAAATATTCTCAATTACATGATCATCTTTTGGTACTCAACTATGTTGACAAGGAATATATAGCTCAATATTTTATCATAACATTTTTGATTTTTTTCATGTTAGTAGAAATTGGTATTGAACTTCAAATTTTATTGGTTAGAGGTTAAACGTACTTTGGCTCCCCCAAAGTCATAATCCTGGATCCGTCCCTAATCTGATGAATGTAGAATCTTCATTTGATGAAAGTTATAGGAATTTTATTATTCAGTAGTTCTGGAGTCTAGACACATGATTTTTTATGGTATTGTGATTCGTAGAAAAGGTGAGTATGTAGGATATTGTGTCGGGTGATTGAGGAACTTGAGGGGGCATGATGAATGATGATTGGTTAGAGAATACGGACAAGTGATACTCCGATAGTATTCTATAATTTTTCGAATTTTATACAGAGAAAATCCTTAATAAATCCACATTCCCAGTTGTATATGTGGTCTGTCCCAGTATTTTAACCTATCTGTCCAAATAAGGGTTTAAGAAATTTAGTTTTATAAATACCATCTATCTGTCCAAATTTTTATTTGTCTGTTCAATTTTTTGAAACTATCTTTTTTATTATTATTATTATTTTAACCTATCTTTCTCAATATTTTTAACATATTTGTTTAATTTTTTTAACCTATCAACCCAAATTATTTTAGCATATTTGTTCGAATATTTTTGAACAATATGTCCAAATTATTTTAACATATGTATGCTAATATTTTTATACTTTTAATCTACCTATCTAATATTTTTATACTTTTAATCTACCTGTCTAATATTTTTATACTTTTATCTGTATGTCCAAATTGTTTTAATATTTTTAATCTATCTATCTAAATTATTTTAATATTTTTAACATATCTGTCTAAATTATTTTAAGGGATAATTACTCACACGTCCTGTTATAAGGACTTGAGTACCATTAAGGGATTGTTTGGGGTGTCTTAAATAAGTGTACTTTTTGTCTTTTTAGACTAAAAAGTAGGGCTGAGCAAGGAATCCGTGAAATCCGTAATCCGATCCAGTCCAGTCCAATCCGATAGGTTTGGATTGGTTTTTTGAATCCGTGGTTCGGTTCCGGATTGAACCCCACTGTTCTGGATTGGAACCAATCCGGACCATATACAAATAGTCTATATTTTTATTATACATCCTCTCCCATAGTATCTTCTCTTATTCTATATAAAACCTAAACTCAAACCTAAATTCGTATAATATCTTCTTTTATTATTTTTGTTTGTTAGTTTTTATTTTTAATTTGTAATGGTCTAAATACTTATGGTGAAACCAGTTTTCTTATGGTTGTTTAAATTCTAGAACAGTATGTCGTTATTATAGAAAAACATGTTGCTATTGTGAAACTAATATGGCGCTATGTTTATGTTTTTAAGAAATTAAAGTGTTAAATATATATTTTTTTGTTATTTAATTATGTGAATCCGTGGTCCTAAACCGATCCAATCCGTGTTTAAATGGATTGGTTCGAATTGGTTCCATGATTTAAACGGATTGGATTGGTTCCAATTTTTTAGGAACCGTAAATAACGGATTGGTCCTGGTTTTACCCCAATCCGGTCCAATCCGGACCATGCTCACCTCTACTAAAAAGTTGAGGAACAAAATATGGATATTTGGGTTAACTTTTTAACTTTTTATAAAAAAATGTGTATTAAAAAATTATGTAAAGAAGTGTGTATGAGAAGATATGTAGTACGCTGTACGGATGGGAACATTACAATCGGCTTAGTGAATACATGGGAAAAGATCACCTCCTTTTTGGGTTTTGATTGGACGGTGTTGTTCAGCCCGTAAGGGCCCACCACGGGTCCCGTTTTTCTAATCGGAACAGTTAATTGTGTAGAACTCGTCGAGTACTATATGTTTGTAAAAAATCACGTTGATTGGATATCGATAGCTATCTGATCGTGTTAGTTTTTTTTGTCAACTGTTAACTATAATACCATCCAATTTTTATACAAAACTAATTTGATCATGTAGTTAGCGATATCCGATAGACGTGATTTTTCACAAGCATATAATACTAGACGAGTTCTACATATTAAACGGTTCGAATTATCAAAACAAGACCCATTGTGGGCCCCCACAGGCCCAACTTTACCATTCAATTTATTGAATGTACACATGTTATTATTATTATTTTTTTCCTTTCATTGCAGGTGGCTAACGTCAGTACATTGATAGGTGGGAAAAGTTGAACTTTTATATTAATTTACCGTTCAAATTAATATTTGTATATTAATATTTATATATATATACATTTTGTAAATAGTGATAACTTTTTAACTTTTTTGGTAACTTTTTGACTTTTTTTGAACTTGTCAAACCAGTCTTAAGTCCCACAAGTGTTTGTATAGATAAAAAGTCTAACAAGTGTTAGTGATGTTTTTCTAAATCTATCGCTAAAAAATGACAATTAGTGACATTTTTTTTTGTGATAATTTTTTTAATTGAGGCTAAAAACTAACAATTAGTGATGTTTCTCGGTAACAAAATTTTCAATTTTCATTAAAATCTAACAATTAATGACATTTTTTTTATTTATTTATCAAAACATCACTAAAAAAATAAAACTTTGTGGTGATAAATAAAAATGAACAGAACTTTTTGATGCACCAAAAAGTGAATATCACTTATTGGTGCACCCATCTTCCTAATAGGCAATGGCTTTGGTCCAGTCCAAGATCGGACTGGACCGTGCTGTTGGGCCTGTGAGAGCCCACCATGGGTCCCGTTTTGATAATCCGAACCGTTCAATGTGTAGAACTCGTCGAGTACTATATGCTTGTAAAAAATCACGTTGATCGGATATCGATAGCTATGTGAACAAAACAGTTTTTTATCAACCGTTATTTTTTCACCGTCCATTTTGTTTTGTACAAAACTGATTTGATCACATAGGTATTGATATATGATCAACGTTATTTTTTACAGGCATATAGTACTCGACGAGTTTTACATATTGACGGTTCGAATTATCAAAACGGGCCCAAAAAATGGGCCCCATGGGCCGGACTGGACGGGTCCAGTCTTGATCCTAACTTGAGACAAGTTGGACTTTTTCAATCAGTTCCCCTTATGTATCTGTCCTAATATTTTTCCTTATCTATCCAAATTGAATCTATTTGTCCTAGTATTTTTGCTTATTTGTCTAAATTATTTTAACTTATTTGTCTCATAATTTGGACAAATAGACATGTCAAATTGAAAAGATGCTAATATTAATTTTGAAAGAGATAATAGACCGATCAGTGTCTGGAATTGCTCAACAATGAGAAGCTAGCTCCTTTGTATTCAAATAAGAAAAACAACAAAGTTTACCAAATGATACATTGAGGGCAAGTATTTGGACCATGATACATGCCTTTCAACAAAGGAATGCCCATCACAAGAGTATTAGGAAGTGTGGGGAGAGCAAACAGAGTGATGGCCCATTCGATGTATCGTCTCGTATTTTAGAACTTGATTAACATTACCATATCTATCATTATTGTTCATTTTCATAAATAGAAACTGGCAACAAACCTGTGCTATGCACGGTGTAAAAATTTTATATTTTTTTAAATACAAAATATTATAAATAATTTTTTTTTTTACCATATTTATTTGAAATCTAAAAAGCAATTTCTATTAAAATACAAATAGTTCAATACTTTTAAACAATCTATTAAAATTTAATTGTTAAAAAAATATCAAATTTTAAGGACTATTACATTCTAAACCCTAAAAACCCTTTTTAACAAATGCTTGAGTTTAAGCTACAAAACACACCCACACATTTTTTACTGTTCATTTTTTTTTATAAGAGCATGTTTGTTTTGAGGGATAAGAGGGTGGGATTGGACTATTAGTCCCACCGGACTAATAGTCCATTATTTGTTTGAAAAATTTTGCTCCGGACTAATAGTCCCCCCGAACTATTAGTCCCACAAATGTGGGACTATCCTATCCCATGGGGGGGTGTGGGATAGAAACCATGAGATTGGTATCCCATGAGATTATTTTGTGAAATGTCCATTTTACCCTCCATGCTATTACTTAGTAAACAATTAGAAAAGGGTAAAATAGTCTTTTGAACATTTATAAATTATTTTTTTAGTGTTGTTAATTTAAAACTATATATTAAATAAAAAATTTAAATTATAAATTTAATTTAATTAAAAATAATAAATTATAAATTATGGCCTTATAAATTAAATTTTTTTAGTGTTGTTAAAAAATTAAATTTACATATTAAATAAAAAAAAATTTAGTATTGTTAATTTAAAATTATATATTAAATAAAAAATATAAATTATAAATTAAATTTATTTTAAAATAATAAATTATAAATTATGGCCTTATAAATTAAATCTTTTTAGTGTTGCTGAAAGTTTAATTTATATATTAAATAAAATTATTTTTTTATTGTCGTTATTTAAAATTATATATTAAATAAAAATATAAATTATAAATTATAAATTTAATTTAATTGAAAATAATAAATTAAAAATTGTGGCCTTATAAATTAAACTTTTTTAGTGTTGTTAAATTATAAATTATAGATTATAAGGGTAAAATAGTCTTTTGAACATTTATCCTTATCCAATCCGTCTAACAAAACATTGGATTTACTAAAACTAGTCCAATCCAGACATCTAATCCCATGACTAAACAAACATAGGATATAAATCCAATCCAACCAAATAGTCCCGGGACAATGTATCCCGGGACTAACAGTCTGATGGATTACAATCCCCTCTTATCCAGTCCGTCCAAACAAACACACCCTAAATGTTTTGAACAAAATGCAAATAGGCAGAATGTTAAAAACAAATTATTTCAAAAAATATTGTTTAGTTCAAAATCACAAAAATAATAATAATAATAATAATTGATTAAAGAAAACTAAGATGAACCAAAATAATAATTTGGGAAAATTATGTAAATAGTCCGTGTAGTTTACACGATGTGTCAATTTGGTCCCTGTAGTTTCAATTTGCTTGGTTTTGCCCCTTAATTTAACGGATTGTGTCATTTTAGTCCAATAAATAACGGTTATTAAGTTAATTTAGCGAAAAGTCAAACAATGTGTTAATTTGATCCCTGTATTTTTCACAATGTGTCAATTTGGTCCCTATCAAAATCGAGAAAATTAGAACAACAGGGACCAAATTGACACATCGTGTAAAGTACACGGACCAAATTGGCACTTTGTTTAACCTTCCGTTAAATTAACTTAACAACTATTATTTATTGGACTAAAATGACACAATCCGTTAAATTAAGGGGTAAAATCGAGCAAATTGAAATTACAGGGACTAAATTGACACATCGTGTAAACTACAGAGACTATTTGCATAATTTACCCTAATAATTTTGTAACATTTGCACTTAAAAAGAATTAGTGTTAAGATAGTAATTTCAAATAATGATTCTTGTTTTTCTATTTTTAGTTAAAAAAAATTCATGTTTCACTAATTTATTTTTTTTAAGTTTTTAAATACACTTAATCTAAATGCACCTAAAAAGTAAAATTTGTGAAGAAAACTGAAAAACAAAAATCACTAAAAATGAAAAGATCAAAATTTAAAATAAAAAAAAATGATACATTTTTTGCAGTTCTTGTTTTACGATTTTTTTTTTTTTTTTTAAAATTTCTTTCATAAATATCTTAGTTTGTAAATGTATTTAACGGAAATATTAAAAAATAAATTTTTTTTATTCAAGACAAAAAAAAAAAAAAAAAAAAAAAAACTCAAAAACAATTTACAAAAATTAAACCAAACAAATCTGATAGGTGTATTTTTAATAAAATTAATTATTAATAATTTTGTTACATATGTACTTTATGTAACAACCTAGATTTTTAATTATTCTGTAGAATTTATACTAATATTATTTAATTATAGTTGGAAAATATATGATTATTTTGTATTATTATATGTAATTTTGTAAAATAATATAATTATTAAAAGTTCAGGGGTCAAAATAATAATAATAATAATAATAATAATAATAATAATAATAATGGGTGTGATAGTAAAATAAATAATTAATTTTCTGTTGGTATATGATAAAATGTAATTTAATTAAGAATTAATTCATTTATATAATTACATTAAAATATTAGGTCAAATGATAATTATCTTAAATATCTATAAAAAATAAGAATGAATCTATATAATTATGAATTAAATCTTAGCGAAAGGGACGCCTTGTCACGTGTTGGCGAGAGAATGGTTTCTCCTCCCTATTTAAGGAGAAGCGGGTTCACCTGGGCGAGAAGAAAAAGAAAAGAAAGAAAAGAAAGAAGAAAAGAAAGGAAAGGAGAAGGAAGAAAGGAAAGAAAGAAAAGTGAGGAAGAAAGAAAAAATAATGAGAGCTAAAAGGGTCTTTGATAGTGGAAAGAAAGAGTAAGGTATTAATGTTAAGGTGAGTTATATTATACCTTGAGTTACCTAAAAGTATTTTACATGTGTTTTTACTTACCAAAATCTGTTTTACACAAGTTATGTTTTATTAGTATATTAATAAAAGTTATGTTTTATAAAGGTTTCAGTTACGTGGTTTTATTTCTGAACCCTATTTGTTTAAAAGGAAACCTATGGATATGTTTATTTATATTTTAAAGAATATTTGACTATAACCTTATATACAATTATGTTTTGTAAGTACTACCACAGGAGTCCCATGCCTTGGGGGACTTAAACAACCATTGGCCTCTGTTTGACCACTTTGTGGTCCTCTATTTGTCATGGATCCATTGACTTCTGTTCTGTGCGAAACAAAGTGCTGTACGGAGCTAAGTGCTAAATTATTGTGGGAGCCACCTCTAGAATCCGTACAAGCCACCTCTTGAATCTGTACCTCTGTTTTATGCGGGCCAAAGTGCTGTGCGGAGCTAATTGCTACACTATTGTGGGAGCCACCTCTAGAATCCGTACAAGCCACCTCTTGAATCCGTACCTCTGTTCTGTGCGGAGCTAAGTGCTACACTATTGTGGGAGCCACCTATTGAATTCGTACGAGCCACCTCTTGAATCCGTACCTCTGTTCTGTGCGGAGCTAAGTGCTACATTATTGTGGGAGTCACCTCTACAATTCGTACGAGCCATCTCTTGAATCCGTACCTTTGTTCTGATTGTCACACCTGTGACCTCTGTTCTGTTCAGTTCAGTTCAGTATCGTGGTTATGGTCATTTACTTACATAATTTCTGTATTTCAGTTTCTGCCACTTAAATGATATATTTACATAATCTCAGTTTTGCTACTTAAAAGATTATTTGTTCCGACTAAGTTATCCTAAATGTTTTGCCCTAACTAACTATCCATAGTTATTTTGTATCCTTTATACTATTGGTATATGTAGACGTCCCCGAACGCCCCGGGAGGGTTAGGTCCCGTTCTGTTCGTTTGTGGGTCTACTATAGTTCGGACTCAAATGTCACGGTTTTTAATCTCGAACCAAAGAGTCCAAATCCGGCAAATCGTTTTGAAAAAACAGATTTTTTGAAAAGAAGTGCCAAACATGGACTGCTTTGCCAGATACAGAGTCGCCACCTAAATATTTTATTTTGGGAAATTTAGGAAACCCTGACTCGGTGCCAAAGGCCACGCGTCCGTCATCACCAAAGTTGCCTCGGCTCGGGAACTTGGGTACGATCGGGGAAGGTCAGCTATGAGCACCCCCTCTCGCCCGGTCCGAAGACCGGCCTCTACTAACCGTGATATCTTGTTTTGAAAATATTATATGTTCGTATTTCGGTTATTAGCCTAGAATTACTATGTTATGCACACAGCAAACAAGTATAGACCAAATCGCCTAAATTGGAACAAAACATTGCATGTTTGTTTTGAAAATGGTTTGCTACTCGCAAGTAGGCTAAAATGTAGGTTTTGCCACCCTCAAGTGGGCTTTAGAAAAGATGGTTTTACCACTATCAAGTGGGCTTAAAACTCATAGTTTTAATGCATCATTCCAATTTAGGTAATTCAACCTCCATCCACAGGCATTTAAGCAGTTATATCACATAAGCAGCTAGCCTCATGATAATCATGCAATTATGGCAACACTCATACGCATGCGGTATGCTAAAGCATAAAAGCTTACCTAGTACTCCAAGCCAAAACAGAAACCAGTTAGTAATCATATGCATGATCCTAGTTCATGTTAAGATGGCTAATGCAACACATGCAAAGATGTAATCTAGACAGGCTCGACTATCCTAAACATGGCACGTGAAATGCAACAGATAACATGTATTTAATTTGGAATTGAAGTACAAATGCAGTTAGCATGATGTACCGAGCCCGGTGCATGCAGAACAAATGTATGGATGCACGCATGCATAGCATAAGGTATGCTAAAATAAATATGTCCTAATACTAACCATCAAAAGCAGATAAGTAAAAGGGAGAAAGAAGTGGGGATTGGAAGACATACACACACTCACCCACACTTATTACAAATTTGCCCTCGCTCGGAGAGACCAAAAGAATAATACAGTCCGAATAACGAATTAACTACTCTAGCTAATTAAATTATTACAAACCAATTAAATTAATTAAGCAAATTAATTAATCTAATTAAAGCAGTAAACCGCCTCGGGAAGAGGGCCCAATGCAATGCATGCTCGGTTTCGCTCGGAAAGTCACTGCCATGCATAGTCTGCCTCTGTTTTCCCTGCTCTGCCCCTCTGAAGACTGCCAAAATCTCAGAATATGCTCACTGGGTGTTGGGGATCACTACTGGCTGGGTAGAATTGCCATCGGCCATGATTTGATGTTCATCGACACAAAATAGATCCATCGGCCATCTATGGATTGCCGGCCGGCATTGAACACTGCCGGTCGGCAAATAATGCTTGCAGAACCTGCAATTGACAGCAGCAGAGGGCAAGGCATAGCATGGCAATGCAATTCAAGCAATGTATGCACCAACCAAGCTCCTTATCATGTGTATGACTCAAAGGGGCATGGTCCTTGGTTCTCGGACCACCAATCGCGCATTTCCATGCATGATGGCCCAAGAGCACCAAGTTGTGCATGTTGATTTCAAATGTAATGCAAACCAAACAAATGAAAGCCCAACCTCTATCATGCTCAATCAAGAGGCAAGGGATGCATGCCAAATGCAACCTAAGCATGTGAGCTAAGCATGCAACATGAGCATGGAGGCAAGTATGCAAACATGCAATATGTACTAGGCACACAACCTAAGCTAACAAGCATGCAAGGCATGGAATAAGGCAACAACATTTGAGCAACATGTCAAGCATGGATTTAAACTAATTTGGGCAGCTCTATACTAGGCCCAAAACAGTGGCCAAGTGCCATGGAAATGAAGGCCAAAACACATACAAACATGCATGCACACATGGTCCAACACTTAGGCACAAGGAAGCAACTTTTAAGCACACTTAAAAGAAGACAAACATGGGTATATGGCATGCATTATAAGCTCTGAAATCATGTCATAGATGGTGCCAAACCAAGTAAGCAAAACAAACAAAGCATGCATAGAAGCTTGGAATTAGCCCAAGGACTTAAACCATGATCATATGACACATGAAGCAAATGATCAAAGTGAATCAAAACAGTCCCAAATCATGTCAAAGTAAGCCTCAAACACCACTTAGATGGCATCTAAATGACCTACACATGGAAGCATACACAAATGTCTAAACATGGAGCATGAAACACCAACCTTATAAAGCATTAAAGGGGCATCAAATACAAGCATACGAGCATGGAGAAAGGACTGAAATATCATAACTAATGGTGCCAAACCACTGAAATGATGCAAATAGAACATGGTAGAGGAGCCAACACTCAAGGCATACAAGCTAGATTGCATGGTAGCTATACAAAGCAAGCCATGGATGACCCAAATAACCAAAATCAGACCTAAATCATGCCAAAATATGCATAAAAGCTTCACAAAGCTAAGCCAAAATCATGCTAGAAACAAGGCTTAAAACACAAAGCATGTTAAGGCAATTTCATGGCATTACAAGACAAGTATGCTAAGCATGCATGGTGTGTCTAAACCAAGTAAAAACAGAGGTAATACATGGCAAAATATTACCAAATAACACTTAAGACATGGCCAACATGCACTTAAAAATGGTGCTCACACATGAGGCTAAAATGGGACTTTTTGAAGACAACAAGGAGAGGGGATGGCCCTCTCCTTCTTAGGACCTTAAACCACCATCCTCACCACTAAAATCTTGAGGGATTTCAGTGGTGAGGAGGCCCAAACAAGGTGGTCCCGGAGCTCACCAAAAATAGCACAAAAT
The DNA here is from genome assembly GCA_036172215.1 of Camellia granthamiana. Classification (NCBI taxonomy): domain Eukaryota; kingdom Viridiplantae; phylum Streptophyta; class Magnoliopsida; order Ericales; family Theaceae; genus Camellia; species Camellia granthamiana. The sequence goes on along the minus strand of CM069909.1, from coordinate 136,860,125 downwards.
GGGGCCAAACAAGGCCTAAGAGGGGTCAAACAATCCCAAACGACAAAGTGACCTTAAACAACTATTTAAAGCACTCAAAAACAAGACTTTTTCAGTTTATGACAAAGCCTAAAACAGCCTTCAAGATAGGCTAAAAGTGTGTGCAAGAAAGGGTGATTTAAGACTTAAAAACTCACCCTTGATGAACTATTTCAAGGCTGCGGTTCCAGCAGCTTATGGACCAAGAATGCAGCTCCTTAGGACCTCTCAAGACCCTCCAAGAAGCTTAGGTTGGTGGTGGAGAGGTGTGGTTGGGAGTTGTGGTGCAAAGGGGCCAAGAATCACTCACTTTGGAGCACTCTAACACATACAAATGTAGAGAGAGAGAGTGATATATATTCTATATATATCAGATTTTCTAACCCTTGAAAATGGTGGAGAGGCTCTCTATATATAGAGCAAGACAAGGTGCTAAGCTTCTTAGAGAAGCTAACACAAAAAAGGGTCAAAGGGGGCAAGCTTCCAAGGGAAGCTAAGCAAAGGGGTCAAGCTTCTCTTAGAAGCTTGACAAGGGTTCAAGGGAGTCAAGCTTCTCTTGGAAGCTTGGAGCAAAAGGGCCAAGAAGGCCAAGCTTCTTGGAGAAGGTAGACAAAAGAGCCAAGCTTCTTGGAGAAGCTAGGCAAAAGGTTCAAGAGGTGCAAGCTTCTCTTGGAAGCTTAGAAGGGTTCAAGCTTCTTGGAGAAGCTAAACCAAGGGTTGAAAAGGTTCAAGCTTCCTCAAGAAGCTAAAGACCAAGGGTTCAAAAGGTTCAAGCTTCCTCAAGAAGCTAAAACCAAGGGTTCAAAAGGTTCAAGCTTCTTGGAGAAGCTAAACCAAGAGTTCAAAAGGTTCAAGCTTCTTGGAGAAGCTAGACCAAGAGTTCAAAATGTTCAAGCTTCCTCAAGAAGCTAGAACCAAGGGTTCAAAAGGGTTAAGCTTCCTCAAGAAGCTAAAACAGGGGGTTCAAAAGGTTCAAACTCCCCTCAAGAAGAGGTCTTGGCCAACCAAATAGGTCATCGGCACAATAAAGTGCCGGTCGGCTAAACATAATGCCGACCGGCCATTATTTTTAAGAAACAATGGCCGGTGGCAAACATGTGCAGCCGGTGATGATAGGGGAGGGCCGATGAGGTGTGAGGATGGCCAACAAGCCATTCCCTGCCCTTCAAGGCAAAAACACAGGTGTTTGGTGCCAAAACCGAACACGAAGCAGTCGAGTCAAGAGGTCCTAAGGCGAGGCGCGCTGCCAAGGCCTCCGGGAACTCGAGACGAACACAAACATGGATAATCATCGAGTGTTCAAACGGTGACGTCCAAGTCTTGAGGACGGTCAAAAATGGGGTGTCTACAGTATAATATTTCTTACTCTGCCATATGTTTATAGTTGTTTACCAATTTTCAGGAAACAATGCAATTCAGAAATAGCTTTTGGAAAGTCTTAGATGCAAGACTGCGGATTAGATGTAATGACCCCAACACGTATGGTGTAATTATTCGTAATTAATTATGTGATTAGATGGATTAATTGGAAAATATTTGTTGGAATTACGACTTCGGGACTGAAATTGATGACCTTAATGGATTCAGAAAATGAAACTGAACATGCCTATGTGATACCGGGGATTTTTAGAACCATTTGGGATAGTTAATTGAAGACTGAATTTCGTCTGATTCGTTAGGCCTCGTTTGGCTCACGTTTTTGGCTTAAGTGGATTATAATTGTGTGTAGTTAAGAACAAGGGCCTTGTTTGGCTAAAGGTTTTGGCACAAATGGGTTATATGATATATGAGTTAAGGATGACATGCCTTTTACTTGTTAGACTCAACTAAAGAAAAGAAATATCTAAGGAAAGAGAGAGAGAGAAGAGAATTCGTGAGAGAGAGAGAGACCAAGAGGAGAAGCTAGAAGAGAAGAGGAAATCAAGCCTAAATTCTCTCTAATTAAAGAACCAAGGTAAGGATCTTCTCTAAATACTTGAGATAAAGTTGATTCATGCATGTTTCATGTTAAACAAAGGAATGGAAAAGAAATTATGTGTAATTGATGCATGCATGTCATGCATTTTTTACTATTTGGCATGTTTGAGGGAGAACCTCCATGGAAGTAAGAAATGAAGCTTTGATGTGTATGTTCATGGTTATTCATCTTAGTTCATGGGTTTGATCTTGTGTATATAATGCATGTGAATTTTGCTTAAGGAATAATGAGTTGAGATAGTGATTTCAAAGTTGCATGCCCAGAAAATGAGATTGTGAAGGTTGAATGTCGATTATGAGCTTGAGGATGCAATCTGGAAATTCCAGATTTTACAGTCTCGCTCGAGCGAAGGAGAGCTCGCTCGAGCGACCACTCTAAGGTCGTGCTCTCCGCTCGAGCAACCAAGAGCTCGCTCGAGCATAAATTTCATGCTCCCAGAAGTTTTGCAAAATTTGCAGATCACTCGAGCGAGGGAATGTGAGCTCGAGCGACCACTCACATCTTTGCATGCTCGCTCGAGCGAGGAAGGCTTAGCTCGAGCGAGGACCTAAATTCCTGAAATTTTACCTAAGTGTTCTAAGGCATATTTTGACATCCTCATGGCATTTTGAACATGTTTAAGCTTTAATTAAGTTAAGATAATGAGATTATGAAGCATTTAGCAATTGATGAACATGAAATGAACATGAAAGAATGTAAAGAAGAGAAGGGAATGACAGGAATTATGTGAATTGATGATGATATATGTTAAGGAAATATGTTGTAATGTTATTAATTGCAGGTCAAGAGGCGAAGACCGTGCTACCGGTTTTGGAAACCCACTGTAAGTAACATTTCTGTAAATGGTATGTTCTTATGAAGTATGTTCAAAAGTGATACGTTATGATATGTTTGGAAATGATAATGTTTTCTGTGAACGAATGTCCTATTTGCGAACCTAGTATGGCATCCATGGTTAGTTGAAGTCATGGGGGACGACATAGAAGTGCAGGCCCATGCGCTTAAGTCATGGGGGACGGCATGGAAATGTAGGCCCATGACCAGTTTACGAGATCTCGGTATGTGTTTAATCGGTGTCCGGGACCGGTTATTCTAGTCGTTGGACAACAAATGTCATGTTATGTTATGTTCTATGGAGTATGCCATTATGTATGTTCTTATGAGATGATTATGATTATGTTTTATGAATGATATGTTTTATGGATATATATGAAATGTTGGAGTTCGTTCACTAACCCCTTTACGTTAATGTTACTTGCTGGGCTTTAGCTCACCCCTGTATATTTGTATTTATAGGTGAACATTCTGGAAGTCAAGCCTAGGCCGGGTTTTGCATCGAGCCATAGTGTTGAAGCCACCAAAGTTTTGTGTGCCTCCGAGTTGGGGCTAGGCCGGGAAGGCCGTATGAGTTACGTTTTGATTGTATATGTGGCATGAGCCTAAAACGTATGTATGATCTTTTGAGTCGTGTTATGTATGTAAGTGGATAAATTAACAGTTTTGTCATGTAAATGTATGTTCATATAAATGCACAGCTCTTTGGACTATGATTTATTGTTTTCGCTTCCGCGAGCCCCGATTTAATATGTTATGTACAGGAAGGCCTGTGGTAATCCAAGGATTACTGGCCGGTCTCGCCACCAAACCTCTCGGGGCGGGTTTGGGGCGTGACGTTAGACAAACACAACACTTTTATTGATATTTTTATATGTAAAGATCGGCCTTTTTGGTCGATAAATTTTGTAATAAACATAGAAACTTTAATGATTATTTTGGTACCCTTACTTAAATATTTCTTCCGCTTGCGTTTATTAATTTGTTTAAGAATTGGCCGGAGGTAATTTCAGTTGCTAGCAATCACGATGCTTAACCCTTGAGTACGGGGAGCGGGTCGTGACACATTATATATAAGAATTTAAAAATAATTTTGAAAATCTTTCCATATCATTTTTCTTAAATTATATTACCATAATTGCAATATAATATTATTTGAAAATAATAAAAAAAATCATATTTTTTGTAAATAATTCTTAGTTTGAAAAAGGAAACCTTACACCTACAAAAGTTAATTTTAAATAAAATTAACTTTAAATTAATCCATTAATAATTACTTTATAAATTTCCTTATAATGCTTCGACAGATTCATATGGAAAGATTTTCAAAATTATATTTTAAATTTTGGAAAGATTTATGTGTAGGGTTTCCTTTTCCAAATTAAGATTTATTTGCAAACGATAATGTCACGACCCGTTCCCCGTACCCAATGGTTAAGTATCGTGATGGCCAGTAACTGAAATTACCTCCGGCCAATTCATAAACAAATTAATAAACGCAAGCAGAAGAAATATTTAAATAAGGGTACCAAACTAATCATTAGAGTTTCTATTTTTATTACAAAATATATTGACTAAAAAGGACGATATTTACACATAAAAATATCAATAAAAGTGTTGTATGTGTCTAATCCGCAGCCTCGCATCTAAGACTTTCCAAAAGCTATTTCTGAATTGCATGTTTTCTGAAAATTGGTAAACAACTATAAGCACATGGCAGAGTGAGAAATATTATACCAAGAGTATAAAGGGACATGAAATAACCATGGATCATTAGTTAGGCTAAAACATTTACATAAACAAATCATTTAAGTAGCAGAAACTGAAATACATATATTATACAAATATATAACCATAACCACGGTACAGAACAGAACATAACAGAGGTCACAGAAGTGACAGTCAGAACAGAGGTACGGATTCAAGAGGTGGCTTGTACGGATTCTAGAGGTGGCTCCCACAATAGTGTAGCACTTAGTTCCGCACAGCACTTTGGTCCGCACATAACATAGGTCAATGGATCCATGACAAACAGAGGACCACAAAGTGGTCAAATAGAGGCCAATGGTTATTTAAGTCCCCCAAGGCGTGGGACTCCCATAGTGGTACTTACAAAACATAATTGTTTATAAGGTCATAGTTAAATATTCCTTAAAAGTAAAACAAACATATCCATGGGTTTCCTTTTCACAAATAGGGTTCAGAAAATAAACCATGCAACTGAAACCTTTATAAAACATAACTTTTATTAAAAATATAACTTGTATAAAATAAGTATGGTAAGTTAAAACATACGTAAAATACATTTTGGTAACTCAAGGTATAATATAACTCACCTTAACTTTAATACCTCACCATTTCTTTCCATTATCAAAGACCCTTTCTACTTTCACTATTCTTTCCTCTCTTTCTTTTCTCTCTTTCCTTTCCTTCTCTCTTTCTAGGGGGAGAGTTGATACGTGGCAGATTTCGATAATAATTACAAAGATTCATTCTTATCTTTAATAGATATTTAGAATAATTACTTTTTGACCCAACTTTTTAATATAATTATATAAATAAATTAATTCTTAATTAAATTACACTTTATCATATATCAATAGAAAATTAATTATTTATTTTAGTACCACATCCATTATTATTATTATTATTATTTATATTATCTATATTATTATTATTTATATTTTGACTCCTAAACTTTTAATAATTATATTATTTTACAAAATTACACATAATAATATATAATAAATTATATATTTTTCGAACTGAGATTAAATAATATTAGTATAAATTCTACAGAATAATTAAAAATCTGAGTTGTTCCAGATACAATATATATATATATATATATTCAAATAATATTACATTTCAATTATGGCAGTACATTTTAAGATTGCTTTATAAAATATATGTTACACCAATATATATATATATATATATCTGAATAAATCATATCGAATATGGGCTATATATTTAAGAGAATTTTTTTTAAGGTCTTTGATATTAAGATTTTATAAAATAAATGATATATAATATTTTTATAGTAGTTGGGGTCTCAACATTTTCACTAAGAAAATTTGACTCAGAGAAATTTGTGCTCGACTCAGAGAAATTTCGGCCCGACCTAGAGAAATTTCTATCCCCAACCCAGAGAAATTTATATCCCGATACAAAGAAATTTCAATTTTCACAAAGAAATTTTTTGAATTTCACTAAGAAATTTCAAAATTTCTCTAGTATGATCATAAAGAAATTTCATCGAGAGACCTTAACAAATAAAAAAAAAAAAAATCTTGAAACTCTCCTACTACAAAAAATTAGAGATGGATGTTTCACTAGTTTTCCTTATATTGAACACATGCAAAATTAAATTATTTAAAAAAATATTTTGACTTATTAATTTTGCACAATTTTGCTATACGTAAACTTAATTATGATTGATTTTTAAAATTTGTTAGAGTACCTTTTGCCCCTCATGTATAACTTGCTGCTAGTAAATAAATTTAAGCATTTCAACGTATCTATGAACGTAGGTATAGCCTCAAAAAAAAAAAAAAAAAAATGAATGTTATAATGAGAACAATTAAAATGTTTATTGTTAAAAGAAATATAGATACAAAATTTATTTTTACTTTTTATATTTTAAATACGAATATGAAGATATATTCTTTACATACTGAATCGTCACAAACCTTCCATCATATTTCTCTAAAAAAATTGAAAACAACCCAAAATATCAACTTTCTTAATAAAGTATTTTAGCCAATAGAAAATATTCTAGCAGAGAACATATCTTTCTAATAGAAATTTATCAAATGATAAATGATTTTAGCGCCGATCTACACTTTAGATTTGTTGATGCTGTTCTCCCTCTTTACCTTACAACTATCACCTACTCCTAAACTATACCACACTTAGCCATGAATTTTAAAGAAAAAATTGGAACATAATCAATTAGAAAAATAATAAATATTAACTAACCTTTAATATCTTTAGCAAAGAAGTTTGAAAGTGTTGCGGTGGTCTATCGCATGAAATAATATTTTGAGCGATAAGTAATTTTATGTAGTGTGAAAAAAAATGTTTGTGGTTGTGTAACAACTAAGATTCTGTGTAGAAAGAGAATAAATTAGAGAAAAAAGATCAGGAATAAAGAATTAAGAATTTTAATCTCTCCTTTTGAATTTTTGTAAGAGACAATAGGTTTGGACAAATCAGAAAAGATTTTCTTTTAACTTTCCTTTTGGAAAACATAAATCATAAAATAATTAGTATTTTTATAATTACATTAAAGTGTTAGCCAATAGCATTTTTTAAAATTATTTTTTATATTCAAAAATTTAATTAGAAGTTTTGAAACTCTCACAAGACTCTTCACGAAAAGTTATTTTGCTATAGAATAGATGTAGAAACTACAACATTAACTTAAATAAACAATGAAAATTCTCTCTTGTATATATATGATGCACCAATAATTACAAATAATAATAAAAAAAAAAGTATCTATCTATCTATCTATCTATCTATCTATCTATACTATATATTAAGCAAAAGGGGGTTTTTAACCCCAAGTCTTGTGGGAGCTCCAATCTCCCAATCTAAATTTCCTGATTTTTTGATTTTAAAAAAAAAAAAACTTTATCATTTATTAACTTCTCCCAACCTCCAAGTCTTACCCTCCTAATAACACTTTAATGCATTAAGAACAAGCATAAATTTTTTTTTTTGAAATCCAACACATGAATTTTTTGAAAAGTCCCAATACATATGATTATTATCCCTCATAATAACACTTTAATGCATTAAGAACAAGTATAAAAAAAATTTCTTGAAAAGTCCAACATATATGATTATTATCAAATTATTAAACTTTAATATCTATACTATATATTAAGTAAAAGGGGGTTTTTAACCCCAAAGCTTATGAGAGCTCCAATCTCCTAATCCTAATTTTCTAAATTTTTGATCTAAAAAAAAAAAAAAAAACCTAGCATTTATTGACTTCTCTCAACCCAACCTTAGCATTTATTGACTTCTCCCAACCCACAATCCCTTTTAACTTCTCTCACAATTATTGCAACACCCTTTTCAATTTCTTCCATACACTATGGTTACACACAAAAAAAAAAAAAAAAAAGATAAGAATTTAGCTATACATCTCAAAAAGATATAACATCTAAATTTGAATTATGAGTTAATAATATAATTATGTATTTTTTATTATGTATATCTATCAAAATTTTAAATCACTTAATGGGACAAATTAATCAATTTTCCAAAATTATTGATTTTTAATTTATAAAATAGATTAAAAAAATTATTGACTGATCTATTTATTTAATCACAAAATATTTCATAATCTCTCCCTCCTAATCTCTCTCACAAATTTTCAAAAAAAAATATTGAAACTTGCAGTCCTTTTCTCTCCCCCAAAAAATCAGATAATATTTTTTGTTAAAGTTGTAGATATCTACCCATATTTTATATATTATATTATAACATAACCAAAAAAAAAACTAAAAAATTTAAAAAAAAAATCTTTAAAGTTTATCTAAATAAATTTTAAATAAATAAAACTCACATGTCTATCACATATCTAACTCACATCATAATTTACCTAAATAATAATAATTAAAAACAAATGGAAACCACAGATAAATTAAATTAAAAAAAAAAAGATACCCACAACTCCATCTTAAATAAATTGAAAAAAAAATACAATTTTCCAAAATTATTGATTTTTAATTTACAAAATAGATTAAAAAAACTATTGACTGATTTATTTATTTCATCACAAAAATATTTCATAATCTCTCCCTCCTAATCTCTCTCACAAATTTTCAAAAAAAAATATTAAAACTTGCATTCCTTTTCTCTTCCCCAAAAAATCAGATAATATTTTTTATTAAAGTTGTAGATATCTACCTATATTTTATATATTATATTATAGCATAACAAAAAAAACTAAAAAACTAAAAAACTAAAAAAAAAAATTTTAAAGTTTATCTAAATAAATTTTAAATAAATAAAATTCACATGTCTATCACATATCTAACTCACATCATAATTTACCTAAATAATAATAATTAAAAACAAATAGAAACCACAGATAAATTAAATTTAAAAAAAAGATACCCACAACTCCATCTTAAATAAATTGAAAAAAAAATACCCGAATAGAAACCACACAAAAATAAAAAGATATATCTATCTATCTATCTATATATATATTAAGAAAAATGGGGTTTCTTACCCCCCAAGTCATGTGGGAGCTTCACAATATCCCAATATAAATTTCCTGATTTTTTATTTAAAAAAAAAAACCTTAGCATTTATTAACTTCTCCCAACCCCCATGTATAAATTTTTTTTTTGAAAAGTCCAATACATATGAATTCCTTGAAAAGTCCCAACACATACGATTATTATTCTTCATAATAACACTTTAATACATTAAGAATAATTATAAAAAAAAAATTCATTGAAAAGTCCAACACATATGAATTTCTTGAAAGTCCAACACATATGATTATCATCAAAATATTACACTTTAATATAATATTAAAAAAAAGAAGACAATTAAAAAAAAAAAAAGACATTTAAAAATTCTCAAACCCAGCTTCCCAACACATGATTATAATCCCTCATAATAACATTTTAATGCATTAAGAACAAGCATGAAAAAAATTCCTAGAAAAGTCCATCACATATAAATTCCTTGAAAAGTGCAACATATATGATTAGTATCAAAATATTAAATTTTAATATAGTATAAAAAAAGAAAAAAAAAAGAAGATAAAGTGGTGAAACACAACCCGTGCATAACACGGGTGATATGCTAGTAATATAATAAAAAAAAGAAGACATTTAATTCTTTGAAAAGTTCAACACATATGATTATTATCAAAATATTAAACTTTAATACAATATAAAAAATGAAAAAAAAAAGACATTTAAAAAAAAAAAAAAAGACATTTAAAAATCACAATTCACATATATAGATAATTGTAAATATATTAAGGAAAATGGGGTTTCTAAACCCCAAGCCTTGTGGGAGCTCCAATCTCTCAATCTTAATTTTCTAAATTTTTGATTTAAAAAAAAAATCTCAGCATTTATTGATTTGATCAAAATTCTCTTATCAACATTTATTAACTTTTTCCAATCCACATGCCTGCATATATTGATTTGGTCAAAATTCGTGATTAGCATCTAAAATCCCCTCATACAAATAATTACAGATACAGCCCGTGCATAGTTGCTGCAGTAGCCTTTTTAATTTCTCCTGTATACTATGGTTAGTGATAAGATTGTTAAATTATTTTTATAAAAAATCTTAAAAAACATAATTTATATATTAAAAAAAATTAAAACAAATACAAATATTTATAATTATCCCGTGCATAGCACGGGTGATAGGCTAGTACTATATATTAAGCAATAGGGGATTTTAACCCCCAAGGCCTGTGGGAGCTCCAATTTCCTAATCCTAATCTATACTATATATTAAGCAAAAGGGAGTTTTTAACCCCAAGTCTTGTGGGAGCTCCAATCTCTCAATCTAAATTTCTTAATTTTTTGATTTAAAAAAAATATAATCTTAGCATTTATTAACCTCTCCCAACTCCCAAGTCTTACCCTCATAATAACACTTTAATGCATTAAGAGCAAGCATAAAAAAAATTCTTTGAAATCCAACACATATGAATTTCTTGAAAAGTCCCAACACATATGATTATTATCCCTCATAATAACACTTTAATGCATTAAGAACAAGTATAAAAAAATTTCTTGAAAATTCTAACACATGATTATTATCAAAATATTAAACTTTAATATAATATAATAAAAAAAAAGACATTTAATTCCTTGAAAAGTCCAACACATATGATTATTATCAAAATATTAAACTTTAATATAATATAAAAAGGAAAAAAAAAGAAGACATTTAAAAAAAAATATTTAAAAATCACAATTCACAGCTCCAATCTCCCAATCTAAATTTCTTAATTTTTTTTATTTTAAAAAAGAAAAAAATCTTGGCATTTATTAATTTCTCCCAACTCCCAAGTCTTGCCCTTATAATAACACTTTAATGCATTAAGAACAAGCATAAAATTTTTTTTTTCAAAAATCTCAACACATATGATTATTATCCCTCATAATAACACTTTAATGCATTAAGAACAAGCATAAAAAAAATTTCTTAAAAAGTCTAACACATATGATTATTATCAAAATATTAAACTTTAATATAATATAATAAAAAAAAGACATTTAATTCCTTGAAAAGTCCAACACATATGATTATTATCAAAATATTAAACTTTAATATAATATTAGAAAAGAAAAAAAGAAGACATTTAAAAAAAAAAAACATTTAAAAATCACAATTCACATATATAGATAATTGTAAACACAATCCGTGGATAGCACGGGTGATATGCTAGTTTTCTCATTTTTTGATTTAAAAAAAAAAAAAAACCTCAGCATTTATTGACTTCTCCTAAACCAACCTCAGCATTTATTGACTTTTCCCAACCCACAACCTCTTTTGACTTCTCTCATAATTATTGCAACACCCTTTTCAATTTCTCCCATAAACTATGGTTACATACAAAAATAAAAAATAAAAAAGATAAGAATTTAGCTATAGATCTCAAAAAGATATAACATCTAAATTTGAATTATGATTTAATAATATAATTATGTATTTTTTTTTATGTATATCTATCAAAATTTTAAATCACTTAATGGGACAAATGAATCAATTTTTCAAAATTATTGATTTTTAATTTATTAATAATATAATTATGTATTTTTTTTTTTTATGTATATCTATCAAAAAGTATTGACTGATTTATTTATTTAATAACAAAAATATTTCATAATCTCTCTCACAAATTTTCAAAAAAAAATATTCAAATTTGCATTCATTTTCTCTTCCCAAAAAAATCAGATAGGAGCTCCAATCTCCTAATCCTAATTTTCTAATTTTTTGATTTAAAAAAAAAATCTCAGCATTTATTGACTGATTTATCACCAAATTATTGATTTTTAATTTATTAATAATATAATTATGTATTTTTTTTTTATGTATATCTATCAAAAACTATTGACTAATTTATTTATTTAATAACAAAAATATTTCATAATCTCTCTCTCCTAATCTCTCTCACAAATTTTCAAAAAAAAATATTAAAACTTGCATTCATTTTCTCTTCCCTAAAAAATCAGATAGGAGCTCCAATCTCCTAATCCTAATTTTCTAATTTTTTGATTTAAAAAAAAAAAAACTCAGCATTTATTGACTTCTCCCAACCCAACCGCAGCATTTATTGACTTTTTCCAACCCACAATTCCTTTTGACTTCTCTCATAATTATTGCAACACCATTTTCAATTTCTCTCATACACTATGGTTACACACAAAAATTTAAAAAAAAGAATAAGAATTTAGCTATAGATCTCAAAAAGATATAACATCTAAATTTGAATTGTGATTTAATAATATAATTATGTATTTTTTTATGTATATCTATCAAAATTTTAAATCACTTAATAGGACAAATTAATCAATTTTCCAAAATTATTGATTTTTAATTTACAAAATAGATTAAAAAATAGTTGGTAATAACAAAAATATTTCATAATCTCTCTCTCCTAATCTCTCTCACAAATTTTCAAAAAAAAATATTAAAACTTGCATTCATTTTCTCTTCCCCAAAAAATCAGATAGGAGCTCCAATCTCCTAATCCTAATTTTCTAATTTTTTGATTTAAAAAAAAAAAAAACCTCAGCATTTATTGACTTCTCCCAATCCAACCACAGCATTTATTGACTTTTTCCAACCCACAATCCCTTTTGACTTCTTTCATAATTATTGCAACACCATTTTCAATTTCTCCTATACACTATGGTTACACACAAAAATTAAAAAAAAAGAATAAGAATTTAGCTATAGATCTCAAAAAGATATAACATCTAAATTTGAATTGTGATTTAATAATATAATTATGTATTTTTTTTATGTCTATCTATCAAAATTTTAAATCACTTAATAGGACAAATTAATCAATTTTTCAAAATTATTGATGTTTAATTTACAAAATAGATTAAAAAAAACTATTGACTGATTTATTTATTTAATAACAAAAATATTTCATAATCTCTCCCTCCTAATCTCTCTCACAAATTTTCAAAAAAAAAATTTAAAACTTGCATTCATTTTCTCTTTTCCAAAAAATCAGATAATATTTTCTATTAAAGTTGTAGATATCTACCTATATTTTATATATTATATTATAACATAACAAAAAAAACTAAAAAACTAAAAACAAATCTTTAAAGTTTATGTAAATAAACTTTAAATGAATAAAGCTCACATGTCTATCACATATCTAACTCACCACCAAGGATCCTCTAGAGTATTTTTTTTCCTAAAGTTTCCTAGAGTGGTGCATTGTGTGGTTGAGATTTAATGCTGGAAAATTGATGTGACTTGTCATTAAATCTCAACCACACAATGAACCACTCTAGGAAACTTTGGGAATAAAAAAAAAAACTCTAGAGGATCCTTGCTCCTAACTCACATCATAACTTACCTAAATAATAATAATTAAAAACAAATGGAAATCACAGATAACTTAAATTTAAAAAAAAAAGATATCCACAACTCCATCTTAAATAAATTGAAAAAAAAAATATCCGAATAGAAACCACACAAAAATAAAAAGATATATCTATCTATCTATCTATATCTATACTATATATTAAACAAAAGGGGATTTTTAACCCCCAAGGCCTATGGAAGCTTCAATATCCCAATCTGAATTTTTAAAATTTTTTATTTAAAAAAAAAAAAACTCAGCATTTATTGATTTGGTTAAAATCTCCTAATCAGCATTTATTAATTTTTTTCAATCCACATATCTCTTCACATGCCTGCAATTATTGATTTGGTCAAAATCCCCTGATCAGCATTTAAAATCCCTTTATACAAATAATTATAGATACAATTTATGTATAGTTACTGCAGTACCCTTGTCAACTTCCCCCATACACTATGGTTAGTGATAAGAAAAAAATCTTAAAAAACATAATTTATATATTAAAAAAAATCTAAAACAAATACAAATATATATAATTATCCCGTGTATAGCACCGGTGATAGGCTAGTACTATATATTAAGCAAAATGAGGTTTTTAACCGCAAGGCCTATGGAATCTCTAATCTCCTAATCCTAATTTTCTAATTTTTTGATTTAAAAAAAAAATCTCAGCATTTATTGACTTCTACCAACCCAACCTCAGTATTTATTGACTTCTCCGAACCCACAATCCCTTTTGACTTCTCTCATAATTATTGCAACACCCTTTTCAATTTCTTCCATACACTATGGTTACACACAAAAATAAAAAAAGAGATAAGAATTTAGTTATAAATCTCAAAAAGATATAACATCTAAATTTAATTATGATTTAATAATATAATTATGTATTTTTTTATGTATATCTATTAAAATTTTAAATCACTTAATGGGACAAATTAATCAATTTTCCAAAATTATTGATTTTTAATTTACAAAATAGATTAAAAAAAATTATTGACTGATTTATTTATTTAATAACAAAAATATTTCATAATATCTCCCTCCTAATCTCTTTCACAAATTTTCAATTTTTTTTTTAAAACTTGCATTCCTTTTCTCTTCCCTAAAAAATCAGATAATATTTTTTATTAAAGTTGTAGATATCTACCTATATTTTATATATTATATTATAACATAACAAAAAAAACTAAAAAAAAAATCTTTAAAGTTTATCTAAATAAACTTTAAATCAATAAAACTCACATGTCTATCACATATCTAACTCACATCATAACTTACCTAAATAATAATAATTAAAAACAAATGGAAACCACAGATAAATTAAATTTAAAAAAAAGATACCCACAACTCCATCTTAAATAAATTGAAAAAATAAAATACCCGAATAGAAACCACACAAAAATAAAAATAAAAAGATATATCTATCTATCTATTTATATCTATATATTTACTATATATTAAGCAAAAGAGGGTTTCTAACCCCAAGGTCTGTGGGAGCTCCAATATGCCAATCCTAATTTTTTAATTTTTTGTTTTTTTTAAAAAAAAAAAATTAACCTCAGCATTTATTAACTTCTCTCAACCCACAAGACTTTTTGACTTCTCTCATAATTACTGCAGCATCTTTTTCAAAACAAATAATTTGTATACTAAAAAAAATTTAAAAAAAATATAAATATCTATATCTATATCTATCTATTTATTTATATCTATCTCTAACCTACAAGTTTGTGGGAGTTCCAATATCCTAATCTAAATTTCTTGATTTTTTGATTTAAAAAAAAAAAACATTAGCATTTATTAATTTCTCACAACCCCTAAACCTTACCCTTATAATAACACTTTAATGCATTAAGAATAAGTATAAAAAAAATTCCTTGAAAAGTCCAACATATATGAATTCCTTGAAAAGTTCCAACACATATGATTATTATCCTTTATAATAACACTTTAATGCATTAAAAACAAGCATAAAAAAAATTCCTTAAAAAGTACAACACATATGATTATTATCAAAATATTAAACTTTAATATAATATAAAAAAACAAGACATTTAATTCATTAAAAAGCCCAACATATATGATTATTATCAAAATATTAAATTTTAATATAATATAAAAAAGAAAAAAAAAGAAGACATTTAAAAAAAAAGACATTTAAAAATCACAATTCACATATATATCCCCTGATTAACATTTATTACATTTTTTCAATCTACGTGTCTTTTCACATGCCTGCATTTATTGATTTGGTCAAAATTCTCTAATCAGTATTTAAAATCCTCTCATACAAATAATTATAGATACAACCCGTACATAGTTACTGCAGTACCATTTTCAATTTCTCTCATACACTATAATTAGTGGTAAGATTACTAAATTATTTTTATAAAAAATTTTAAAAAATATAATTTATATATTAAAAAAAATCTAAAATAAATATAAATATTTATAATTATCCCGTATATAGCACGGTTATGGACCAATAACTCTGGTTACAAAAGAAACATATATCATTTGATTTACAAGAAAACGGTCCTATGACCAAAACGACGAAAAAGAGAAAAAGAGAAAATGACAAAAAGGCAAAAGAAGAAGGAGAGAGAGAGAGAGAGCTTCTCCAGCTCGACTTTCAAAGCTTGTGTCTAAAATAGTTCAACAATGTGGGATGAATACATAATCTACTAAAATTTCAATAATTTTAATTAGAAAAATGCTCTAGACCACTAATTAGTGGTGGCTCTAATGATGTGGCAGTGGGTCCCACCCACTGCCACATGTGTTTTGTGCCTTGTTTTTTTTTTTTTTTTTTTTTTTTAAGAGTTGCCACCTCACTAGTGATGGAGTTAGTGATGATAAATTAGTGATATGTAGCATTGCTCTTTTAATTAATATATATGATCATGATACCCCCACATAATATAATTTTAATTAATATATATGATCATGATACCCCACATAATATATATATATATATAAATAATATCGTACTTTCATTATCCAAAATAACATACGTAATAAATATACATTTCTCAAAAATCGAACATTAACCTTTCAAAAGAATTTATGGTAAATTACAAATACACCTTCTGAGATTTTATTAAAATATGAATCACTCCTTGTGATTTTGAAAATTACAATCCATCCCATGAGGTTTTTAATTTCATAACAATTTGTCCATTTTATTAATAAATCATTAAGTAATTAACAGATTTTAATGATATTAAAAATATATTTCAATCAATAATTTAAGTAATTTTATTATTGTATACGAGAGTAATTATGAATTTTATTTTTCAATTAATTCTGTTAAATAAACAATTTTAATAAGGAGGTGTTTATAATTTTTCAAACTGCACAAACTAATTTGTATTTTAAACAAATCTCGAAGGGTGTATTTAAATTTACCCAAGAATTTAACCTTTATCCTTCTGTTTCCCCTTTAAATGTTTTAAAAGATGACACTAATTTCGAAGGTTTGAAAATAATCCCAAGAAGTGTTTACGAATCCACTAAGGAGGTGTTTGTTTGAAAAGATTGGAAGGGAATTAGATTCTATGTCCAATCTATCATAGAGTCTATTGTTTGGTTGAGAATTTGCAATCGGATTAGGAGTCTTATCGAATTATGAATCTCATATATGTGGGACCATTGTGTCATAGAGATGTGAGATAGAAATGGTGAGATTAGAATCGGGAAATTCTATTTGCACACATCTTTTAGTTTCTATGCACACACTTAATAAAAGAAAATTTTATTATAAGTTTACCATAAAATAAAAAAACCATAACAAACATCAATATACACACAATATTAAAGCTAAGTTTTCTCCATACACATATTTTAAAAACAATAATTCTCAATGCACATCTTTTGAAAAATTAAAACCTATTTTTTTTCCTCTATTGTTTCTCATTTCTTCCATTACTACACTCTGGCTTCGTTTGGGAAGTGGGTTGGGTTTTTGATTTTTTGACTTTCTTGACTATTTTAGCCTGGTGCTAAAAAGCCTAGTTTGGGAATGGCTTTTGGCTTTTTTGACTTTTTTGTGAGAGAAGGGAGGTAATGATTATGGGTTGGATGTGATATTTTGTCTTATTAGGCGAAAAAGCATATTTTGTTTTTTGTGGCTATTTTAGCCAAAAAAGCTCCAAACCTCTCTATTGTCCTCCATTACAACTAATATGTAGCAATTAAAATGTGAGTTTTATGTGTAAAAATTGATTTTTTTTTTTGGTTCGCGATTCTCATTCGGTAAACCAATACTGAAATTTTAGTTATGTTCGGAAATCAACCGCCGAGATAATTTTCATGATTTCAGAAATTAACTTGTGAAAAATATAAATTAAAAGAGGTCAAAAGGTTCAGGCAGATGCTCAAATCCATTATCAAAGATGGGTCCCTGATCATACTTATCATCAACGTTGTGCAACCGGTTTGTGTTCTTCAAGTCTTCCTTGAGCATAATTGCTTCATACCGCGAGCTCTCATATGCCATGACAATTCTTTTGACAGAACTTCTTTTAGTTCTTGTTTGGTTAGCAAAAAATACAAACTTTATTTTGGATTCAAACAGTAAATAATTTGCCGAAAGATGTTTGAGATCTTAGGGATGCTGTGCACAGTGAATGATTTAGGGATTTGAAGGGGTAGTGTGTGGAAAAAAACCTATTTGGGTGGTGTGTCTACCTATTATGAGTTATGTGTTAGGATTATAATTGAAATATTTGGTGTGTGGAATGAGAATAATAACATATAATTAAATTCGTAAGTGTATCAACTGAGATATGATATGCACAGAGTAAGTGTGTTAACTGAGATATGATATGCACAGAGATTAAAGAGTGTGTGGAAATAGAATTTTCCATTAGAATCTCATGAGATTAAGTTGTAAAATGACACATTTACCCTTTACGTATTTGATTTCATTATGTATTGTATTTAGTAAAATAAAATAAAATATAAAAATCTCAATTAAAAAATAAAATAAAATAATTTTATTCTATTTTTAATGATGTTTATTTACTTAATTTTTTAAATAAATTTTTATAGATTTTTTATTGATGTTATATTTTAAGTTTTTGTTGATATTTTATTTAATTGATATTTTATTTTATTTCATTTCATTATTTAATTTTAATTAATTTTTTATTTAATTTCAATATTTAATATTTATATTTTTTAAAATAAATTTATTTAAAATTTTATCTTAAAAATAAAATAAATTTTTATTGATATTTTATTTATTTAATTTAGTTAATTACAAAAATTAATTTATTTAATTTTTATAAAATGAAATAAAACAATTTTTTTATTTAATCTACTAAAAAATAATTAAAATATTAATGATAGATTTAGTATTGCTATTACTAAGTAAACAATTGAAAATAATAAAATAGTCTATTAAGTATTTATCATTCTTCATAATATTTCAATGAAATATTGGATTCAATAGAATAGTTATTTCCATACATCTAATCCCATGATAAAACAAACATGGGATACAATATATTATTTCCAACCAAATAGTTCAGGGACTATATATCCTATAATTAATAATCCAATGGATTATAATCCCGTCTTATCCAGTTTGTCCAAACAAATATGACCTAAGATAGATAAACTAAAACAAAGGCTTGTTTTAGGAAGTAGGCTAAAAGTTGACTTTTAAATTTTTTTTTTTAAATAAAAATGTAACAAAGTAGAAAAAAAATGTGACCTATAAAAGTCAAAAATAAAAAAATTACTTTTAACTATGTTCCCAAACTCAACAATTATACTACAATTTGATATCCAAGATACTTCCACAAGCTGTAAATAACTTCAATAATCTATAACGTCATATGACCTACTAGTCCAGGAAAATTCCTATATTCTTCCCTCCTTATATAATTAGAAAATGAGGAACAGTTCACAAAATGGAAGAAAAAATATGGCTAAAATATTAAAGGCATAAAAACAATCACAAAATATCAAATTTACGTGATTCGACAAAAACACTTACGTTTACGGATCCAATTCTGAATCAACTTTCACTATAAAATAATAGAGTTCTAATAATTGATCTCTAATCACAACTAAAAATATACAATCATCACGATATATTTTCTCCCTTTTTTCCTGTATCTCTCGATTCACTCTGTTTTTCTTCGTACTAGTGCTATGTTGGAAAGACAAAAATTTCTTCTTTTTGTTGACAGGTACACCAAAAGGCTTCCAAGAGAAGTTTCACCAAATAAAATATAATAGAGATATAAAATAAATATTTTTGACTCCAAGTGAGTCTTTTTTTTTTTTTTTTTTTTTTATCAACAAAAAAAGCTTTATTGATGAAAAAATGTACAAACAAAGTTTACATCAACAAAATAGGGAAATGCACAGAACATCATAACTAACCTCAACAATCCTAATTAGGTTGGCACCGCAAAGGAAACACAATCATTTGCTAGCACAACCCAAGATTGGTGAGAAACCAATAAAAAACAACCAAAACGAGACAAATAAACAACACACCATCAGCAGTGCAATGATACAGCAACAATGCAGAGGCATAAAAAGAAAAAAGAGGAAGAAGACAGGATAACAATACAACAACTTCAACAACATATTTGCATTAGCAGCACCTGCACCTCTCCGATGGGAACCAATGAAGAGCAACCAAAAAGAAGAGAAGAAGAAGATAGGATAACAAAGCCAGCAACAATGCTTACAAATACAGCAGCCTCAAATACAACAGCAACTTAACTCCCCTGTGTCACAACTTCCTCTATTACCTTGTTCTTCATGTTTATACCTGACCATCAATGTATTAACCTCCACTGTAGCTCACCCTACTCATAAGCACAACAGCCTCACTCCCAAGCTCAAAACCATTTCAACCTCCACAAATGCATCCTCTGTTAACATTACAAAGGCATAAAAAGAGCATGTGCTTGTAATTGGAAATCCAAGCCAAAGGAAAGATAGCATATGCAACCAACAAACCTTATAAAATAGCAAATATAGTTCGGTTCAACACCCACAGCCCATGAGTCTCTACATACAGATCTTGAAATCACAAAACTAGCATACTCAGACAAACAGACAGCAACAATACTTCCAAACCAGAACAATACACAGACAGACAGCTGCATTTACCCTACAGAGCACCCACATCCCTAACATATAGATACAATGTCTAGCAACCAATAGCTCTGATATGCTGCAAGTTAATAATAACATCGTGAACTGAATACAGAGGCTCCTTTGACAAAGATTTAACCCAAAAGGCAATTCTCACCTTAATCAATTCACATAATTCATTCAACTGGAAGATTCTCCCGTTAAAGACCACATCATTTCTAATTTTCCATAATGACCACATGACAGCCATCGGGGATGGCCTTCCAAATTTTATTTTTGAACTTTCTCCATTTATAACCCCTTCACCACTGCAGTAGCCCATTAACATTATCAGGTATTACCCAGTTTATCCCCCACCAATTCATGAGGCATGCCCACACTTTCCAAACAACAGGACACCAAAGAAGAACACGGTTTACCGTTTCCACAACTTGACCACAAAACACACAATTGACAGAAGTATTCTGATTCAGCACACCAATGCAATGTAAAAACCCAGCAGTCTTCAATCTCCCCTTTCAAGCCAACTAACCAAGGAATTGGGCTTTTGGTGGAGCCACATTATTCCACAGCAACTTAGTAACTAGCACATAATTTGTAGGTACTAACAGATTATAAAGGGAAGAGACACTAAACTAACCTGATTGACATGCCATTCACTTCAAATGATCCTCCCTACTTGAAGTCATCAACTCCACTTGATTCAGAACAGAATATAATCTCACCAACTCCTTAGACTCCCAAGCAAATAAAGGCCTTCTGAAATTGAGGTTCCAACTACTTGAGTTCCTTCTCCTTTCAATCATCATGCTCAAAGATAAATCCTTCTCAGATGATAAACAATAAAACCTAGGAAAGTCACTCTTGATATAATAATTCCCTAGCCAATGATCATCCCAAAAATGAACTTTACACCCATTTCCCACAACTATCTGTGAATTATCCAGAAAAAGGCTCAGTAAAAGAGGGTTTGACTGACCCATATTCAATATCCCACTCCATAATGATGAGTAGCTGCCAGTATAGTTTGTACAAGGAAGCCAATGCCCACCCATAGACTGATATCTATTACACAGAACTCTTTTCCATAGAGTACTATCTTCAGAACCAAAACGCCACCACTATTTAGCTAACAAATAGTCATTCACATCTTTGATTCTTCTGATGCCCAGCCCTCCTTGATCCTTTCATTTGGTAACCTTCTCCCATTTGACAAGATGGATCTTCCTCTTTAAACCAGACCCTCCCCAAAGGAAAGCTGCTTGAATACTCTCAATTTCCTTCGCTACTGATTACGGCAGCTTAAATAAAGATAAATAGTACACAGGAAAGCTGGATAAAACAGATTTAATGAGGGTGAGCCGCCCACCAAAAGACAGCAACTTCCTTTTCCAAGATGCTAATCTAGCCTTCATCTTATCAATAACAGGTCGCTATGTTTTCTTTATTCTAGGATTGGCACCTAGAGGCATCCCAAGATAAAGAACAGGTAGCTTATGTCTTGTGCAGTGCAGCCTAGTTGCACACTCCTCTACCACTTGCTCAGACACTCTAACACCATACACAATACTCTTATGGAAATTTATCTTCAGGCCTGAAACTAGCTGAAAGCATCTCAAAATCCTTTTAATTAACATCACCTCCTCCCCACCTACTTCACAAAAAATTATCATATCATCAGCGAATTGAAGATGGGTTACCATTGTTTTGGCTTCACCATGACCTATCATAACCCCCGTTATTAGGCCTATTGATCTTGTCTTTTGCAACAACAGATTTAAACCTTCAGCTACAAGATTAAAGAGGAAAGGAGACATTGGATCTCCTTGCCCGAGACCTTTTGCTGGAGTGAATTCAGGAGTTGGAGACCCATTGACAAGGACTGAAATTCGGGATGAGGTTAGGCACTCCTTAATCCAATTCTGCCATTTATCCCCAAAACCATATTTGTTCATCATAGAAAGCAAACACTCCCAACTGACAAAATCGTACGCTTTTTCAAAACCAAGTTTTAGAATCAGGCCATGTTTTCTACTTTTCTTCCACCAATCAACCACTTCATTTGCTATTAATACCCCATCCATAATATTTCTCCCCCCAATGAAAGCAGACTGTGCCTCCCCAATCACTTTATGGACTATTAGCTTCAACCTATTGGTAAGAACTTTGGCTAGAATTTTATACAGAGACCCAATTAGACTAATTGGTCTATAATAAGAAATTTTGGCTGGTCTATCCACTTTAGGGAGAAGAGTGATAAAAGAGTTATTAATACCCCTTTCTAACTTCCTATTTTTATGGAACTCATTAAAGAATTGAAGGATATCATCTTTGAGAACCTTCCAACACTATTGAAAGCACGCTCAATTAAACCCGTCAGGACCTGGAGCTTTATTACCATCACAGCTCTTGACGGCATCTCATACTTCCCCTTCAGTAAACCTGGATTCAAGATTTTCAATAAGACAATCACTGCCAATAGAAGTGAAATGCCCAGTCATTTTGGGCCTAGACCTCCAATCTTGTGAGAACAGATGTAACGCCCTCAAAATAATAACATAGAACTTAACAATATTAACATGCATTGATATACAAAAGATCAACCTCCTTCTATTCATCAGAGTATTTCCTTACAAAAAGTATTACATGTTGACAACAAAAGTAAACGCCCCATGGGCTTACAACTTTCCAAGCCAACACTTGGTTACAAGAAATGAGTACTAACTCAAATACACATTAAGTCCTAGGCTTGAATTTACATGTAATACATCAAAAGGAAAAAAAAGACATCCAAAAAATCTGACAGCCTCTAGCCTCCCAAGCTATGTCCTTGGAGGTGGCATGCTATCTGTACCTGAAAATGATGTTCCCATATAGGGTGAGCCACAGCCTAGTAGAAATACACTAAACCAGCTATGAACAATAACTAAAAGATTAGTAGTTGATAAATGGCCAACATTGATACATCCACTTATATCACGTTACAGTTATATGACTTACAAGTCTATGTTACTTTTCTTTTTTTTCATTTTCAGTAGATAAACATACCAGCTAAATCAATACATCAACAGATAAGCATATAAGCTATATCAACATCTCAACAGATAAGTATAAGAACTATATCATACAACCAAAGATAAGCATATGAGCTATATCTACACTTCTCTAGACAAGCATATGAGCTGTGTCTACACTTCTCAAAGATAAGCATATGAGCTGTATCTACGGAGTTCATCCCCTATCTCCTCCCAACACTATCCGGTTTAGAGGTCCATCCCCCATCTTCCCCTAAACCGCGGAGTACATCCCCCATCTCCTCCTCTACACACAATGCATATAAACACATAGGTTCTATATACAATCAACTAATACATAAAGTTAATGTATTCTATCAACCGTCAAGCTCCATGATACATTCCATTGATTAGTTTTCGTTTGCCTAATCATCATGCATTGTCTACAACAATCAAGACTATCCTCCACCGATAGCCCAAAGCAGTTATTTCTAAATAGGAAATAAATACATCAAATGGATATAAAATCAACATTTCAACTTGGTGAGTGATAACTAATCCAACTACACCCTTTAATCCCATACATTCCAAATCCCAACATTTCCAATTCAATTCCTCATTTCTCAAATTAATTATTTAAATTAATTTATTAAACCAATTAGGACAATTTCCCATAATTAACAAAACAACCCTAAGGTTCCATTTTCATCCATAATCCATCATCTATCTCACTTTTCTATGCCAATCTTGCATATAGGTTTATTATAAACAAAACCCCATCTTTTGTAAAATTACACAAAAGACCCAAACTTTTGTAAAATTACACAATAACACCCAACATATCAAAAAGCTAAAATTGAAAGACAAAGTCCATAAGGAGGAGTATGGTATCCCTACCTCAAAGTTTGAGCTCCAATGGAGATGAAGACCAAAAACTAAAATGCTCCAAATCACCAAATTTTTAGATTAAATCAAAGCTCTTAACACCCTCTACCTTTTTAACAAAGAACTTATGGTAGATTCACACTAGAAAGAGATAAAAATTTAGAGAGAAGGCAAGTCTAGAGAGAGAGGGTCTCAGATCTAGGGTTTTAAAGTGAAAAGTGATGAAAATGTTATGTTTAAAATCGCTGCTGTCTGCTGATATAAAACAGGTTCGCTCGAATGAAGACTTGGTCGCTCGAGCGACCAGACACAGAAAACCTCGCTCGAGCCAAGAAAGTCTTGCTCGAGCTAACAACCCAGAATCTCGCTCGAGCGACAAAATGTTCGCTCGAGCCAACAACTCGAACCTACAGGTCTGCAACCAGATGCACGCTCGAGCGACGGAACGCTCGCTCAAGCGAAGAAAAACCAGATCGCTCGAGCGAAGAAAATCTCGCTCGAGCCAAGAAATGTAACTCTCAGGTCCAGAACCAGACGCAGTCGCTCGCTCGAGCGAAGTCACTCTGGCTCGACCCACCAGACACACAACACAACCATCGCTCGAGCGACCAAACCCTGGCTCGAGCGAAGGACCAAAACAAAGAGCTCGCTCGAGCGACAAACTCTTCGCTCAAGCGAAGGTCCAGAATTTTGGGCAGCAACACTTGGCTCCCAGACGCAACCAACCTGTAACAAACCTGCCCAACACATCCTATAACTCAAAACAAAGTGTGAAAGGATGTAAACAAGAGGATAACAACTGCTAATGTCCATGGACTCTAGTCCGGACCACTGTACAACAAGGGGTAAAACCCGGGATCGCTATAACAGATTTTTGAAATACTTAAAGATCTCATGCTTTACCCCTTGTGGATCTTCAAATAAAACCCTACCTACTGATATCGAATTTAACAGATTTTTGTTTTGTCTACTGGAAGCCACAATATGAAAAAAATCTCATATTTTTATCCCCTTTCAAACTGCAATCCATTCTAGATTTTTGGAGCCATATCCATTCATCTTTTTTGTTTAGTGACCATAATTCCTTTCTGGTCTCTCTTCTTCTTTCAACTTCACTTATAGAAAAATCTCTAAGCTCAGCCAATAAATCAAGCTTGTGTAGTTCCTCCCCAGCAGCTTTGATAGAGTGAGTGATATTCCCATATACCTCAGTGTTCCATTTCTTTAGATTTAATCTGAGCTTCCTAAGCTTCATTTAAATGACATACCCTGCCCAACCTGAGACAACTGAATCCAACCAGGAGTTCTTCATAACTGACAAAAACTGAGGGTGTAATATCCATGCACTAATAAAACTGAAAAATCTAGAAATCCGTTAGATATTGATTTGTGATTATGTATCAATTTAAAGCAATAAAACAATCTCAATCAAACAGTCAAGACAAATCGACACAACGATTTTAACGTGGAAAAACCATAATTGGAGCACCTCCAATTGTGATAAAAAACTACGAGCAAAAGCCACAAAACAATCCACTAAGAAGATATAAAGGAATTACACAGGTATACTCTCAATTACCTAACGAATCCACGCCCGAATTGAACCAACCCCTATGTGTCTCTTCCAGCCCCATCTTCACCTATCTTGACGATGAGCCACTCCAGAATCCGTCAAAGTTTCAGGCTCAAATTCTTCAAAATCCACCGAAGAACAACTCTCTCTTTTGTATAGAATGAACAAACAAACCTTTGATATATTCTTCTTAACCCATGAGTTGAATACTCAATTAAACATCGAAGAAAACTAGCAAAATATCCCCAGATATAAACCTTAATATCCAAAAAGAAAGATTTGGAGCAGTAATCCTAGTTTTGGACTAAAACAAATACTTATAGAAATCTAGGACTGCAAAGCTCGCTCGAGCGAAGACTCTCTCACTCGAGCGAGGAACTAATCTTGCGTGTTTTTCCATAAGTAGCTTCGCTTGAGCCACACAACCTTTGCTCGAGCGTACATTCGTCATTCTTAGGTTTTTTTCCAGATGCAGCCTTCGCTTGAGCGAGAACTCCTTCGCTCGAACGAGTAAGGGCGGACATGCAACTTCGAATGCAATTTTGCATTTTACTTCGACGGCGCTGCCCCTCGACCCCGCCTGGGCGTTGCCCCGGACTCGCCAAGAAGCGCTGCCCCCTGGACCCTCGCGAGCTGATTGGGCAGCTCGATCCCCGTCATAATCAGCGAAGTGGGAATCTTGAAAGTATTAACATCACAAACTTCTCTGCAAGGCATAATTCGGGTTGGATTCGCATCTAAGAAACTCATAGCCTCACTGAAATAAAAGTTTGAAAACAAGTACAATTGAAAGGAGTTTTGTCAAACGGGATTGCTAAGAATAAAAACTTAACAAAAACGAAATAGTCTTAGCCCCCAATCCCTAACATCCTCCATTAATAAAAGAGGACTATGGTCAGATACCCCTCTTGGAAGGCCCCAAAGTTTAAAATTGTATTTTTCCAACCACTCTGTTGAGAGTAAAATTCTATCAATTCGACTCTACCTTCCTCCATCACTTGAATTACTCCATGTAAATTGCCTACCTTGCATTAGTAAATTGGACAATTCAAGCCCTTTTATGAAATCATTGAAAGCCCTCATTCCTCTATCCCTCCTTGAACAACCCTTTTTTTCACCTAACTTTCTAATCTCATTGAAATCCCCCCTATACACCAAGGCTTCTTAGACTGTAACTTTAAATTTACGAGTACATTCCATAGATGACTTCTTCTACCAACATCATTAGGAGCATAGTATTAATCAAAACACATTGAAAATCTGGATGAATCGTACCTGATAAAAGAATGAAATTCCCTGTGCTGCAACATTGTGAAAGTGAAAATACACTAGACTTCCAAATGCACAAGAGTCCCCTAGCCAAACCTTCAGCATCTACCGACATGTAATCCATATCATCACCAGGCCATAACGATTTAACTATGTCAGATGAAAACACTAATTTCTTTGTTTCTTGCAAAAACACAATATCAATTCTTCTTTCTTTGAGCAGATTTTTTATGGACCTCCTTTTTTCCAGTCTTCCTAAACCCCTTACATTCCACAACAATGGCTTCATTAAAACTTGAGAAAAACACCAAGACCACCATATAATACCATTCAATTACGAACAACATCATTCCCCTACGCAACTTTCAGAGCATCATCTTCTTCGAGCTCAATAATTCTTTTCATAGCTTCTTCATTGTTGTTATCAAAATTGATGCCCAGATCTTTACCCAGTTTTATAGTTTCTCTGGCCTCTGCTAATATGCTTATCACTCTGGCTGAATGCTGCTCATTCGAACTTGAACGAGAAAGAGCTGATGCTGCCACTCTAAACACTGGTCCTTTATGCCAATTATTCGTGCTTGACATCTCTCCACCCCTTAATCTCTTAATTTTATTCCGAACATACCTTCCTCTCCTGCTTTCTTTTGCAGGAGCAACAGTTTTCTTAGATCTAAAAGTCTTGCTATTTTGGAGTTTGGCCTTGCTTGATTCCTCCATAAATAGCCCATGCATGGCTGTGGGCTGAGATTTAGGTGATGAGAAAATAGACCCCAATAGGGCTTGATTGCCCTTCTTAATACTGTGATTATGGTCCATCACTGTTGGTGGAGACTTGGGCATAGGCAGTCCGCTAGCTAATTGGGCCCTACCCAACAGAATTTGAATATATATTCCAGGCTCCTCATACCTATTCCCACTCAGGGTTTTGATTGGTAACCTTCTCCACCCTTGCACTTTCTCCAATATCATTACTCCTCTGGTTAGTAAATGGCGCCTCCTTAACTATCTGAGTTTCGCATGCCTCTAACCCCATTATGTTTCCGAAACAATTATTAACAGTTTCCCCCACAAAAGAGGAATTAGAACCGTGCTTCTCATTCTCTCCAGTACTAACTCGAGCCATTGCCACCTCGTCGACAATTGCCACCTCATTCCGTTGTGATCTTGCCACATCATCAACAGTTGCCACATCATTCATCTCCACTTTGACCACCCCAACGGTCTTATCCTCCTTGCTGTTGCCATGGCTGCCAACCTACTTTTCCAGTTTGTTTGAGCTAGAACAGTCACGCATGGTGCATATACACGCCACATTGACCACTTTAGATACCATGACTTACTCTTCACAAACTCTAACAGGAAAAATTCTAGCCTTTTATGTGGGACTAGAGGTGTAAAAATGGCCCAGTTTGACTCGGCTCGGCTTATCCAAACTCGGATTTGGGTCAGCTTGCCATCAAACTTAGCGGCTTCTCGCAAAAAATGGATCGGCCAACTCACTCAAAATCGCGGCCCAAGCCCAGGGATACTCGGGCCTTGGATCGGGTTAGCGGGCCAAGTCTGACCACTTTTTTTATTTTTTTCTCTCAAAATTTTATTTTTTTTCCTCACAAAAAGAGCTTAGAAATGAGAGGGCCTCAAGCAAGCTGGGCCATGATCTAGGCCTTGGAGTGGGCCTTAAGCGAGCCAGCGAACTAGGTCGGGCCTCAAAATAGATGGCCCAGGCCTAGGGTCTGGAGCTGGGTTCGAGGTCGAACCTAACCGGGCTGGGTTCGAGCAAGGCCGTAGACGGGCTTCGGGTGGGCTGGTAGGCCAATTTTACACCCCTATGTGGGACCCCACTTGGAGGGAACCACCTAACAAGTCACAGCAACTACTTCTAATTCATAACACTCTCGAAGACATTTCCTATATTTTCTGGCCATAAGAATAAGGGGGCAATTAGGCACCTTGTATCGCAAACATATATATATATATATCTATACCAGACATTATTATCACATAACACAACTTAAGTTTCGTAAAGTCACCACCATTGACTTTACTAGGTGCTAGCTACAAGGAACTTGACTTACTATTAAATTCTTCTTTTTCTAGTTCTTTGAAAAGATTCATGAATAGGCACATTTTTTATTTGGGAGTAGCTTCCCTTCAATGGTGTTGTTGGACCCGTGGGGGTCCATCATGGGTCTCGTTTCGATAATCCAAATCGTTCAATATGTAAAACTCGTTGAGTACTATGTACTTGTAAAAATCATGTTGATTGGATATCGATAGTTATCTCATCGGATCAGTTTTCTATCAACCGTTAATTTGTTCACCGTCCATTTTTTTTTAAATACAAAACTGATTTGATCACATAACTATCGATATCCGATCAAAATGATTGTTTTACAGGCCTATAGTACTCGACGAATTCTACACATTGAACGGTTCGGATTATCGAAACAGAACCCGTGGTGGACCCCCAGAGGCACAACAATACCCTCCAATCCGATCTGGAACTAGAGGGAAGCTACTTCCTTTTTATTTACCGAGCAATAAGATAAAGTGAAAAACTATAATCCTTACAGTCATGAACCTAGTTCTTTCGAAGATTCATGGATGGGTACATTTTTATTGATCGAGCAATGATATAACGGGAAAAACTTTGTTGCAGTCATAATCCTTATTTAATGAATGTGAAATCTTTATTTGATGAATATTATGGAGGTTAACGATTTAGCTATTGTAAAATTGTATAGACACTTTTAAGGGTCTAAATATTTTAAGAAATGTTCAAAAAATAAAAATAAAAACAAAAACAAAACAAAACAAAATATTTAAGGAATCAAATGGATAAAGATTTTTGAAATTAACTGAATTCTTTAAATACAATACCATGGGACGGGAGTAATCTGGAATTGAATTAGTAATTAAGTTGTGTGCATTGAATGATATAATTCATGTATTAGGAGTCTTGGGATTTGAAGAGTCATTTAAGTAGGTTAAAAATTATGGGTACAATAAATCTTGATGTATGTGAAAATGAGATGAATATATTTATTGTAAGATTCTAAATGCATTTCTGTCCTCTATATAAAGGGACTAATGATCATTATATGGCCACACAAAGTACAAGAAAATGTAGAAGAAAAAAGAAGTTGTTTGAGTGAAACGATTGCTTGTATTGAATCTTTGTTATATAATTCGGTAAAAATTCAAAAAATAAAAATTGATCCCAAAAACATTATCACAACAGAAGTTTTCATGCAATCCATTGACTAACCACGGAGTACCAACAATTATTGATCCCAAGAACATCATCGCTACAGAAGCTTTCGTGCAATCCATCATCACAACAGAATTTGTGTTAAGTGGGGAAATATTTTTACATACTTCATTTCGCATTATAGATAGAGGCTAAAATAGTTATAAAATGATAAAATAGACTAAAAAGTAAAATATTACCTCCAAATCACAATCATTTCAATTTTTTTTTCATAAAACTCAAAAAAATCAAAAAATTTATTTCTAACGAGGCTTTTTAAGCCATGCTAAATATCCAAATAATCAAAAAGCCAACCTACTTCTCAAACGAAGGCATAAAAACTGCAACCATATATGAAATTTTTATTTACAATCGAATAAACCAAACACGGCCTTTAAATTTCAATCCTCCATTTATTTTCCAACTAAATTATCAGAGCGCAAAGAAAGTTTCAAACTTTGGTGTCACGTCTCAATCGTCATATGGGCTTTTCTAAATTTTTAACACTCCATAAAATATTATATCATATTAGTCATCCAACCCATTGTTTTGAACACACAACGGAACCACAAACCGCAGCTAAGTCAGGAAATTAAATTAAAGGAGATATTTATTGATTATAACATTAAAAATTTTGTAAAAATATTTCACATAAATTTTTGGGGTATTTACGTGTAGATCCTAATAAATGGACTTATTACCTAATAAGTCCTATGAGAAAAATTTGTCATAAAAAAGGTCACTAGTTGTAAGTTTTAGCGACAATTTATAAAAATCATGACAAAAAAAGTCACTAATTGTCAATTTTTAGCGACATATATAAAAAATTGTTACAAAAAAATTATTTTTAGCGATAATTTTACCAAGACTTAGGGCTGGTTTGGGGTACCCTATTTCAGCCAAAAAGTCAAAAAGTTACTCCAAAATCCAAAAATACATCACTATTCACTAAAAAAAAAAAAAAAAAAAATAGTTTTTTTCCTGTCCAAAGTACCACCGAATTGACCAAAATCAGCCAACTGTGCAGCGGCAGTACCCATATGTGAAAGGATTGGGTGTGACTTGCACACACACGGCTGTTTGGCCTGTGGGGACTATCACGGGTCCCGTTTTGATAATCTGAACCGTTAAATGTGTATAACTCGTCGAGTACTATATATCTGCAAAAAATCACATTGATCGGATATCGATAACTATATGATCATATCAGTTATGTACGACAAGCGGATGGTGTTATAATTAATGATTGAAAAATAAATATATCTGATCAGATAGCTACCGATCTCCGATTACCGTGATTTTTTATAGGTACATAGTGTTCGACGAGTTATACACATTGTACGGTTCAGATTATTAAAATGGGACACGTAATGACCTCCACGGACCAAACAAAACCATGCAGTGCTTTGTAAAAAAAATAGCCAATAATTTCCAACTCTTTCTCACAGCTGCGAATTGTACTGCTGGGGCCCACCTGTCACTATTCATCTCTTACACATTCTTTTTATACAATTTTTTAATACACATTTTTCCAAAAAAATCCAAAAAGTTAACCTAAACCTCCATCTTTTTTTCTCAACTTTTTTAGTCCAAAAAGACAAAAAGTGCACTTTTTTAGTACACCCCAAACCAGCCCTTATTTTCAATAGGACTTTCAAGTTTGGCATCCCAATATAAGTGCACTTATTTCATCTTTTTATTTTTTTTGGGTCACATCAATCAACATCTCCTCTCTATTTTTTCTACACATAATACAAGAAAAGTCAAAAAGTGCACTTATTCTAAACTTTCCAAACTTGGCTCAAACTATTAGGACTTATTGGTAGTTTATCCTAAATTTTTGTAATTGACTTCAAGAAAGATTAAAAAAATATTATTTGTAACTAGTATATATCATACACAATATAAAAAAAGTCATGAATATAAGTTTTAAAATATATTATATAATAATAAAATAGTTTTTTTTTTAATATAAAATATGAGTAAAATTCAATATAATAATATTACGTCATCATTGACATGTGATGTCACAAATCAATAGTAACGAAACACATGGAAGATGAATCTCATATGTCAAATGTAACTAACAATCCAATAAATTTCATATCTTCATTGAGATTAATTATGTTTGCTTATCAATAACGGTGGTGTTGTATGTACCAATTAGTGTACAACTAGTGTACGAACATATATTATGACATTATTACTGACCCCACCCACTATACAAATTACAAATAACAAAAACTCTAAAATTATGCCACATCATGAATTGGTACACTAATTAGTACATATATCATTATTCTGTCAATAATGATAGATACCATCATTATATTGAAATTTTCATAAATAATAATATGACTCATCGTAATCTCTTTATTTTCAATCAAAATAACTATTATTGTTTTCATAATTTAAAACATGTCATTGACATTTCACTCTAATAAATTTTTTTATTTAAAATATTTTTTCTTTATGTTTGTAAAAAAAATAAAAATAAAATTTCAAAACTCAAAGAGGACACGTGACCCTCGACTCTCTTTACCTCCGCCCCTGCCCACAAATTCATTGTTGATGTGTATTGTTTTGTACAAATCTTCGTAAGGCCACCAACTACCAACAACGACTTAGAATATCTCTAATAGTTCATCAAATGTTTCATTAAATTTAAATTTGATAAAAAATTTACTTTTTGCTACTCTAATGATTCACAAAATCTTTCATCTAATTCAGGATTTCTAAAATCCTTCATCAAATTGAGGATTGATCTGTCTTTCATCAAATCACTGTTCCGTTGGATTTTTACCACCAGATGTCCCTCAGATGACCACCTTAAGGTAAAAATCCGTGAAAAATTTACACTTGCTGGTCAACCGGCTAGACATCCGCCCGGTCCACTCCCAGATGACCATCTCAAGGTAAAAATTTGTAAAAAATTTACACTAGCCGATTGACCAGCTAGATATCTGCTCGGTCGTCTGTCCGATTGGCCAATGTTCTAATGAAATTTCAAAAACTTCCGTTGAAATATTTAATATCAAATGAATCTTTTATTCAAATTTAATAAAAAATTTGATATATCGTGGAAGATGCCTCGCAAGTAGCTTACTAAATTCATTAATAACATAATATTCTAAGAGTATTGGCGTGTATTACAAATCTTCTCGAGACCACCAATTACCGCTAACGACTTAGACGATTAACTAATTGATTCATTAATAAAATAATATTTTATGGAGTGTTAAATATTTGTACAATACATATCATTTTTGTTATGTTTATTTGTAACGAAATATTTTATAATTGATATTATCGAATTTTGTGATAAACTTATATATTTTTATACTAAGGTGTATATAATATGCACCTTCAAAGCGGTTGGCCTAGTGAGTGGAACTTGGGATTTGGGGGTGTGCTCTCTCTAGGTCTCAAGTTCAACTCTTATTAGGAGCAATCTATTCCTTGGGGTTACGCTCGGAGGCTCTGTCTGATATTTGCCCAATTCATTCCTTGGGGTTACGCTCGGAGGCTCTGTCTGATATTTGCCCAATCTATATGTACAGCCTAACACTATGAGCTAAAATAATATTTCCAAGTCCTAAAAAAATAGGATTTGGATTGGGTGAGTCGGCGGATTGATATTCACTCCTACTTGAGGGGTTTGTGAGACCCATTACGAGTCCTGTTTCGATAATCTGAAATATTCATTTTGTAGAACTCTCAATTTATATCATCCATGAAAATAATTAGATCGATTCGAAAATCATAACTTTTTATTTCACTTTATTTTATAGTCTCTACAAAAATGAATTGTCTATTTTCAAAATATATATGCTGTCCAACTTTTTTTTTTTATTTTTTTATTTTTTATAAAAAAGAGATAAAATAAAAATGTTACAATTATTGAAACGAACTAATTTTTTTAATGAATGATATACATTGAGGATTTTACAGAATGAATAATTTGAATTATCGAAACAAGACCCATGTTACGCCTTACCCCCATCAAGTTTTCCCATATTGAGATGTAAACATGAGAGTAGCCCAATTCAAAATAAAAATGCTACGATTTTCAAATCAAATTTATCCAGAGTATTGCTATTCAAGACAAAATAATTAAATTTAATTTTCAAACCTAGTATGTGACAATCAATTAAAATATTAAAAGTAATATTGTCTCTCATAATTTCTCTAACCATCAATCAATTATATCACGTATAAATCATTGAATCTACAAAATGAGTCTAAAAAGTGGATAGTTATTTAATAATCCCAGAGTATAGACACGTGATACTCCATAATATTGTGATTGGTGGAGAAGGTGGATAGGTAGGGTATTGTATTGAATGATTAAGGTACATAAAGGGACATAATAAATAATGATTGGTTAAGAATACGAATACGCGGTATTTCAAGAATATTTTATAATTTTCCCTAAAAAGTAGACTTTTGTATAATTTTCTATTTATCTATTTATTTTGAGGAAGTTATTCAATATTCTTGAAACATTACTAGGTGGTGTTCTGAAGTAATAATAATTGATTTAAATTATGAAATCCACCACTTTTATATTAGAATTATAGAAGAGAACTGAGAATGTTTCTAACTTGTGAGTAGAAACGAGCAATGCTCCAGTATTGAATAATTTCCCATTTATTTTGATAAATGATATAGAGGGAATACAGCCCGCATTATTGACTAGCTTGAACAAGTCGTCGGAGCTACAGACACGGTTTTGATATAACCCACCACTATGCCATGGAGCTCGAGAATGAAAGAGCTTGATCACCATGATGCTATCCTTCAATATCTTTGGAGTCCTTCAGTTTCTTCGCACCCTTTGCTTGCTTAGCCTCATAACCAAAGCAACCCCAATAAGTTACATTAATATTTGGTGCACAAACACAACTACTTACACTCCCAACAGCACATACCAATCCAACCTCAACACCCTCCTCTCTTCCCTCTCCTCCAACGCTCTGCCCGTCAATGGCTTTGATTACTCCCAATCTGGCAGCAGCGCCCCCGACATAGCTTACGGTCTCTATCTTTGTCGCGGCGATTTGTCTAGCAACGTTTGTCATGACTGCGTGGTGAGAGCTACTCAGGAAGTAGTACAACGATGCCCCAAGTCCAAGGATGTAACAATTTTGTACGATGAGTGCATATTTCTCTACTCAAACCAGTCCTTGTCCTTCTCTAATGTGATCAATCCATCAAATGAATTAATTTGGAGAAATACACAGAACGTAACAGATACAAACCGTCTTAGAGAGATCTTGAGAGAGGTAATGGATTACATAGTTACTCGGGCTTCGAATGATCAGTCTGGAAAGAAGTTTGCGACTAGAGAAGCTAATTTCTCATCATTTCAAACTGTGTATGCGTTAGCGCAGTGCACACCGGACTTGACTGTTTTGAATTGCAAAACTTGCCTTCAAGATGCTATCTCAAACTTGCCTAGTTGCTGTGATGGAAATGTGGGTGCGAGAATTCTGTTTCCAAGCTGTAATGTTAGGTATGAGTTCTACCCTTTCTACAACATCGTCGCCACTGCCACCACCACATCACCGCCGCCATCACTAGTTCTTCCTCCTACTCCTCCAGGTCCTACAAGCATTCCAGGTAAAATTAAACCCCATACACAAAATTTGTACATTTTAAGGACCAAAAAAAAAAAAACATCCCCTGTTATCAAATTAATAAGTTGTCGTATTTTGATCTTTCATAATATTTAGAGAAATCTGACTATGTCCCTATTAGTACTCATCTAATATTTGTGAGAAAATACATTTTTTTCTTCTTTTCTCATATAATTTTGGATAAATTACAAACACATCCTTTAAAGTTTGCTTAAAATATAAAATGTTTCATATGATTTGAAAAATTACAAATATCCATTTATCATAATTTTTTTATAAACAAAATTAACTGAAAAATAAAATTTCTAAATGTTTTTCTATACAATAATAATACTTTTTTTTGAATTATTAATTAAAATAAATTTCTGATATCATTAAAAATTGTTAATTAATTTTATGATGGATTTATTGGTAAAAGGAATAATTTGTTCTCAAATTTGAAACTTTAATTCCCAAAATTATAAGAGATAATTTGTATTTTAAACATATTTTAAAGAGTATATTTGTAATTTACCCTATAATTTATTAGATGGATCATTACTCTTCTCATACAACTTCTCGTAAAATACCAAGTTAAAGAATATGGGGCAAATTAAA
Source organism: Camellia granthamiana (assembly GCA_036172215.1). Taxonomy (NCBI): domain Eukaryota; kingdom Viridiplantae; phylum Streptophyta; class Magnoliopsida; order Ericales; family Theaceae; genus Camellia; species Camellia granthamiana. The sequence continues at coordinate 136,823,331 of CM069909.1, read as the reverse complement.
ACAATAAAAAAACCAGTGTTTTAGCCAGGTAACAAAATAAATTTTTAGTTTTTAATTTTATTAATTTAAATATTATATTTTGGATTTATTTTCCATCTAAATCATTTGTCTATTTTTATTAAGTAAAATCGATGAAAGAATAGATATTTTAGTTATTAAACTCATAAAAATATTATTTAGACATTTTTATGTATTACATTGAGTTTAATAACTAAAATACTCTTTTTACATCGGTTTTACTTAACGAAAATAGGTAAATAGTTTAGATTGAAAACAAATCAAAAAATTTAAATTTAAATTGATGAAATTAAAAATTTAAGATTTATTTTATTACAAAATTCAAACTTTGGGTTCTTTTTTTTGTAATTATTCCAAAAATATATATTTCTTGACTAAAGCCCAATAGTAAAGATAATATAAATAAATTCCTGAAAGTTATTTATAATAATAGAAAATGAATTTTGCATACAAAAATAAAATACACAATGTTGATAAATACGATTTAAAAATATTAAAAGAATGGCCAAGGTTGCTTTTCCCTCAGACTCTGTCTTCATGTCGTAACAGCATCTCTAACCCAATGTCTCTAAACCAATGTTCTCAAATAGATGATAAAAATAATTTTTTTATTCAAAAAGTAAATATATAGTTTCTCACCCAAATTCGAATCACAAATTTTCATTTCCTTCTTTAAAGATTTACCTTCAAAATATTTCCCTCAAAAAGTGAATAATTTTATCATTAAAAAATATTTGATTTTCAAACTTCTGTTAAATATATTTAATATTAAACTTATTATGATTTCACTCTTTTTAATAATATGAACTTTATAAAAATTAAATATACATATTATAAGTTATTTGTATTTTATTACATATAACTAAAAATAAAAAAATGATATGATTGTAGATAAAATTGAAAGGAAAGGTTTTGGGCAAATTATACCGGTGGTGCATTTTGGCTCATGCATCATTTCGGTCCCAATACTTTCAATTGATAAAATTTTGTGTCAATTTAGTCCAATTGATAATGCCCTTAGTATTTTTGACTGAAAATAATCACTGAATTGGTTTAGGTACATATTTTTAATTTATAATTTTACTCTAAAAAAATGGGACATGCTACTTAGATACATGTTTTTCATTAAAAAAATGTTAAGAGTTGTAATCAATTGGACTAAATTGAAACAAAATGATAAATTCATGGTCAAAATCGAGTCAATTGAAATTATAGGGACCAAAATGACACATGAACCAAAGTACAATGACTATTGTCGCAATTTGCCCAAAGGTTTTTAGGACAAAATTGATATTTTAAAAAATAAAGTGTTTTTTCCCCCTTATAACCAGGTGTCTGGGCCAGCTGAAGCACATCTTAATTAATCGGGGGGCTTTGAAGTTAAGGACTGGGCAAATCATCAGTAACCCTAAGATTTAGAATGTTTGACCTTTGTGAGATTCAACCCGCAACCTTTTGGGTGGCAAACTCTTTTGTTGCCTCTCCTCTCACTAAGCCAAAATCCTTGGGGTTGAATCTATTTCTCATCTCCTCCCTCTATATTTGGAGGATCAACCCATCCTTCTCCCAAATGGAGATGGTTTTAGAGGATGGGTTGGAGGTAAAAATCCATCATATATAAAAATATAGAGGGTGTGATAGAGATGCTCTAATCATTAGTTAGGATTAGTCTACTCATGTGATAAATACGAGTACCATACAAAAATTATGTTACTTTATAAGAGTTAGAATAGTATAGTTTGGAATCTACTTAGAAACCAAATATGTGTAAGATTTGATTACATAATTGTATGAAACTAAGACTCTATACGCAAACTATTATAAATAGCCACGATGACTATAGGTTTTGGTGAGATTGAGAGAAGGGGAAAAAATAGAGATGTAAGTAAGGGATGAGAGAAAAATACGGTGAGGCACTGGGTGAGCAAAGGCTCAACTGCCCTTGAATATGGGATTCAAGTAGTGGCGTGGGTTTTGAGTACTCGGATCATCTTACAGGTATTATCTATTTTATTCATAATGAAATCTCTTGCCCGTGAATGTAGCTAATTGGTGTCGAATCACGTAAATTTGTATAAGATTGGTTTTTCTTTTTAATGTGTGCTTGAGTGTGCTTCCTTTCATGTTGGTGGAATGTGAAATAAATCCTAAAATAAATCATATGAGAATCTCGTGACACATGAATCTAAAGGCATGATCTAATGAATGATAGTGCATTAGCTTAGGGAGACAAAATGATTTGGGAATAGAGGATCCCATGCCCAAAAAGAGTTTCATATTAGATTTCGCTTTAGACATCATTGAGGGTTGGGTCGACCCTTTTCTTGGATAATCAATTTCTTTGTTATTTTATTCAAAAGCTTAACAAAAATGATAAAGATACTAACTTATTCTTATTGTCATTGAGCACTGTAAATCAAATGGCTATACGTTATATAGTTGTTAAAAGATGTCCATTTGCTTTGATAAGGAAGGAAAGGAAGGAAAGAAAAAATAATTAGCATCGGCATAAGTGTATCAGCATTCATAGTGATAGGGCTACTTGGTTGTTGCATCCACTACCAGAGGACAAAGGCAAGAACAAATAAAGGTAATTACAGTCTTCTAAGGGTTAATTATCACAATTCTAGTTCAATCTAATATGTCATCTAATTGTCTTTTTCATGTAGAAGAGAACAAAAACTTCCAAGAAGTTCAATCACTAAATTTGGCAGGAGGAATATTTAACAATGACGACAATAATGGCAATTTACCAGGAAAGAATCATGTGAAATTGCTAGACTTCCCTTCAATCAAGTTAGATCTTATACATGCAGCTACAAAACATTTTTCTCAAGAAAATAAGCTCGGACAAGGTGGATTTGGTCCAGTTTATAAGGTACTTAAGGCACTGATGATGAATCTATGGATGATATCATTCATTGCTTGTCACATATATATGGTGACATGACTTGAACTCTGTTTGCAGGGTATATTGCCAGATGGCAAAGAAATTGCAGTTAAGAGGCTCTCAAGAACATCAGGACAAGGACTTGAAGAGTTCAAGAATGAAGTTACTTTAATTGCAAGACTACAACATAGGAACCTCGTCAAACTGTTGGGTTGTTGTTTGGAGGGAAATGAATCACTACTCATCTATGAATACATGCCCAACAAAAGCTTAGATGTTTTCCTCTTTGGTATGGACCATTTTAATTTTATGGTTTTAATTTTAATGCAACCAAAATTATTCCAAAAATCAATCACTAAAGACAATAATCAACTTGAATGTTGTTCATTTCATTATTAGATTCGACTAAAGGTGCAGAACTAGATTGGAAGAGACGCATGCTCATTATTAATGGAATTGCTCGAGGCATTCTATACCTCCATGAGGATTCCCGCCTTAGAATAATTCATAGGGACCTTAAAGCTAGCAATGTTTTGCTAGATCATGAGATGAATCCCAAGATATCAGACTTCGGAATGGCAAGGATATTTGGTGGAAATCAAAATGAAGCAAACACAAACAGAGTAGTTGGAACATAGTAAGCCTCTTCCATACATATAACTATATACATATTATTATTCAGTATAATCATTGTCTCTATAGTGTTGGGCAAAAGCATCAAGGGTTTGAGAATGGACCCCCTCAATTATTATGGAGTTTTTAAAATATATGTCTTTCTCACTTGATTATTTGTGATGTCTTCTTCTATAACAGTGGATATATGTCTCCAGAGTATGCCATGGAAGGATTATTTTCTGTTAAATCAGATGTTTTTAGTTTTGGAGTTCTCTTGCTAGAGATAATAAGTGGAAAAAGGAATGGTGGTTTTTATCTTTCTGAGCATGGTTATAGCCTTCTTACTTTTGTAAGTTCTAAGATCTCTCTATTTTTAAAGGGGAAAAAAAGCATAGTTAAGAAACAATCATGGATTTAACTTCATTACTTGGAAAAATGTCGTAGGCATGGAAATTATGGTGTGAAGGTCAAGGATTGGAGATGATAGATCCATTACTGGTGCAGTCATGTGTGGCAGTCGAAGCTTTGAAGTGCATCCATATCGGGTTGTTGTGTGTGCAAGAAAACCCAACAGATAGGCCTACTATGTCATCTGTAGTAGTGATGCTAGAAAGCGATACCGTGACACTTCCTCAACCAACACGACCAGCATTCTCTGTTGGGAGACTAACATTGAAATCAGCTCAATCCTTACCAAATGTTAACGCACTATCTGTTAATGAGGTAACGCTTTCCAATGTGTCACCCCGGTGACTTGTACAATTATATTCTTATTTTTTTGGTTCTCTAAAAGGATTCACAGACTGGCATGTATTGAACAAAGTACTGCTATAGATTGGATTTTATTTTGTTATCTTTTTGTTCAATAATTTATTTAGTTTACCACTGTTATGAAAGCTAGTTTTTGTAATCCTTTTGCGAAGATATTGATAAAGGCATCAAAATCGGCATGCTAATCATGAATACATATTATTTTAGATGGAACAAAATGAGAAGAAAAAAAAGGGTTTATCCTTGAGCAAAATAAGAGTTAAACTATGCGAAAATAGATGTTACTTCTGAATTCATTGTATTGTTGAGGTAAGGACTGTTTGAAAATAATAATGAAGTAGTATATATCCACCTCCATGTTTTAGTGTATGTTGTTTCATGAATTTTTATTTTTGGGATTTTCAGAATCTTGAATTCTTGTCGTAGATAATCGCATTGTCTTATCAATGTCTAAAAGGAGAACACCAATTTGGTTTCACCATCTTTTTGTAAACCAAATTGTCTGTTGCCATATACACATATTACAATGCTTAGATTTCTGTATTTATCTGCTGATTTGTATGCATCTTAGTAAGCTAAGGGAGTTAATTTACAATTGTTAAAATCACAAAGGTGGCAACTATAATTTTTCTAAAAACACAATGCAAAGTCAAAGGAAAAAGCCCACTTAAGTGCTGCTGATATGATATGATAGATCAATAATTTGGAACTTGATCTTGAGATGATGAGTACAGTAAGTGTTGAAAACTAGTCCTTCATTTGATTGTTTTATTGTTTTGGTTGTATTTTTGTTTTCTGAAAATTTTAAAAATTAATTGTTGAATTGATTTCAAACACAGTCCTTAAGAATTTTATTTCCTGAAAACAACTCACATTTTAGAAATATTGAAAAGTTGTTTGTGAATTTCTGAAAACAAATTTTGGCACAAAATATGAAAATGATTAGCAATTTTTTCAATGTTTTGTTTTTGTAGACATGTAAAACAGAAAAGAAAATAAAAAGTAAGAAAACAAAACACAACCAATTAGTGCTGGTTCAAGCATAAAAGCAACCAAAAAAATCTTTGGGTAAATTACACTAACCTTTGTTGAGTTTTACAAGTTTGACATAATTTTACTAATCTTCTGTAATATTTTTTTATTCACATACTATTTACCTCATTTTCATCAATAATTTATTAAGTCACGTAGATAAAAAAAAAAAAAATTATTATCATCTTTTTTACACTAAAATGTATATATATTTTTATGTTTTCACACTATTAGTTTCATTCATTATAACCTTATTAAAAAGGAAGTGAATGTAATTATATTAAAACAATTATCGTTTTATTTCTATGAGTGCTGTTGCAGCAACACAAGCTGACTTGTGGAATGTTCCGCCTCCATTATGCCATTTCTGAAAGCCTTGGTCATCCTCTGTTCTTGAATTAAAGTGTATAAAATTTCCAGTTAAAACCATAACTGTAAACCCAACTCATGCATAGACCATAGATAAACAACACACTCATAAAACCCTTGTTAGGGATAGCATTTCAAGTTTGATGGAACACTATCGTCAATCTGCCTCTGGCTAAGAAAATGAATGGAAGAGAGAGATTAAACAAATGAACTACAAAAGTGAATGATTACTAGTCACCAAGGTATTAGGGGCAGCTTATTTATTTCCTTATACATTTTTATTTATTCTCTCATTTATGGGTAAATTACACTTGAACTATCAGTTAGTATCATTTTAACCCCTCTAAAAGCATTACAGTTGTCCACTTTCAACCATCAATTTTTATCGATGTGAACTTTCCGTTAAGGATTCGTTACATAAATGGATGAAATTTGACATGTGACTAGCACATGACATCTCAAATATTGTGGAATGGAATGCCTAAAATGATCTCTCAAGTATTGAACATCAACAATAAGAAGAGCCACCAGAAAGCAAAATTGCCTTAGCTAGGCTGGAACAAGAAAGACTCAAGAGTGGATTATCACTATTCAATAAGCTGCTTTGTTAGCATCCCTTGTAACCCAGGAAAGGAAAGATGAAGCTGATACAGTTCATAAATCTAACATCTGCCACAATGGAAGCATATTCCCATGGAGATACTAAGCCTCCGTTTGGATCGAGGAATGAGAAAATAAAGGAAGTAATTATGGTCTCCCAGAAAAATAAAATAAATGAATTGTGTTTTCTTGCTGTCATGTTTGGAGGACTGCTATTAGTCATATGGGTGAAGAAAAAAATTGCCTTTCTGTTCATTTTTTTTTTTTTTTTTTTTTTATCATTTATCACCAAATCACTCCATCCAAACTGAAATTCATATACACATAATGAAGAAATTTCATAAATAATTTTGGGTAGCATTATAAATGCAGTTAACATGAGTGTAAAGAAATTATAAGCATCATTATTGAGGCATTTTCACAAACACCTTGAATGCAAAGATAAATGGGTCAAAGTCTGGTAGATTATTGCAACTCACCGGTCTTAAAAGTATTAGGGAAAATATGTGATTCCCTACAAGTAAATCAATCAATGGGAATAAAAATTAATGCGGAAAAATTAAATCAAAAGCAACACAAAAATTTTACGTGGTTCCCTCAATGTGAGGTACGTCTATGGGATCGAAATCCGATTCTACTATCAACCAAAAAGTTTCCAAACGATTACAAACGAAACACGAATGGTCTCATAAAACCACCCTTAGGTGAATTCCAAAATAATCACAAATAAACAAAGAGGAAAGACCTCATCAAATAGATGAACAAAAATCTTTGAAACATAATTGTAGAAGACCAAAAATAATTAACCCAAATCAGTGTCACCAAACACCAACTGAAGAAGAACAAAACATAAAGCTGCCGTAGCCCTTTTCCGAAGAACTCCAGCAACAGAACAAAGCACCAACCCACTTAAAAGATGATCAATTAGCATCACCAAAGAATATATATATATAGGAAATTGATAGCCAAGCACTATCTCACCAAAAAGGAATTGTTGCTGTCGCTCCACTCCGGAACACACAAAACAATATATATATTGTTAAATCTTAGGCTTGTTTTATCGAAACCCTAATTGTTACCAAACTGAATTAGGTCTCTCAAAATTAGATATAATATATTAAAATATTTTATATCTAAACCAAACCAAATTAAAATTCGTTAACAAACTAATTGGGTCTCAAACTCCAATAAGGAGATATACCCAACAATTCTCCCTCTATCGACTTAGGTGGAGACATCAACCATACCTGCCAAAATTCGACACTTTAAATGTTTGTCACTCGACAAAGTCTTAGTCAACATATCCGAAATATTATCATCTGTGTGAACCTTTTCGAGTTGTAATAGTTTTGAATCTAACACATCACGAATCCAATAGTATCTCACATCAATGTGTTTTGATCTCGAATGAAAAGTAGAATTTTTACTCAAATGAATAGCACTTTGACTATCACAATAAAGCACATACTTTTTTTTTTGTTTCAAACCCAACTCTTGCAAAAATTTCTTCAACCATAACTCTTCTTTACAAGCTTCCATAATAGCAATAAATTCAGCTTCGATAGTTGAGAGAGCAACACATTTTTGTAATTTAGATTGCTATGCCACAACTCCCCCTGCAAATGTCATCAAATACCCCGAATTAGATTTTCTAGAATCAACATCACCAGCCATGTCAGAATCCGTGAACCCATCAAGCATCGGCTTACTATCTCCAAAACACAAACACATCTTCGAAGTCCCTCGAAGATACTTTAAAATTTATTTTACCACTGCCCAATGTTTTTTACCCGGATTATAGAGAAAACGACTCACCACACCAACGACGTAAGCAATATCCGGCCTTCTACAAACCATGACGTACATCAAAGAACCAACTGCTGAAGCATAAGGAATTTTCAACATCTTTTCCTTGTCTTTCTCACTTGAAGGACATTGATTCGAACTAAGCTTGAAGTGACCCGCAAGTGGACAACCAACCGGCTTTGCTTTATTCATGTTGAACCTCTTTCTCAATGTCGCTTTCTTGAGACAACCAAATCAGCCCCTTTTGTGATCACAAACAATTTTCATACCAAGTATTTGCGTTGCCGGTCCCAATTCTTTCATAGTAAAAGATTTACTCAACTCTAACTTCAACTTGTTAATCATGGTAGAATCTTGACCCACAATTAACATGTCATCAACATAAAGCAAAAGAGTAATAAATTTACCATCCGAGAAATTTTTCACAAATACATAATGGTCTGAAGTGGTTTTAGAAAAACCATTATTCATCATGAAAGAGTCAAATTTTTTGTACCATCGTCACAGGACTTGCTTGAGGCTATATAAACTTTTCTTCAATTTGCAAACAAATTTCTCTTTTCCTTTTTCCACAAAATCTTCCGGTTGCTCCATATAAATTTCTTCTTTAAGATCACTATGAAGAAATGCGGTTTTCACATCAAGTTGTTTAACTTCAAAGTTCATACTTGCAGCCATGCCAAGTACAACCTGAATAGAAGACATCTTCACAACCGGTGAGAAAATCTCATCAAAATCAATACCTTTCTTTTGCCCAAAACCTTTCACAACAAGATGTGTTTTGTATCTCAGATTCTTACTATCATTCTTCAATTTGAAAACCCACTTATTTTTCAGAATTTTCCTCCCTTTAGGCAACTTCACTAAATCATAAGTATGATTTTCAAGTAAGAAATTCATCTCCTCTTCCATGGCCTTTTTCCAATTATCTTTATTTGCATGCTCAATTGCTTCTTGGTAGCTCTCAGGCTCCCATTGATCAGAAATCAACACAAATTCATTGGGAGGATACTTTCTTGAAGGTTGTCGGTCCCTTGTAGATTTTCTCAACTCAAGTTGTGGTGGCAGTTCTTGAGTTGGATACTCTCCCTCAATTTCTGGCTCAATTTCATTAGAATTAGCATCATCCTCCATATCTTCAATAGGTGGCTGTACATCTCCCCCATTTTCATCATCAACTGAAGATGAAGGAGATGGATCTATGTCAATGAGATCACTAGTTTTTGGCTCCAGTTGATCACCTTTGCCAAAGTCTTCAATTGTTTGGTCTTCAAGAAACACAACATCACGGTTTCAAATGACTTTCTTGTTGACTGGATCCCACAATCTATACTCAAATTCATCACGCCCATAGCCAAGAAAAATACATTGTCTTGACTTACTATCAAGCTTGGACCTCTCATCCTTTGGAATGTGAATAAAAGCTCGGTAACTAAACACTCTCAAGTACTCATAAGACACATCTTTGCCAGTTCAAACTCTTTCTGGAACATCACCATTCAAAGGATAGGAAGGAGACAAATTGATTACGTCAACCGCTGTCTTCATTGCCTCACCCCAAAAGGATCTTAGCAATTTAGCTTGTGAAAGTAAACACCTTGTTCTTTCCACAATAGTGCAGCTCATCCTTTCGGCAACCCCATTTTGTTGAGGAGTCTTCTTAACTGTCTTTTGGTGCCGAATACCTTGGCTGCGACAATACTCATCAAATGGCCCAATGTATTCACCACTATTGTCTGATCAGATGCACTTCAATTTCTAACCTGTTTCTCTTTCAACCATGGCCTGAAAATGCTTAAATACTTCTAGAACTTGATCTTTAGGTTTTAGTAGAAAAGCCCAAACTTTCCTTAAATAATCATCAATGAAAGTAACAAAATAAAATGCACCACTATGTGTTCTAACTTTTAAAGGACCACAAACATCCGAATGTATCAACTCCAAAACATTTTCTTTTCTAGAAGTAACATTTTTATGAAAAGAAACTCTATGTTGTTTATCCGCCAAACAATGAACACAGGTTTTGAGATGTGTACCTTTCAAACCGGGTAGAAGCTCTTTCTTGAACAAAACATGTAGCCCCTTTTCACTCATATGGCCAAGCCGCTTGTGCCACAATTCGGTAGAAGTGTCATTTTCAAGTGCATTGACAATACATTTACAAATTTTTTCTTGTATCGAATAAAGTGTATGAGTCTTCTTGCACTTAGCCACCACCAAAGAACCCTTTGTGAGCTTCCATATTCCATCACCAAATTTGTTGTTGAAGCCTTCATCATCTAGCTTCCCCGTAGAGATCAAATTGAGGTGAATGTCGGGAACATGCCTCACATCTTTAAGCAACAACTTGTAGCCCAAATTTGTTTCTAAGCAAACATCACCCATGTCGATAATCTTGGACAAACCTTTATTACCCATTCGAACAGAATCATAATCTCCTTTGGTGTAGGTAGTGAAGAAATCAACTCGAGAAGTCACATGAAAAGAAGCACCGGAATCAGTCACCCAATTGCTCTCTTGGTCCACAAAATTGATACAATCATCTTCACAAACAACCATAAGATCATCGGTAGTAACTGCTGTTGTGTGTTCTTGCTTCTTATCCACACTTTTGTCACGCCTTTTCTCATTGTTCTTGAGCTTTCGACATTCTCGCTTCATGTGCCATTTCTTATGGAAATAATAGCACTCAATGTTTTTCTTTAAAAAAGAGCCATCTTTTGATTTGTCACGGCTTTGATCACGACCATGAGGAGTCTTACTCCTTCCCCTTGTTTTGCTTCGTTCTCTCATAACAGGTGCTTCCGAATGAGAGGAACCCGTTGATTTTCTTCTAGTTTCTTCATTCAACAAGCTACTAGTGACTTGGCCCATTGTGACAACTCTATCAGGTGCCGAATTACTAACCGTCACAACCAAAGTCTCCAAATTTCGGCCAAAGAACTAAGTAGCATCAAAGCATGCAACTCATCATCAAAAATAATTTTCATAGAAGCAAGTTGGTTAACAATACTCTTTATTTCATTCAAATGTTCTGGAATGGGGCTGCTATCTTTATGTTTTAAATTAACCAACTTATGAAACAGAAAGGTTTTATTTGTTGCTGATTTTCTATCATAAAGACTCTCTAATTTTTTTCATAAATCATGTGCCGAAGTTTCAGTGGCAACATGATGAAACACACTGTCATTAATCCATTGACGGATAACACCAACGGTTTTTCGATTAAGCTTATTCCATTCATCATCTTTCATACCCTCGGGTTTGCCACTATCACCCTTAATAGGCCGATACAAATCTTTACAAAATAATAGGTCCTCCATTTTAGTTTTACAAGTTACCCAATTACTTCCATTGAAGCTAGATATACGATCCACATTTCCCTCCATTGATTTACACAAATAAATAGACCCAAATAAATCGTAAGCTCTGATACCAGTTATTAGGGAAAATATGTGATTCCCCACAAAGTAAATTAATCAATGGGAATAAAAACTAATGCGAAAAAATTAAATCAAAAGCAACACAAGAATTTTACGTGGTTCCCTTAATGTGTGGTACGTCCACGGGATCGAAATCCGATTCCACTATCAACCAAAAAGTTTCCAAACGATTACAAACGAGACACGAATGGTCTTACAAAACTACCCTTAGGTGAATTCCAAAATAATCACAAATAAATAAAGAGGAAAGATCTCACTAAATAGATGAATAAAAATTTTCGAAACAGAATTGTAAAAGACCAAAAATAATTAACCCAAATCAGTGTCACCAAACACCAGCCGAAGAAGAACAAAACATAAAGTTGCCCTAGCCCTTTCCCGAAGAACTCCAGCAACAAAACAAAGCACCAACCCACTTAAAAGATGATCAATTAGCATCCATTCTCTCACCAAAAAAAAAAAATATATATATTGTTAAATCTTGGGCTTATTTTATCAAAACCCTAGTTGTTACCAAACTGAATTAAGTCTCTCAAAATTAGATATAATATATTAAAATATATTATACTTAAACCAAACAAAATTAAAATTATTTAACAAACTAATTGGGTCTCAAACTTCAATAAGAAGATATACCCCAACAAAAAGAGCCAAACTTGGATGCGAATTGATCAGCCGAGAATACAGAGAAACTGTGACGAGTAGCACTGTGAAAAATAGTGGTGGATGAACCAACACAGGCTAATCGTCTGAGTGCCATTGATTGCTCTACCATAAACTTATTTCAAAAGCTAAAAGTAGAAAGGATTAACACCTGAAGATTAAGCTCAAACATGGCACTGTTTATGTTTAGTTTTTTGGGGGGAACATACAAAAAATAAAGAAAGAAAAAAAAATAATTATAAATTCCTGAAAATATAACCCTTAACCCATACTATAATTTAATAATTTAAGATATTTTGTGCATAATTAATTTTTTTTATTTATTACAAAAAAAGGTATAAAAATAACTTGCAGAAAAGCTAGTAATCCTTTTTTCCCCAATCCCATCCCACTGTTATGTAATTGCTCCTAGAATGAAGTCTCTCCTGTCTTCAAATTTGGTGATGGGTCCCAATGGGCCCCACTTTGACAATCTTAAAAAATTAATTTAATTTAATAATTATAAATTAATTAACTCTATTATCATCAAATTAGTTTATTTTTTTACAATAAATTCAAAAATTAAATAGATGAAATTATTAAAATAGTATTTATAGTTAGTCCGTACAATGTTGATAGAAAGTTTAGGTACATTTTTTGGAAATTATGAATGAGGAAGCTTCCATCTGGGTTCCAGTCCAGCGTAGCGTGCTAGAGCGTCCAAGTTTAAAAATTGATTATTGGTATTACTCTTTTGGACTTTTTTTTAGTGTGCAACCTACTTACGGTTGTACACCATATGCAATCTCATAAAAGGTGTAAGTGTAAGGTGTAAGTGTAAGTATAAGGTGTAAGTGTAAGGTATAAGTGTAAGGTGTAAGGTGTAAGTGGGTTGCACACCATATGCAACCTCAAAAAAGGTGTAAATATAAGGTGTAATTTTAAGTATAAGGTGTAAGTGTAAGGTGTAAGGTGTAAGGTGTAAGTTGCACACCATAACAAGACCCTACTCTTTTAAGCACCCATCAAGAAAATCGTTTGTTTGAAACTTTAAATTGAATAAATAGTATTTGTTATAAAAATGATGACGGGTTATTTTTAAAATTAAATTAGTCATCTATATATATATATTTTAAATAAATACAATCAAATTATGTTGTTATTGATATTCAAATTAATTTAATTTGAAAATAAAATCTGTAAAGACCCAAATAAAATATAAAAAAATGTGGTGGTGGAAAATTATTTGCGAGGTTGCTCCCCTTCGGTGGGAAAATGTTTAAGAAAAAAAAGGAGATTGTAGAGAAAAAGTGGTGTGGTCTACTAAAAGAAAAGAGGAGGTACTGGAGTGGGGTCAAATGGTGTAGAGAATGATTTATTTGAGAGAGAGAGAGAGAGAGAGAGAGAGAGAGAGAGAGATGGTATGCGGCAACACATTTGCGAAGACCATATGCTCAATCTGCTATGAAGATCTCAAACCCATCGTCGAAGACCTCCAATCCATCTTCATTTGCGGTCACGTCTTCCACGAGCTCTACATTCAACAATGGTTTGAGTATTGTTCAAATAGGAAGAAGAAAAACTGTCCTGTATGCAAGTAGACCTGTTCGGAGGCAAATGTGGGTAGGCTTTATTTCTAGTCGGTTGGCGATTCTAACAGTTCCAGCCTCTCTTAGAAACCGATCAATTGCGAGGAAGATCCAGAAGAGTTGTGCAGGGAAATTGAGACATTGGAAGGCAAGATTTCTGGTCTTGGTTCGGCTTTAGAACGTCATCAGAAGGATGATTTTAGGCCTTTAAAAGCCACATAAAACATGACAAGGGTTTATCTTATAATTCACAGTTGTGATGTCAACTATTTCAATGTTAGTAGAACTATGGTTATGTTTGAATGGTATGATTCTAAGAGAAGAAATGGGTAACATTGCAAGGCTGGAGCAGTGACTTTGTGTTTGTGTCTATATGGAAGTTAACTCTTAATTTACTTGAAATCAGAATTAGAAAATTAAATGAGGTTTAGTTATGGATGTTGTGGTTTAGTTTATCAATCGATGCATTTTTATCATTATTCGTTAGGGGGAAGAAAGTGAACAGGGAAAACAAGGTTTCTCACTCGAACCACAAGACGAAGAAATTGCAGTTTGTGAACCTACAATACAAAATAATCTAGTGGGAGGCAGGGAAATGTTACATCAAGTTGTAGTTGTCAACCAAGGCAATGAAGACCGTAAAGAAGAATGGACTGGATGCTGTTGCTAAGAAGGCTGGGAGTGATCTTCACAAGGAATAGTGAATAGTTTGTTGGTATTGCTTGATGCTGTTGGTAAAAATCCATTACTAGTTGCATGGTTGCATAGTCAAGGTGCAACATCCTGGCATTCAAGATTTGATGATGATAGATATCCGTAACTTGAAAGCTTTTGCATTATACATCCAAAAGACAGATATCAAATTTGATCTCCACTATATAGCTAAGGAAATGGAGAAACAGATTGGGTTTGAATTTGACTTCAAGAGAGAAGCAAATGCTATGGAAAGAATTAAACGTTTTATGCTTCAGAATAATAAAAAGCTCCTGTCATGGTGCCAAGGGTGATGCAGGATATGGTCACTAGGTTCTACTGGGGTCGTAAATTGAAGTGCTTTGGATCAAAACGTAGAGGGCGGAAAATGCGTCGTTTGGCTCCAAGAAAATTTAATTTCTGTTACTGAAAAATTTGAAAGCTTCTTGGCTTGAGGTAGGGATTTTTCCTACACTTCTTTATGCACTTTTACTTGATTATAGGGAGCTTAGAGTTGTACATAATTTAATTAGAATTTTTGAAAAATTTGTGATTTATTTGCTTAAAAGAGAAATTTTGAGAAAAATAAAGAGTTGATGCCCAAATTGCGAAAGTGTAAACTTGGAATATGTTTGTAAGGTTATGAAAGAGCTATGTTTTAAATTTGAACAAAAATGGACTTCGACTCGATTGGTTTTGAAATTTTTACCGGTTTGTGACCAAAAGAGCATTTTTAAAGAAAACAAAGGAATTACATTTAATTTTGGAGGCTTTTGATCAAAATAGGATGTCATAGTTGAATAATGTTTGGAGAATGAGTTTGGAAAGAAAATGATATTTTCTTGGGCATTAACGATATTATTTTGCTTAATGTATCTGTTAGAATAAAACCGACACGGTTAGAAATGGACCTTGAGAGATTACCAGACGTGATTGTGATATGAAAACTAGTGTAGTTGTTCATATCTGATGAGATGTGGAATAGATTGTATTTATCGGAATTTTTATGGAAATTTAATTGTTTAAATATCCGTTTAGAAATATCTATTTTGGGCTATTGGTGGAGGATAGCCATGATTGTTGTAGAAATGTATGAGACTTAGGTAAATTTAACCACATTCCTCATTTGTTGCATTGGACATTGCATTACATTCATTTTATTGGAAATGTATCTGTTTTTGAGAAATGTTTGGAAATGTATCTATTTACGAAAAGATGAATACTTGGTGAATCTGGGTAGGGGGTGTAGAACCACGTGGTTAGTGTAGACGCGCCCGAACGTCCCGGGAAAATCCCGTTTTGTTCATTGCGCTCATTACAGTTCGGACTCAATGTCACGGTTCTGAATTTGATCTCACAAAGTGCAATGCAAGATCGATAAATCACCAAAGAGTCCAAATCCGACAAATCGTTTTGAAAAATTGATTTTTAGAAAGAAGTGCCAAACATGGACTGCTTTGCCAGATACAAAGTCGCCACCTAAATATTTATTTTGGAAAAATTTAGGAAACCCTGACTCATGCCGAAGGCCATGTGTTTGTCATCACCAAAGTTGCCTCGGCTTGGGAACTTGGGTACGATTGGGGAAGGTCATTTCATGAGCACCCTCGCTCGCCCGATCAAAGATCGGCCACTACTAAGTATGATATCGAATTTTTGAAAACACATATGCTCTTATTCCGATTAATTAGCTAGAATTACTATGTGATGCGCACAACACACAAGTATAGATTGGATCGCCTAAGTTGGAACGAAACATCTCATGTTTATTTTTGAAAGCAGTTTGCTACTTGCAAGTAGGCTTAAAATGCGGATTTTGCCACCCTCAAGTGGGCTTAGAAAAAATGGTGTTTTGCCACTCTCAAGTGGGCTTAAAACTCGCACTCAATGAATTGTTCCAATTTAAGTAATCCAACCTTCACCCACAGGCATTCAGGCAGTTATATCACATAAGCAGTTAGCCTCATGGCAAGCATGCTATCATGGCAGTCACTCACACACATGTAAGGATGTTAAAGCATAAACACTCACGAAGTACTCCAAGCCAAAACAGAAACTAGTTAGTAATCAATGCATGATCCTAGTTCATGTTAAGACGACTAATGCAAGACATACAAGAATGCAACTAAGATAGGCTCAGCTATTCTAAAATGTCATGTGAAATGCAACTTGATACATGTATTCAAGCAGGAATTGAAATACGATGCAGTTAGTATGATGTGCCGAGCCCGGTGCATGCAAGACAAATGAATGGATGCAAACATGCGAGCATAAGGATGCTAATTGAAACATGCCCTAAATCAAAAGCTGGTAAATAAAAGGGAGAAAGAAATGGGGGTTGGAAGACATGCATTACACACACGCACACTTATTACAACAACTGTGCCATCTCGACGGAGGGTCCGAATAACAAGCTAACTAGCTAATCTAACCTAATTTAAATTAAACTGGTTATTACACAATAAAATGAATAACAAGCTACAGCTATTTATTACATAACTCTAATTAATCAACAAATTAACTAAGTAAGCAATTTAAATAAGCATGTAAATTAAATGAAGTAGGCTGCCCTAGCTCTACCTTGGATGACGAAGGATGCATGCATACTCGAATCGCCTTGCGCGGAAATCCATCGCGATGCCCCAACTTGCCCCTGTTTGCAAATATTTTCAGAACACTTCACCAAGCTCCACAAAGCTTCCACTCCACCTAGGAGACCTCTAAGGATGCTGCCGACCAGTTATTGCTACTGGAGACCACCTGCCGACCACTTTTTGTGGTGAAGACCAGAAAAAGTGGTTGGCCAGCCACTTTATCTGGTCGGCCGACCAGCTTTTGCTGCTGGTTTCTGGTTTTCTGCGACAAAGGGCAAGAGAGGGGCATGGCAAAGGATTTGCAACACATGTGTGCACAACCATCCTCCCTATCATTACATGAGCTCAAGGGAGTATAGTTCTCGATCCTCGGGCCATCAATCATGCATCTCGATGCATGATGGCCGAGGAGCCGAATTGCGCAACTCAATATGAAATGAATGCACATATGAACACGTAAAGCCTAAAATTCCATCATGTATAGTCAAGAGTGTCGGCGACCGGGAATTGAGGTACGTTTCATCACTTTGAGTATGAAACGCCCCTCGTTTCCGGTGTTTGGGCTAACTTCTATCCCAAACACAATGTAACAAACATGGCATGCACAATGCGACTTCAAGTATGCAACCTAATGCGATACAACTTAGACAAGCAAACATGCAAGGGATGGACATGCAAACATGCGACTAGCATACGCAATGCTATGAATTACATGGCATACACAATGCTCATGACGCTTGCATACACAATGCACATGGTAACTAACACACATAATGCGATGAAAATGGCATGCACAAGTGTAATGATCAATCATGCAACAACATGGCATACTTAATGCTATGAACCACATGGCATACTCAATGCTCAATGGACTTAAACCAAGATGGATAGGCCTCAGCCATGTCCAAATCAGTGGTCAATGGTGATGAAACCAAGGCAATAAAACACATACAAGCATGCACAATGTAAGGGCCCAAGCCTAAGGCACAAAACACAACTTTTCAAAAGCATTGAAAGGATGCAACATGGAGTACAATGGCATATGTTCCAGCACTGAAATGGCATGCAAGATGACTTAGAATCATGCAAAACAACTCATGTAATGCATGTTGAAAGGCTCAAGCATCAAAAGCTAGTGAAGCATATTACACTAGAGGCATGCAAAACGAGCATCATTTGACCAATGGGCCTCAAAAAAAGCTAAGATAGCCCAAAATATGAACAAAATCATGTTGGAGCATGGCCAAAATATACTAGAATGGTGAGCCAAAACATCATGCATTCAAAGCTAGTGAACAAGATTTACACTAAAAGCATATGAAGCATGCAGGAGGCTATTAAACCAGCCATAAATAGAGCTATGACATGCCAAATGATGGCCAAAAACCCACTGAAATGGAGCTAATACATGCTAGATTGACACGCTACTTTGATGAGCCACAAATGGGATTACACTACACATATGAGAAGTATGCCAAGGGTGAACAAACCAACCATGGGTAGAGTCTAGGCAGGCCCTAAAAGTCACCAAAAAGTGCCTGAACCAAGCCTTGAAAGTATGAAGATGTATGGTCCTTTGATAGGCCAAAAATGCAAGCAAACAAAACAAAAAGAGATGGGATCACCCCCCTCTAATTTAGGACCTCAAAACCACATGCCTAGCATTGAAAATCCACTGGATTTCAATGGCTAGGAGGCCAAGAAAGGACTAGCTCAAAGACCTTAAGGTATGGCACAACACAAGACTAAACAAGGTATGCAAGAGGGTAGAAGGTCCTCAACACTAAAAGGGCCTTAAACAAACATGCTAAGGACTGAAAAATAGAGCTTTTTTTAGTTCAATGTTAAGCCAAGAGAAGCATGCAAATATGGCTAAGAGAGTGATCAAAACAAAGCTTAAAAGGGAAAAAAGAGGTTACCCTTGAAGCACTGCAATACCAGCAAATTTCTCAGCCAAGAACCAGCTTTTTAACCTCCAAAATGTCCTCCAAGAACCTCAGTTCAATGATGGGGGTGTATGGTTAAGGGTTGTGGTGCAAAAGTGAAGAACAACACACTCTTTAGACACCAAATATAGAGATATAGAGAGATATATGCTTATGCCTTAGGAAAATTTTAGAACCCTGGCAATGGAGAGAGAGCCCCTCTCTTATAGAAAAACAAAGGTTAAAGCTTCTTGGAGAAGCTAAGATTTGGATGCAATCCCTCCATACACGTGTATGGAGGATACAGTCTGTGCCCTCCAACTGGCATAGCTGGCATCCACTTAGTCTGCCAAAACAGGGGAAAAGTTGCCGACCAACTAAAGTGGTCGGCCTACTACTTTAAGTGGTCGGCCAGCCACTTTAAGTGGTCAACCAGAAGAGAAAGTGGTCGACAGGGGGAATTAGTGGTCTCCATACTGAAAGCAAGCCAATGGTGTGGTGGGAGACCAGCAAATGTGGCCCAAAGACCAAGAAAACTAGTTTCCCGACCAGAAAACCGGCTGGCAGGAAGAAAAGTGGTCTCTAAGGAGAAAAACTGGTCTCCCACCCTTGTACTACCTTCCAAACAAGGGAAACAAGGTTTGTGCCAAAAACAAACCGACACGGATGCAAAACGAGAGTTCGAGAGGCAAAGCACGCAGCCTGGAGCCTTGAAAACTGGTTGTTGAGCTCCAAAAGTGGTATGCAACCACAAAAGTGGTCTCCCGGACCACAGTGTCCTTCTAGACCAAGGAAACAAGGTGTGGCTAAAAAATCACGCCAAACGGAGAACGTTAAGCGGTCCCAAGACAAGGCGCGCGACCGAAGGCTCAAAAAACTGAAAACTAGTCTCCAAACGGGAAAAGTGGCCTACGACCACAAAAAGTGGTCTACGACCACAAAAGAGTGGTCTACAAGACCTCTCCCTCCCTCAGGCAAGGAAAACCAGACTTGGTCCGCAAACCGAGTCAAAGCACAAAGAGTTCAGAGGCCCAGAGGCAAGGCTCTCAGCCAAACTCCGGAAACTCGAAACGAGCACAACATGCACTGTCATCGAGTGCTCAATTGGTGACGTCTGAGTCTTAAGATCAGTCAAAAATGGAGTGTCTACAGTTGCCCCTCTTTGACAGAAATCGGAAGTCATAAGTGACGGGAGTGAATGTCAAAACCCAGAGACGACCCATTTTTGACAAGGCCGAAGACTTAGACAGACAGGCAAGATAACAAAGAGATGTGCCCATAGACAGGGGCAAAATGCAAAGGACATGCAAGATGCCGAACATAACTTATGATCATGCAAAGAAAGTTGTAATGAAGCAAATATACACAATAAATGCAACAGTTTAAGCAGGTGATTCAAACCAAACTACATTACATGTAGAAAGGATATAAGAAAATTATGCAATTCTCGCGAACATGTGCGATAGATACATAAAGGTGAACGAAGTGTGATAGATACACTAAGTGGACAAGCATGTGTGATAGATACACAAAGTGAACATAGTGTGATAGATACACAAAGTGAGCATGTGATAGATACACATAGTGAGCGTAGTGTGATAGATACACAAAAGGTGTGCATAAAGTGTGATAGATGCACTAAATGAACAAAGTATGATAGATACACTAAAGGTGAACACAAAGTGTGATAGATGCACTAAGTGAACAAAGTATGATAGATACACTAAAGGTGAACACAAAGTGTGATAGATGCACTAAGTGAACAAGCATGATACATACACTAAAGGTGAACACAAAGTGTGATAGACGCACTAAGTGAACGAAGTATGATAGATACACTAGATGTGAACACAAAGTGTGATAGATGCACTAAGTGAACAAAGTATGATAGATACACTAAAGGTGGACACAAAGTGTGATAGATGTACTAAGTGAACAAAGTATGATAGATACACTAGATGTCAACACAAAGTGTGATAGATGCACTAAGTGAACAAAGTATGATAGATACACTAAAGGTGAACACAAAGTGTGATAAATGCGCTAAGTGAACAAAGTATGATAGATACACTAAAGCTGAACACAAAGTGTGATAGATGCACTAAGTGAACAAAGTATGATAGATACACTAGATGTGAACACAAAGTGTGATAGATGCACTAAGTGAATGAAGTGTGGTTGATACACTGAGTGAATGAAGTGTGGTTGATACACTGAGTGAATGAAGTGTGATTGATACACTGAGTGAATGGAGTGTGGTTGATACACTGAGTGAATGAAGTGTGGTTGATACACTGAGTGAATGAAGTGTGATTGATACACTGAGTGAATGAAGTGTGATTGATACATTGAGTGAATGAAGTGTAATGGATACACTGAAGCAAATGAAGTGTGATGGATACACTAAGTGAATGAAGTGTGATGGATACACTGAAGCAAATGAAGTGTGATGGATACACTAAAGCAAATGAAGTGTGATGGATACACTAAAGCAAACACTAAAGTAAATGAAGTGTGACGGATACACTAAAGTGAATGAAGTGTGGTTGATACACTGAGTGAATGAAGTGTGATTGATACACTAAGTGAATGACCTTAAACAGAACTTCTTTGAATGAATCGTATATACAATATCGTGCATGAATGAGAAAGAAACTTGATAGGTACAATGCAATACAATGCATGATGTTTAAAGAATGCAATAAACAAACATAGTAGCGTTTTAGAAAGCACCTCATGGGGTGAGTGGCGATGAACCGCTCTACTCTGACGGGGATCTCCCCTTGTGTTCTTCGAACACTTACCTTTAACTCGCAGTACAAAGATGCTGAAATGCTGACAAGGAGCAACATCTGCTGGGAAAACCACGGATGTCGTTTTTCTTCCTGATCATATTCATAACTTTCCCTATTCTTCAACGGGGTGACAGACTAGGTTGGTTCAGTATCCAGAATTGAGGTGCGCACACGCTATCTCAACCTATGGGGCTTCCATATAGATTTCAAGCCAGGGATACACCCCTGGGTATTTAAACCAGACTTTAGTCTCGAAAATCCGGAACCTTTGCGTTCTAGGCAACAGCCATTCGAACTCTAGTTTCCACCGTCGCAGTCGGTCTCCTAGGAACTCATTGCAAACACGGCCAAGATGCCTCTGGCAGGGACTGGTACTCGGGAGAGCACTTCTAATCGCCATTCTAGCTTGAAGTAGACTTGATCTTGAGCTTGAGGTAGAGGCACACTTATCCTTCGGAGCATTGGCAAGACCTGAAGAGGTACACACGGAATGCAATCTCAGAACTTACTGAAGTTGAAACAAACTCAGATGCTCGACATTTCCTCTTTTCTTTTATTTTGCAGTCTGGAACCTATATAGCTTCAGATAGGTCCTTGTTCTACTGTTCTCATATGACCTGGGTTGAACCTTGCAGTTTTATGAAAGAACAAATCCCGTTTTGCACAAATATGGAGAATGGCACAGCACTTTGAGCACAAAACAATTCATTTTGAAATTGAGAGATGAGTTTTTAACCGGGTATTGAGCCTACAACTGACCACAGCCAAAACGACTCAATCGATGGAAAACAAAGGTAAAACAACCTAAACACATACAAAGACACTTGAAACGACTCAAAACAAGAATCGAGACAAACAAAACACACACACAACACTCAGATGTGCACAGGGAGCCTGTTTCTCCGGGTATGTTTCCCACCCTTCCTTAGTTGTGATTCTCACATCACTCGGTCCTCAGGCTTTGTTTTTCTGAAAAGCCCTTTTCTCACTTTTTCTCTCAGCACACATCTCTCTGTTCTTTAATCTCTCATTTTTTTATCCCTCCCCTGGGTGGTTGATGGATAAACAAGAAATTGCAGGCTCTTGCCCCTAGCATTCTGCTAGATTCTCTTCTTCCTCTGCTCACAACAGTGAACTTTCCCACAAAGGGGTTGCGGTGCGACCAGATGCGCAGCAGATCTACAATTGACATCAGTTGACGATGCCCTTGGCCAGTTTGGATGTGATCAAATCTGTCTAGATGAGGGAGTGGAATATCTTGATCCATTCCAGTTTGTACTTCGCACTTGGCTTTATACCTTGCTGCTCGGAGGATGTGAGAGCTTTTGGCCCTTTGCTGTTAGCTTCAATTGTGCCCTTTCTGGCGAATATGGTGCCTTTTTTGGCAAGCATGGTGACAATGGGGAAAAGACAGAAAACCTGACTCAACTGTGCCCCTAATTCATCATTTTGACCATTTTTTGTTTTAGCTTTCTACTAAAACAATTTTAACCAAGATGAGAGTTAGATTAACATGTTTGTTCGATTTTCTGATTTGAAATCATGCAAGTCAGGTTATGAGCACTGAAAATTTTCCTTTTTTTTTTCTTGGTCCAAGAAATGGTCTAGTTTTGGAAAAAATGGAATAATTTTCGAGAGAATTAGTCAACCTCAGTAAAAATTCTCAAAAACTGTTTTTGCAAATGGCCATTGCTTAACAAGCACGGAACCTACTCTTGAGATGCGCAACCTCAGATCCATAACAATGGAAAACTGCCCCTTATCTGAAGGACACTGCATGGCAACGGAAAGTTGCCCCTTGTTTGAATAGTACCGCAACACATTGTAGGGCAATGAAGAGTTGCCCCTTGTCTGAATGGCACCGCAGCGCATCGTAGTCAATTCTCGGAGTGACGAACACAACCAAACTCTCTCGGACATAGAGAAGGCAAAGATGATCAAAACCATTACATGGGCACAATCAATTTGGAAGTGTTTGTGGCTGGACTTCAGAATGAAGTTGTCTACGTATCCCAAACATGGGAATCAAGCCTTACGTAGTTCCGGATTAAGGTACACTTGAGTATTTAACCTCTCCTTTTGTGCTCTAACTTTTGCCAAGGCCGCCCTTTCTGGGTTTTCAACCTTGCGAGCTATGTTATTCTTTTCTTTTCCTTTTTTCTTTTCATTTCTTTTCTTCTTTTCTTTTCTTTATTCTTTGCATTTTTTCTCTTTTTTTTGTTGTTCTTTTTCTTTTTTTTCTTGCTCTAATTTTTACCCGGGTCGCCTTTCCGGGTTTTCGGCCCAGCGAGCCTTTCAAGGGTAAAAATTGTAACATGCCCATGTTGAATGGTTTGAGATCTCGAAGCCATCTGAATCTAGGAAAATGGCTGCTGTTCGCTAATGATGTAGGAGTCCATCCAATGGGGGTTGAATTTGCCCCTAATGTTGTGGATAGGAACTCAATTGTCCTTTAGCAATACTTTCTCCTTTCCTCCCTTCTGGGATTTGGCATTCTTGCTGAACTTCGTTAGCTTGAGAAATGTCCCAATTTTTGACTCTTCGAGCACATCGGACATTTTTGCCCCTAGTTCAAGGGGGGGGCTTCTGATCTAGCTTCGCAAGCTTCATTTGATAACATCTGATCTACTCGATCTGACTTCCTGACCCTTAGTTCGGGGATTGCTTCAAATCTGGCCACATAGGCCTCACATTGTGGTTGATTGTTGAACATTCTGAATCCAAGTTCAAGGTTTGAAAGCAAAGGGGTTGAGTCTCGAGGCTGAGAGTGATCCTAAGCTGCACAATCTCAAGAGCGATTCCACACAGGTCTTCGCAGGACTGCGCAAAACATTTTTTGAAATCTTTTAAGAAAACGACAAATCGCTCGCGCTGAAGATAGTGTATAACCAATCTGGATCAAGCCAGGATCCTTCTCAGTACTCACGTTAACAAACATGATCTCATTCATTAATGGGCTTAGCATGCCTCTTTTTCTCTTAATTGATCAACTTTTTGCAAATCCCAAGGAATTCCTTCCTCTTCGTTTTCATAATAGTGTTCAAAAAGTTTTGAAAAACTTAGGTCAATGCAATGATTTCAAGACACAGAAGAGCAGGTGAAATGCACTGCTGTTTCATTCAAGACTTCTGGCACAACTGGCTCTAAGCACAAAAGCGTGAAAATCACTGTTGTTTCATTCAGATCTTCTGGTGTAACTGGCTCCACGGCAGAAACAGACTAAAAAAAAAGCGAAAAGACAAACACAAAACAAAATAGTGATGTTCGAGGTAACACCCCCGGAATCACCCGACTCCTATGAAACAAGACTGACTTGATACAACAAGACAGACCCGACTGACTTAGCACAAAAAAGACTGACTCAAAGCAAAACAACAGAACTGACTCAATACCTAAGTCAGAAAGTACAATAAAAAGCATTTGCATATTGCTCAAAACTGTGCGTGCCATACGCCACATCTGAAATAAATTGAGCACCATCAGCAGGTGGTTCATCCCCCGATCACATCACATTATCCCCTAGGTTCACTGATCCAGTGACGATAGACTTTGCTGGACTGGTGCGGCGATGACCTTATTGTCAAACAAATCTTGTACATCATGGCGAAGACGAAAGCAACTGTCAGTGTCATGACTGGTTTGTTGATGGTAGGCATAGTATTTAGTCTGTTCATGGTTTGGAGGGATAGGATCGGGTAGAGGCCGTTGTTCTAATGGTTTCAGATGTCCTTTCCGGAGTAAGACCTTTAGAGCCTTTGACAAAGGCATATAAAGTGGGGTAAAAACCCTCTTGGCTTGAGGTGGATATTTGATTTTTTGTGAGCTACTTCCGGACGCACCGGTGAATGGGGTAGCTGTTTTTGCTGTGGTGGTGGTGACCATGCCCACTTCAGAAGATCTTGCAGCTGCATCACCACTGGTGGTCGCATTCGAACTGTGGGAAAATGCCCTCCTAGGCTGCTCCTTCTCCTGGTCAATGAGGCCCTACTTCATAGCGTCCTCGATTTGCACCCCAATCTCATGTAAATCTACAAAGGTGGGTAGGGGGAGAACGATCATCTTTTGTATGAGCTTGGGCTGGAGGTTGCGCACAACCATCAGAATCTGATCTTTGTCAACGGGCCTGATGGTCATCATCAAGGCTTTAGCTCTCCAGTGGGTTACAAAATCAGAGAAGCTCTCATTCGGTTCTTGCCTGGTGGTCTCCAGATCACGAGTTGTGACCTCGATCTGTGTATTGTAGGAGTATTGAGCTATGAAGGCCTCAGCCATCTCCTCCCAACTTCTTTTAACAGAGTCCTCTAGTTTTGCATACCAAATAGCCGCTACACCGGATAGGGTCCGGCCAAACAGGGAAAGCTTCTGTAGTCTGGTGAGGCCCATTGGCCTTAAGATGTCTGAAAACAACCGCAGGTGCACCATAGGATCTCCAGACCCATCAAAGCGGTCGATGTGCGGCATTTTAAACCGGTCTAGCAGCATCACGGCCGAGTCGGTGTACCCATTCTCAATATCCGGAATGGACTTCACGCCCTGGGACTTCTTGATCAGCTTTCCTAGCTTGCTCACTTTTAGCGTTGTGGGGTGCACCTCGAACTCAAAGGGAGAATTCGGTAGATTGGTGGGTGTGGGTGCCTTGGACAACTGAGGTAAGATTGGGGGCGGAGCCGGCCCCGTTGGGATGTCCGCATCTTCCTGGACATTTGTTGTCTCCTCGAGTATTGGGACTCTTGGTGGGGGAGGAACTGGGTGTGAAGCAGATGCTTCGGTTTGCTGCTGTAGCTTGGCGATTAACTCTGCCTGTTGGGCCACTACTTCTACTTGGCGTGTAGCCACTTCTGCCTGGCGGGCAGCATCCTGCTGCATGACCCGCATACTTTCCTAGAGCTGACACATCATCTCTTCCATACTAACTGAAAACTGCTGATCTAACTGAACAAGTGTTTATCCCCTTTATGAGGTGGAAACAGATATCTCAGCCCAACTGCGCACAGGTGAGGTGGATAATGACCGTTGAACTGGGGATTGTTAAACGGGTGATCTGTGCCTGATTGGCCTTTTCTTGCCTTACCACTGGCGAAGGAAACACTGGTTGCTCTGAACTGAATCTCTGACCTGACAAAGTCCATCAGCACGAATCTAATGTACCCGAGGGATATTGGAGCCCTCTGAAGCTATAGTTCCACGACTACCCCCTCTGCAGAAGAGAAAATAGACAGCATCTCAGCTTGATTTCACCAGAACAGGTATAAGCATAGCTGAACGACTGTGCTCTCTACTGAATTCTGCCCAAAACTCTACCTGTAAACTGATATCTTCGGGTAAAACTAATCCTCTCAGGAAAAACTGATTCCCCCAAAAATACTGATGCCCTCAGGCCTGATACCCAGACTTGCAAACTGACACATGCATTCCTGTAGAGGCACACTCTAAAAGCACATAGCAAACAAGTAAGAGCCAAAACACCCCTATGTTGGGATAGGGTTTCCCTGTCCTATTTTTTCAGGAGCTAGGGTTTCACTACGCACACAGTGGTTTCAAACAACCTATAATCGGGTAAGCAACCTGTCCTAGTTTGGGATAGTCACTATGGATTCCGAATATGCACTAGGTCGAATGGTCAAAAAAGGTGCCCCGGTAAAAATCGGGGTTTGTGTTCCCATCGTGGCAGAGCCCGTAACCGGTCAGCCTTATGGCACGCTTCTCAAAGTGAGCCTCCGGCAAACCGTTCAGGAATAATAGACGGCAAATACCGTGTCCTAGGCGCACCAATGCATATGCAATGCAAAGAAACACATAAGTGTAGTCAAAACAAGATATCATAAGTTTGAGTTAAGTTCTCTAACTCCCCAGCAGAGTCACCAAAAACTGTAGACGCGCCTGAACGTCCCGGGAAAATCTCGTTTTGTTCATTGGGCTCACTACAGTTCGGACTCAATGTCACGGTTCTGAATCTGATCTCACAAAGTGCAATGCAAGATCGATAAATCACCAAAGAGTTCAAATCCGGCAAATCGTTTTGAAAAACTGATTTTTAGAAAGAAGTACCAAACATGGACTGCTTTGCCAGATACTGAGTCACCACCTAAATATTTTATTTTGGAGAAATTTAGGAAACCCTGACTCGTGCCGAAGGCCATGTGTTCGTCATCACCAAAGTTGCCTCGGCTTGGGAACTTGGGTACGATTGGGGAAGGTCATTTCATGAGCACCCCTGCTCGCCCGATCAAAGATCGGCCACTACTAAGCATGATATCGAATTTTTGAAAACACATGTGCTCTTATTCCGATTAATTAGCTAGAATTACTATATGATGCACACAATACACAAGTATAGACTGGATCACCTAAGTTGGAACAAAACATCTCATGTTTATTTTTGAAAGCAGTTTGCTACTCGCAAGTAGGCTTAAAATGCGGATTTTGCCACCCTCAAGTGGGCTTAGAAAACATGGTGTTTTACCACTCCCAAGTGGGCTTAAAACTCGCACTCAATGAATTGTTCCAATTTAAGTAATCTAACCTTCACCCACAGGCATTCAGGCAGTTATATCACATAAGCAGTTAGCCTCATGGCAAGCATGCTATCATGGCAGTCACTCACACACATGTAAGGATGCTAAAGCAAAAACACTCACCGAGTACTCCAAGCCAAAACAGAAACTAGTTAGTAATCAATGCATGATCCAAGTTCATGTTAAGATGGCTAATGCAACACATACAAGAATGCAACTAAGATAGGCACGGCTATTTTAAAATGTCATGTGAAATGCAATTTGATACATGTATTCAAGTAGGAATTAAAATACGATGCAGTTAGTATGATGCGCCGAGCCCGGTGCATGCAAGACAAATGAATGGATGCAAACATGTGAGCATAAGGATGCTAATTGAAACATGCCCTAAAACTAACCATCGAAAGCTGGTAAATAAAAAGGAGCAAGAAATGGGGGTTGGAAGACATGCATCGCACACACGCACACTTATTACGACAACAGTGCCCTCTCGACGGAGGGTCTGAATAACAAGCTAACTAGCTAATCTAAACTAATTTAATTAAACTGGTTATTACACAACAAAATGAATAACAAGCTACAGCTATTTATTACATAACTCTAATTAATCAACAAATTAACTAAGTAAGCAATTTAAATAAGCATGTAAACTAAATGAAGTAGGCTGCCCTAGCTCTGACTTGGATGATGAAGGATGCATGCATGCTCGAATCGCCTTGCATGGAAATCCATTGCGATGCCCCAACTTGTCTCTGTTTGCAATTATTTTCAGAACACTTCACCAAGCTCCACAAAGCTTCCACTCCACTTAGGAGACCTCTAGAGATGTTGCCGACCAGTTATTGCTACTGGAGACCACCTGCCAACCACTTTTTGTGGTGAAGACCAGAAAAAGTGGTCGGCCAGCCACTTTATCTAGTCGGCCGACCAGTTTTTGCTGCTGGTTTCTGGTTTTTTGCAACAAAGGGCAAGAGAGGGGCATGGCAAAGTATTTGCAACACATGTGTGCACAACCATCCTCTCTATCATTACATGAGCTCAAGGGAGTATAGTTCTCGATCCTTGGGCCATCAATCACGCATCTCGATGCATGATGGCCGAGGAGCCGAATTGTGCAACACAATATGAAATGAATGCACATATGAACACGTAAAGCCTAAAACTCCATCATGTATAGTCAAGAGTGTCGGTGACCAGGAATTGAGGTACGTTTCATCACTTCGAGTATGAAACGCCCCTCGTTTCCCGTGTTTGGGCTAACTCCTATCCCAAACACAATGCAACAAACATGGCATGCACAATGCGACTTCAAGTATGCAACCTAATGCGATACAACTTAGACAAGCAAACATGCAAGGGATGGACATGCAAACATGCGACTAGCATACGCAATGCTATGAATTACATGGCATACACAATGCTCATGACGCTTGCATACACAATGCACATGGTAACTAACACACATAATGCGATGAAAATGGCATGCACAAGTGTAATGATCAATCATGCAACAACATGGCATACTTAATGCTATGAACCACATGGCATACTCAATGCTCAATGGACTTAAACCAAGATGGATAGGCCTCAGCCATGTCCAAATCAGTGGCCAATGGTGATGAAACCAAGGCAATAAAACACATACAAGCATGCACAATGCAAGGGCCCAAGCCTAAGGCACAAAACACAACTTTCCAAAAGCATTGAAATGATGCAACATGGAGTACAATGGCATATGTTCCAGCACTGAAATGGCATGCAAGCTGACTTAGAATCATGCAAAACAACTCATGTAATGCATGTTGAAAGGCTCAAGCATCAAAAGCTAGTGAAGCATATTACACTAGAGGCATGCAAGGCGAGCATCATTCGACCAAGGGGCCTCAAAAAAGAGCTAAGACAGCCCAAAATATGAACAAAATCATGTTGGAGCATGGCCAAAATATGCTAGAATGGTGAGCCAAAACATCATGCATTCAAAGCTAGTGAACAAGATTTACACTATAAGCATATGAAGCATGCAGGAGGCTATTAAACCAGCCATAAACAGAGCCATGACATGCCAAATGATGGCCAAAAACCCACTGAAATGGAGCTAATACATGCTAGATTGACACGCTACTTTGATGAGCCACAAATGGGATTACACTACACATATGAGAAGCATGCCAAGGGTGACCAAACCAACCATGGGTAGAGTCTAGGCAGGCCCTAAAAGTCACCAAAAAGTGCCTGAACCAAGCCTTGAAAGTATGAAGATGTATGGTCCTTTGATAGGCCAAAAATGCAAGCAAACAAAACAAGAAGAGAGGGGATCACCCCCCTCTAATTTAGGACCTCAAAACTGCATGCCTACCACTGAAAATCCACTGGATTTCAGTGGCTAGGAGGCCAAGCAAGGACTAGCTCAAAGGCCTTAAGGTATGGCACAACACAAGACTAAACAAGGTATGCAAGAGGGTAGAAGGTCCTCAACACTAAAAGGGCCTTAAACAAACATGCTAAGGACTGAAAAATAGAGCTTTTTTTAGTTCAATGTTAAGCCAAGAGAAGCATGCAAATATGGCTAAGAGAGTGATCAAAACAAAGCTTAAAAGGGAGAAAAGAGGTTACCCTTGAAGCACTGCAATACCAGCAAATTTCTCAGCCAAGAACCAGCTTTTTAACCTCCAAAATGTCCTCCAAGAACCTCAGTTCAATGATGGGGGTGTATGGTTAAGGGTTGTGGTGCAAAAGTGAAGAACAACACACTCTTTAGACACCAAATATAGAGATATAGAGAGATATATGCTTATGCCTTAGGAAAATTTTAGAACCCTGGCAATGGAGAGAGAGCCCCTCTCTTATAGAAAAACAAAGGTTAAAGCTTCTTGGAGAAGCTAAGATTTGGATGCAATCCCTCCATACACGTATATGGAGGATACAGTTTGTGCCCTCTAGCTGGCACAACTGGCATCCACTCAGTTTGCCAAAATAGGGGGAAAGCTGCCGACTAACTAAAGTGGTCAGCCTGCTACTTTAACTGGTCGGCCAGCCTCTTTAAGTGGTCGACCAGAAGAGAAAGTGGTCGACAGGGGGAATTGGTGGTCTCCATACTGAAAGCAAGCCAATGGTGTGGTGGGAGACCAGCAAATGTGGCCTAAAGACCAAGAAAACTAGTTTCCTGACCAGAAAATCAACTGGCGGGAAGAAAAGTGGTCTCCAAGGAGAAAAAATGGTCTCCCACCCTTGTACTACCTTCCAAACAAGGGAAACAAGGTTTGTGCTAAAAACAAACCAACACGGATGCAAAACGAGAGTTCGGGAGGCAAAGCACGCAGCCGGGAGCCTCGAAAACTGGCTGTTGAGCACCAAAAGTGGTATGCAACCACAAAAGTGGTCTCCCAGACCACAGTGTCCTTCTAGACCAAGGAAACAAGGTGTGGCTCAAAAACCACGCCAAACGGAGAACGTTAAGCGGTCCCAAGACATGGCGCGCTGCCGAAGGCTCCAAAAATCGAAAACTAGTCTCCAAATGGGAAAAGTGGCCTACGACCACAAAAAGTGGTCTACAACCCCAAAAGAGTGGTCTACAAGACCTCTCCCTCCCTCAGGCAAGGAAAACCAGACTTGGTTCGCAAACCGAGTCAAAGCACAAAGAGCTCAGAGGCCTAGAGGCAAGGCTCTCAGCCGAAACTCCGGAAACTCGAAACGAGCACAACATGCACTGTCACCTAGCACTCAATCGGTGACGTCTGAGTCTTAAGGTCGGTAAAAAATGGGGTGTCTACGGTTAGGTGTCAAGCCTTCCAGTTTACTGGTAAAAATGATAGTGGTAGTGCATTAGGGCCTACTTGCAGACACTCACCTAGAGATTCACAGGGGCCGTATTCATGTAATAGATATGGTTTAAAATGGAAACGGTTTTATATTTGTTGTTGCATCTCAGCGTTGCATGCTTTATAAAAGAGAGATAAACTGCTTTATCATGAGCATGGCATAAGCATACTCCTCTTTAGTTTTGTCGTTGTTCATATATTGTGTAGTATATCTCTACTGGGCTGTGGCTCACCCTATAAGGGAAATCATTTCAGGTACAGGTGCTATGCCTCCGCCAAGGCATTGACTTGGGAGGACTCGGAGCTGAGGCTTCATTTTTATTTTATTGTTATTTGTTGAATATAAGCCCAGGGTTGTATTTGTGTTGAGTTGAAACTCCATTTTGTGTAACCAAGAATGTTCTTGGATAAATTTGTAAGCCTGTAGGGCACTTATTATCTGTTTGGCTTTCATTTCATATTTGTTGTAAAATGCATGTTTGGGATTAGAACTAGGGCATTGAGATGTGAACAACATGTAATTGGCATTTGGGATTTAATGGAAATGGGTGTATGAATTAGTTAGCTATATATATGTATTTGTCTATCAGGTGAGTTTTGTTGCATAAATAGATATATCCTGCTCAATTTTCGGGGCGTTACAAAATTGCTTCCAATTGTAAAACCAAAATTATTATATAAAGAGTAAATTTTTGTATTTTACATTATTTCATTTTGTCATTGACTTTTTAATTGTTATAGACAACCCCTAAATTGCTGTTCCAAAAATTGATCGAGGGACTAATGTGGGATTTTTTAAATAATAAAAGATACTAAGAACTAAAGTAAGAAGATTACGTGAGACGTTTAAAAATACAAGACTACTAAAGTATAATGAATATTTTCATTTGGTTGTTCTCCATTGATTTTTAAAATAGGGTTTGGCTTTCTTTCGGTCCCAGATCGGACTAGAGGGTGCTGTTGTGCCCGTGGGGGCTTATCATGGGTCCCATTTTGATAATTCGAATCGCTAATGTATAGAATTCGTTGAGTGCTATATGGTTGTAGAAAATCAAATTGATCGGATATCAAAAGTTACATAATCAAATCAGTTTTGTATAAAAAAAAAATAGACGGTGAAAAAATAAACAATTGACAGAAATCTAATTTGATGAGATAACTATCAATATTCGATCAACGTGATTTTTATAGGTATATAGTACTTGACGAGTTCTAAATATTGAATGGTTCGGCTTATCGAAACGGAACTCGTGATGGACCTCTACGGGCCCAATAGTACCTCCAATCCGATCTGGGACTAGAGGGAAGCCAATCCCTTTAAAATAACATCATATAAATAGGTCAAATTGTAACTTGATTGGCGTCTTTTGAGAAGTAGGTTAAAAGCTATCTTTTAGTTTTTTTTTTGACTTTTTTTTTAAAAATAATGTATAAAAAAATAGAGAAGTAATGTCAAAAAAATAAAAATAAAATTGATGGCACTTATATATATATATATTATATAGGAAAAAGGGGTTTCTAATCTACAAGCTTTGTGAGAGTTCTAATCCTAATTTTCTAATTTTTTGATTTAACAAGAAAAAAAAAAAACTCAGCATTTATTGACTTCTCCCAACCCAACTTCAGCATTTATTAACTTCTCCCAACCCACAAATCATTTTGACTTCTCTCATAATTACTGCAGCACCCTTTTCAATTTCTCCCATACACTATGGTTACACACAAAAATAAAGAAGATAAAAATTTAGTTATGGATCTTAAAAAGATATAACAACGTCTAAATTTGAATTATGATTTAATAATATAATTATGTATTTTTTTTATGTATATCTATCAAAATTTTAAATCACTTAATGGGACAAATTAATCAAAATAGATTAACAAAACTATTGACTGATTTATTTATTTAATAACAAAAATATTTCAAAATCTCTCCCTCCTAATCTCTCTCACCAATTTCCAAAAAAAAAATATTAAAACTTGAATTCTTTTTCTCTTTCCAAAAAACTCAGATAATATTTTTTATTAAAGTTGTGGATATCTATCTATATCTTATATATTATATTATAACATAACAAAAAAATACAACTCATATGTCTATTACATATCTAACTCACATCATAACATACCTAAATAATAATAATTAAAAACAAATAGAAAACACAGATAAATTAAATTAAAAAAAAAATAGATACCCACAACTCCATCTTAAATAAATTGAAAAAAAAAAAATACGCGAATAGAAATCACACAAAAAAAAAAAGAAGAAAAAGAGAGAGAGAGAGAGATAAGAATTTAGATATGGAGCTAAAAAAAATATTAAAACTTGCATTCCTTCTTGTGGGAGCTAGAAAAATATATATACCAGCTTATTGGGGCTAACCCAAACAAGGCCTATAATGGGCCCAACCTAAACAAATATCTTATATCCCCTATAAAAGTGTGAGACCCTATACACAAGAGGTATGTCTTTTTCCCCTGTACTCCACACACAACACTCTTGATTATTTTTGATCTATACTCTTCATTCATGGATTCTAACTTCATAATTGGAGTGTCCCCGGCTGATAACCCCGGTTGGGTGGCATCGACCATACTTATCTCTTGCAGGTTCATGGGAATATCTTCGTTGAATCTCAACAACAGTCTATGTGAGGGAATATTTTGGATCTCACACTTCTCTCTTCTCTAAAAAATCAGATAATATTTTTTATGAAAGTTGTAGATATCTGTCTATATCTTATATATTATATTATAACTTAACCAAAATAAATAAATAAATAAATAAATAAATAAATAAAAATTAGATATACAAACAGATAAAATTAATAAATTTGATTTTTATTTATTCAGTTAAAATCTTTCTTTTACATCTCAATATCCAATTTTAAATTTTAAAAATCTTTAAAATTATCTAAACAAATATAATTTGAAAATATCTTCCATCATTATACTTTAAATCAATAAAACTCACATGTCTATCACATATCTAACTCACATCATAATTTACATAAATAATAATAATTAAAAACAAATAGAAACCACAGATAAATTTAATTAAAAAAAAATAGATAGCCACAACTCCATCTTAAATAGATTGAAAAAAAAAAAACCGAATATAAACCACACAAAAATAAAAAAGATAAGAATTTAGATATGGATCTAAAAAAAAATATTAAAACTTGCATTCCTTCTGTCTTTTACAAAAAATCAGATAATATTTTTTTATGAAAGTTGTAGATATCTATCAATATCTTATATATTACATTATAACATAAAAAAAAAAAAAAAAACTAAAATCAGATATACAAACAGATAAAATTAATAAATTTCATTTTTATTTATTCAGTTAAAATTTTTCTTTTGTATCTCAATATCCAATTTTAAATTTTAAAAATCTTTAAAGTTTATCTGAACAAATCTAATTTGAAAATATTTCTCACCATTATACTTTCAATCAATAAAACTCACATGTCTATCACATATCTAACTCACATATTAACTTACTTAAATAATAATAATTAAAATCAAATAGAAATCACAGATAAATTAAATTTAAAAAAATAGATACCCACAACTCCATCTTAAATAAATTGAAAAAAAAAACCCGAATAGAAACCACACAAAAAAAAAAAAAAAAAAGGTAAGATTTTAAATATGGATTTAAAAAAAAATATGAAAATATCTACATTTGAATTATGATTTAGTAATATAATTATCTATTTTTCTGATATATATATCAAAATTTTAAATCACTTAATGAGACAAATTAATCAATTTTCAAGTCTTATTTAAAGAATAATCTGACTAGTCATCCCAACTCCTAAACTTCGCGGGCACCAGCAGAGGAGCTAACGGATTGGGTTAGGTGAGATTTAAGTTGTTGGATGTAATATTTTCATACTTTATAAATTTATTTTTTCCCTGTGTGATTCTCTTTCTCTACTGTTGGTTTGGTTTTGGTTTCGGTTTTAGTGAGGTTTATGTGTTTGTTTACAGGTTTGCATTATAAAAAGAATTATTAGTGATTATGGTTGCAATCGAAGTATTTATGTCTGTTCCATGCCAATGATTTTGATCGGATTTTGTTTTTTTTCAGTGAAAACCATAAAATTAAAGTTAAAAAAATGGGTATCAATTATTATTATTATTATTATTATTATTATTATTATTATTATTATTATTATGTTTTTGGTCATTTTATTTTATAATAAATGTGAAAATTTATTGACAATTCAAGATTTTACTATAATATTAGATTTTTGTATAACTAGGTAAGTTCAAAACTTTTAAATATCACTGTGTTCTTTATTTTTATCCTCTTTCTATCCCATTAGACCATTACTGCTATTTGTTAGTTTGTTAATTATAATTCAATTAATTGAAAATGAAAGCATAATATAACTTTTCATATATATTATAGTTAATTTGTTACAACTATAGTTGTATATAATAACATAATACATAGGGAAAATATCTAAATATAATTTATATTTTTTTATATGATTAAAATAGTCCATCTTAATAGTATATAGAAAAGTTAGATGGTTTTTTTTATCTCTAAAAAAACACAATCTAATATTTTTTTTTTTTACTTTCAATTTTTTAAATTGAAATATTCCATCTTAATAGTATATAAAAGAGTTAGATGGTTTCTTTTATCTCTAAAAACCCCAATCTATTTTTTTTTTTACTTT
Source organism: Camellia granthamiana (assembly GCA_036172215.1). Lineage (NCBI taxonomy): Eukaryota > Viridiplantae > Streptophyta > Magnoliopsida > Ericales > Theaceae > Camellia > Camellia granthamiana. The sequence goes on along the minus strand of CM069909.1, from coordinate 136,786,519 downwards.
TTAATTTTTTAAATTGAAACATCAATTGTTTATGTCCATCAAATAAAACTGATAAACACATATCAAAAAGCTACACATTTTTTTTTTCATTTTTTAATATGTAGGATATTTACAAATGGAAAATGTTTGACACCCTAATTTTTTTTTTTCCATAATCCAGCTTATAATGATGCAGTCACAAGTGTCAATTTTTATACAAATATAAGAAGAGAATTAATTAAATTATACATTTCAACCAACCACATACTCAAAATTTGACTATTTCAAGATGTTATTTCACTATAATTCCAATTAAGAAAATTTTCAACCCTTAATATATTTTTTTTATCAAATTATAATTTGATAAAAATTTAAAAAGATGAAATGTTTTAAATTATTGTTTTTTCCATCAAAATTGGTGAAAAGAAAAAAAATTGGGATAAGAATGAAAATTCTTTTTAAAATTGATAAGAATTTAATGAAAAAATTAAAGTAATTCACATCAAATCAAAATTTTTATTCAAATTTAAAATCAAATTTGATAAAAAAAATTAAAAGAAAATGATGAAAGTTTGAAAATATTTTGAAACCTTCTTATTCATAAAGATTAGAAATCCGTGTGTGTATTATATTCATATTGTATTTTTAGTTATGAAACTGAAATAAAAAAAAATGTAACTTAAATTATTGGATTAATAATAAAAATATCGTATTAATTATTGTTAAATATCATTTCACTTCATATTTAATAATAAAATTATATATTTGTTTTAATTATAACTTTTAAATTTATATATTTTCATAACAAGAAGAGGTATGTCATAACTCAGTTAATCTCATTTAATTAGATTTAACTTTTTTTTTTAATACAAATTATCAAAATTGCACAATATATATATATATTTTAAAATTTTTCTAAACTAATAATTTAAAAAGTTATAAACGTAAAAATTAATTCATAAATTTCATATATATTGCAAGATAAAATATTAAATTATTTCAAAATAATTATAATAATTATTTTTTTAATTCATAAAGTCCCGTGCATAGCACGGGTTACACTAGTTATATTGAAGTGAAAGCTGTATGGATTAATTACAGTTAACATCTCAGTACTTATAAGTTGTGTTGGATTTGTCAAAGTTGGTGTGCTGCGTGGGCAAAGGGCAGTCAATGGGGAGTATGGATCGTCGGTTGCTCTTTCCTGCGGCCTTCCCTGCCGCACTCCCCAAAACGACGTCTTTTTGGGGAAAACGACGTCGTTTTATTTAGTTGTTTTTTTTTAAAAAATTTTTGCTCCCAAAATTTGAGTTTCCCGCCTGTACTCTTATTTGACTTTCATCTTCGTCTCTCTCTTCTCTGTTTAGGTCTAACCACGCAGCTGGATAGAGAGAGAGAGAGAGAGAAGAGAGGCGCAACTAGACAAAACGAGACGATTGACGAACGGAGAGATGATCGGCGCCATCTGCGAAGACGGAGAGAGATGGTGGAGGGAAGCAACGGTGATGGAGAGAGGTTGGCGGAGGGACGCGAGTCCGGCTGTGACGCGACGCTGGCGGAGGGACGTGAGTCCGACTGTGATGCGACGGCGGGAAGGTGATATTGCAGCCATGACGAGGTCTATTTCAGTCATCGTATCATTTCTTTTTTTTTTTTTTACATTTTTTATGGTTATAGTTGCTGATATGCTCAACGGCTATAGTTGCTGATATGGTTTAAATTGCTTTATAGCTCTGCTTAACACTGCTTAACATTGCTTTATAGCTATATATGTACTGCTTAACATTGCTTAACATATGTAAATCTTATACTTCCTAGCTGTAAATCTTATACTTCCTAGCTGTATATGTAAATCTTGCCTATTTTTTATATATGTTAATGCTAATCATGTGTTATTAAGCATTATATAATTGGAAGCAAATCTGTGCTTTTACTGTTTTTTTTGGTATGCTTTTTTCTCAAGAAACAAACAAATAATGTAGGACCCATGTCCCATATGTTCCGAGTCCTCTAATATACTAATTTATTCGAAACCTCGGTCCCATATGCATGTTTTCCCTGGAAACAAACATGATTTTTAAGACAGAACCCTCATCATGCATCACAGAGGGTGGAAGCAAATGGAGGAATCTAATGGCATTGTGACCAAACATGTAACTTGCTTGTTTAGAACTTTGTTACTCTGTTCAATACAAAGCAACATCTAGTTCTCTCAACAAACACTGCTTATTTGGTATTAGATGAGTTTGTGTTATGTATATATATAATGCAATTACAACAATCTACACATACCCAAACTCATGCATAAGGTCACTTATATTAATTGGGAGATTCTATAACGGGCCAATATTTTGTGAAATTTAATTATCCTCATTATGAAATTCAAAACACATCCCTTTTAATCAATTGTCTTATAAAAATTATATAAATGAGAGAACTCATTAAAAGATCCAAGTAATAAATGAGAGAACACATTAAAAGATATTGGTAAATATTGATAATTTAGATAACTGGATGCACAGAGGTACTTTATTAAATTACAAACTTAGAGATAGAAAATTAAACACTGGCATACCTGTCCAAAAAATCCAAGTCATAGATCCAAGTAATATAAATTGATTCATTGCACCTATAAATCGAATTGCAGGTAATCGAAGAAAATAATGTCGTTGATGAGTTGGCTAATTGTGGTTGGAAGCCGAAATTGGGCATGTCATTTGACTCTGAACAAGCTGCATATGACTTTTAGAATACCTATGGCGGAAAGGTGGGCTTTAGTATTAGGAAGCTATATGCACACAAGAACAAACATACTAAGGAAATAACTTCACGGACTTTTGTATGTTACAAAGAGGGAACTCGGGGTATTGACAAGCGAGATCCACTAGTACAATTTCCGAGACAAGAGGTGAGGTGTGGTTGTGGTGCTCGATTTAGTATCAAGTTAGATAGAAATTTAGGAAAATATGTTGCCATTGATTTTGTTGAACATCATAATCATGATCTTGTGCCTCAAGAGTGCATTCATATGTTGCCATCCCAAAGAAAAATATCTACCGCCCAAGCAATTGAAGTAGAATTGGCTTCAGAATCTGGAATTCCTATAGCGATCCCGGTTGTCCCTTTACTGTTCAGTTGTGTTCCGGACTTGGTTCCGTGGAATTGGTAGTTGTATCTATCTTGTTGTCATCCTTTAATTCCATTTGTTTGAGTTTTAGGATGTGTTGGGCATGTTTCGAGTAGGTGGGTTGAACCTTGGTTAAAATCTTGTTGCCAGGTTTTTGGTCGTTCCGCTCGAGCGGGTCATCTAGCGCTCGAGCGGAGATTGCACACTTCCAGTATTTTTGTGCTCTGTAAAACTTCTGCAGGTGCGTTATTCACGCTCGAGCGGACTTCTTCGCGCTCGAGTGGGTCGCGCTCGAGCGGGCTTGTTGGCGCTCGAGCGTACAGTACTTTTTGGGTAAAAGTTCTGGGATGGGGAAATTAGCGCTCGAGCGGACTGGTTTTTCACGCTCGAGCGGATGTGCTTTATCCTTGTGTCTTGGCGCTCGAGCGGGCCTTCTTGCGCTCGAGCGGACCATGTTTTTTGTTCTTGACGCTCGAGCGTTGTGTTTTCCGCTCGAGCGGATCTATCGTATATCAGAAGGCAGTTAGGCATTTTTGGATCACTTTTTGCATTCTCTCTCTCTCTCTCTCTTACTTTCTAAAAAGATATTTTGAGAGCCTCTCTCTCTAGAAACTCCCTTCTCTCTAGGGTTTGATCTAGTTAGGGTGCTTCCTTTTCCTTCGGCCTTTGTAAAAGTTGTGTTGATCGTCGAGGGCTTCGTTTTGATCTGAAAAATTTGGAGTTTGGAGCATTTTGGTTTTGGTCTCTTCTCCGCTTGAGCTCAAACTTCGAGGTAGGGATATCCTACTCCATCTTATGAGCTTTGTCTTTAAATTTTGGTATTTCGATATGTTGGGGGTTGTTGGGTAATTTCGAGAAAGTTTGGGGTTATTGTGTAATTTTTAAAAGAGGGGTTTTCAAAATTTATAAACCCAAATGTATGTAATACATAGAGAAAAAGGAATTAATTTTAAATCATTGATGAAAATGGAACCTTAGGGTTGTTGTGAGAATTATGGGAAAATGTCCTAATTTGTTGGTGAATCAATTTGTATAATTAATTTCGGGGTATGGGAAGTTGAATTGAGAATATTGGAATTGAAAATGGTATGAGGGTAAAGGGTGTGGTTGGATTAATTTATCGCTCACCTAAATGGAATGTTGATAGACTATCCATTTGGTGCATTTATTTTCTGTTTAGAAATAACTGCTTTGGGCTATCGGTGGAGGATAGTCTTGATTGTTGTAGACAATGCATGATGATTAGGCAAACTAAAACTAATCAATGGAATGTGTCATCGAATATGACGGTTGAAAGAATACATTGACTTTATGTATTGATTGATGATGTATATGATATCTGTTTATATGCATTGTGTTGTGTGGGAGGAGATAGGGGATGTACTCCACGATTTAGGAGAAGATAGGGGATGGACCTCTAAACCGGATGTTGTTTGGGAGGAGATAGGGGATGGACTCCGTAGATACAGCTCATATGCTTATCTATTGATGTGTTGATACAGCTCATATGCTTATCTATTGATGTGTTGATACAGCTAGTATGCTTATCTATTGTGAAGTGGGAAATGTTTAATGAGTTACTGTCTCATATAAGTTGTTTGGCCAGGTTCTGAGCCATAATTATGAATTGAGAATTGGATAAGAAATGGAAAGTGAAATGTAACATGGACATGATTGTCATGAACTGTAATATGGCATGAGTTGGAATATAAGTATGGACCATCTGTTGAATGCTATTATTTTAGTCATTGTTTATAGTTGGTTTAGTATATTTCTGCTGGGCTGTGGCTCACCCTATATGGGACATCATTTTCAGGTACAGGTAGCATGCCACCTCCAAGGACGTAGCTTGGGAGGCTTGAGGCTGTTGGATTCTTTTGTTGTTTTGTTGTATTACATGTATATCAAGCCAAGGGCTTTCTTTGTATAGAGTTAGCACTCTCTTTTTGTTACCAAGTGTTGACTTGGAAAGTTGTAAGCCCATAGGGCATTTACATTTTATGTCACATGTAATACATTTTGTAAAGACTACTCTGATGGAATATATTTATGCCTTATTCTCTTATGTTTAAGCATGCTATTGTTGGATGATTTATGGGTTTATTTTGAGGGCGTTACAATTCCTCTTAGGTCTGCTTATAAGCTATTTGGTAGGGAATCTGGTGGAAGAGCATCACTTGGCTTCACCAAATTGGACCAAAAAAATTACTTGAGATCGAAGAGACAAAAAGATTTGGAATATGGAGAAGCGAGTAGTGTGTTGCAATACTTTTGTAAGAAAACTTTGGAAAATCCATCCTTTTATTATGTAGTCCAATTAGACTGTGAAGAGCAAATAAGTAATATATTTTGGGCCGATGCACAAATGATAATGGACTATGCTCAATTTGGTGATGTAGTGACCTTTGACACTACTTACAAATTAAATAACGAACATAGACCTTTTGGAACCTTTGTTGGATTTAATCATCATCGAGAAATAGTTATATTTGGTGTAGCGTTGATGTATGATGAGACTGCCGAATCATTCACATGGTTGTTTCAGATTTTTTTGGAGGCAATGTCAAGCAAAGCTCCAAAAACTATTTTCACAGATCAAGATGCTACGATGGCTAAGGCCATTCCAATTGTCATGCCTAGTACAAACCACCGACTTTGTACATGGCATTTGATGCAAAATGCTATGAAGCATGTAAGTTCCCTCTTTGAAGATGTTGGGGTGAAGGGTGTGTTTTCAAAATTTATGCATCAAATTGATGATGAAGAAGAATTCAGAATACAATGGGACCAAATGCTTGATAGGTATGATGCACGCAACAGTCATTGGTTGGAGCAAACTTTTGGCCTAAAGGAGAAATGGGGATGGCCATATATTATGAATTCTTGGGCAGCTGGAATGAGTACTACTCAACTAAGTGAATCATTCAATGCATTTTTGAAGGATTATCTCAATTGTGATCATAACTTGATGGAATTTTTCATGCATTTTGAGAGGGTGCTCTATGACAAGAGGTATAAAGAATTGGAAGCCGAGTATAATTTGTCCCAAAAATTGCCAAGGGTTTCTATTCCAACTGTGATGTTAAAGCAAGTGGCAGATATTTTCACCAAAACAATTTTTGAGGAATTCCAAAATAAGTACGTGTAGTCAATTGAAGCGTCCATTGTAGGCACTATTCATGCTGGTGAGAGTACCATATTTACAATTCAAATGGACGTAGATGGAAAAAAAGATAAGAATGTGACAATGGATAGAGATGATTTTTTGAGTTGTAGTTGCAAGAAGTTTGAAGTGAAGGGCATAGTGTGTCGACATTGTTTAAAGGTGCTTAGAGACATAATCAATGCAAAGGACCTTCTTGCACAATACATACTCAAACGATGGACTAAAAAAGCAAGGGCTGAAAGTGTGAAAGATAGGCGTGGGTATGACGTCAAGGCTGATGTGAAACTACATCAAAGCGACCGATATAGGTCATTGATGAATATGTTTAGAGCAATAGCAAGTAGAGCCTGTAAGGCCTCGGTGTCCCGCATCGGGAATGGAGGGGGAGTTTCTGGGCTATAAAAAGAAAAACCTAGACCCTTATATAGCATCGAGGCCTTTTCCCTAGTGATGAAATCCCTATTAGAACTCCCCAGTTAAGCGTGCTTAGGCTGGAGTAGTTCTGGGATGGGTGACCCACTGGGAAGAACAAATCCGTGCGGGCGTGGCCCAAAGCGGACAATATCGATGACATGTAAAGGGTCGGGGCGTTACAGAGCCGCTGAAAATGAAGAAACTTATCATTTGTCACTTGCAAAAGGTGAAGAACTGAGTGTCATGGTTGAAGACAAATTAAGTGTGCACACTTGTGGTCAAGTGAAGATCACCGAATTGAGAAATTCCTCAGCTAACACATGCCCATAGAGTGAAGAAGTAGATTGTCCAATCCAAGCCAAGGGACTCAAGAAAAGACAAGCAACTAGTAAGGGAAGAAGGAGGATCAAGGGCGGGATGGAAAAATCTATTGCAAAGAAGAAAAGAATGCAATCTAATCAGGTAATTACACAAAATTGTTTTATATGATTAAATGATATTTTGTTATGTGTTATGTGATGTGTTACCAATTTTGTGTTATGTGTGTTGGAAAACTAATGAATTAAAGAAATTGGTCATTTGTAGGGTGATGCTTTTTGTACTCCCGAAAATCAATCTGAGCCTCATACCACCATGGGTAATAATTGTATTCAGGTAATATTTACTATTGTGTGCAACCTTGTATTAATCTTGTTGGATTGGTTATTCTTGTAATCTAGTAGGGTGATATTTATTATTTTGGTATTTTTTTATGCATGTAGGATGGTTCTTTTTCTACTTCCCAAGGTCAATCTCAACCTTCTTTGGCCATTGGTAATCATTCAATACAGGTAAACTTTTTTGTGGTTCCCATGGTATGAGTTGCTTATCACATATTTTTTATTATGAGAATTGTGTAATTTGGAAGTGATTTTTAGATTCTTCTTATGATATGAAATCATGGGTTTGTTCAGTTTTGTGTTGTAGCAAACTTCATTTTGGAATGTATTTCATGTATGCCCAAGAAACAGATTAGTTTTTGTAGATTACCTGATAAGAAATTAGTTTTTGTATATTACCTAATTAGTTTTTGTTCACTTGTAGTCTAGCACATATGCTTGTTGACTGGGCTATCTAAGGGAAATTCCCATGTTAAATTTAGTGGTAACTAATGATAGAACTCCAAAGGGTTAAACTTTGAAAAATCAAAAGAGCATATCTTAGAAAAAGGAGAATAAAAAACCTATAAAATTTCATATCTTTAACCTAGTGTTGTAGCAGTTTCATTCAGAGTCCTAGCACATTGGTACTTACTAAATGCTACACTGGTTGAATTAGATCTTTATTCCATCATGCATGTTCAAATGATTCTCATGCATTATTTTGTTTGACTTCTGCTCCTCTTATTGGTTACCAGTGATATCAATAACATGATCTCTTGCTCTTTATTAATGTCACTCAAATTGTTATTGTCTATGATTTTGAATATAATATTCTGCTGTTGAAGTCAACATGTGTGTTAACTGCAGTAAGTGGTCTTTTGCCATGATGATTCGACTCATTACATATTCAAGTACACAAATAGTGGAATTCAATTGCCATGGCTTGGAATATTCAGTATTCAAGCTAGAGCATTGCATCTGTAATTTTTTTACTCTTTCGTGTCTCTACCTAATCCATGAATGTATTTTAATTTTTGAAGTTCCCTTAGACAGGTAAATTTAACCTTTGACATGCATACACCTTAGGGAAATTAAACCTCACATGGAACCATTGTTTTACTTTATTAATGTTGTTTTACTTTCCTGCATTGGTTGTACAGGGTGTTACTGTTTATACTCCCCAAGGTCAATCTCAACGTCCTTTGGCCATTGGTAATCATTCAATCAGGTAAATTTAACCTTTGACATGCATAGACCTTAGGGAAATTGAACCTCATATGGAACCATTGTTTTACTTTATTAATGTTGTTTTACTTTCTTGCATTGGTTGTATAGGGTGTTACTGTTTATACTCCCCAAGGTCAATCTCAACGTCCTTTGGCCATTGGTAATCATTCAATACAGGTAAATTTAACCTTTGACATGCATAGACCTTAGGGAAATTAAACCTCATAAGGAACCATTATTTTACTTTATTAATGTTGTTTTACTTTCCTGCATTGGTTGTATATGGTGTTACTGTTTATACTTCCCAAGGTCAATCTCAACCTCCTTTCATCATGGGTAGTAATTATGTTGACGTAATGATTCATATTGTGTGTCTTTTTAAAATGAAAATGCATTAGTAATTTTTTTTTTCATTTCATATATTATTTGCTTTATGTTGGTTTACTTTAGGGTCATGGTCATGGTGTCTATAGTTCTCAATCTCGACCTATATCTCAATCTCAACCTCCCATGGGTCGCACAAGTGTTCATCATGTCACGTATCCTACATATGATGTGAGTTATAATTGCTTACATACTTTACATTCAAATGGTAGTATACATTGTATCAATATTTTAATAAATTTAGCACTATTGTAGGGAAGTAACACGCCTCAGTCAATGTCTTTAGTCTATCCCACTCAGACATCGTTTCAGAAGTTGCTTCGAAGCACTATAGTTCAAGACTTTCCAATCCAAATGTCGCAAGCCTCACATAGTCCTGCTGACAGTCATGTACATGGACATCTTTGAATGAACGATGATGTTATTATATTTTCTAGATTTGGGTGTATTTTTTTATGTTGTTCAAATTTGGGTCATTATTGATGTTATTTTTTGCAATGGGAACAATGTTTGGGAACAATGTTTGATGCATGTTATTTTTTTTTATGATGTTATATTTTGTTTCTTATGCTATGAATGAAAAGAATATTCAAAATTTATTATGTTGGGTGCTTGCTGTATGATTGAGTTAGGGATTTACAGGTTTAAATATTAGGAGCAGAATGCATGCATATATATACTTGGTAATGGGCAGATTAATGTCACTTATTTTGTGTTTTGATTACAGGTTTAAATATTAGGAGCTATTTTGTGTTTTGATTACACCCTGCAATGGACATATTAGGAGCTATTTTGTGTTTTGATTACACCCTGTAATGGACAGGTTACACTTAGTTTCTATTTGATTACACCCTGTAATGAATAGATTACGCTTATTTCCTGTTTTGATTACACCTTGTAATGGATTGATTACGCTTATTTCCTGTTTTGATTACACCCTGTAATGGATAGATTACGCTTATTTCCTGTTTTGATTACACCCTGTAATGGACAGATTACACAGCTCTGCTAGAAGAGGTTCAACATAACGATGACAGATTACACAGCTCTGCTGGGAGAGGTTCAACATAACCATAACCATACAAAGTGAACAACATAACCATACAAATTGATTACACAGATTACACAGCTTTGTTGGACAAAATAAACAACATAACCATACCAAGTGCCACCACATAACCATATAACCATACAAAGTTAACAAGTCCAGATAAGAATACAAAAAAAAAAGGTTTACAAACATAACCACATAACCATACAAAGTGCCACCACCAAGTCCAGATAACCATACAAAAATAAAGATTACAAAACTATTACATTTTTATAACTAACACAATATCAATTACAAGCAAGATGAACAACCCATAAATACGACACGAATTTTGATTTATGTTTGTTTCCAACTTAAGCATCTTTGCCCTCAGAAATTGAAGTTCTTCGCTTTGAAATCGAAGTTATTTGTTCATAAGTCGAAGTTGTTGTTCGGTGATAGTTGGCATATTTTCCATTTGCACTACTCCTTGACCTCTACCTTGTGAATTTGTAGGCAAACACCATCCAATAAAATCGCCGCAATTTTGACAACAATAAAATAATTTGTTTCTGTTTCGCTCTGTCTCGGAAATTCAAATAGTTGCTTTCTTATGACATTTAGGACAATTTTTGTTACAATACATCAACTGATCTGAGGTAACTCCGTTAACACTTGAACTTGACATCTGCAAAATTATATACACAATTCATAAATTTCATTGAAGTCATATTTGTCACAGCCTCAACTCACACACCCTCTAAGGCTAAAGTCACATTCAACTTGGATCATATCATTCCTACATACTGCTATGTAAATTGGTCTATGTTATACATGATAGATTGATAAGCCTTTCATCTAACTTTGGACACATGAGGTTGTCACCACTCTTCATGCATATGATTATAATGAACATCAAACAAAACAAATTTGAAAATCACCATAACCATAAATGTTCACAATTCCTGAGTGACTTTGCAAGAAAAAAAAGGGCCGATCAAAATCACATTGAAACAAGAAAGTTTGTAGAGGTAGCTCATCTTTTCGATTGAATGAGTCTTCAATGGATTTGAAATCAACAACATCTGATAAATCTATTGCTCTAGGTTGTTTTTTCCTAAATGTGAACACGACATCACATATACAGATTATTTTCTATGTATATATGTAGATTCATATATACATACCATTCTGAGAGAGAAAAAAGAGAGAGATTTGAGTTTGAAAAACAGAGGTCTAAGTCTTGAATCATCTCTCCCTTCTTACACCATACAAAGTCCAAAGTCCAAATAGTTTTACTTGTATTGCAGTCCTATAAACATGCTGTTTTACATGCTCATTTAAGTAAACATATGGGCATGCTTCTTCAATAAGTTCATCTACAATTCAAAGTAAAACGAAACTTAGTTCAACTATTTAGTGGTTGATTCGTTCATATAGTGGGTTTATTATTATTTTTATTGAGATTAGTCTAACTAATTATATAGTTCTGTTCATTGGAATTATGAATGTCTTGTGTAAGAATCTCTGATAGTTCTTTTCAACACACACCTAGATTTTCCAGCATACACCCAGATTTTCCAAAGGAATCTAGCATACACCCAGATACTTACACCATATACCCAGATTTTCCAAACTTCGTTCAACTTATGAATGTCTTGTTTATTGGCTTTTTCCAAAGGAATTTGTTATCTGTAGGAATCCAGCATACACCCAGATTTTCCAAAGGAAATTCTGTTCTCAAGTAATTATGTTCTCACATTCACAAAACAGATGTCTGCAGCAATCCAGCATACACACATGAAGAATATTTGAAGCCAATTAACTCATCACAAAGATTTTCCAAAGCTAATTCTATTCTCAACTAGAAGAATATTTGAGAATTAAATTTAAGAGAACTAAAGGGATTAAGGATCACATTCTATCACATTCACAAAACAGATGTAGGGATCTATCATTTTTGTACACAAATTTAGAATGTGGTTGGTCTTTACACAAATTCACCACGCAGGGATCACATTTACAAAGCAGATGTACGGATCTTAATCTCCAATGAAGACCAAAGGGAGAGAAATTATAATGAAGACCAAAGGAAGAGAAATGGACCTTATCACCCTCTCGCTTCGTCTCTCACCAACTCTGTCTGTTAGTCTCTCGGCGCTCCAGTTGCCTCACCGCCGCCTGTCCTCGCCTCGCCTCTGCCGCCTCTCTGTTCGTCGCCTCGCCTCGCCTTTGTCGCCTCTCCGTTCGTCGGCTTAGACTCTTGTCCAGATTGTCGCCTCCGTCAGTCTCTCATCCAGATTCGTCGCCTCCGTCGATCTGTCTAGGGTTCAAAAAAGGAAAGGGGAAAGCAAAATAAGAAACAAAGGAGAAAAAAAAAAATACAAAACGGCGTCGTTTTGTAGTGCGGCAAAGAGGGCCGCAGGATTGTGCGGCCGAGGATCCGGTCTCAGTCAATGGGGGTTTGAGAATTAGTTTTTTTCATAGTAATTACCTAAAAAGTACAAAAAAAAGTAAAGCAAATAATTTGACAATTGTAGTCATCTTCCCAATATGCCTATGACCATCTTTAATTTGCAGCCCACACTGTTTGGCAAGTTTTGCGATTCTTGTAGAGTTGGAAGGAAAAAGATGATGCTTCTGATTTCCCTATTTTTCTCTATTCTTCTTGTTATGCCCCAAGTTACATACCCATATACAATATGCTCAACAACCACCGCTAATTACACCGTCCATAGCCAATTTGAAAGCAACCTCAAAGGCCTCCTGTCCGGGTCACCTTACAATGACGGCGATCAATCCAACTTCTGCACCGCCATCAAAACCGATGACCCGGACAGAGTTTATGGCCTGTTCCTCTGCGGAGTTGATGTTGCAGCCAGTGTTTGCAAGTATTGCATCGACTCGGCAAGCGATGAGATTGTAAAACAATGTCCATTCAAGAAAGAGGCAGTCATATGATATGATCAGTGTTTGATTTCCTACTCCAACAGACCTTTTTTCTCTACCAACGAGATGAGCCAAGCATTTTGTAAGTGGCAGGAACAATATAATAGAGTAAGAGAGTCATACAATCAATTGAATCAGATTTTGGGGAGTATGTTTGATAATCTGAGTATTGTTGCAACTTCTAATCCTTCTATCTCCATGAATGCAACCATTAATGTTAATTTTAGTGGTGGTTCGATGGATGGGATGGTAAAGTGTGCACCTGATTTGTCACCGATTGATTGCCGAAATTGCCTCTCTGATGCTGTTTCTGGTATTCCTAGCTGCATTCTTGGAAGTTGGGTTCAAAGGTTTACGCCAAGCTGTATTGTAAGGTATGACTTGAACCGCATCTCTCAGGATCCTCCACTAGGGGCCGCAGAAGCTCCTTCCACAGGGACGGAACCAGAAATTTTGTCTAGTGGGAGCCGAGGTGTGTGCATAAAAATTTTAAAAAAAAAATTTGAGTTAATTTTGGGGATAATTATTCAGTAATTTCGGAATATAAACACGTGGTATTTCATAGTATTGTGATTGGTGGAGAAGGTGGGTAGATCGGATATTGTGTTTGATAATTGGAGAACATGAAGGAACATATTGAATGATGATTGTTTAAGAAGTATGGACGCGTAGTACTACGAAATATTTTTATGATTTCCGTAATTTTTGTATGTTTTTAATTAAAGATAATTTGTTAGGAGGAGGATCCCCTCTAGTCCAAGGGCACTGTTTAGGCCCGTGGGGCCTATCACGAGTCCCGTTTCAATGATCTGAACCATTCATTTTGTCGAGCACTTTGTGTATTTCCACCACAAAATAAATTAGGTTGATCCAATAATTATAATTTGTTAAGTTGTAAATTAGGTTGATCTAATATAACTACTATGAAAGAAGTATTTCATTAAAAAAAACAAAAAATGAAAAAAAGAAAGAAAGCTGAATTGTATGATCTTGTCTAGTGGGCGTCAAGGTATGTGCATAGAAGTGTCTATCCATCATATATATATATATGCATGTAGACACCCCATTTTTGACCGGCCTTAAGACTCAGGCGTCATCGTTTGTGCACTCGATGATTGTGCATGTTTGTTCTCATTTTCAGTGCCCGAAGGTCTCGGCCGAGCGCCTTGTCTTTGAGCCTCTAAACTCTGTGTGTTTTGGCCTTGTTTTTGGGCCAAACCTTGGTGCCCCTTGCCTGGAGGGAAGAGAGGCCTTGTCGGCCACTTTTGGCCCTTGTCGGCTACCTTGGGTGGCCAGTCGGCCACCTAGAGTGGCCGATGGCCATTTTTTTCCTTTTTCAGATATTTTATGTGCCAGCTGTTGGTTACTGAAGCCATCCTCCATACATGTGTGTATAGGGATGGAAACAAGCTTTATGCTTGTATTTCTATATAAGGGGAGGTCCCTCCTCCATTTTAAGGGTTCAGAAATTTGAGAAGCAAAATTTCCCCCCTTCTCTCTCTAGAACTCTCTCTCTCTTCTTATTTTAGGCTTGAAAGTGAGTTTTCTTCACATATTTGCACACAACCCCTTAACCAAATACCTTCATCTTGGAGCTGAGGTCCTTGGAGGTCCTATTTGAAGTCAAAAGCTTGGTTTTAGCTCAAAAAGGTTGCTGTGTTGCTGCTGTGCTTCAAGGGTAAGGATTTACCCCTTTTAAGCTTATTTTTGTACATTGGTTTGGCCACCTTTGCATGCTGTTTTTGGCCAAGTTGTCAACTAAAAAAACCTCTATTTCTAAGTGTTAAAAATGATAGCTTGAGGCCCTTTTGGAGTTAGGGGTGGTCCACCCTCTTTTATTGCTTATTTGCTAAGAGTTGTGCCATCTTTTAAAGCTTTTCAAACAACCTCTTTTTGGCCTTTTAACCGCTGAAATCCAGGGGATTTTCAGTAGCAAAAACTTGGTTTTCAGGTCCTAAATAGGAGGGGGTGGTCCCCCTCTCCCCATGTCTTGTTTGCATGTGTAGATGGCCTAGTATTTGAGCATGCTTTTCTCCCTTTTTGTAGCCTAGTTAAAGCATGTTTTTGGCCTTTTTTTTACATGTTATAACTCTATTTTTGGCTGGTTGGAGCACCTCTTGTTTGCTTCTTACACTTGTAGTGCAATCTTGCTCACTAGCCTTGTGTGCTTGATGATTTAGCCTATCATTCTAGCTTGTGTTAACTCCATTTCAGCATGTTTTTGTTAATATTTTAGCATGCTTTAACTCTGTTTGGGTTGGTCTTGGTCTCATGTGCTCCGCTTTGTGTAGCTCTAGTGTAAATGGCCTTTACTAGCCTTGTGTTTTAAGGCTCTTAGCAAGCTTTATTTGAGTTGTTTGCATGATATGGCATCATTTAAGATGTGATTTTAGAGCATATTCCTCTATCAAGCTCTCACATGCATCACTCTTTAAATGTTTTTGAGAGTTGTGCCTTATACCTTGCTTGCAAGCCAACATGTGCACATGATCTTCTACTCTTTTGTGCCTTAATTTCAATATGCTTAGGCCACTGATTTGGCATGTTTTAGGTCTGTCCATAACTAGTTTAATCGTTTGAGCTTGATATTGCATGCTTCTAGTGTAATACACTTCACTAGCTTTGATGCCTTTAACTTTGGAACATGTTGTGCATATGTTGATTACATGATTTAGTGTCTTGAGCATGCCATTTCAGCACTGAATATCTACCACCTTTCTCATTTCTCCACTTTTCCTTTTGCTTTGAGGGTTTGTTGGCCTTAAGATTGTGTTTAAGCATGAGTTAGAGTTTGTGCTCAAATGGCTTTAACCCTCTTTTGAGGGTTCCTCCTAGTCAAAAGCATGATCTTTCTCATATTTTAAACCCTTCTTTGGTTGACCCCTCTCCATTAGAGGACAATCACTTGGACTTAACCGGTTAATGAATGGCTTGGTAATGTAAAATGTGTAAACAATAAATGGACCAAGTAAAACATGAACAAGATAAGCATATGTGTTGCATTGCATGTGTTTGGATTGGACGTTAATCCAAATACGAGAAATGCGAGACGTTTCATACTCAAAGTGATGAAACGTGTCACATTTCATGGTCGCCAACACCCTTGATCATGCATGATAGGGTGGAGGCTCTTTGTGTATTGTTTGTACATTCACTAAGCTTGTACAAGCTCAGTTTTCGGGCCATCATGCATTGAGATGCTTGGTTGGTGGCTTGAGAGTCAACTGCAACTCTCCTTTGAGCGTGAGACATGATGAGGAGAGCGGTAGTACACACATTTCCTTGCAAATATATCGTCTTAGCTTTGTTGTTCTCTGTTGCAGCAAAAATAGCATTTTGGGAAAGGAGGTAGCCGACCGGCCACATGCACTAGCCGATCGGCCAGTTGAAGTGGCCGGCAGCCACTTTTGGTGGCCGACCGGCCACCAGTCCATTTTTTGTGCAAAAATGTTTCTGTTTTGAGGCAAAGGAAGTTTGAAGTTGGTACAATGTTCAAAAAATAGAGGCGAGTGCAAACAGAGGCAACTGATGGCATGGCGATGGATTTTCGGGAGGATACAACCGAGCATGCATGTCTTCCTCGCCTGCGAGGCCACTTTATCGCTTTATTAGTTAGTTGTAGCTAATTAATACATGTGTTGTAATTAATTAGTTCAATTTGGTTTGTAATAATTAATTAGCTTAGAATAGCTAATTAGTTGTTTTGTAATAATTAGCTTAGCTTAGATTAGCTTAGCTTATTCATTCGGACCCTCCTTCGCGAGGGCGTAATATTGTAATAAGTGTGCGTGTGTGTGTGCATGTCTTCCAACCCCACGTCTTTCTCCCTTTTACTTAACCTCTTTCGATGGTTAGATTAGGGCATATTTCGATTAGCATACCTTATGCTTGCATGTTTGCATCATTCATTTGTCATGCATGCACCGGGGCTCGGTGCATTATTCAAACTGCATTGTATCACAATACTTCTTTGAATACATGTATCAAGTGTTGCATTCATTTGCCATCTTAGGTGGCTGAGCCTATTAATTGCATTTTGTAGTGTTGCATTACGCATCTTGAATAGTTAGGATCATGCATATTTCTAACTAGCTTTTGTTTTGGCTCAGAGTACACTGTAAGTTTTATGCTTTAGCATACTTGCATGAGTGTGAGTGTTGCCATGATAGCATGCTTGTAGTGAGGCTATTTGATTAAGTGATTAATTGCATGAATGCCTGTGGATGAAGGCTTTGTTGCTTGAATTGGGACAATTCATCAAATGTGAGTTTTAAGCCCACTTTGCGAAGTGGAAAAATCATGTTTCAAGCCCATCATGTTTGATGGAAAATCCACGTTCTAGCTCACTTGAGGGTGGCCCTTTCAAACCATTTTCGAAAAACAAACATGAGTTGTTTTTCTTGCGATTTTAGTCTATACTTGTATACTGTGCGCATCACATAGTAAGTTAGCTAATAACCGGAATAAGAACACATGTGTTTATAAAACAACATATCATGCTTAGTAGAGGCCGATCTTTGATCGGGCGAGTGGGGGTGCTCATTTCAGGACCTTCCCCTCTCGTACCCAAGTTCCCGAGCCGAGGCAAATTTGGTGATGACGGACACGTGGCCTTTGGCACGAGTCATGGTTTCCTAAATTTCCCAAAAATAAAATATTTAGGTGGCGACTCTGTAATCTGGCAAAGCAGTCCATGTTTGGCCCTTTTTGATTCAAAATCAATTTTCCAAAACGATTTGCCGAATTTGGACTTTTTGGTGTTTATCAGTCTCACATTGCATTTTGTGAGATTAGATTCAGAACTGTGACAGGAGTCCGAATTGTAGTAGGACTAATTCGCGCCTCTCCGAAAGGGGGGCGCGCGAAGAAAGTTGAGTGCTACAGTTTCTGGCGACTCTACTGGGGATTTAGAGAACTTGACTTGAACTCATGATATGTTGTTTTATTCACACTTATGTGTGCCTAAGTCACAGTGTTTGCCATCTACTATTCCTGAATAGTTTGCCGGAGGCTTGCTTGGAAAAGCATACCATAAGGCTGACGAGTTACGGGCTCTGCCATGATGGGAACACAAACCTTGTATCTAGATCACCGCCGTACCATTTGATCCACCTTTCATTTCTCAGTGTTACGTACGAGAGGTGTATTAGGTGGTCTTGCTGAGGCACCCTTTTTGACCATTTGACCTAGTTGTATATCGAAAGCCATAGAGACTATTCCAAACTCGGACAGGTTGCTCACCCGAATGCAGGATTGTTTGAAACTGCATGCGTGTGTAGTGAAACCCTAGCTCCTGACGAAAATAGGACAGGAAAACCCTACCCCACCATAGGGGTGTTTTGGCTCTCACTTGCTTGATATGTGCTGTTAGGGTGTGTCTCTACAGGAATGTATGTAGGGGTACTTACGTGTAGGTCCTAATAAGTAGACTTATTGTCTAATAGGTCCTATGAAAAAAAAATTGTCATAAAAAAATGTCACTAATTGTAAGTTTTAGCAACAAATTATAAAAACCATGACAAAAAAAAGTCACTAATTATCAATTTTTAGCGACATATATAAAAAATTGTTACAAAAAATTTATTTTAAGCGACAATTTTACCAAGACTTATTTTCAATAGGACTTGATGGGAATTAAGTCCAACTATTAGGACCTATTGGTAGTTTACCCATGTATGTATCAGTTACAAGTCTGGGTATCAGTCTGAGGACATCAGTGTTTGAGGGAATCAGTTTTGAGGCAGAATATTTGGGGGCAGAAATTAGTATTTGAGCATAGATTGTCCAGCTTATGATTATCAACTGTGTGTTGTCTTTGTCTAAGCCGAGATGCTGTCTGTTTTCTGATTGTTGTTTCCTTTTTTTGCTTTATTTATCTTTTTGCAAGGTAGTGTTTCATCATTGCTTTCGACGAGGCAGATACCCCCCGAGCACTCTGGACCAGAGATAGAAGGCTTTCTAGATCTGAGGATCTTATTGACGGACAACCAGTGTTTGCTTCATTACTCCCAGTTACAAGACGGAGGGCAGTCAGGCATAGAGTATCAATATAGCAGTCGCTAGCTCAGCGGTCATTGTCTACCCCACCTGTGCTCAGTTGGACTGAGATTTCTGTTTCTACCTCAAAGAGAGAATATACACCTGTTCAGATAGATCATCACTTTACAGGTAGTATGGAGGAAATGATGCGTCAACTCCAACAGACCATGGAGGCTATGCAGCGGGATGCTGCTCGCCAAGCGGAAGTTACCGCTCGTCAGACAGAGGTTGTAGCCCAGCAAGCAGAACTAATTGCTCGACTTCAACAACAGCAGCAACCACAACAAGCCGGGGTTTCTGCTTCGCACCCACCCCCACCTAGGGTTCCAATACCCGGGGAAACAGCTAACGTCCAGGAGAATATGGACGTTCCAACAGGGCCAGTCCCACCACCAGTCCTACCACAAACTTCAAAAGCACCGGCCTTCCCAACAGACATGCCGTTTGAATTTGAGTTTGATCTTACTGCTTTGAAAGTAAGCAAGCTTGAAAAGCTGTTTAAACGAGCTCAAGGAGTTAACTCGATCCCGGACATAGAGGATGGCTACACAGATTCGGTGGTAACATTACCAGATAGGTTCAAAATGCCTCACATAGATCGCTTTGACGGCTCAGGCGATCCTATGGTTCATCTGAGGTTATTCTCAGATATTCTGCGCTCGATAGGCTTGACTAGACTCTAGAAACTATCTCTCTTCGGTCGGACCCTGTCGAGTATTGTGGCCATCTGGTATGCCAAACTGGAGGATTCAGTGAAAAGGAGTTGGGAGGAGATGGCCGAGGCCTTCATCGCCCAATATGCTTACAATACTCAAACGAGGTCACAACCCGTGATCTCGAAGCAACCAGGCAAGAGCCGAAAGAGGGCTTCTCTGACTTGCCAATCGATGGAGGGCCAAGGCCTCTATGATGACAACTCGGTCACCCGAAAAGGATTAGATAAGAATGGTTGTGCACAACCTGCAATCCAAGCTGATGGAGAAGATGATTATCTTACCCCTCCCCACCTTTGCTGACTTGCATGAGATAGGGGTATAGATAGAAGATGCTATGAAACAAGGTTTGATTGACCAGGAAAAAGAGCAGCCCAAGAGGGCATTTACACGCGGTTCGAATGCAGCTACAAGTAGTAGTGCAACCGCAAGAACTTCTAACATTGGCATGGTCACCACCGCGCCCAAAACAGCCACATCCTTCACCGGCACGTCTGGAGCCACCATACAACCTGCAAAGTACCCACCTAGGGGCCAGAGGACTTTCACCCTACTTTACATGTCTTTGTCAGTGGCCTTGAAGGTCTTAATCAGAGAGGGGCATCTGAAGCCCCTGGAACCGTGCCCGCTACCAAATAACCTCCCTCACTCGCATAATCCGGCCAAATATTGCGCCTTTCACCAGCAGCACGGTCATGACACCGACTCTGCTTCAGACTCCGTCATGAGATCCAGGATCTCATTGACAACAAGGTGATTGCGCCTCACGAGAAGCCAAATGTCACCATAAACCCTCTCCCACCACATAACAACCCCCTTCCTCCACCCAGGCAAGTGAACCTGATCCAAACCACGGCCGTTCCATACGACCCTAGCATATACATCACTCCCTCCCACCTGCCTAAGCCTGAGGTGTTCATCCCAGATAGCACAGACTTGTGCATGATGAGCACCTCTCTAACCCAGCCCAAGCCAGTGGTGGTGATTGTCGAAGACAAAGCTGGGGTGACCTTGGAGGAGAATGGGAACGTTTGTTCAGAACTTGAGGGCTCTGAGGACTTAACTGAGGAAGCATACAACCTGTGCGGTTATATTGTGCCAGTTGATCAAGCTAGGCCAGGGGTGGAGTTTCTAATTGGGGCAGAGGTACATGTTGTTCGGGAGTATGGGCTGAGTCAGGGGCTAGATGATTTAACGGAGTTGGAGGAGGATATTACCAATCTGCAGTTCTTTAATGAGCAGGACCCGGGGGATGTGAGCATCAATTGGTTCGACCTGAATTGATTGATAGATAATGCAGGGTGGCTCAGTGACGAGCCAGATGTTGTTGAGGTGCCTCAATTAGAATAGGGACCGTCAGAAACAGGAACATCTACAATGGCTGGAATGGCCGAGAATCAGGGGGAGTCGACGGAGAGCACCGGTGCTGAGAATTTTGCTCGGGACTTGGGCAGTTTGTGTACAGCCGACACGGAGCAGGAAGCCGCACTGAAGCAGTTTGAGCAGGAGAGAATCGAGAATGATGATAGGGCTAGAAAAGCCAAGGGTCCTGCGGGGGCAGAATATGTTGTGAACACGGGAACAACTACAGTGGAACCGGACAGCTGTCTGTCAGTTACCGAGGGGATGTGGTGGGAAGATGATGATTTGCGTCTTGCCCATACTGACGAGGACTGGGGGCAGAATCAACCAGATGACACCTGGTACACCGAGGAGATTGATCATATGACCCGAAGTGGGCGGTACTTCAAGCCCCCACATTTGGACCAGCCGGAGGCATCCGGGAAAGACAAGGAAGCAGAAAAGCAGAAAAATAAACTGCTAGAAGAGGAAGCTGTACTGAAATAGCTGAAGAAAATTCAAGCAGACATCTCCATCTGGGGACTTCTTATGGCCTCGAGGGTGCATAGACAAGCCATCCTTTCAGCCATGGACAAGGCTAAGCTTTCGATTGATATAACGCCCGAGCAGTTGGTGGGGTTGGTTTTCCCAGGTGGAGCTTCACCGACTTTAACCTTCACAGACAAAGAACTACTGCCTGAGGGCTTCGAACATAACAAGCCGTTATATATCTCCGTGGAGTGTGAGAAAAAATGGATACCGGTGGTCCTGGTTGATACGGGATCTGCAATTAATGTATGTCCGTCGTGAATGGCGTATGCTATCGGGTTGAAGGCCACAGATTTCGCACCAACGGCCCACGCAATTTGGGCCTATGATAACACTAGTCGGAAGGTGATGGGGATGGTACGGATTAAAACTCAAGTCGGCCCGGCACAGCAGGACATCGAGTTCCATGTCTTGGATGTTCCGGCCACCTTCAATCTACTCCTTGGACAGCCGTGGCTGCACCAGGTGAGAGTTGTCTTTTCCACTTTACACCAGATGTTGAAGTACCTCCACGGGAAGGGGGTAGCAATTGTTTGGGGAACTCTTCCATACATCCTCCACCAGAGGTGTCTACACCGGTCTTGGAAATTGAACACGGCATGGAGGATGTCTTTCTGTCAGGATTCACCTTGGCTGAGGCTCGGGTAGTACAGGATATGCTGGCTGTTGATGAGGGACTGTATGTCAGTGCGCAATCTATTTACCTCATGAACAAGTTTCAACACATGCTTGGAATGGGATTGGGACGGAGTGGCCGGAAGGGCGTCGCTGCATTGGCCGAAGTGCCATACAACCCTTATACCTTTGATTTAGGTTACTTGCCTACCAAGGAGGATTAGGCAAGGAAGGGAAGGGAAATGGCTGGAAGAGCCAAGGCAAAGCAAGCCGAAAAGCACTACGAGTTGGTGTACAGACCTACCCAAGGAACCCTGAACGAACACTTTGTCCGGGAGGGGGAAGATTTCCTGTTTTGCGGCTTTCCGGAGCCATGGCTGAATTTAGAGAAGCGGCGTTTGCCCGGCTTCGAGATCTTTTTTGACCTTCAGTTGTCAGGGGATGAAGTTGCGAAAGAGCAGACTGACCCACCAGTTGAAAGAAGATGAGTCCGAAGGCACAGAACTTGAGTTAGGAGTAGCGCTGGCTTGTCTCCTCTCAGATCCTCAGATCATACCGGAGTGCTTTGGGGGTGACTTCTCAGTTTCCATGATTGGGGATCAAGCGACTGTGAGCCCTTCTTCTGGCATTCTAGATGTGTCCATCACACCCTCCCTCATTTGGTAGTACGAGGAGGGCTTTTTATCAAGCAGTTCTGGGTTAGGTAGCGAACCAAAATCTGATTCCACAGAGTCTGTGGAGTTGGAATCAGATTCTAGTTCTTTTGAGTCAGAGTCCGGTATTCCTGGGGTTGATAACTCAGATGTCGTTGTCTTGTCCAGGTCATCTTTTTCATTTTCTTTTTAGTCGGTTGTAACCGAAGAATTAGATGAACTGGAAGTTATTAATGAAAATGGTACTGCTGTGGCTTCTGAGTACTTTTCTGTGCCTTTGGTTTATTACATTAATCAGGACTTTCAAAACTTTGATGAAAACGACGAGGAAGAAATTCCTCCGATTTTAAAACATTTGATTGATCAAGAGCAGGAGAGGTTTGTAAAACCTTTGGTTGATGAAATCACTTCAATTAATGTTAGTACTGAGAATGATTCGCGGCTGGTCCAGATCGGGTCTACATTGTCTTCTGAAGAACGCGAGGGCTTAGTTGCTTTATTAAAAGATTTCAAAGATGTTTTAGCGTGGTCCTATGAAGACATGCCTAGAATCGATCCTGAGATTGTACAGCACCGGATCCCTTTTGACCCAGAGGCTTGACCTGTTAAGCAGAAGCTTCGAAGGATCCGCCCGGACTGGGCTCTGAAAATCAAAGAAGAGGTCACTAAGCAAATTGATGCAGGGTTCCTATTAGTATCTGAGTATCCAACTTGGTTGGCCAATATTGTTCTGGTGCCAAAGAAAGACGACAGAATTTGGGCATGTGTGGACTTCAGAGATCGGAACAAAGCCAGTCCGAAGGACGACTTTCCTCTGCCGCATATCGACGAATTGGTGGGCTTCACTGCTGGGCATGCACTGCTCTTGTTTATGGATGGGTTTTCAAGCTACAACCAGATTCTGATGGCACCCGAAAATAGAGAGAAAACTACATGCACTACCTCGTGGGGAATTTACTGTTATAGGGTGATACCGTTCGGTTTAAAGAATGCTGGGGCTACATATCAACGGGCTGCAACCATGATCTTACACGACATGATCCACAAAGAGGTTGAGGTGTACGTGGACAACATGATTGTCAAGTCCAAAGAAAGATAGGGCCACTATACCGCCTTAAAGAAATTTTTCCAACCGATTAGAGAGTATCGGTTGCGACTGAATCCTTAGAAATTTACTTTTGGCATTACAGCAGGGAAAATGCTAGGGTTCTTGATCACACAAAGGGGCATCGAGGTCGATCCTTCCAAAATCAAGGCCATCTTAGAAATGCCACCACCAAGGACTGAAAAGGAGGTGTGAGACTTTCTGGGTAAAGTGAAATTCATAAGACGGTTTATTGCAAAATTAACCTTGACTTGTGAACCATTGTTTGGTCTCCTAAAGAAAGGAAAGAAGTTCCAATGGAATGACCAATGCCAAGTTGCTTTTGAGCAGATCAAGCAATATCTACAGAACCCACCCGTGTTGTCGCTGCCAGAGCAGAGGAAACCGTTGATTCTATATCTATTAGTGATCGACACGACAATGGGTTGCATGGTTGCATAGGAATCTGAGGATAAAGTGGAGAAGGCTATCTACTACCTGAGCAAGAAAATGCTGGAATACGAGACCCGCTACACTCTGCTTGAGAAGGCTTGTTTGGCCTTGGTATGGGCTACCAGGAAGTTGAGGCACTACCTGCTAGCTCACTCCGTAATGCTGGTTTCGAGATTAGATGCCATCAAATATCTCTTCGAGAAACCAGGGCTTACAGGTAGGCTAGCCCATTGGTTGCTTCTTCTCTCCGAATTTGATCTAAAGTACATGACTCGCAAGTCTGTGAAAGGGACAGCGGTAGCGGAGTTCCTAGACGATCACCTAGTAGAGGGAGATGAAGCAGTAGAATATCCATTCCTAAATGAGGCCATTCTGCAGCTTAAAGAAGAGGTCTGGACTATGTACTTTGACAGAGCGTCTAACTAGTACAAGTATGGGATATGGGTGTTGCTGATAGCACCCAACAATTCCTACATACCCTTAGCTTTCAAACTCCAGTTCAAAGTATCAAACAACGAGGCAGAGTATGAGGCATGTATTGCTGGCTTAGAAGCCGCCTTGGAACTAGGGACAAAAAGGTTGGACATCATTGGGGACTCAAACCTGGTTGTGTTTCAAGCGAAAGGAGACTGGAAGGTGAAGGAAGAAAGGATGAAAATTTATCACCAAACCCTGGACGTTCTAATTCCCAGGTTTGAGAAGTTAACCTTCACCCATCTGTTAACAGAGAGATACAGGTTCGCTGATACTTTATCAACTCTATCTTCTATGATAGACATCCTTTTGGGAGTTTGGATGCGTCCAATCATCATTGAACAGAGGTATGTGCCGGCCTACGAGCTGATTGCCGCCATAGATGAGGTACAAGATCAGAACCCCTGGTATCATGATATCTAGAACTTCTTGGAAAATAAGGCTTATCTACTAGGGGCAAATGCCAAAGATAAGAGGGCGATACAAAGAATGGCTGCTTAGTTCATCGTCTACAGGTGTAAACTGTACAAACGGGGTTATCTTGGGATGCATAAACTGTGTGTTGATGCTAAAGAATCTAAGCGCCTGATGGAGGCCATCCACGGGGGAGAGTGCGGAGCGCACATGAGTGGGGTAATGATAGCCCGGAAAATTCTCAGACAGGGTTATTACTGGTCAACCATGGAGAAGGATTGTATTGGCTTTGTTCGATGATGCCACAAATGCTAGATCTATGCAAATTACATGAACAATCCGCCGTCGAAGCTATACAACATGACTTCACCATGGCCATTTTCAGTCTAGGTAATTGATTTCATTGGGGCAGTTACACCGAAGGGGTCGAACGGGCATGTGTACATTTTGGTGGCGATAGACTACTTTACAAAGTGGGTTGAGGCCCAATCCTACGCGGTGCTGAAGGCCTTGCACGTAGCTAAGTTTATTAGGAACAACATTATCTATCGCTATAGGGTCCCCAATGAGATTATTTCGGACAATGGTTCCCACTTCAAGAAGGAGGTGATCGACTTGTTGGAGAAGTACAGCATGGCTTTTCATAAGTCATCCACATACCGGCCACAAACCCACGGAGCTGTTGAGGCCGCCAACAAGAACATCAAGCACATTCTGCAGAAGATGGTGGAAACCTATAGGGATTGGCCAGATAAGCTGTCATTTGCTCTTTGGGGCTATCGAACATCAATTCGAACTTCTACTGGGGCAACTCCGTATTCTTTGGTTTATGGGATAGAGGCTGTTCTACCTATTGAAGTTGAGGTTCTGTTGCTACGGGTTATGGCTGAGTGCCAGATAGCTGAAGTAGATTGGCAGCAGAGTAGGTTCGAGGAACTCATGCTGTTTAACGAGAGAAGGCTGAAAGCACTGTATCACGTCCAAGGTTATCAACGAAGAATTGTCAGGGCTTTTAACAAGAAGGCTAAGTCCAGGAATTTGAAAAAAGGGGATTTGGTGCTTAAAGACAACCGAGCTCCCATCCACGACCCTAGGGGCAAGTTCAGACCTAATTGGACTGGTCCTTATATCATCAAATTTATCTGGTCGGGTGGAGCTGTCGTTCTTATGGACCTAGATGGCTTAGTGTTCTCCCAGTCGATCAACATGGACAAGTTGAAGAAATACTATCCCTGAGTGGCTCACTAGGCCGAAAACCCGAAAGGGCGACCTAGGTAAAACTTAGAGCATAGAAAATTTGAAATAAGAAAAACTGAGCTCGCAAGGTTGAAAACCCAGAAAGAGTGGCCTTGGCAAAAGTTAGAACGCAAAAGGAGAGTGTTAAAACCCGAGTGAACCTGAATCAAACTACGTAAGGCTTGATTCCTATCTTTGGGATACGTAGGTAACTTCATTCTGAAGTCTAGCCATAAACACTTCGAAATCAGCTGTGTCCATTTGATCACGTTGGTCATCTTTGTCTCCTCTACATCCAAGAGTTCCGTTGTGATCTCCAGTGCAGTGCTATTCAGACAAGGGGCAACTTTCCAGTTGTTGGATCCGGGGTTGTACATCTCAATGATAGATCTCAGGCGTGTCCAGTTGTGATCCATACCAAAAATGGTTTTGAAAAGTTTTAATAAAAGTTGATTTTGTTCAAATTAATCTTTTTAGAACTTAGACCATTTTTGGACCATACGGAAAATTTTTAGTACCTACAACCTTCAATTTCATTGATTTCAATACAGAGTTCTCCGACTATTGATACAAATTGAAGTTGCTTTTTATTATATTCAAAAAGAAAACTTGAAAGTACAGATTAAAGAAATAAACTTGGGGCATAGTCAGGTGTTCCTGCGTCCCTCCCTGAGCTTGTGGAAGCTTTAGATGTTAAAGTAGGCCTGGCTTGTGCCTCATCTTCAAGCCAAGCTATGCATTCGCCAGAAAGGGCGCAACTGAAATAGGGAGTGGGGGCCAGAAGTTCTCTTGTTCTCCATGTTGTGGTATACCGAGCTAGTTGTGTACCTCGGATTGGAAATGAAGCTGGGTACTCTATCCCCTCTTCCGGGCAAGTCTGGTTGTGGCCGAACTGACGCCTGAATCGGAATGGAAAGTAAGAAATGCAATGTGACAAGCCAATCAACTGAATGCCGGGTTGCTGGGACATGCTGTAGCTCATCTCAGGTAGATCAAACTAGGGGCAGTGCCAAGCAATGTCAACAGCAGATCTGCTGCACATCCAGTGGCACCACTATCCCTTGTTCGGGAAATCAACTAGCCGTGGGTGGAAGAAATAGCCGCGTGCTGAGTATGCAGGACAGACGTCCACTACTTTCAATTTATCCATCAGTCATACTTAGGGAGGGATGAAAAATAAGAGAGATTAAAGAATAGAGAGGTGTACGTAGAGAGAAAAGTGAGAAAAGGGATTTGAGAGAAAAACAGAGCCTGAGGGCCGAGTGATGTGAGAAGCACATGTAAGAAGGGTGGGACACATTACCTGCAGTAGTAGCGGGCTTCCTGTAAACTTGGTTGTCTCCCGACGGTGGAAAGCATCCAAACCCATCAAAGTTTCGGCTAGTGTCATGCCAATGCAGCTTTTGCTCTCTTTCAAGCCTTGGGCAACTTCAATCAAGTGCATGCTAGACCCTCCAAAGCCAGGGGCAAGCAGAAAATGGGCCAACATACACAAGCAGAGGCCATGTTGCCGAAAACTTTGCCAAAAGTGATCGCCACGGCCACTGGCGTCAGAAAACTGATGAATCAAGCTAGAGATGTCTAACTCCCCGTTGTGAACCAAGGATCGGGCATCCTGTAAAATGAGCCTACACATCCTTCCTAAAGCTTGGATGTGGCCAAAACGAGACTGGGGCAAGATTTCCTCGTTATGCCGGGACTCCTTCAGAGCTTGAAATTCTTCGATTGTGGGGCATAGCTCTTGTCCGCCAAAGCAAAAAACATGTGTGACCGGATTCCAACATCTAGTTGCGGCATGGGGAATGGAAAACATAGCGGAGTACGGCTCAGTGGGAATAGTGCGTTTATCCCAAAACCTTGAAAATTCAACTTTTCCGAGCCATCCAAGTTCGCAATCTAAGTCAAGAGTTTTCCGGCAGAGAATGGCTCCATTTGGGGGCAAAAACAGAGCTGGAATGAAGAAACCACGAAGCTGGAGGTTTTGTAGAAGATAAGGCACTGAGTGGAGGACAGGTGGCAGCAATCTAGAGATTCTCAAAATTTCTGGCCAACCGGCCATTTCAAGTAGCCGACCGGCCACTTTTACTGGCCAATCGGCCACTTCAGGTGGCCGACAGTGATCACAACTGGTCGACAATGATCCTAAGTGACCGACAGCGACTTCTTGTCTCCAGCAGAGAGCCTTTAGTCTTCCTGTGTGCTAAGGATGCTGAGAACCTGAGTTTGGTTCTACTTCTGATGCGTCATGTTGTTTTGTTTAACAGTTGTATTTGTTTTTGTTTATCGAGTTGTTGCAATTTGCTAATCAAGTTTGTTGTAATTTGTTTATTGAGTTGTTGTTGTCTTGTTTATCGAATTATTTTTTAGGTTGTCTTATTTTGTTTGTTTTGTCAGGTTGTGTCAGTTCACTACCTGGCTGTTGCAATACGCAAATGTTCAATTTTCATCAATCTCATTTTTGTGTAAAATGGTGCGATGTGATGCTCAGAATATAAATGTAACACTTTTTCGAACAAAAGTTGCTTTCATTTCAATCATGGTTTCCTTTTTTACAAAGAGTATAAGTTTTAAAGAAAATAAAACTGCCTAAGGCTGTACAATGTGCTAATACTACTAGCAAAAAGAAAAACAAAGCAAAAACATCTAGATTGGTGCCACCCGTCTCAGGATCGAGAGGCTCTTTTTGTCCTCTTCCTCGGCTGTACGGACCCAGAGCTATCACCGTCGACACCGCTGTGTGAATCTGAGTCGGAGTCGGAACCAGAGCTGCCTCCGCTACCATCCTCGGAGCCCTTCTCAACATCGTCACCACCCTCAGAACTAGAGCTGGTGCCCTCGTTGCCTCCGCCCTCAGATGACTCTAATTGAGGACTCGCTAGCTCCTCGTCCTCACTGGTCTTGTCATCATCATCGTGCACGACAGGCTCTCGACGCCTCCCTCGGCTGTGTGCCAAAATCTCTCTTCCTGCTGCTGGAGAAGGCTCTGATGGTCCTGTCTGGAGGGGTGTGACTTGAAAAGGCAGTGTGAATACATCAGCTACAGTATATGTATTAGATGCAAGTATGTTGTGCAGAGTGAGTATATGTAGAAATCGGATACAGTATGTGAATGCAATGTGTCAGATGCGGTCTATACATGTAGCGTATCAGTACAATGAGGTGTCAGCTTTAGTATATCAGCAGAAGTATGGTAAATGCAAGAAAGTTGAAAAATTATCGGAGTCCCGTGGGAGGTCAGCATCATCTCTCTCCTCAAGATCATGCCCTCAAATGAGGCCATCGCCTGGAGTAACCCCTCGACATACTCTACGGAGGGCTACAAATGCAAGTTGAGATCATGAGTGCATGAATGAATAAGGATCTGAGTGAAACTGAAATGAATGAAAGCTGTAAGTATGCCGGTGGTGTGCCGGGTGTCCTGACATATCGGTGATCAGGCAATGGGGGCTCAAGCAGAATCTGATAAGGCACTCCAGAAAGCCGCCAACTGGTCAGCTCAGTAGGGGAATCAGGCCATCCAACACTCTGCCTGGAGGAAGGCATCTCTCTAGCCCTACCCCTCGGTGCTTGGGCCCTCCTTGTCGAAGGAGCGTTCGTTGCCTGGGCTCTGCTCGACGAAAGAGCATCTGCTACTCGAGCCCTGCTCGTCGAGGGGATATTTGCTGCCTGAGCCCTACTCGATGAAGCAATATCAACTGTCCTCTCCGTGGGAATGCAAACACCTGTCAGAAGAGGCATCAGGTGTGTCTGAAGATAAGTCATGTAGTCCCCCTCCCCAATAAACCGGTCTGCATCTGCACCTTACATGACATCAGTCATCTCCTGAGGGGAGATACTCTCTGTAGCGTGCATGGAAGGCGGGGGTGGTAAGGGAACTGACTATAGTGGCAGGCCAAAAGTCTGTCGCATGAAGCGCTCACCTAAGAACCAGGCTCGGCCTACTGGCCCCTTGAACAAGATCCGATATCGGGAAGCACCCCAAGCATCGGCAAAATGAAATCGGGCAAACCTTGGCATTGCCACCTAAGGCTGCCATGTGATCTGTAGACAACAAGTGCATGAACTGTTTAGTCGCCATTAGATATGCAAAATGAATTAAAGTTGAAAAGTAAGAAAAAACTGTGAGTTTTGAATTACCTCGGTCACCCTCACGGTGTCGAAATACTGACGAAGATATGGGAGGGTCTCTTGGGCCCTCGGCTGACACCGACCATCATATCTGTGCGAGTACGGTACCTCGAGCGGCTGTAGACACCCCATTTTTTACCGACCTTAAGACTTAAACGTCATCAATTGAGCTCTTGGTGAATGTGTATGTTGTGTTCGTTCTGAGGTTTCAAAGTTTTTAGCTGAGAGCCTTAGCTCAAGGCCTCTGAACTCTTTGTGCTTTGGCTCGGTTTGTGGACCGAATCTTGTTTTCCTTGCCTGAGGGAAGGAGAGGTCTTGTAGACCACTCTCTTTGTGGTCGTAGACCACTTTTCCCATTTGGAGACTAGTTTTCGGTTTTCGGAGCCTTCGGCCGCGCGCCTTGTCTCGGGACCGCTTAACGTTCTCCGTTTGGCGTGGTTTTTGAACCACACCTTGTTTCCTTGGCCTAGAGGGCCACTATGGTTTGGGAGACCACTTTTGTGGTCACAAACCACTTTTGGTGCTTGTCAGCTAGTTTTCGAGGCTTTTGGCTGCGCGCTTTGCCTCCCGAACTTTCGTCTTGCATCCGTTTTGGTTTGTTTTTGGTACAAACCTTGTTTTCCTTGTTTGGAAGGTGGTACCAGGGTGGGAGACCGGTTTCTCTCCCTGCAAACTACTTTTCTTCCTGCCAGCCATTTTTCTTGTTTGATAACTGGCTTTCTTGGTCTTTGGGCCACCTTTTTTGGTCAACCACCACACCATTTGCTTGTTTTCATGCTGCTGACCATCTCCCACCATGGCCGACCACTTTTATTTTTGGGAGACCACTTCAAGTGGTCAGCTGCTTTTTGTCACATTTTTGGAGATATTTTTGGCCAGCTGGCACAGTTGGAGAACACAAGAACCATCTTCCATGCACGTGTATGGAGGGATGGCCTTGAGCCTTAGCTTCTTCAAGAAGCTTGTGATTTTTCTCTCTATAAGAGGGAGGCTCCTCCTCCCTCCTCTAGGTTCAGAAAATTTGGCCTTGAGAGATAGATATACACTTGTATCTATATTTCCTTGTTTGCTTCATTTTTGTGCCTTAAAGTGTAGTTTTGCCATACTTTAACATGCAAACACACACTCAAACAGCATCCTTTGGTTGCTGAGGCTTCTTGAGGTTTGTTTTGGAGTTCTTGGACTGGTTTGAGCTTAAAGAAGTTGCTGGAGTTGCAGCTTTGAAGGTGGTCTTCAAGGGTGAGCTTTTAACCTTTTAAACCCCCATTTTTGCTTAAGCTTTTGGACCCTTTTGCATGCTGTTTTAAGAATAACTCTTAACTACAAAAAGTTCTGAATTTTAGTTCTTAAGATCTTTGTTTAAGGTCATTTTTGTGTTGGGGGTTGTTTACCCCCTCTTAGGTCTTGTTTGGCCTTGTTTTTGTGCCTTGTTTTTAAGCTTTGGGATCACCTTTGCATGACCTTTCTACCACTAAAATCCAAAGGATTTTCAGTGGTGGAGAGGAGGTTTTGAGGTCCCAAATAGGAGAGGGTCATCCCCTCTCCTTGTGTTTTGTATACTTGCTTCATATGCCTCATGTTTGAGCATGTTTATTAAGCTTGTGTTGGCTTGTTCTTAGCATGTATTTGGGGTTATTTCCGCATGCCTCAGATCTGTTTTGACTTGGTTTGGTCATTCCATGCATGCCTTATACACTTGTAGTGTAAATCCTACAAACTAGCTTTGTGTGCCTCATGTTTGAGCATGTCTTTCTAGCTTGTTTTGGGGCCATCTCAGTAGGTTTTTGGTGTTTTTTTAACATACCTTAGATCTGTTTTGGGTTGGTTTAGTTGGCTCTTGCATGCCTTATACACTTGTAGTGTGAATCTCATAAACTAGACTTTGTATGCTTCATGAAGTAGCATGACATTCCAGCTTCATTTGTGCCCATCTCAGCATGTTTTTGGTGATGTTTTACCGTGTCATACCTCCGTTAGGGTTTGGTTTGGTCACCTCTTGCATGCTCCATGCACTTGTAGTGCATTTCCATGAATTAGCCTAACATGCATCATGCTTTAACATGTCATTCTAGCATGCTTTAACATGTCATTCTAGCATGCTTTTGGCTTAACTCTAAGAAGCTTTTGTCCATGTTTTAGCATGCTCTAGCTCTGATTTGTGTTGTTTTGGTCATGCATGCCATGCTTTGTATAGCTATAGTGCATTCTAGCTTGTTAGCTTTGTGTGTCAAGTCCACTAGCATGCTTTACTTGGCCTATTTTGAATGATTTGGCATCATTTGTTATGTTATTTTAGTGCATGTTCCATGGCCATGCACTTGCATTTAGCACTCATTCAATGCGTTGGAGGGTTTGCCCTTTTATGCCTTAACATGAATCATTGCGTATGCCTTCATGCCTTAGCTTGCGAGCCATCATTTCAATGTGTTTTTGGGGTTATCTTGCCATGATATAACTTTAATTTTTGTTGGTTAAGTCATCCCATGCTTGGTCTTAATGGGTGTAGTGTAATCCACCTTATTTGCCTTTTATGCATCATGCCTTATGCTCTTCATGCTAGCTTATTTTGACTTCCTTCCATGCATGTTTTAGTATCATTTTGACATGATCTAGGACTGTTTTGGGTTGCCTTTGCCATATCCTTCATGCTTTGTATAGTTGTAGTACAATTGGCATTGCTAGCTTTGTGTTTTGGTGACTCATGCATGCTATCTTTGAGCTATTTAGATGATTTGGCATCATGTAATACTTCATTTTAGAGCTTATCACATTGCCATGTTCCCACTTTATTCACTCTTTAAGTGCCTTTGAGTGTTGTGCATTGTTGCCTCTTTTATGGCCTAGCTTGTATGCTTGCATGCCTAGGTCTTTGAGCCCCTATCTCAGCATGTTTAGATCTTTGTTTTGACCTATTTAAGCTCTGTCCATGATTGGTTCATGCATTTGTGCCATATATTGCACCCCCCATTTGTGGTCCTCTTTGTTAGCTTTAATGCTTTAAGGACCATTGCATGCTTTGCTTGTGTTGTTTGAATGATTTGGCTTCATTTCTTACCTTATTTTAGTACACTTGGTGTTGTTACACTTCTATGTTTGTCACTCTTTGAGTATTCTTGAGGGTTGTGCTCTTAGGCCTACTTGGTTGGCCAACGCATTGTGCATGCATACTTTGTATTTTGTGCCTTTATTTTGGTGTTATAGCCACTGATTTGGGTAAGGCTGAGGTTTGTCCATTTTGGTTTAAGTCCATTGAGCATTGTGTATGCCATGTTACATCGCATCGTGCATGTTATGTTATTGTTTGCATTGCACATGCCACGCTCTTGATTCGCATTGTGTATGCCATGATGTAGACACCCCATTTTTGACCGTCCTCAAGACTTGGACGTCACCGTTTGAACACTCGGTGATCATCCATGTTCGTGTTCGTCTTGAGTTCTCGGAGGTTTTGGCTGCGCACCTTGCCTCAAGACCTCTCGACTTGTTTGTTTTGTGTTTGGTTTTGCACCAAACACTTGTTGTTTTGCTTCTGAGGGTGGGAAATAGCTTGTTGGCCATCCCCACACCTCACCGGCCATGGCTTGAGGCCACCGGCCCTGTTTTCTTGCTACCGGCCAAAGGTGTTGGCCGGTCGGCATTGTGTTTGGTCGGCCGGCCACTGATTTTGGTCAATCGGCCACTTTTTCTGGCCGAGACCTTTTCTTGGGGAGGCTTGACCCTTCTGAACCTTTGGTTTATCTTCTTGTGGGAAGCTTGAACCTTTTGAACCCTTGGTTTTTAGCTTCTTGAGGAAGCTTGAACCTTTTGACTCTTTTTAGCTTCTCTAAGAAGCTTGACCCTTTTTAGCTTCTCCAAGAAGCTTGACCCTTTCTAGCTTCTTGAGGAAGCTTGAACCTTTTGACTCTTTTTAGCTTCTCCAAGAAGCTTGACCCTTTTTTTTAGCTTATCCAAGAAGCTTGACCCTTCTAAGCTTCCAAGAGAAGCTTGCACCTTTTGCTCTAGCTTCTCCAAGAAGCTTGAACCTTTTGCTCTAGCTTCTTGGAGAAGCTTGGCACCTTGCCTTGGCCTATATAAGGAGAGCCTCTTCTTTCATTTCAAGGGTTGAAAAATCTGATATATACTATATATATATCACTCTCTCTCTATATCTCCTTCTCTCTCTACATTTGGGTGTGTTAGAGGGTTCAAAAGGGTCTTGTTCTTGGCCTATTGCACACCACTTCATAGCCACACACTTTCATCATCACTTGGAGGTTCTTGGAGCTTGTTTTCATAGGTTGAGGGTTGCATTTTTGGGTCTAAAAGCTGCTGGTTCTTGCTGGTCTTCAAAGGTAACCCTTTTTCCCTCTTTATTTCCCGTTTTTGCACACACTTTTAGACTTACTTGCAAGCATATTTGGGCTTTTTCATAAACTGAAAAAAGTCTGATTTTGAGCTCCTTTTGAAGTTTGTTTAAGATTACTTTTGTGTTTGGGGTCGTTTACCCCCTCTTAGGCCTTGTTTGGCCCCATTTTGTGCTATTTTTGGTGAGCTCCAGGACCACCTTGTTTGGGCCTCCTCACCACTGAAATCTTGAGGGATTTCAATGGTGAGGATGGTGTCTTAAGGTCCTAAGAAGGAGAGGGCCATCCCCTCTCCTTGTTGCCTTCAAAAAGTGCCATTTTAGCCTCATGTGTGAGCACCATTTTTAAGTTCATGTTGGCCATGTCTTAAGTGTTATTTGTGCTTATTTTTCCATGAGATAGCACAATTTTTACTTGGTTTAGACAAACCATGCATGCTTAGCATACTTGTCTTGTAATGCCATGAAATTGCCTTAACATGTATCTAGCATTTAGACCACTATGCTTGCTTGTTTTGGCTTAGCTTTGAGAAGCTTTTGTGCATGTTTTGATGTGCTTAAGGTCTGTTTTTGGTCATTGGGGTCGTCCATGATTTGCTTTGTATAGCTACCATGTAATCCCCCTCATGAGCCTTGAGTGTCGACCCCTCTAGCATGCTTTACTTGCACTATTTCAGTGGTTTAGAACCATTGGCCATGTCATTTCAGTCCTCATGGTATGCTTGTATGCTTGCATTTGATGCCCTTTTCATGCTTTAAGAGGTTGGTGTTTCATGCTCCATGTTTGTGCCATTGTGTATGCCTTTAGGATTAGATCATTTAGATGCCATCTAAGTGGTTTTTGGGGCTTACTTTTGCATGATTTGGGACTGTTTTGGTCCACTTTGGTCATTTGCTTCATGTGTCACATGATCATAGTTTAAGTCCTTGGGCTCGGTTGCATGCATTGTTTGCATTGGTAGGTTGATTTGGCATCATTTTCTACATGATTTTCAGAGCTTACAATGCATGCCTTTAGTCCCATGTTTGGTCTCTTTTAAGTGTGCTTAAAAGTTTCTTCTATATACCTAAGTGTTGGACTATGTGTACATGCATGTTTGTATGTCATTTTGCCTTCATTTCCATAGCACTTGGCCACTGTTTTGGGCTTACTATAGAGCTGCCCAAATTAGTTTAAGTCCACTCTTTACATGTTGCTACATGTCTTACACTTTGCATGCTTTGATTGCATCATGACTTGCATGTCGACTAGCTTGCATACTTGTTGATTGCTTGCTTGTTTGCATTGCCATGTTGCATACTTAGTTCATATGCTTAGGTTGCATTTGGCATGCATGCTTTGTCTCTTGAATTGATTATGATAGAGGTTGAGCCCAATTGTTTGTTTGGTTTGCATTACATTTGAAATCAAAATGCACAACTTGGCTTCTTGGGCCATCACGCATCGAAATGCGCGATTGGTGGTCCGAGAATCAAGGACCATACCCCATTGAGTCATAAACATGATAAGTGGTGTGGTTGTGCACACATTTGCTTGAAATGTATTGCCATGCCATGTTTTGCCCTCTGCTGCTGTCAAAACAGGTTCTGCAGGAAGATATGGCCGGTCGACTACATATAGTGCCAACCGACCATGCATGGATAGCCGAGAGCTAAATTGATGGTCGATGACCATCCTGCCATGGCCGGTGATGATTCCACTTGGTCGGTGGTGTTCCACAGTGTCCAGAGAGTGTTCCTTGGGAATTGTGCAATTTTCAGAGGAGGAGAGCGGGGAAAACAGAGGCAGCTTGTGCATGGCGTTGGATTTCCGGGTGAAGCCAATCTGAGCACGCGTGCATCCCTCTTCCCGGGGCCTTTTACTGTTTTCCTTAGCTTAATTAATTTGTTAATTAATTAGGTGGTCTGTAAATTATTTAATTAGCTTGTAGGTTAATTAATTGTATTATTCTTTTGGTCCCTCCGAGCGAGGGCGAATCTGTAATAAGTGTGGGTGCATGTGCACGTCTTCCAACCCCCATTTCTGTCTCCCTTTTACTTACCAGCTTTTGATGGTTAGCATTAGGTCATATTTAATTTAGCATACTTTATGCTATGCATGCGTGCATCCATACATTTGTCTTGCATGCACCGGGCTCGGCGCATCATACTAACTGCATTGTATTTCAATTCCAAGTTGAATACGTGTTAGTTGTTGCATTTCACATGCCATCCATAGATTAGCCGAGCCTATTCTAGCTGCATCCTGCATGTGTTGCATTAGCCATCTTAACATGAATTAGGATCATGCATATGATTACTAACTAGTTTCTGTTTTGGCTTGGAGTACTAGGTAAGCTTTTATGCTTTAGCATACCGCATGCGTATGAGTGTTGTCATAATAGCATGATTACTATAAGGCTAGCTGCTTATGTGATATAACTGCCTGAA
The DNA here is from genome assembly GCA_036172215.1 of Camellia granthamiana. Lineage (NCBI taxonomy): Eukaryota > Viridiplantae > Streptophyta > Magnoliopsida > Ericales > Theaceae > Camellia > Camellia granthamiana. The sequence continues at coordinate 136,749,131 of CM069909.1, read as the reverse complement.
TGCTTGTGGGTGAAGGTTGAGTTATTTAAATTGGAACAATACATTGAACACGAGTTTTAAGCCCATTTGAGAGTGGCAAAACCATATTTTCTAAAGCCCACTTGAGGGTGGCAAAATTCATGTCTTAGCCTACTTGCGGGTAGCACCATCAAACCATTTTCAAACAGACAAACATGAAATGTTTTGTTCCAATTTAGGCGACTTAGTCTATACTTGTTTGCTGTGCGTATCACGTAGTAAATCTAGGCTAATAACCAGAATAAGAATGTATAATGTTTTCAAAACAAGATATCATAGTTAGTAGAGGCCGATCTTTGATCGGGCGAGCGGGGGTGCTCATAAGCTGACCTTCCCCAATCGTACCCAAATTCCCGAGCCGTGGCAACTTTGGTGATGACGGACACGTGGCTTTAGGCAAACGAGTCAGGGATTCCTAAATTCCCCTATAATAAATATTTAGGTGGCGACTCTGTATTTGGCAAAGCAGTCCATGTTTGACACTTCTTTCTAAAAATCTGTTTTCTCAAAACGATTTGCCGGATTTGGACTCTTTGGTTTAGATTAAGAACCGTGACAATTTGAGTCCTGAACTGTAGTAGACCCACAGACGAACCGAACGGGAGTCATCCTCCCAGGGCGTTCGGGGACATCTACAGTTTCTGGTGACTCTGCTGGAGATTTAAAGAACTTGACTCGAACTCATGATATCTTGTTTTGACTACACTCATGTGTTTCTTTGCATTGCATGTGCATTGGTGCGCTTAGGACACCGTGTTGGCCATCTGCTATTCCTGAGCGGTTTGCCGGAGGCTTGACTTTGTCAAAGCATGCCATAAGGCTGGCCGGTTGCGGGCTCTGCCAGTATGGGAACATAAACCCCGGTTTTACCGGGGCACCCTTTTCGACCATTCGACCTAGTGCATATTCGGAACCCATAGTGACCATTCCAAACTAGGATAGGTTGCTTACCCGATATAGGTTATTTGAAACCGTTGCATGCGTAGTGAAACCCTAGCTCCTGACAAAATAGGACAGGGAAACCCTACCCCAACATAGGGGTGTTTTGGCTCTCTTTTACATGCTATGTGCCTTTAAAGTGTATCACTACAGGGAATGCATGTATCAGTTTGCAAGTCTGGATATCAGGCCTGCGGGCATCAGTATTTGGGGAATCAGTTTTACCTGAGGGTATTAGTTTTGGGACAGTTATTTGGGGAACAGTGATCAGTATTGAGTACAGTCGTTCCGTTATGCTCAAATCCGTTCTAGTGAAATTGAGCTGAGATGTTGTCTGTTTTCTCTTTTGCTAGGTAGTCCAGGAACTATAGCTTCAGAAGGCTCCACTATCCCCCAGGTACATTAGACTTGTGCTGATAGACTTTGTCGGGTCAGAGATTCAGTTCAAGGACAATTAGTGTGCCTTTGCCAGAGGCAAGGTAAAAACGCTAGTCAGGCACAGATCATCAGTTCAACAGTCTTCGGATCAGCGGTCATTATCCATCTCACCTGTGCGCAGTTGGGTTGAGATATCTATTTTTTACATCAGGGAGATATACCGGTTGCTCAGTTAGACCAGGACAATATGTCGAGTCCGGAAGAGATGGTGCGCCAACTCCAAGATAGTATGAAAGCCATGCAGCAAGACGCTGTCTGTCAAGTAGAATTCGCCAAGCAACAGGCTGTGGTCATAGCCCAACTGGCAGAGACAATTGCCAGGCTAGAGCAGCAAACTAGAGTATCTATTTTGCACCAGGCTCCTCCCCCACCAAGAGTTCCCATACTCAAGGAGGCAACCCACAACCAGGATGATACGGACATTCCAGTCGGGCCAGCTCCGGCCCCGGTTCTACCCCAGCTATCTAGAACAACCACCAACCTACCAGACTCCCCCTTTGAGTTCAAAACGGACCCCACAGCATTGAAAGTAAGCAAGCTTGAGAAATTGTTCAAAAAGTCTCAGGGGCCCACTCTATTCCTGATATAGAGGATGGTTATGCCGATTTAGTGGTGACATTACCAGATCGGTTCAAGATGCCACATATCGATCGATTCGATGGCTCTGAAGACCCAATGGTGCACCTCCAACTGTTTTCTGATATCTTGAGGCCAATGGGTTTGACCACAACCCAGAAATTGTCACTATTCGGCCGAACCTTGTCTGGGATAGCCGCAATCTGGTATGCGAAATTGGAGAACTCTGTGAAACAGAATTGGGAAGAGATGGCTGAGGCCTTCAATGATCAATACTCCTACAACACACAGATTGAGGTCACAACTCGTGATCTTGAAGTCACCCGCTAAGAGCCAAATGAGGGTTTCTCAGAGTTCGTGACGAGATGGAGAGCAAAGGCCTCAATGATGACTACAAGGCCTTCCGACAAAGATCAGATTCGAATGGTTGTGCGCAACCTCCAGCCCAAACTAATGCAGAAAATGATCGTGCTCCCCTTCCTTACCTTTTCAGATTTGTATGAGATGGGAGTACAGATCGAGGATGCAATGAAACATGGTCTGATTGACCAAGACCGAGAGCAGTCCAAGAGGGCATTCAACCGCAGTTCGAATGCAACCACTAGTGGTGATGCAGCTGCAAGATCCTCTGAAGTTGGAATGGTCACCACCACTCCTAAAACAGCCACCCCCTTTGTTGGTGCATCCCATCCAAACCCCCGAACTTCGGACTATCTACCCCGAGGCAAGAGGGTTTTCACCCCGCTTTATATGCCTCTATCTAAAGCTTTAGGGGTCTTACTCAGGAAAGGATATCTGAAGCCGTTAGAGCAACGGCCTCTACCCGATCCTCTCCCTCCAAAGCATGACCTGACTAAGTACTGTGCTTTCCATCAACAAACCGGTCATGACACCGACAGTTGCGTCCGTCTCCGCCACGAGATACAAAATTTGATTGACAATGAGGTTATCGTCGCACCAAGTCCTGCAAAGTCTATCGGCACTTGATCGGTGACCTTGTGTGGGATAATGTGATGTGATCAGGGGATGAACGACCTGCGGGCGGCACTCTGTTTACTTCAGATGTGGCGTATGGCACGCACTGTTTTGAGCATTTGTGAATGCTGGTTTTTGTACGCTCTGGCTTGGGTACTGAGTCAGTTCTGTCGTTTTTGTTTTGAGTCTGTCTCTTTGTTTTGAGTCAGCCTTTTCATACTGAGTCAGTTAGGGTCTGTCTTGTTGTATCGAGTCAGTCCTATTGTACAAAAGGTCGGGTGATTCCAGGGGTGTTACCTCGGGCATCACCCTTTTGTTTTGCGTTTGTCTTTTCATTTTGTTTTGAGTCTGTTTCTGCCTGGAGCCAGTTACACCAACAGATTTGAATGAACATCAGTGATTTTCACATTCTTGTGTTCGCTTTTGCCTTGTGCCAGTTGTGCCAGAAGTTCTAAATGAAATGGCAGTACTTTTCACCTACCTTTCTATGCCTCGAACTCATGGCATTGACCTAAGTTTTTTTTCAAAACTTTTTAGAACATTGCGGTAAAAAACGAAGAGGAAGGAATTCCTCGGGTTTTGCAAAAATTTGATCAATTGAGAGAAAGAGAGGCGTGCTAAGCCCTTAATGAATGAAATCATGCTTGTTAACGTGAGTACTGAGAAGGATCCTGGCTTGATCCAGATTGGTTTCGCACTGGCTTCTGCGCGAGCGACTTGTCGCTTTCTTAAAAACTTTCAAAAAACATTTTTCGCGGTCCTGCGAAGACCTTTGTGGAATCGCTCTTAAGATTGTGCAACGTAGGATCGCTCTCAGCCTCGAGACTCCACCCCACTTGATTTCAAAACTTGAACTTGGATTCAGAATGTTCAACGGTCAACTACAATGTAAGACTTGTGTGGCCGGATCAAAAGCAGCCCGTGAATTAGCGGCAACAAAGTCAGATCAAGAAGCTTGCGAAGCTAGATCAGGAGCACCTGTCGAACTAGAGTAAAAAACGAAGACTGGCAAGACTGCCAAATCCCAGAAGAGGGAAAGAAGAAAGTATTGCTGAAGGACAACTGAGTTCCTATCCACAACACTTGGGGCAGATTCAGCCCCCATTGGATGGACTTCTGCATTGTAGCGAACAACAGCCATTCTCTTGGATTTAGATAACTTCGAGATCTCAAACCATTGAACATGGACAAAGCTACACTTTTACCCTTGAGAGGCTCACTGGGCCGAAAACCCGGAAAGGCGACCCAGGCAAAAGTTAGAGCAAGAAAAAAAAAATATATATATATATATACAAAAAAAGAAAGAAAAGAAGAAAAGAGAAAAGAAGAGAAAAAAATAGAAAAATGAAGAAAATGAAAAGAAAAAGAACAAAAAAGAGAAAAAAAAGGAAAAAGAATGAAAAAAAGAAGAAGAAAAACCTAGCTCGCAAGGTTGAAAACCCGGAAGGGCGGCCTTGGCAAAAGTTAGAGCGCAAAAGGAGAGGTTAATACCCGAGTGTACCTGACCCCGAACTACGTAAGGCTTGATTCCCATGTTTGGGATACGTAGGCAACTTCATTCTGAAAGCCAGCCACAAACACTTCCAAATCAAGCGTGTCCATGTATTGGTTTTGATGATCCTTGCCTTCTCTGTATATGAGAGTTCGGTTGTGATCATTACCATAAAGACTGATTACAATGCGCTGCGGTGCCATTTAGACAAGGGGCAACTTTCCGTTGCCATTCAATGCGCAGCGGTGCCATTCAAACAAGGGGCAACTTTCCGTTGCCATATAGCTCCTTCAGACCGGGGGCAACTTTCCGTTGCCATGGGTCCGAGGTCGTGCATCTCAAGAGTTGGTTCCGTGCTCGTTGAGCAGTGGCCGTTTGCAAAAATAGTTTTTGAGAATTTTTACTGAGGTTGACTAATTCTCTCGAAAATTATTCCATTTTTCTAAAACTGGACCATTTCTTGGACCCAAAAAAAAGGAAAATTTTCAGTGCTCATAGCTTGACTTGCATGATTTTGAACCAAAAAATCGAATAAGCATGTTAATCTAACTCTCATATTGATCAAAACTGTTTTAGTAGAAAACCAAAATAAATGGTCAAAATGATGAACTAGGGGCACATTTGAGTCAGGTGTTCTGTCTTTTCCCCATTGTCAACATACTTGCCAGAAAGGGCACTCTATTTGCCAGGAAAAGGACACAGCGGGAGCTAACAGAAAAGGGCTAAAAGCTCTCTCATCCTCCAAGCAGCGAGGTATCAAGCCAAGTGTGAAGCACGAACTGGAATGGATCAAGATATTCCACTCCCTCATCCGGACAGATCTGATCACGTCCAAACTCCCCAGCAAGGCATCATCAACCGATGTTAGCTGGAGATTTGCTACACACCCAGTTGTAGCGCAACCCCTCTGTGGGAGAAACTCACTGTTGTGAGCAGAAGAAAGAGAATCTAGCAGAATGCTAGGGGCATGAGCCCGCAACTTCATGTTCATCCATCAACCACCCAGGGGAGGGATAAAAAATGAGAGATTGAAGAATAAAGAGATGTATGATGAGAGAAAAAGTGAGAAAATGGCTTTTTCAGAAAAATAGAGATTGAGTGCCAGAGTGATGTGAGAATCACAAATGAGAAAGGGTGGGAAACAATACCCAAAGAAACTGGCTCCTCGCGAACTGAGAGGTCTCTCGTCTTGGTAATACGTCTGTGTGTCGTGTCTTTTGTTTTGTTGGTCTCGATTCTTGTTTTGAGTTGTTTCGAGTGTCAATGGATGTGTTTAGGTTGTTTACCTTTTTGTTTTCCGTTATTGAGTCTTTTTCGCTGTATTCAGTTGTAGGCTCAATACCTGGTCGAGAACTCATTTCTCAATTTCAAAAAATCATCTTGTGCTCAGAGTGCTGTGCCATTCTCCACATTTGTGCAAAACAGTATTTGTTCTTTCATAAAACTGCAGGGTTCAACGCAGGTCATGTGAGAACAGTAGAACAAGGACCTATCTGAAGCTATATAGGTTCTAGACTGCAAAGCAAAAGAAAAGGAGGAAAATTTGGAGCATCTTAGTGTGTTTCAACATCAGTAAATTTTGAGACTGCATTCCAGGTGCACCTTCTCAGGCCTCGCCGTTTCTCTGGAGTATGAGTGTATCTCGACCCCAAGTGTAAGCCTGCTTCAAGTCAAAATGGCAGTCCAAGCAGCACCCAAAGGTTTCACATGCAGATGTTATCTCTTGCCAATATAAACAGGGTGCCCCCTTTTTCGAGCTGAGCGTGTTGCCAAGTCTTCTGAGAGGTAAATCGGAGGCACCAGAGTACATGTTAAATGCCCCCATACTTGCATAGAAAATGCATTTTATCGCACTTCTCTTGCGCACCTTACCTGCATTTGTTAGTGCATTGCATCGCGCTATCTTCCACACCTTACCTGTACTTGTTAGTGCATTGTATCGCACTGTTTTGTGCATTTAATCTACATCGCACTGCCTTGTGCACCTGTATTGCATTGATTGCACCTCTTCACTTGCGTAGTCACGCACATTCCACTTGCATTGTTATGCACGCCCTTTTCCGCTCTCTGAAACACCGGGATACGTCCCTATGTTTCTATACCTTTTCGAAACATCGGGATACGTCCCTACGTTTCTCTCTCTCCGAAATACCGGGATACGTCCCTATGTTTCTTTCTCTTTCCGAAACACCGGGATACGTCTCTATGTTTCTTTCCTTTTTTCGAAACACCGGGATTTGTCCCTATGTTTCTTCCCTTTTTCCGAAACACCGGGATTTGTCCCTATGTTTCTTCCCCTTTTCCGAAACACCGGGATTTGTCCCTATGTTTCTATCCCTTTTCCAAAATACCAGGATACGTCCCTATGTTTCTCTCTCTTTCCAAAACACCGGGATACGTCCCTATGTTTCTTTCCTTTTTCCGAAACACCGGGATACGTTCCTATGTTTCTTCCCCTTTTCCTAAACACCGGGATACATCCCTATGCTTCTCCCCTTTGGTTAAGAGCATTTGGAATACGTTCCAATGCTTATACCTTTTCGAAACACCGGGATACGTCCCTGTGTTTCTCTCCTTTTCCGAAACGCCGGGATACGTCCCTATGTTTCTCTCTCTTTCCGAAACACCGGGATACGTCCCCATGTTTCTTCCCCTTTTCCGAAACACCGGGATACGTCCCTATGTTTCTCCCTCTTTGGTTAAGAGCATTTGGAATACGTTCCAATGCTTGTACCTTTCCGAAACACCGGGATACGTCCTTATGTTTCTCTCCTTTTCTGAAACACCGGGATACGTCCCTGTGTTTCTCTTTCGTTCCAAAACACTGGGATATGTCCCTATGTTTCTCCTTCTTTGGTTAAAAGCATTTGGAACATGTTCCAATGCTTGTGCCGCTCTTTTTTCCTTTTGCGTGCAACGCATCGGAATCTTGTTTGAGACCTCGGGTGTTCCCAATGGTCGCTCTTAGTCTTTCTTGCGTGGTGCATAGTTGAGACTGTATAATTTTCTTACATCCTTTCTGCATCAGACGTAGTTTGGTTCATGTTTACTTGCTTACATAGCATTCGCTTAAAACGTTTCATTTATTTTGCATCATTGTTTCGTTACTGCTTTCTTTGCATGATCATAAGTTATGCTCGGCTTTGTGCATTGTCTTTCATTTTGCCCCTACCTTCGGGCGCATATCTTTGTCTGTAGCTTGTATGCTTTGTCTAAGTCTTCGGCCTTGTCAAAAATGGGTCGTCTCTGGGCTTTGACATTCACTCCCGTCATTGTTATGACTTTCGAGTTCTGTCAAAGAGGGGCAACTGTAGACACCCCATTTTTGACCGTCCTCAGGGCTTGGACGTTACCGTTTGAACACTCGGTGATCATCCATGTTCGTGTTCGTCTTGAGTTCTCAGAGGTTTCGGCCACGCGCCTTGCCTCAAGACCTCTCGACTTGTTTGTTTTGTGTTTGGTTTTGCACCAAACACTTGTTATTTTGCTTATGAGGGTGGGAAATAGCTTGTTGGCCATCCCCACACCTCACCGGCCATGGCTTGAGGCCACCGGCCCTGTTTTCTTGCTACGGGCCAAAGGTGTTGGCCGATCGGCATTGTGTTTGGTCGGCCGGCCACTGATTTTGGTCAATCGGCCACTTTTTCTGGCCGAGACCTTTTCTAGGGGAGGCTTGACCCTTCTGAACCTTTGGTTTAGCTTCTTGTGGGAAGCTTGAACCTTTTGAACCCTTGGTTTTTAGCTTCTTGAGGAAGCTTGAACCTTTTTGACCCCTTTTTTTAGCTTCTTGAGGAAGCCTAAACCTCTTGACTCTTTTTAGCTTCTCCAAAAACCTTGACCCTTTTTAGCTTCTCCAAGAAGCTTGACCATTTCTAGCTTCTTGAGGAAGCTTGAACCTTTTGACTCTTTTTAGCTTCTCCAAGAAGCTTGACCCTTCTAAGCGTCCAAGAGAAGCTTGCACCTTTTGCTCTAGCTTCTCCAAGAAGCTTGAACCTTTTGCTCTAGCTTCTTGGAGAAGCTTGGCACCTTGCCTTGGCCTATATAAGGAGAGCCTCTCCTTCCATTTGAAGGGTTGAAAAATCTGATATATACTATATATATATCACTCTCTCTCTATATCTCCTCTCTCTCTCTACATTTGGGTGTGTTAGAGGGTTCAAAAGGGTCTTGTTCTTGGCCTATTGCACACCACTTCATAGCCACACACTTTTATCATCACTTGGAGGTTCCTGGAGCTTGTTTTCAGAGGTTGAGGGTTGCATTTTTGGGTCTAAAAGCTGCTGGTTCTTGCTGGTCTTCAAAGGTAACCCTTTTTCCCTCTTTATATCCCGTTTTTGCATACACTTTTAGACTTACTTGCAAGCATATTTGGGCTTTTTCATAAACTGAAAAAAGTCTGATTTTGAGCTCCTTTTGAAGTTTGTTTAAGATCACTTTTGTGTTTGGGGTCGTTTACCCCCTCTTAGGCCTTGTTTGGCCCCATTTTGTGCTATTTTTGGTGAGCTCCGGTACCACCTTGTTTGGGCCTCCTCACCACTGAAATCTTGAGGGATTTCAGTGGTGAGGATGGTGTCGTAAGGTCCTAAGAAGGAGAGGGCCATCCCCTCTCCTTGTTGCCTTCAAAAAGTGCCATTTTAGCCTCATGTGTGAGCACCATTTTTAAGTTCATGTTGGCCATGTCTTAAGTGTTATTTGTGCTTATTTTTCCATGATATAGCACAGTTTTTACTTGGTTTAGACACACCATGCATGCTTAGCATACTTGTCTTGTAATGCCATGAAATTGCCTTAACATGTATCTAGCATTTAGACCACTATGCTTGCTTGTTTTGGCTTAGCTTTGAGAAGCTTTTGTGCATGTTTTGATGTGCTTAAGGTTTGTTTTTGGTCATTTGGGTCGTCCATGATTTGCTTTGTATAGCTACCATGTAATCCCCCTCATGAGCCTTGAGTGTCGACCCCTCTAGCATGCTTTACTTGCACTATTTCAGTGGTTTAGAACCATTGGCCATGTCATTTCAGTCCTCATGGTATGCTTGTATGCTTGCATTTGATGCCCCTTTCATGCTTTAAGAGGTTGGTGTTTCATGCTCCATGTTTGTGCCATTGTGTATGCCTTTAGGATTAGATCATTTAGATGCCATCTAAGTGGTTTTTGGGGCTTACTTTTGCATGATTTGGGACTGTTTTGGTCCACTTTGGTCATTTGCTTCATGTGTCACATGATCATAGTTTAAGTCCTTGGGCTCGGTTGCATGCATTGTTTGCATTGGTAGGTTGATTTGGCATCATTTTCTACATGATTTTCAGAGCTTACAATGCATGCCTTTAGTCCCATGTTTGGTCTCTTTTAAGTGTGCTTAAAAGTTGCTTCTATATGCATAAGTGTTGGACTATGTGTACATGCATGTTTGTATGTCATTTTGCCTTCATTTCCATAGCACTTGGCCACTGTTTTGGGCTTACTGTAGTGCTGCCCAAATTAGTTTAAGTCCACTCTTTACATGTTGCTACATGTCTTACACTTTGCATGCTTTGATTGCATCATGGCTTGCATGTCCACTAGCTTGCATACTTGTTGATTGCTTGCTTGTTTGCATTGCCATGTTGCATACTTAGTTCATATGCTTAGGTTGCATTTGGCATGCATGCTTTGCCTCTTGAATTGATTATGATAGAGGTTGAGCCCATTTGTTTGTTTGGTTTGCATTACATTTGAAATCAAAATGCACAACTTGGCTTCTTGGGCCATCACACATCGAAATGCGCGATTGGTGGTCCGAGAATCAAGGACCATACCCCATTGAGTCATAAACATGATAAGGGGTGTGGTTGTGCACACATTTGCTTGAAATGCATTGCCATGCCATGTTTTGCCCTCTGCTGCTGTCAAAACAGGTTCTGCAGGAAGATATGGCCGGTCGACTACATACAGTGCCGACCGACCATGCATGGATAGCCGAGAGCTAAATTGATGGTCGATGACCATCCTGCCATGGCCGGTGATGATTCCACTTGGTCGGTGGTGTTCCACAGTGTCCAGAGAGTGTTCCTTGGGAATTGTGCAATTTTCAGAGGAGGAGAGCAGGGAAAACAGAGGCAGCTTGCGCATGGCGTTGGATTTCCGGGCGAGGCCAATCCGAGCACGCGTGTATCCCTCTTCCCGGGGCCTTTTACTGTTTTCCTTAGCTTAATTAATTTGTTAATTAATTAGGTGGTCTTTAAATTATTTAATTAGCTTGTAGTAATTAAATTGTATTATTCTTTTGGTCCCTCCGAGCGAGGGCGAATCTGTAATAAGTGTGTGTGTGTGTGTGTGCACGTCTTCCAACCCCCATTTCTTTCTCCCTTTTACTTACTTGCTTTTGAAGGTTAGCATTATGTCATATTTAATTTAGCATACTTTATGCTATGCATGCGTGCATCCATACATTTGTCTTGCATGCACCGGGCTCAGCGCATCATACTAATAGCATTGTATTTCAATTCCAAGTTGAATACGTGTTAGTTGTTGCATTTCACATGCCATCCATAGATTAGCCGAGCCTATTCTAGTTGCATCCTGCATGTGTTGCATTAGCCATCTTAACATGAACTAGGATCATGGATATGATTACTAACTAGTTTCTGTTTTGGCTTGGAGTACTAGGTAAGTTTTTATGCTTTAGCATACCGTATGCGTGTGAGTGTTGTCATAATAGCATGATTACCATGAGGCTAGCTGCTTATGTGATATAACTGCCTGAATGCCTGTGGGTGAAGGTTGAGTTATTTAAATTGGAACAATACATTGAACGCGAGTTTTAAGCCCATTTGAGAGTGGCAAAACCATATTTTCTAAAGCCCACTTGAGGGTGGCAAAATTCATGTCTTAGCCTACTTGCGGGTAGCACCATCAAACCATTTTCAAACAAACAAACATGAAATGTTTTGTTCCAATTTAGGCGACTTAGTCTATACTTGTTTGCTGTGCACATCACGTAGTAAATCTAGGCTAATAACCGGAATAAGAACGCATAATGTTTTCAAAACAAGATATCATAGTTAGTAGAGGCCGATCTATGATCGGGCGAGCGGGGGTGCTCATAGCTGACCTTCCCCAATCGTACCCAAATTCCCGAGCCGAGGCAACTTTGGTGATGACGGACACGTGGCCTTAGGCAAATGAGTCAGGGTTTCCTAAATTCCCCCATAATAAATATTTAGGTGGCGACTCTGTATCTGGCAAAGCAGTCCATGTTTGGCACTTCTTTCTAAAAATCTGTTTTCTCAAAACGATTTGCCGGATTTGGACTCTTTGGTTCAGATTAAGAACCGTGACAATTTGAGTCCTGAACTGTAGTAGACCCACAAACGAACCGAACGGGATTCATCCTCCCGGGGCGTTTGGGGACGTCTATAGTTTCTGGCGACTCTGCTGGGGATTTAGAAAACTTGACTCGAACTCTTGATATCTTGTTTTGACTACACTCATGTGTTTCTTTGCATTGCATGTGCATTGGTGCGCTTTGGACACCGTGTTGGCCATCTGCTATTCCTGAGCGGTTTCTCGGAGGCTTAACTTTGTCAAAGCATGCCATAAGGCTGACCAGTTGCGGGCTCTGCCAGTATGGGAACACAAATCCCGGTTTTACCGGGGCACCCTTTTCGATCATTCGACCTAGTGCATATTCGGAACCCATAGTGACCATTCCAAACTAGGACAGGTTGCTTACCCGATATAGGTTGTTTGAAACCGTTGCGTGCATAGCGAAACCCTAGCTCCTGACAAAATAGGACAGGGAAACCCTACCCCAACATAGGGGTGTTTTGGCTCTCTTTTACATGCTATGTGCCTTTAAAGTGTATCTCTACAGGGAATGCATGTATCAGTTTGCAAGTCTGGATATCAGGCCTGCGGGCATCAGTATTTGGGGAATCAGTTTTACCTGAGGGTATCAGTTTTGGGACAGTTATTTGGGGAACAGTGATCAGTATTGAGTACAGTCGTTCCGCTATGCTCATATCCGTTCTAGTGAAATTGAGCTGAGATACTGTCTGTTTTCTCTTTTGCTAGGTAGTCCTGGAACTATAGCTTTAGACGGCTCCACTATCCCCCAGGTACATTGGACTTGTGCTGATAGACTTTGTCGGGTCAGAGATTCAGTTCAAGGGCAATCAGTGTGCCTTTGCCAGAGGTAGGGTAAAAACGCCAGTCAGGCACAGATCATCAGTTCAACAGTCTTCGGATCAGCGGCTATTATCCATCTCACCTGTGCGCAGTGGGGTTGAGATATCTGTTTTTTACTTCAGGCAGATATACCGGTTGCTCAGTTAGACCAGGACAATATGTCGAGTCTGGAAGAGATGGTGCGCCAACTCCAGGATAGTGTGAAAACCATGTAGCAAGACGCTGTCTGTCAAGCAGAATTCGCCAAGCAACAGGCTGTGGTCATAGCCCAACAGGCAGAGACAATTGCCAGGCTAGAGCAGCAAACTAGAGTATCTATTTCGCACCAGGCTCCTCCCCCACCAAGAGTTCCCATACTCGGGGAGGCAACCCACATCCAGAATGATATGGACATTCCAGTCAGGCCAGCTCCGGCCCCGGTTCTACCCCAGCTATCTAAAACACCCACCAACCTACCAGACTCCCCCTTTGAGTTCAAAATGGACCCCACAACATTGAAAGTAAGCAAGCTTGAGAAATTGTTCAAAAAGTCTCAGGGGGCCCACTCTATTCCTGATATAGAGGATGGTTATACCGACTCAGTGGTGACATTACCGGATCGGTTCAAGATGCCACATATCGATTGATTCGATGGCTCTGAAGACCCAATGGTGCACCTCCAACTGTTTTCTGATATCTTGAGGCCAATGGGTTTGACCATAGCCCAGAAATTGTCACTATTTGGCTGAACCTTGTCTGGGATAGCCGCAATCTGGTATGCGAAATTGGAGAACTCTGTGAAACAGAATTGGGAAGAGATGGCTGAGGCCTTCAATGATCAATACTTCTACAACACACAGATTGAGGTCACAACTCGTGATCTTGAAGTCACCCGCTAAGAGCCAAATGAGGGTTTCTCAGAGTTCGTGACGAGATGGAGAGCAAAGGCCTCAATGATGACTACAAGGACAAAGATCAGATTCGGATGGTTGTGCGCAACCTCCAGCCCAAACTAATGCAGAAAATGATCGTGCTCCCCTTCCCTACCTTTTCAGATTTGCATGAGATGGGAGTACAGATCGAGGATGCAATGAAACAGGGTCTGATTGACCAAGACCGAGAGCAGCCCAAGAGGGCATTCAATCGCAGTTCGAATGCAACCACCAGTGGTGATGCAGCTGCAAGATCTTCTGAAGTTGGAATGGTCACCACCACTCCTAAAACAGCCACCCCCTTTGTTGGTGCATCCAATCCAAACCCCTGAACTTCGGACTATCTACCCCGAGGCAAGAGGGTTTTCACCCCGCTTTATATGCCTCTGTCTAAAGCTCTAGGGGTCTTACTCAGGAAAGGACATCTGAAGCCGTTAGAGCAATGGCCTCTACCCGATCCTCTCCCTCCAAAGCATGACTTGACTAAGTACTATGCTTTCCATCAACAAACTGGTCATGACACCGACAGTTGCGTCCGTCTCCGCCACGAGATACAAAATTTGATTGACAATGAGGTTATCGTCGCACCAAGTCCTGCAAAGTCTATCGGCACTTGATCGGTGAACTTGTGGGGGATAATGTGATGTGATTAGGGGATGAACCACCTGCGGGCGGTGCTCCGTTTACTTCAGATGTGGCGTATGGCACGCACTATTTTGAGCATTTGCAAATGCTGGTTTTTGTACGCTCTGGCTTGGGTACTGAGTCAGTTCTGTCGTTTTTGTTTTGAGTCTGTCTCTTTGTTTTGAGTCAGTCTTTTCATACTGAGTCAGTTAGGGTCTGTCTTGTTGTATCGAGTCAGTCCTATTGTACAAAAGGTCGGGTGATTCTGGGGTTGTTACCTCGGGTATCACCATTTTGTTTTGCATTTGTCTTTTCATTTTGTTTTGAGTCTGTTTCTGCCTGGAGCCAGTTACACCAACAGATTTGAATGAATAGTAGTGATTTTCACATTCTTGTGTTCGCTTTTGCCTTGTGCCGGTTGTGCCAGAAGTTCTAAATGAAACGACAATACTTTCACCTACTTTTCTATGCCTCAAACTCATGGCATTGACCTAAGTTTTTTTTCAAAACTTTTCAGAACACTGCGGTAAAAAACGAAGAGGAAGGAATTCCTCGGGTTTTGCAAAAATTTGATCAATTGAGAGAAAGAGAGGCGTGCTAAGCCCTTAATGAATGAAATCATGCTTGTTAACGTGAGTACTGAGAAGGATCCTGGCTTGATCCAGATTGGTTTCGCACTGTCTTCAGCGCGAGCGATTTGTCGCTTTCTTAAAAACTTTCAAAAAACGTTTTGCGCGGTCCTGCGAAGACCTGTATGGAATCGCTCTTGAGATTGTGCAACCTAGGATCGCACTCAGCCTCGAGACTCCACCCCTCTTGATTTCAAAACTTGAACTTGGATTCAGAATGTTCAACGGTCAACTACAATGTAAGACCTGTGTGGCCGGATCAAAAGCAGCCCGTGAATTAGCGGCAACAAAGTCAGATCAAGAAGCTTGCGAAGCTAGATCAGGAGCACCTGTCGAACTAGAGTAAAAAACGAAGACTGGCAAGAATGCCAAATCCCAGAAGAGGGAAAGAAGAAAGTATTGCTGAAGGACAACTGAGTTCCTATCCACAACACTAGGGGCAGATTCAGCCCCCATTGGATGGACTTCTGCATTGTAGCGAACAACAGCCATTCTCCTGGATTCAGATAACTTCGAGATCTCAAACCATTGAACATGGACAAAGCTACACTTTTACCCTTGAGAGGCTCGCTGGGCCGAAAACCTTGAAGGGCGACCCAGGCAAAAGTTAGAGCAAGAAAAAATATATATATATATATACAAAAAAAGAAAGAAAAGAAGAAAAGAGAAAAGAAGAGAAAAAAATAGAAAAATGAAGAAAATGAAAAGAAAAAGAACAAAAAAGAGAAAAAAAAAAAGGAAAAAGAATGAAAAAAAAGAAGAAGAAAAACCTAGCTCGCAAGGTTGAAAACCCGGAAGGGCGGCCTTGGCAAAAGTTAGAGCGCAAAAGGAGAGGTTAATACCCGAGTGTACCTGACCCCGAACTACGTAAGGCTTGATTCCCATGTTTGGGATACGTAGGCAACTTCATTTTGAAGTCCAGCCACAAACACTTCCAAATCAAGCGTGTCCATGTATTGGTTTTGATGATCCTTGCCTTCTTTGTATCTGAGAGTTCGGTTGTGATCATTACCATAAAGACTGATTACAATGCGCTGCGGTGCCATTCAGACAAGGGGCAACTTTCCGTTGCCATTCAATGCGCAGCGGTGCCATTCAAATAAGGGGCAACTTTCCGTTACCATGCAGCTCCTTCAGACAAGGGGTAACTTTCCATTGCCATGGGTCCGAGGTCGTGCATCTTAAGAGTAGGTTCCGTGCTCGTTGAGCAGTGGCCATTTGCAAAAATAGTTTTTGAGAATTTTTACTGAGGTTGACTAATTCTCTCGAAAATTATTCCATTTTTCTAAAACTGGACCATTTCTTGGACCAAAAAAAGAGGAAAATTTTCAGTGCTCATAGCTTGACTTGCATGATTTTGAATCAAAAAATCAAATAAGCATGTTAATCTAACTCTCATATTGATCAAAACTGTTTTAGTAGAAAACCAAAATAAATGGTCAAAATGATGAACTAGGGGCACATTTGAGTCAGGTGTTTTGTCTTTTCCCCATTGTCAACATATTTGCCAGAAATGGCACTCTATTTGCCAGGAAAAGGACACAGCGGGAGCTAACAGAAAAGGGCTAAAAGCTCTCTCATCCTCCAAGCAGCGAGGTATCAAGCCAAGTGCGAAGCACGAACTGGAATGGATCAAGATATTCCACTCCCTCATCCGGACAGATCTGATCACGTCCAAACTCCCCAGAAGGGCATCATCAACCGATGTTAGTTGGAGATTTGCCACACACCCAGTTGTAGCGCAACCCCTCTGTGGGAGAAACTCACTGTTGTGAGCAGAAGAAAGAGAATCTAGCAGAATGCTAGGGGCATGAGCCCGCAACTTCATGTTCATCCATCAACCACCCAGGGGAGGGATAAAAAATGAGATATTGAAGAATAGAGAGATGTACGATGAGAGAAAAAGTGAGAAAAGGGCTTTTTCAGAAAAATAGAGATTGAGTGCCAGAGTGATGTGAGAATCACAAATGAGAAAGGGTGGGAAACAATACCCAAAGAAACTGGCTCCTCGCGAACTGAGAGGTCTCTCGTCTTGGTAATACGTCTGTGTGTCGTGTCTTTTGTTTTGTTGGTCTCGATTCTTGTTTTGAGTCGTTTCGAGTGTCAATGGATGTGTTTAGGTTGTTTACCTTTTTGTTTTCCGTTATTGAGTCTTTTTCACTGTATTCAGTTGTAGGCTCAATACCTGGTCGAGAACTCATTTCTCAATTTCAAAAAATCATCTTGTGCTCAGAGTGCTGTGCCATTCTCCACATTTGTGCAAAACAGTATTTGTTCTTTCATAAAACTGCAGGGTTCAACGCAGGTCATGTGAGAACAGTAGAACAAGGACCTATCTGAAGCTATATAGGTTCTAGACTGCAAAGCAAAAGCAAAGGAGGAAAATTTGGAGCATCTTAGTGTGTTTCAACTTCGGTAAATTTTGAGACTGCATTCTAGGTGCACCTTCTCAGGCCTCGCCATTTCTCTAGAGTATGAGTGTATCTCGACCCCGAGTGTAAGCCTGCTTCAAGTCAGAATGGCAGTCCAAGCAGCACTCGAAGGTTTCACATGGAGCGTGTTGCCAAGTCTTCTGAGAGGTAAATCGGAGGCACCAGAGTACATGTTAAATGCCCCCATACTTGCATAGAAAATGCATTTTATCGCACTTCTCTTGCGCACCTTACCTGCATTTGTTAGTGCATTGCATCGCGCTATCTTGCGCACCTCACCTGTACTTGTTAGTGCATTGCATCGCACTGTTTTGTGCATTTAATCTACACCGCACTGCCTTGTGCACCTGTATTTGCATTGATTGCACCTCTTCACTTGCGTAGTCACGTACATTCCACTTGCATTGTTATGCACGCCCTTTTCTGCCTCTCTGAAACACCGGGATACGTCCCTATGTTTCTATACCTTTTCGAAACACCGGGATACGTCCCTATGTTTCTCTCTCTTCGAAACACCGGGATACGTCCCTATGTTTCTCATTCCTTCCTCAACACTGGGATACGTCCCTATGCTTCTCCCCTTTGGTTAAGAGCATTTGGAATATGTTCCAATGCTTATACCTTGTCGAAACACCGGGATACGTCCCTACGTTTCTCTCTCTCCGAAGCACCGGGATACGTCCCTATGTTTCTCTCTCTTTCCGAAACACCGGGATACGTCCCTATGTTTCTTTCCTTTTTCCAAAATACCAGGATACGTCCCTATGTTTCTTCCCCTTTTCCGAAACACCGGGATTTGTCCCCATGTTTCTTCCCCTTTTCTGAAAGACCGGGATTTGTCCCTATGTTTCTATCCCTTTTCCGAAACACTAGGATACGTCCCTATGTTTCTCTCTCTTTCCGAAACACCGGGATACGTCCCTATGTTTCTTTCCTTTTTCCGAAACACCGGGATACGTCCCTATGTTTTTTCCCCTTTTCCTAAACACCGGGATACGTCCCTATGCTTCTCCCCTTTGGTTAAGAGCATTTGGAATACGTTCCAATGCTTATACCTTTTCGAAACGCCGGGATACGTCCCTGGGTTTCTCTCCTTTTCCGAAACACCGGGACACGTCCCTATGTTTTTCTCTCTTTCCGAAACACTGGGATACGTCCCTATGTTTCTCCCTCTTTGGTTAAGAGCATTTGGAATACGTTCCAATGCTTGTACCTTTCCGAAACACCGGGATACGTCCCTATGTTTCTCTCCTTTTCCGAAACACCAGGATACGTCCCTATGTTTCTCTTTCATTCCAAAACACCGGGATATGTCCCTACGTTTCTCTTTCTTTGGTTAAGAGCATTTGAAACATGTTCCAATGCTTGTGCCACTCTTTTTTCCTTTTGCGTGCAACGCATCGAAATCTTGTTTGAGACCTTGGGTGTTCCCAATGGTCGCTCTTAGTCTTTCTTGCCTGGTGCATAGTTGAGACTGTATAATTTTCTTACATCCTTTCTGCATAAGACGTAGTTTGGTTCATGTTTACTTGCTTACATAGCATTCGCTTAAAACGTTTCATTTATTTTGCATCATTGTTTCGTTACTGCTTTCTTTGCATGATCATAAGTTATGCTCGGCTTTGTGCATTGTCTTTCATTTTGCCCCTGCCTTCGGGCGCATATCTTTGTCTGTAGCTTGTATATATGCTTTGTCTAAGTCTTCGGCCTTGTCAAAAATGGGTCGTCTCTGGGCTTTGACATTCACTCCCGTCATTGTTATGACTTTCGAGTTCTGTCAAAGAGGGGCAACTGTAGACACCCCATTTTTGACCGTCCTCAGGGCTTGGATGTTACCGTTTGAACACTCGGTGATCATCCATGTTCGTGTTCGTCTTGAGTTCTCAGAGGTTTCGGCCACGCGCCTTGCCTCAAGACCTCTCGACTTGTTTGTTTTGTGTTTGGTTTTGCACCAAACACTTGTTGTTTTGCTTATGAGGGTGGGAAATAGCTTGTTGGCCATCCCCACACCTCACCGGCCATGGCTTGAGGCCACCGGCCCTGTTTTCTTGCTACGGGCCAAAGGTGTTGGCCGGTCGGCATTGTGTTCGGTCGGCCGGCCACTGATTTTGGTCAATCGGCCACTTTTTCTGGCCGAGACCTTTTCTTGGGGAGGCTTGACTCTTCTAAACCTTTGGTTTAGCTTCTTGTGGGAAGCTTGAACCTTTTGAACCCTTGGTTTTTAGCTTCTTGAGGAAGCTTGAACCTTTTTGACCCTTTTTTTAGCTTCTTGAGGAAGCCTGAACCTTTTGACTCTTTTTAGCTTCTCCAAGAAGCTTGACCCTTTTTAGCTTCTCCAAGAAGCTTGACCCTTTCTAGCTTCTTGAGGAAACTTGAACCTTTTGACTCTTTTTAGCTTCTCCAAGAAGCTTGACCCTTTTTTTTAGCTTCTCCAAGAAGCTTGACCCTTCTAAGCTTCCAAGAGAAGCTTGCACCTTTTGCTCTAGCTTCTCCAAGAAGCTTGAACCTTTTGCTCTAGCTTCTTGGAGAAGCTTGGCACCTTGCCTTGGCCTATATAAGGAGAGCCTCTCCTTCCATTTCGAGAGTTGAAAAATCTGATATATAAGATATATATATATCACTCTCTCTCTATATCTCATTCTCTCTCTACATTTGGGTGTGTTAGAGGGTTCAAAAGGGTCTTGTTCTTGGCCTATTGCACACCACTTCATAGCCACACACTTTTATCATCACTTGGAGGTTCTTGGAGCTTGTTTTCAGAGGTTGAGGGTTGCATTTTTGGGTCTAAAAGCTGCTGGTTCTTGCTGGTCTTCAAAGGTAACCCTTTTTCCCTCTTTATTTCCCGTTTTTGCATACACTTTTAGACTTACTTGCAAGCATATTTGGGCTTTTTCATAAACTGAAAAAAGTCTGATTTTGAGCTCCTTTTGAAGTTTGTTTAAGATCACTTTTGTGTTTGGGGTCGTTTACCCCCTCTTAGGCCTTGTTTGGCCCCATTTTGTGCTATTTTTGGTGAGCTCCGGTACCACCTTGTTTGGGCCTCCTCACCACTGAAATCTTGAGGGATTTCAGTGGTGAGGATGGTGTCTTAAGGTCCTAAGAAGGAGAGGGCCATCCCATCTCCTTGTTGCCTTCAAAAAGTGCCATTTTAGCCTCATGTGTGAGCACCATTTTTAAGTTCATGTTGGCCATGTCTTAAGTGTTATTTGTGCTTATTTTTCCATGATATAGCACAGTTTTTACTTGGTTTAGACACACCATGCATGCTTAGCATACTTGTCTTGTAATGCCATGAAATTGCCTTAACATGTATCTAGCATTTAGACCACTATGCTTGCTTGTTTTGGCTTAGCTTTAAGAAGCTTTTGTGCATGTTTTGATGTGCTTAAGGTCTGTTTTTGGTCATTTGGGTCGTCCATGATTTGCTTTGTATAGCTACCATGTAATCCCCCTCATGAGCCTTGAGTGTCGACCCCTCTAGCATGCTTTACTTGCACTATTTCAGTGGTTTAGAACCATTGGCCATGTCATTTCAGTCCTCATGGTATGCTTGTATGCTTGCATTTGATGCCCCTTTCATGCTTTAAGAGGTTGGTGTTTCATGCTCCATGTTTGTGCCATTGTGTATGCCTTTAGGATTAGATCATTTAGATGCCATCTAAGTGGTTTTTGGGGCTTACTTTTGCATGATTTGGGACTGTTTTGGTCCACTTTGGTCATTTGCTTCATGTGTCACATGATCATAGTTTAAGTCCTTAGGCTCGGTTGCATGCATTGTTTGCATTGGTAGGTTGATTTGGCATCATTTTCTACATGATTTTCAGAGCTTACAATGCATGCCTTTAGTCCCATGTTTGGTCTCTTTTAAGTGTGCTTAAAAGTTGCTTCTATATGCATAAGTGTTGGACTATGTGTACATGCATGTTTGTATGTCATTTTGCCTTCATTTCCATAGCACTTGGCCACTGTTTTGGGCTTACTGTAGAGCTGCCCAAATTAGTTTAAGTCCACTCTTTACATGTTGCTACATGTCTTACACTTTGCATGCTTTGATTGCATCATGACTTGCATGTCCACTAGCTTGCATACTTGTTGATTGCTTGCTTGTTTGCAATGCCATGTTGCATACTTAGTTCATATGCTTAGGTTGCATTTGGCATGCATGCTTTGTCTCTTGAATTGATTTTGATAGAGGTTGAGCCCAATTTTTTGTTTGGTTTGCATTACATTTGAAATCAAAATGCACAACTTGGCTTCTTGGGCCATCACGCATCGAAATGCGCGATTGGTGGTCCGAGAATCAAGGACCATATCCCTTTGAGTCATAAGCATGACAAGGGGTGTGGTTGTGCACACATTTGCTTGAAATGCATTGCCATGCCATGTTTTGCCCTCTGCTACTGTCAAAACAGGTTCTGCAGGAAGATATGGCCGGTCGACTACATACAGTGCCGACCGACCATGCATGGATAGCCGAGAGCTAAATTGATGGTCGATGACTGTCCTGCCATGGCCGGTGATGATTCCACTTGGTCGGTGGTGTTCCACAGTGTCCAGAGAGTGTTCCTTGGGAATTGTACAATTTTCAGAGGAGGAGAGCAGGGAAAACAGAGGCAGCTTGCGCATGGCGTTGGATTTCCGGGCGAAGCCAATCCGAGCACGCGTGCATCCCTCTTCCCGGGGCCTTTTACTGTTTTCCTTAGCTTAATTAATTTGTTAATTAATTAGGTGGTCTGTTAATTATTTAATTAGCTTGTAGGTTAATTAATTGTATTATTCTTTTGGTCCCTCCGAGCGAGGGCGAATCTGCAATAAGTGTGGGTGCATGTGCACGTCTTCCAACCCCCATTTCTTTCTCCCTTTTACTTACCTGCTTTTGATGGTTAGCATTAGGTCATATTTAATTTAGCATACTTTATGCTATGCATGCGTGCATCCATACATTTGTCTTGCATGCACCGGGCTCGGCGCATCATACTAACTGCATTGTATTTCAATTCCAAGTTGAATACGTGTTAGTTGTTGCATTTCACATGCCATCCATAGATTAGCCGAGCCTATTCTAGTTGCATCCTGCATGTGTTGCATTAGCTATCTTAACATGAACTAGGATCATGCATATGATTACTAACTAGTTTCTGTTTTGACTTGGAGTACGAGGTAAGCTTTTATGCTTTAGCATACCGAATGCGTGTGAGTGTTGTCATAATAGCATGATTACCATGAGGCTAGCTGCTTATGTGATATAACTGCCTGAATGCCTGTGGGTGAAGGTTGAGTTATTTAAATTGGAACAGTGCATTGAACGCGAGTTTTGAGCCCATTTGAGAGTGGCAAAACCATATTTTCTAAAGCCCACTTAAGGGTGGCAAAATTCATGTCTTAGCCTACTTGCGGGTAGCACCATCAAACCATTTTCAAACAAACAAACATGAAATGTTTTGTTCCAATTTAGGCGACTTAGTCTATACTTGTTTGCTGTGCGCATCACGTAGTAAATCTAGGCTAATAACCGGAATAAGAACGTATAATGTTTTCAAAACAAGATATCATGGTTAGTAGAGGCCGATCTTTGATCGGGCGAGCGGCGGTGCTCAAATTCCCCAATCGTACCCAAATTCCCGAGCCGAGGCAACTTTGGTGATGACGGATACGTGGCCTTAGGCAAACGAGTCAGGGTTCCTTAAATTCCCCCATAATAAATATTTAGGTGGCGACTCTGTATCTGGCAAAGCAGTCCATGTTTGGCACTTCTTTCTAAAAATCTATTTTCTTAAAACGATTTGCTGGATTTGGACTCTTTGGTTCAGATTAAGAATCGTGACAATTTGAGTCCTGAACTGTAGTAGACCCACAGACGAACCGAACGGGAGTCATCCTCCCGGGGCGTTCGGGGACGTCTACACATGATCATATTGCATTGAGTATACCATGATAGTCATTGCATTGCGTATGCCATATTATTCATTGCATTTGTGTATGCTATGTTCATTTGCATTGTGCATGCTAGTTGTTCATATTGTTGCCTGCTTATGTTGTCTTGCATTGAATATGCATGAATTAGCATTGTGCATTGTGCATGCCATTACCCTTGTTAGGTTGTTCATGTTGCATTCCATGTTTGCATGCTTAAGTCATATTGCATATTTGCATGCTTGTGTCACATTGCATTTTTGCATACTCCATATTACATAGCATTGTTCATTTCATGTTATGTGTTGCATTTTGTTTGGATTAAGTGTTAATATGAGCACGAGAAACGAGGGACGTTTCATACTTGAAGTGATGAAACATGCCTCAATTCTCGGTCGCCGGCGCTCTTGATCATACATGATAGGGTTCTAGGCTTTATGCATTTATTTGTGCATTCATTTCATATTGAATTATGCAACTTCGTTTCTCGGCCATCTCGCATTGAAATGCGCGATTGGTGACCCGAGGGTCGAGAACTACATTCTCTTGAGCTCATGAAATGATAGGGAGGGTGGTTGTGCACACATACCTTGCAAATACATTGCCATGCCCTTTCTTGCTCTCTGTTGCAGCAAACTAGAGGAATGCAGCAACAATTGGTTGGCCAGCCAGAAAAACTAGCTGGTCGACCACTTTTTCTGCCCTGCAACAACAAAAAGTGGTCGGCAGGTGGCTGCAGACACCAACAACTGGTCGGCCACCCTCCTACAGGTCTCCAAGGTGAGTTGGAAGCTTTCTGGAGCTTGGTGCAAGGTTCTGAGGACAATTGCAAACAGTGGCAAATTGGGGCATTGCGACGGATTTTAGAACTAGGCGAATGAGCATGCATCCAGTCTTCTCCCTCTGAGAACCTCCTGTTTTCCTACTTTATTTAGCTTCTTTACTTAGTTAGATTAGGCATTCGTTTTATACTTTAATAGTTAATGCGTTTAGCTATTTCAATTTGTTTTGTAATAATTAGTTAACTAGGATTAGTTAATTAGTTTGTTTTGTAATAATTAGTTTAATTAGCTTAGATTAGCTAGTCAGCTTCTTATTCGGTCCCTCCGTCGAGAGGGTGCAATGTTGTAATAAGCGTGCGTGTGTGTGATACATGTCTTCCTGCCCCCATTTCTTTCTCCCTTTTACTTAACCGCTTATGATGGTTAGTTTTAGGACATATTTTGTTTAGCATACCTTATGCTTGCATGCGTGCATTCATTCATCTGTCTTGGATGCACCGGGCTCGATGCATCATACTAATTGCATTGTATTTTCAATACATTTACTTGAATATGTGTTCAACAACATATTATCAAGTTGCATTTCACATGCCATTCTAGAATAGCTGAGCCTATTTTAGTTGCATTTTTGCATGTGTTGCATTAGCCATCTTAACATGAACTAGCATCATGCATAATTTTTAACTAGTTCTCTGTTTTGGCTTGGAGTACATTGTGAGTGCTTACGCTTTAGCATACTGTATGAGATGTGTATGTTGCCATGTTAGCATGCTTGCCATGAGGCTAACTGCTTATTTGCTATAACTGCCTGAATGCCTGTCGGTGAAGGTTGGATTGCTTGAATTGGAACAATTCATCAAAATCTGCGTTTTAGCCTATTTGCGAGTAGCAAACTTCAAATCATTTTTCAAACGAACATGCAATGTTTTGTTCCAACTTAGGCAATCTAGTGTATACTTGTATGCTATGCGCATCACATAGTAATTCTAGGTTAATAACCAGAATTAGAACACATGTGTTTTCAAAAACAAAATATCATGCTTAGTAAAGGCCGATCTTTTGATCGGGTGAGCGGGGGTGCTCATTGCATGACCTTCCCCTCTTGTACCCAAGTTCCCGAGCCGAGGCAACTTTGGTGATGACGGACACGTGGCCTTCGGAACAAGTCAGGGTTTCCTAAATTCCCCCAAAAATAAAATATTTGGGTGGCGACTCTGTATCTGGCAAAGTAGTCTATGTTTGGCACTTCTTTATTAAAATCAGTTTTCCAAAAAGGTTTGCCGGATTTGGACTCTTTGGTGATTTATCGATCTTACATCACACATTGTGAGATTAGATTCAAAACCGTGACATGAGTCTGAACTTGTAGTAGCTAGAGAGCAAACGAATTTCACGCCTTCGTAGGCGAGGAGCTCGGGAGTCCTCAGGCATGTCTACAGTTTCTGGCGACTCTGCTGGGGACTTAGAGAACTTGACTCGAACTCATGATATCTTGTTTTGTTTACACTTATGTGTCTCTTTGCATTGCATTTGCATTGGTGCACCTAGGACACCATGTTTTCCGTATGCTATTCCTGAACGGTTTGCCGGAGGCTCGCTTTGAGAAACGTGCCATAAGGCTAACCGGTTGCGAGCTCTGCCATGACGGGAACACAAACCCCAGTTTTTACCGGGGCACCCTTTTTGACCATTCGACCTAGTGCATATTGGAAATCCATAGTGACCATTCCAAGCTAGGACATGTTACTTACCCGATTGTAGGTTGTTTTGAAACCGCTGTGTGCATAGTAAAACCCTAGCTCCCGACAAAATAGGACAGGGAAACCCTACCCCAACATAGGGGTGTTTTGGCTCTCATTTGCTTGCTATGTGCTTTTAGAGTGTGTCTCTACAGGGAAGGCATCTATCAGTTTGCAAGTTTGGATATCAGGCCTACGGGCATCAGTTTTAGGAGAATCAGTTTTACCTAAGGGTATCAGTTTTGGGACAGCAATTTGAGGATCAGTGATCAGCATTGAGAATAGTGTGTTCAGCTTACAAGTGCCAACTGTGGGTTGTCAGGCCAACTGTGTGTTGTCTTTAATTTATTCAGCTCATAACATAGCACGCTGCACGTTTTGGTTGTTAATTTCCTTATTATGCTTTATTTATCTTTTTGCAAGGTAGTTTAGCACTATTGTATCCGACCAGGCAGATATTCCCCGAGCACTCTAGGTTAGAGGTCGAAGACTTAATCGATCTGTGGATTTGATAGACGGACAACCAGTGTTCCATTCTTTACCTCCAGTTACTAGGCGGAGGTCAAGAAGGCGCAATGTATCAGTACAGAGGTTGCCAGATCAGCGATCCTTGAACAGTCAGGCTGATGTCTCAGTTTCTACTGCAGAGTCAGATATACCGGTTGTTCAGTTAGATCAAGACAATATGGCAGGTTTGGAAGAGATGATGCGTCAGCTCCAGGAAAGTATGCAAGCCATGCAGCAGGATGCTGCCCGTCAAGTAGAAGTATCTGCACGTCAAGCCGAGGTAGTGACCCAATAGGCAGAGTTAATTGCCAGGCTATAGCAGCAAACCAGAGCATCTGCTGCGCACACACCTCCTCCCCCACCCAGAGTTCCAATACTCGGGGAGACACCAAATGTTCAGGAAAATACAGACATTCCAACGGGGCCAACTCCGCCCCCAATCCTACCCCAGCTGTCCAAAGTACCCACTAACCTAGTGGATTCACCGTTTGAGTTAAAGGTGGATCCAACGGCATTAAAAGTGAGCAAGCTAGAAAAGCTCTTCAAGAAGTCTCAAGGAGTTCATTCCATTTTGGATATAGAGGATGGGTATACCGACTCGGCCGTGACGCTGCCGGACCGGTTTAAGATGCCGCACATAGACCGCTTTGATGGGTCTGGGGATCCTATGGTACACCTACGGTTGTTTTCGGATATACTCAGGCCAATGGGCCTCTCCAGATTGCAGAAACTTTCTCTGTTTGGCCGGACCCTGTCGGGTGTAGCGGCTATCTGGTATGCAAAATTGGAGGACTCTGTCAAGAAGAGTTGGGAGGAGATGGCTGAGGCCTTTGTAGCTCAATACTCCTACAATACGCAGATCGAGGTCACAACTCGTGATCTCGAGACAACTAGGCAAGAACCGAAGGAGAGCTTCTCCGACTTCGTAACCCGTTCGAGGGCCAAAGCCTCGATGATGACCATCAGGCCGGTTGACAAAGATTATATACGGATGGTTATGCGCAACCTCCAGTCCAAGCTTATACAAAAGATGATCGTCCTCCCCTTCCTACCTTTGCAGATCTACATGAGATTGGGGTGCAAATCGAGGACACCATGAAACAAGGCCTCATTGATCATGAGAGAGAGCAGCCCAAGAGGGCATTCAACCGCGGTACGAATGCAGGCACAAGCAGTGCTGCAGCTGCCAGATCTTCAGATGTGGGTATGGTCACCACCACCACCCCAAAAACCCTTACAGCTACCCCATTCACCGGTGCGTCTAGTAGTAGCTCGCAAACAGCCAGATACGCACCCAGAGGCCAGAGAGCTTTCACTCCACTATATATGCCCCTGTCCAAAGCTTTGAGGGTTTGATCAAGAAAGGGCACTTGAAGCCCTTAGAGCCGCGGTCATTGCCAGAAAAACTTCCTCCCTCGCATAACCCAGCTAAATACTGTGCCTTCCACCAACAGCATAGTCATGACACTGACCAGTGCTTTAGATTGCGTCACGAGATCCAAGATCTCGTTGACAATAAGGTGATCGCACCTCCGGAAAAACCAAACGTCACAACCAACCCTCTCCCACCACATAACTAAGCTCCACCTCTCAAATGCATTAACCTAATCCAAACTGGGGTTGTGCCATACGACCCTAGCATATATATCACACCCTCCCACTTACCCAAGCCGGAGGTGTTCATTCCTGATAGGACTGACTTGTGCATGTTGGACATCTCCCAAACCGAACCAGAACTGGCGGTGGTGACTACCGAAGTTAGATCAGGGATCACTTTGGGAGCAGAGAAGAATGAGGATTCAGAGCCTCAGAGATCTGCGAGTTTTGAGTACAACCCGAGCAGTTATATTACTTCAACGGATCAGTTTAGACCAAGAGTGGAGCTCCCGGCTAGGGCAGAGATCTGTGTAGTTCGAGAGGATGGACCTAATCAAGGGCTAGATGACCTAGCGGAACTCGAGGAGGATATCGCGAATCTGCAATTCTTCGAAGAATAGGATTCAGGGGATGTAACTGTCAACTGGTTTGATGTGGAAGGGTCAGCAGAAGCTACTGGGTGGCTTAGCGACGAGTCGGATGTTGTTGAGCAGTCTCAACCAGAAGAGGGTTCGTCAGAAACGGGGACATTAGTAGTGGCCGAGGAACAGAGAGAACCACCGGAGAGCACCGGTGTTAAGAATTTTGCTCGGGATTAGAGCACTTTGAGTACAGAGGATACTGAGCAGCAGGCTGCACTGAAACAGTTTGAACAGGAAAAGATCGAAGATCTGGAGAGGGCCAGGAAGGCCAAAGCCCCTGTGGGGACAGAATATGCTGTGAGCACGAGAACGGAATGTGCTGTGCACACAGGAATAGATGCAATAGAACTAGATAGCTGTCTGTCGATGGCCGACGTTATGTGGTGGGAAGATGACGACCTATGTCTTGCCCACACCGACGAAGACTGGGGAAATAACCAGCCGGATGATACCTAGTATGTGGGGGAAGTGGACTACATGACTATGAGTGGGTGGTATTTCAAGCCCCCACACCTGGATAAACCAGGGGCATCCGGAAAGGACAAGGAGGCAGAGAAGCAGAAAGAAAAGTTACTCGAGGAGGAGGCTGTGCTGAAACAGCTTAAAAAGATACAAGTAGACATCTCCATCTGGGGACTGCTTATGGCTTCAAGAGTTCATGGACAAGTTGTCTTTTCTGCGATGGACAGGGCCAAACTTTCAATCGACGCCACGCCTGAGCAGCTGGTAAGGCTGGTCTTTCCGGGAGGAGCTTCCCCGACGTTGACCTTCACTGACAAGGAGCTGCCGCCTGAGGGCGTAAACTATAACAAACCTCTCTACATCTCTGTAGAATGTAGAGATAAATGGATACCAGTAGCTCTTGTTGACACAGGATCTGCTATCAACGTGTGTCCGTCGAGGACGGCATATGTAATCGGGTTGAAACCCGCGGACTTTGCACCTACTGCCCAGGTGATATGGACATATGACAATACCGGCAGAGAAGTGATGGGGACTGTAAAGATTCAGACTCAGGTTGGTCCAGGACAACACGATGTTGACTTTCATGTCTTGGACGTTCCCGCAACCTTTAATCTACTCCTAGGGCGGCCATGGCTGCACCGGGTGAAGGCAGTCTCTTCCACCATGCACCAGATGCTCAAATACCCTCACGGGAAGGGGGTGGCCATTGTTTTTGGGAATTCTTCAATCCATCCGCCGCCAGAGGTGTCTACATCAGTTCTGGAGATCGAACATGGCACGGAGGATGTGTTTTTGTCGGGGTTCACCCTAGCTGAGGCTTGGGTTGTACAAAACATATTAGCTATTGACGAGGGGTTATATGTCAGTGCACAGTCTGTGTACCTCATGAACAAGCTCCAGCACATCCCCAGGATGGGATTGGGGAAAAGTGGCCGGAAAGGCGTTGTAGTATTGGCCGAAATGCCACATAACCCGCATACATTTGGTTTAGGTTATCTGCCTACCAAGGAGGACTGGGTGAGGAAAGGCAAAGAGATGGCCGGAAGGGCCAGAGCCAAGTGAATCGAGAAACCTTATGAGTTGGCGCACGGGCCCATTCAGGGCACCCTGAATGGACGCTTTGTCCAGGAGGGGGAAGACTTCCCATTCTGCGACTTCCCAGAGCCATGGCTAAACGCAGAAAGGCGGCGGTTGCCGGGGTTTGAGATATTCTTTGATTTGCAATTGTCTGGGGATGATGTTGTCGAGGAGCAGACAGACCTGATAGTTGAGGCTAAGCAGTACAAAGAGGAGGTTTCCGAAGTGCAGAGTTTGAAATGGGGGTAGCGCTGGCTTGTCTACTCTCAGATCCTCAGATCATACAAGAGTGCTTGGGGGATGACCTCTCAGTGTTCATGATTGGGAATGAAACGGATGCGAGCCCATCTTCAAACATTCTGGATGCATCCATCGCACCCTCCCTCGTCTGGAAATACGAGGAGGGATTCTTATCGAGCAGCACCGGGTTAGGTAGTGAGCCGGAATCTGATTCCACTAAGTCCATAGAGTCGGAATCAGGTTCCAGCTCGTCTAAGTCTGAGTCCAGTATTCTTGGGGGTGACAACCCGGATGCCACAGTCCTGTCTAGGTCGTCTTTTTCTTTTTCCTTTGAGTCTGTCGTAACAGAGGGATCAGGCGACTTGGAAGTGATTAATGAGAATTGTGCGGCTGTGGCCTTCGAGTACTTTTCTATGCCCTTAATTTATTGCATTAATCATGACTTTCAAAATTTCGATGAAAATGACGAGGAAGAAATTCCTCCGGTTTTGAAATTTTTGCTTGATCAAGAGCAGGAGAGGTTTGTAAAACCCTTGGTTAATGAAATCACCACAATTAACGTTGGTACTGAGAAGGACCCGTGGTTGGTCCAGATTGGGTCCACGTTGTCTTCGGAGGAGCGCGAGCGCTTAGTCGCTTTGTTAAAAGATTTCAAAGATGTTTTCGCATGGTCCTACGATGACATGCCTGGAATTGATCCTGAGATTGTACAGTGCCGGATCCCTTTTGACCCAGAGGCCCAACCTGTTAAGCAGAAGCTCAGAAGGATCAGCCCAGACTGGGCTCTCAAGATCAAAGAAGAGGTCACCAAGTAAATTGACGCAGGGTTCCTGCTGGTATTTGAATACCCAACTTGGTTGGCCAATATAGTTCCAGTGCCGAAGAAAGATGGCAGAATTAGGGTATGTGTGGACTTCAGGGATTTGAATAAAGCCAGTCCGAAGGACGACTTTCCTCTGCCGCATATTGATGAGTTAGTGGACTTCACTCCAGGGCATGTGCTGCTCTCATTCATGGATGGCTTTTCTGGCTACAATCAGATATTGATGGCACCCGAAGACCGGGAGAAGACCGCTTTCACCACCTTGTGGGGAACCTATTGTTATAGGGTGATGCCGTTTGGGCTGAAGAATGCTGGAGCTACATATCAACGGGCTGCGACCACAATTTTGCACGACATGATCCATAAAGAGGTTGAGGTGTACATGGACAACATGATTGTCAAGTCCAAAGAAAGAGAGGGCCACTACACCGCCTTGCAGAAATTCTTCCAACGGATCAGAGAGTATCTGTTGTGGCTGAATCGTCAAAAACGTACGTTTGGTGTTACAGCAGGAAAAATGCTAGGATTCTTGATCACACAGAGAGGTATCGATGTCGATCTTTCCAAAATCAAGGTTATCTTAGAAATGTCACCACCAAGGACTGAAAAGGAGGTGTGAGGCTTTCTAGGTAAAGTGCAATTCATAAAACGGTTTATTACAAAATTAACCTTGACTTGTGAACTACTCTTTGGTCTCCTGAAGAAATGAAAGAAGTTCCAATGGGACGGCCGATGCCAAGCTGCTTTTGAACAGATCAAACAATATCTACAGAACCCACATGTGTTGTCACCGCCTGAGCCGGGGAAACCGTTGATTCTGTATCTTTCAGTGACTGAAACTACAATGGGCTACATGCTTACATAAGAGTCTGAGGACAAAGTAGAGAAAGCTATCTACTATCTGAGCAAGAAAATGCTGGATTACGAGACCCGCTACACTCCGCTGGAGAAGGCTTGTCTGGACTTGGTATGGGCTACTAGGAAGCTGCGGCACTACCTGTTAGCTCACTTCGTAATACTGGTTTCAAGATTAGATCCCATCAAATACCTTTTTGAGAAACCGGCACTTACGGGTAGGCTAGCCCGTTGGTTGCTTCTACTTTCCGAATTTGATCTGAAGTACGTGACGCGCAAGTCAGTGAAAGGGAGAGCAGTAGCGGAGTTCCTAGCCGATCACCCAGTCGAAGGGGATGAAGTAGTTGAGTACTTATTCCCAGACGAGGCCATTCTACATGTTGAAGAAGGGACCTGGACGATGTACTTTGACGGAGCATCAAACCAATATGGGTATGGGATAGGGGTGTTGCTGATAGCACCCAAAAATTCCTGCATACCTTTAGCATTCAAACTCCGGTTCAAAGTCTCGAACAACGAGGCAGAATATGAGGCATGTATTGCTGGACTAGAAGCTTCCCTAAAACTAGGGGCAAAACGGTTAGATGTCATCGGGGACTCGAACCTTGTTGTATCTCAAGCTAAAGGAGATTGGAAAGTTAAAGAAGAAAAGATGAGAATCTATCACCAGACCTTGGACGTGCTAATTCCTCGGTTTGAGAAAATGAATTTCACCCATCTGTTAAGAGAGAACAACAGGTTCGCAGATTCACTAGCAACTCTATCTTCCATGATAGACATCCCTTTTGGAGTCCGAATGCGTCCGATCATCATCGAACAAAAATTTGTGCCGGCCTACGAGCTGATTGCTGCTATAGATGAGGTACAAGATGAGAATCCCTGGTATTACGATATCTGGAACTTCTTAGAAAAAGAGGCTTATCCACCAGGGGCGAATGCCAAAGATAAGAGGGCAATTCGAAGAATGGCTGCTCAATTCATCGTCTGCAGGGGTAAACTGTACAAGAGAGGTCATCTCGGGATGCATAAACTGTGTGTTGATGCTGAAGAGTCCAAGCGCCTGATGGAGACCATCCATGGAGGAGAGTGCGGAGCGCACATGAATGGGGTGATGCTAGCTCGAAAAATCCTTAGACAGGGTTATTATTGGTCCACCATGGAGGAGGATTGTATTAGCTTTGTCCGGCGATGCCATAAATGTTAGATCCATGCAAACCACATGAACATTCTGCCGTCGAAGCTGTACAACATGACTTCACCATGACCGTTTTCAATCTGGGGGATTGATGTAATCAGAGCTGTCACTCCGAAGGGGTCCAATGGGCATGAGTACATTCTGGTAGCGATAGACTACTTCACGAAGTGGGTTAAGGCCTAATCTTATGCGGTGTTGAAGGCTTCGCATGTCGCCAAGTTCATCAGGAACAATATCATCTATCGTTATGAGGTTCCGAATGAGATCATTTCAGATAATGGTTCTTACTTCAAGAAGGAAGTGATCGACTTGTTAGAGAAGTATAACGTGGCTTTTCATAAGTCATCCATATATCAGCTGCAGACCAACGGAGCAGTTGAGGCTGCCAACAAGAACATCAAGCACATTCTGTAGAAGATGGTGGAAACCTACCGGGACTGGCCAGATAAGCTGCCATTTGCTCTGTGGGGTTACCGGACTTCAATTCGAACTTCTACTGGGGCGACTCCGTATTCCTTGGTTTATGGGATAGAGGCTGTTTTGCCTATCAAAGTTGAGGTTCTGTCATTGCGGGTATTGGCTGAGTGTCAGATAGCTGAGGCAGATTGGCAGCAGAGCAGGTTTGAAAAACTTATGCTTTTTGATGAAAGAAGGCTGAGAGCAGTGTACCATGTTCAGGGTTATCAACGAAGAATTGCCAGGGCTTTCAACAAGAAGGTTAAGTCCAAGAATTTGAAGGAAGGGGATCTAGTGCTCAAAGATAATCGAGCTCCCATCTACGACCCTAGGGGCAAGTTCAGACCCAATTAGACGGGTCCTTACATCATCAAGTCTATCTGGTCGAGTGGAGCTGTCGTTCTGATAGACCTAGATGGCCTAGAGTTCTCCCAACCGATCAACATGGACAAGTTGAAGAAATACTTTCGTTGAGTGGCTCGCTAGGCCGAAAACCCGAAAGGGCGTCCTATGCAAAAGTTAGAGCATAGAAAATTTGAAATAATAAAAACTGAGCTCGCAAGGTTGAAAACCCAGAAAGGACAGCCTTGGCAAAAGTTAGAGCGCAAAAGGAGAGAGTTAATACACGAGTGAACCCGAGTCGAACTACGTAAGGTTTGATTTCCATCCTTGGGATACGTAGGCAACTTCATTCTGAAGTCCAGCCATAAACACTTCCCCGATCAACTTTGTCCATGTGATCTTATTGGTCATCTTGGTCTATTCTGCATTCAAGAGCTCGATTTGTGATCTCCAATGCAGTACTATTCAGACTAGGGGCAACTTTCCAGTTGCTGAGGATCTGGGATTGTACATCTCAGTGATAGATCTTGGACATGTCCAGTTTTGATCCATATCGAAAATGGTTTTGAAAAATTTTAATAAAAGTTGATTTTGCTCAAATTAATCTTTTTACGACTTAGACCATTTTTGGACCAAACGGAAAATTTTCAGTACCCACAACCTTCAATTGCATTGATTTCAATACAGAGTTCTCCTACTCTTGAATACAAATTGAAGTTGCTTTTCATTACATTCATAAAGAAAACTTGAAAGTACTGATTAAAGTAAATAAATTCGGGGCATAGTCAGGTGTTCCTGCGTCCCCTCCCAGAGCTGGTCGAAGCCTCTGATGCCAAAGTAGGGGCGATCTGCGCCTCGTCATCAAGCCAAGCTATGCACTCATCAGAGAGGGTGCAACTGAAAGTGGGAACGGGGGCCAGAAGCTCTCTCGTCCTCTATGTTGTGGCATACTGAGCTAGCTATACGCCTCGAACTGGAAATGCAGCAGGGCACTCTATCCCCTCTTCCGGGCAAGTCTGACCATGTCTGAACTGGCACCGGAGTCGGAATAGGAAGTAAAGTACATAGTGTGTCAACCCGATCAACTGAATCCCGGGCTGGCGAGTCATGCTGTAGCTCATCGCCGATAGATTAAGTCAGGGGCAGTGCTAAGCAATGTCAAGATCAGTCAAACTGCACATCCATCCGTACCACCATCCCTCATCAGGGGCATCGACTAAACGTCGCCGGAAGAAATAGCTGCGAGCTGAATATGTTGGCCATGAGTCCACAACCCTTAATTTGTCCATCAACCATATCTGGGGAGGGATGAAAAATGAGAGTTAAAGAATAGAGAGGTGTATGTGGAGAGAAAAGTGAGAAAAGGGTTTTGAGAGAAAAACCGAGCCTGAGGGCCGAGTGATTTAAGAAATATATGTGAGATAGGGTGGGAAACATTACCTGCAGCAGTAGTGGACTCCCTGCGAATCTAGTCGTCTCTTGGCGATGGAAAGCGTCCAAACCTATCAACGCCTCAGCTAGTGTCATGGCGATACAGCTCTTGCCCTCTTTCAAGCCCTCGGTAACCTCAATCAAACGAGCACTAAACCCACCGGAGCCTGGGGAAAGCAAGAAATGTGACAACATACACAAGCAAAGTGCATGTCGTCAGAAACCCTGCCAGTCATGGTCGTCGCGGTCGCCGGCATCAGAAAACCGACGAACCAAGCTCGGAGTATCCAACACTCCGTCGCGAGTTAATGATCGAGCGTCATGCAAAGTGAGCCCGCACATGCGTCATAAGGCTTGGACATGGCCAAAACGGAATTGTGGCAAAATCTCTTCCTTGTGCTCG
Source organism: Camellia granthamiana (assembly GCA_036172215.1). Classification (NCBI taxonomy): domain Eukaryota; kingdom Viridiplantae; phylum Streptophyta; class Magnoliopsida; order Ericales; family Theaceae; genus Camellia; species Camellia granthamiana. Next base: position 136,713,681 of record CM069909.1, on the reverse strand, counting down.
AACTCCATCAGAGTTTGGAAGTCTTCGAAAGTGGGACACATCTCTTGTCCGCCAAAGCTAAAGACATGAGTTACCGGATTCTAAAACCTTGTCGTGGCATGAAGGAATGGAAGATGCAGCGGGGTGCGACTCAGCGTGAATAGTGCATTTATGCCGAAGCCCCGGAAATTCACCTTTTCCGAGCCATCCAAGGTAGCAATCCAATTTGTGAGATTTTGGACAAGAAATGCCTCCATTTTGGTGCAAAACTGAGTTGGAATGAGAGAACCACAAAGCTGGAACCTTTATGAAGGATAAGGCACTGTTTGGAGGACAAGTGTCAGAAAACTGGAGGTCCCCAGACTAATTGGTCCGCCGGCCACTTTTTATGGTTGGCCAGCCAGTTTTTCTGGTCGGCCAGCTACTTTTCTGGTCTTCAGGCCAAGAAAGTGGTTGGCCAGCCACTTTTGGTGGTCGGCCATGGAGCAAAAGTTGTCTACAGCCTTTTCCTTGCCTCCAGAAGAGAGTCTTTAGCTTTCCTGTGTGCGGAAAGTGCTGAAAGTCCCAGTTTACCTCTGTTTCGGATGCATTTTGTCGTTTTGTTTGTCTCAAAATGCATTTGCTTATCGAGTTGTTGCTCTTTGTTTATCGAGTTGTTGCTCTTCGCTTATCGAGTTGTAAACTTGCTAAGGTTTTGTTGTTTCTTAGTGAGTTAAGTTGTTTAGTTGGTTTTGTTGGTTCGCTACCTGACTTAGCAATACAGGAATGTTCAGTTTCCATTCAATCTCATTTTTGTGCAAAATGGTGCGATGCGATGCTAAGAATACAAATACAACACTTTTTGAACAAAAGTCGTTTTCATTCCATCATAGCTTCTTTTTACAACATTTTACAACAGGGTACAAGTTTTGAAGAAAATAAAACTGCCTAAGCTGTACAACGTGCTATAACTACATGTAAAAAGAAAAATAAAGCAGGAACATCTACATCAATGCTATCAAACTCAAGACCGAGAGGCCCTCTTCACCCTCTTTGGCTGAGTAACCTCCGCGCCACCATCGTCGGCATCTCCATCTGAATCAGAGCCACCATCCTCGGAAGCCTCCTCGGTGTCGCCTCCGCCCTCCGAACCGAAACCACAGTCATCATCCCTTCCTGCAGATATCTCTGACTGTGGATGTCCTGACTCCTCCTCCTCGCTAGACTCGTCATCCTGTCTAACAGGTGCTCTGTGTCCCCCCCCGGCCGCGTGCTGAGACTCCTCTCCTGGCCGCTCGAGAAGGCCTGGATGGCCTAGTCTGTAGAGGTGGGACCTGAAAAGGACAGTTTGAATGCATCAGCCAGTATGTATATCAGATACAGATGCAAGAATAGAGTGGGTGCATGCAGATATAGTATGTGAATATCATGTGTCAGATGTGCTCTACACATACAACGAATCAATGCAGTAAAATGTTCAGCTTCCATATGTCATCAAAAGTATGATAAATGCAAGGGAATTGGAAAGTACCCGAACGCCGGAGGCATATAGCAGCGTCTCCCTCCGCAGGACCATGCTCTCGAGTGAGGCCACCACTTCGAGCAACCCCTCAGTATACTCTCTGAGAGGCTACAGATGCAAGTTCAAGTCATCAGTGAATGAATGAATGTCTAAATATTTGAGTGATAAATGAAAACTATAAAACATACCGGTGGTGAGTCAGGGTCACTGATGTATCGATGGTCGGGCATCGGAGGCTCCAGTGGAATCGGGTAAGAAGTCCTATACTTCCAGCCCGTCAGCTCGGTCGGAAGATCTGGCCATCTAGCATACTGCCAAGTCGAGGGCATCCCTCTAGTCCCGCCTCTTGATGTGCTGACCCCGCTGGTCGAAGGAATGTCTCCGGCTCGGGCGCGACTTGAGGAAGGCATGTCAGCAGCTCTCCTCCTGGGGGTACGGACACCTGACAGCGGAGGCATCAGGTACGTATGGCGATATGTCGCGTAATCCCCCTCCTCCAGGAAAAGGACCGCGTCAATACCCAACATAAGGTCCTCCGCCTTATAGGGCGTGAGACCCCCTGCGGACCGCATCTCTGGTGGAGGCAGTGAGGAGGCGTCCTGATCAGAGTTGCCCATCGTCTAGCGCATGAAGCGCTCTCCGAGAAACCAAGCCCTGCCGACCAGTCCCTCAAACAAGACCCTATATCGGGAGGAGCCCCATGCCCCAGCAAACAAAAATTGAGGATTCCTTGGCATATCGATCCAAGGCTGCCAGGTCACCTACAGGTAACAAATGCATAAATTGATTAGATGTCATAAATATGCAAGATGAATCAAAGCTGAAAGCATGAAGAATTGAGAGTTCTGGATCACCTCCGTCGCCCGTACAGTATCGAAGAACTGTCGGAGGTAGAGCAGAGTCTCCTGAGGCCTAGGCCGGCACCGACCCTCAAATTTGCATGAGTAGAGGATCTCAAGAGGTGCCTCGACCTCGGGCTCAGGGGCCAATGTCGGGAAGTACGCATAAACCCACAGCTGTGAAAGGCAAGGCAGTGGCTGTCAGAATACAGAATATACAGAAAATAAGAATGCTGAGTGCAGAATGTAGAGTATAGAATGTAATGTGTACCGTGTGCAGTGTACAGATAATGAAAAGCAGTAATGTAAATCAAGAGGGCAGAATGTACCTCCCAGGCTCGCCAATAGTCTCCAACTATGGTCCCCTGCTCGCGGGAGGTCGCGCTCATGTAGCAGTAAAGGGTAGCGAGGCCAGCGCCACCCCAATCATATTGACTGACCTGTGATAGGTCTACCAGAGCATTGAGCAGATAAAGCCCAACCGTGTTTCCCCTATCGGAGAACAGAGTGGTCCTGAGGAGGAACATCAAAAATCCCCGGGCATACTGCTGTATGGCCTCAATGGTCATGGGCGTAGTCCCCCTATACCACTCGGAGAACCAGGTGTACCTAACGCTACCTGATGATCTGTCGATCGGCAGACGGGCTCCAAGCAGATAAATCCAAGTGGCCTCCCACTCACCCATATCTGCATCGTATGGGATCGGCCGGCCTGCCACGTCAAGGCCATCAACATGGAGAAGTCATATGGGGTCATCATCATGTCCCCGGTGGCTGAAAAATGGAAGGAGTTGGTGGTGTCCCACCATCTCTCTACAAGTGCGCCTAGGAGGGTCCTGCTCGCTGGATGACGCGACAATCCCGCACAGAATAGGCCAAACCCTGCCTCGTCCACAATATGTCGGATAGCGTCTGGGAGCTCCATATACCACTCCCTCGCGAGGATCGATCCATAACCCCGTATGAAACGAGAGGATACCTACATTCAGAATGAACAGATGAATTCAGTTTCAGAATGAAAACTATGAGTTGTGTGTTCAGATTGAAAAGAATGAGCTGTGTGTTCAGAATGAAAACTATGAGCTGTGTGTTCAGAATGAAAAGTATGAGCTGTGTGTTCAAATTTGAAAAGTGTGAGCTGTGTGTTCAAAATGAAAAATATGAGCTGCGTGCCAAGGAAAAAGTATGCTGTGTTATGGACTGCATGTTCAGATTGAGCAATGTGCTATAAACCGAATACTGTGTTATGGACTGCGTGTTCAGATTGAGCAGTGTGCTATAAACCGAATACTGTGTTATGGACTGTGTGTTCAGATTGAGCAGTGTGCTATAAACCGAATACTGTGTTATGGACTGTGTGTTCAGATTGAGCAGTGTGCGATAAACTGAATACTGGGTTATGGACTGCGTGTTCAGATTGAGCAATGTGCTATAAATCGAATACTGTGGTATGAACTGCGTGTTCAGATTTAGCGGTGTGCTATGTTATGACAATAAATCGAATATTGTGTTATGAACTACGTGTTCAGATTGAACAGTGTGCTATGTTTTGAAAAAGTATATCGTGTTATGAACTGCGTGTTCAGATTGAGCGGTGTGCTATGTTATGACAATATAGTGAATACTGTGTTGTGAACTGCGTGTTCAGATTGAGCAGTGTGCTATGTTATGAAAAAGTATATCGCGTTATGAACTGCGTGTTCAGATTGAGCGGTGTGCTATGTTATGACAATAAAAAGTATACTGTGGTATGAACTGTGTGTTCAGATTGAGCAGTGTGCTATGTTATGAAAAGGTATACTGTGTTATGAACTGCGTGTTCAGATTAAGCAGTGTGCTATCTTACTAAACAGAATGATGCGTTATGAATTGTGTGTTCAAATTGAGCAGTGTTATGAGCCGTGTGCCAACTAAACAGTATGCTGTGTTATGAACTGTGTGTTCAGATTGAGCAGTGTTATGAGCCGTGTGCCAACTAAACAGTATACTGTGGTATGAACTGTGTGTTCAGATTGAGCAGTGTTATGAGCCGTGTGCCAACTAAACAGAATACTGTGTTATGAACTGTGTGTTCAGATTGAGCAGTGTTATAAGCTGTGTGCCAACTAAACAGAATGCTGTGTTATGAACTGCGTGTTCAGATTGAGTAGTGTTATGAGTTGTGTGCCAACTAAATAGAATGCTGTGTTATGAACTGCCTGTTCAGATTGAGCAGTGTAATGAGCCGTGTGCCAATTAAACAGAATGTTGTGCTATTAACTGTGTGTTCAGATTGAGCAGTATAATGAGCTGTGTGCCCAAAATGTGCTGTGTGCCAAAATGAGCTGTGTACCGAATCAACAAAGTGTTGTGTGGTGAGCTGTGTGCCAAATTAGTAGAATGTTGTGTATGAACCGTGTGTTCAGAATGAGTGGAGTGCTGTGCATGTGAATATGTTCAGAACGAACATATATGATATATAGCGAAAACATGGAATGTGCGAGAAATGCAAAAGTAGAGTACGCACCTCATGCGCGCAAGGAGATAGATGGGACTCCGACTCTCGTAGCAACAAGTCTGCGGGCGCCCGACGCGCGAAATCCGTGAAGTGGTGGAAGGTGCTAGGAGGTAGAATGTGCTCCTGCGGGTCGTACTCCTCCGGGTCGAATGGCCGAATCCTCGGAGGCAACGGTATAATGTCGGGCTCGTCCTCTCCATATGGAGAGCCTCTGCCATACGGAATATCACCGGCCATCTGAAGAAATCTGCAAGATGATGCAAAAATGGGCGAAATAAGCCAAAATTGCAAAAAGTCAACAAAAGTCAACTCTCGGGAAGAGAAAAAGTCAACAAAAGTCAATGCCCGAGAAAAGGTGCTAAACTTTGAGACAAGCATACCTCAAGTGGTGAAAACGGAGAAAGAAGCTCTGAAAACAAATTTTAATCGGTTCAAAACGAAGAGAATCGAAAGTTTTCGCAAAATAACTTCGTGTGGGGCATTGGAAAACGCGTATAAAGTGCAGATCTGAGAGAGAAAAGGGTCTAGGGAGGAAGAGAAATTGATTTCGGCCTTAGAGGTGTGAGCAAAACTGATTTGGAGCTATGTACTTAAAGATCCGAGCATTAAAGGACAAAATTGCCCCTATTTTCATAAACTGGACGGCCAGCCAGTTTTTCTGGTCGGCCGACCACTTTAGTGGTCAACAACTGGTCGGCCACTAGCCTAGGTGTTCGGCCATCCCTCCTGGGTGGTCTCCAAGGTCCCTTTGTTCTCCTTGTGTGTTTTGATGATGAGTGGAGTCCTCGGCTCTCAAGAAAGTACAAGAAAAAGTACACTTTTCGGCTCAAAAATGTCTCCGCGGGAACTTCAATTCAAGTCTTCGGTGCGTGGCTCATCGTTACGCGTCAAGAGCAAGGTGTATCTTTTTTGAGTACGTTGTGACCCCTTCGAGAGGTAAATCGAAGGTTAAGGTTGAGTTGCTCTCTTTAAGGCTTGTACTTCTTTACTCAGCATTTTGTTTCAAACATGCTTTTGAAGTTGCACTTTTCTTACATTTGCTATGCACACCACTTGTTGCATTGTTATGCACTTTATTTGCATTGTCATGCATGTTTACCTTGCAATGTTATGCACCTACTTCACTCGCGTTGTCACGCACCTTTCACTTTGCTTGCGTTGTTGAGTACTTTTCACTTGCATTGTTATGCTCGTTCCGGTTGCATTGTTACGCACGTTTCACTTGCATTGCTATGCACTTTTCCATCGGCATTGTGTATGCACGCGTTTATCTCGCATTGGAATTGCATCTTGATGTAATGATTGAACATGTGCTTCTAACTATATTGTACCTGTTGAGTTGTTTTCTTATGCAGACACGATATTGTATGTACAGTTCATTTGAGGTTGGTGTGACTAGACGATATTGTATGTACGGTTCATTTGAGGCTGGTGTGACCAGACGGTATTGTATGTACTCCGTGTGAGATGTAGCGAGAATTGTATAATTCTCTTACATCCTTTCTACATGTAATGTAGTTTGGTTTGAATTTGCTTGCTTAAACTGTTGCGTTTATTAGGTATAACTGCTTCATTATAGTTTTCTTTGCATGATCATAAGTTATGTTCGGCATCGTGCATGTCTTTTGCATCTTGCCCCAGCCTGTGGGCGCATCTCTTTATTATCTTGCCTGTGTGTCTAAGTCTTCGGCCTTGTCAAAATTGGGTCGTCTTTGGGCTTTGACATTCACTCTTGCCACTTATGACTTCCGAGTTCTATCAAAGAGGGGCAACTGTAGACACCCCATTTTTGGCCGACCTTAAGACTCAGACGTCATCAATTGAGCGCTTGGTGATTATGTATGTTGTGCTCGTTCTGAGGTTTCGGAGTTTTTGGCTGAGAGCCTTGCCTCTTGGCCTCTGAACTCTTTGTGCTTTGGCTCGGTTTGTGGACCGAATCTTTTTTTCCTTGCCCGAGGGAAGGAGAGGTCTTGTAGACCACTCTCTTTGTGGTCGTAGACCACTTTTTGTGGTCGTAGGCCACTTTTTGTGGTCGTAGGCCACTTTTCTTGTTTGGAGACTAGTTTCCGGTTTTCGGAGCCTTCGGCAGCGCGCCTTGTCTCGGGACCGCTCAACGTTCTCCATTTGGCGTGGTTTTTGAACCACACCTTGTTTCCTTGGCCTAGAGGGCCACTGTGGTTTGGGAGACCACTTTTGTGGTCGCAAACCACTTTTGGTGCTTGTTAGCTAGTTTTCGAGGCTCCCGGCTGCGCGCTTTGCCTCCCGAACTTTCGTCTTGCATCTGTTTTGGTTTGCTTTTGGTACAAACCTTGTTTTCCTTGTTTGGAAGGTGGTACCAGGGTGGGAGACTAGTTTCTCTCCCCGCAAACCACTTTTCTTCCTGCCAGCCAGTTTTCTGGTTTGATAACTGGCTTTCTTGGTCTTTGGGCCAGCTTTTCTGGTCGGCCACCACACTATTTGCTTGTTTTCATGCTGCTGACCATCTCCCACCATGGCCGACCACTTTTATTTTTGGGAGACCACTTAAAGTGGTCGGCCAACCACTTAAAGTAGCTGGAGTGGTCGGTTGCTTTTTGTCACATTTTTGGAGATATTTTTGGCTAGCTGGCACAGCTGGAGGGCACAAGAACCATCCTCCATATGGCCTTGAGCCGTAGCTTCTTCAAGAAGCTTGTGCTTTTGCTCTCTATAAGATGGAGGCTTCTCCTCCCTCCTCTAGGTTCAGAAAATTTGGCCTTGAGAGATAGATATACACTTGTATCTATATTTCCTTGTTTGCTTCATTTTTGTGCCTTAAAGTGTAGTTTTGCCATACTTTAACACACAAACACATACTCAAACACCATCCTATGGTTGTTGAGGCTTCTTGAGGTTTGTTTTGAAGTTCTTGGACTGGTTTGACCTTAAAGAAGTTGCTGGAGTTGCAGCTTTGAAGGTGGTCTTCAAGGGTGAGCTTTTAACCTTTTAAACCCCCATTTTTGCTTAAGCTTTTGGACCCTTTTGCATGTTGTTTTAAGACTAACTCTTAACTACAAAAAGTTCTGAATTTTAGTGCTTAAGATCTTTGTTTAAGGTCATTTTTGTGTTGGGGGTTGTTTACCCCCTCTTAGGTCTTGTTTGGCCTTGCTTTTGTGCCTTGTTGTTAAGTTTTGGGATCACCTTTGCATGACCTTTCTACCACTAAAACCCAGAGGATTTTTAGTGGTGGAGAGGAGGTTTTGAGGTCCCAAATAGGAGAGGGTCATCCCCTCTCCTTGTGTTTTGTATACTTATTTCATATGCCTCATGTTTGAGTATGTTTATTAAGCTTGTGTTGGCTTGTTCTTAGCATGTATTTGGGGTTATTTCAGCATGCCTCAGATTTGTTTTGACTTGGTTTGGTCATTCCATGCATGCTTTATACACTTGTAGTGTAAATCTTACAAACTAGCTTTGTGTGCCTCATGTTTGAGCATGTCTTTCTAGCTTGTTTTGGGGCCATCCTAGTAGGTTTTTGGTGTTTTTTTAACATACCTTAGATCTGTTTTGTGTTGGTTTAGTTGGCTCTTGCATGCCTTATACACTTGTAGTGTGAATCTCATAAACTAGTCTTTGTATGCTTCATGAAGTAGCATATAATTCTAGCTTCATTTGTGTCCATCTTAGCATGTTTTTGGTGATGTTTTGCCATGTCATACCTCCGTTAGGGTTTGGTTTGGTCACCTCTTGCATGCTCCATGCACTTGTAGTGCATTTCCATGAATTAGCCTAACACGCATCATGCTTGAACATGTCATTCTAGCATGCTTTTGGCTTAACTCTAAGAAGCTTTGGTCCATGTTTTAGTATGCTCTAGCTCTGATTTGTGTTGTTTTGGTCATGCATGCCATGCTTTGTATAGCTATAGTGCATTCTAGCTTGTTAGCTTTGTGTGTCAAGTCCACTAGCATGCTTTACTTGGCTTGTTTTGAATGATTTGGCATCCTTTGTTATGTTATTTCAGTGCATGTTTCATGGCCATGCACTTGCATTTAGCACTCATTCAATGCGTTGGAGGGTTTGCCCCTTTATGCCTTAACATGAATCATTGCGTATGCCTTCATGCCTTAGCTTGCGAGCCATCATTTCAATGTGTTTTGGGGGTTATCTTGCCATGATATAACTCTGATTTTTGTTGGTTAAGTCATCCCATGCTTGGTCTTAATGGGTGTAGTGTAATCCACCTTATTTGCCTTGTATGCATCATGGCTTATGCCCTTCATGCTAGCTTGTTTTGGCTTCCTTCCATGCATGTTTTAGTATCATTTTGGCATGATCTAGGACTGTTTTGGGTTGCCTTTGCCATATCCTTCATGCTTTGTATAGCTGTAGTGCAATTGGCCTTGCTAGCTTTGTGTTTTGGTGACTCATGCATGCTATCTTTGAGCTATTTAGATGATTTGGCATCATGTAATACTTCATTTCAGAGCTTATCACATTGCCATGTTCCCACTTCATTCACTCTTTAAGTGCCTTTGAGTGTTGTGCATTGTTGCCTCTTTTATGGCCTAGCTTGTATGCTTGCATGACTAGGTCTTTGAGCCCCTATCTCAGAATTTTTAGGTCTTTGTGTTGACCTATTTAAGCTCTGTCCATGATTGGTTCATGGATTTGTGCCATATATTGCACCCCCTCCCTTTGTGGTCCTCTTTGTTAGCTTTAATGCTTTAAGGACCATTGCATGCTTTGCTTGTGTTGTTTGAATGATTTGGCATCATTTCTTACTTTATTTCAGTGCACTTGGTATTGTTACACTTCCATGTTTGTCACTCTTTGAGCATTCTTGAGGGTTGTGCTCTTAGGCCTACTTGGTTAGCCAATGCATTGTGCATGCATGCTTTGTATTTTGTGCCTCTATTTTGGTGTTATGGCCACTGATTTGGGTATGGCTGAGGTCTGTCCATTTTGGTTTAAGTCCATTGAGCATTGTGTATGCCATGTTACATCGCATCGTGCATGTTATGTTATTGTTTGCATTGTGCATGCCATGCTCTTGATTCGCATTGTGTATGCCATGATCATATTGCATTGAGTATGCCATGATAGTCATTGTATTGAGTATGCCATATTGTTCATTGCATTTGTATATGCTATGTTCATTTGCATTGTGCATGCTAGTTGTTGTTCATATTGTTGCCTGCTTATGTTGTCTTGCATTGAATATGCATGCATTAGCATTTTGCATGCTTATGTCATATTGCATGCTTGTGTCGCATTGCATTTTTGCATACTCCATATTACATAGCATTGTGCATGCCATGTTATGTGTTGCATTTTGTTTGGATTAAGTGTTAATCTGAGCACGAGAAACGAGGGACGTTTCATACTTGAAGTGATGAAACGTGCCTCAATTCTCGGTCGCCGGCGCTCTTGATCATACATGATAGAGTTCTAGGCTTTATGTGTTTATTTGTGCATTCATTTCATATTGAATTGTGCAACTTTGCTTCTTAGCCATCACGCATTGGAATGCGCGATTGGTGGCCCGAGGGTCGAGAACTACACTCCCTTGAGCTCATGAAATGATAGGGAGGGTGGTTGTGTGCACATACCTTGCAAATACATTGCCATGCCCTTTCTTGCTCTCTGTTGCAGCAAACTGGAGAAAAACTAGCTGGGCGACCATTTTTTCTGCCCTGTAACAACAAAAAGTGGTCGGCAGGTGGCTGCAGACACCAACAACTAGTCAGCCACCCTCCTACAGGTCTCCGAGGTGAGTTAGAAGCTTTCTGGAGCTTGGTGCAATGTTCTGAGGACAATTGCAAACAGAGGCAAATTGGGACATCGTGACGGATTTCCGAACGACACGACCGAGCATGCATCCAGTCTTCTCCCTCTGAGAACCTCCTGTTTTCCTACTTTATTTAGCTTCTTTACTTAGCTAGATTAGGCATTCGTTTTATACTTTAATAGTTAATGCGTTTAGCTATTTCAATTTGTTTTGTAATAATTAGTTAACTAGGATTAGTTAATTAGTTTGTTTTGTAATAATTAGTTTAATTAGCTTAGATTAGCTAGTCAGCTTCTTATTCGGTCCCTCCGTCGAGAGGGGGCAATGTTGTAATAAGCGTGCGTGTGTGTGTGTGATGCATGTCTTCCAGCCCCCATTTCTTTCTCCCTTTTACTTAACCGCTTATGATGGTTAGTTTTAGGGCATATTTTGTTTAGCATACCTTATGCTTGCATGCGTGCATCCATTCATCTGTCTTGCATGCACTAGGCTCGGCGCATCATACTAATTGCATTGTATTTTCAATACATTTACTTGAATACGTGTTCAAAAGCATGTTATCAAGTTGCATTTCACATGCCATTCTAGAATAGCCGAACCTATTTTAGTTACATTTTTGCATGTGTTGCATTAGCCATCTTAACATGAACTAGGATCATGCATGATTTCTAACTAGTTTTCTGTTTTGGCTTGGAGTATACTGTGAGTGTTTACGCTTTAGCATACTGTATGAGATGTGTATGTTGCCATGTTAGCATGTTTGCCATGAGGCTAACTGCTTATTTGCTATAACTGCCTGAATGCCTGTGGGTGAAGGTTGGATTGCTTGAATTGGAACAATTCATCAAAATCCGCGTTTTAGCCTACTTGCGAGTAGCAAACTTCAAATCATTTTTCAAACGAACATGCAATGTTTTGTTCCAACTTAGGCGATCTAGTCTATACTTGTATACTATGCGCATCACATAGTAATTCTAGGTTAATAACTGGAATAAGAACACGTGTTTTCAAAAACAAAATATCATGCTTAGTAAAGACCGATCTTTTGATCGGGCGAGCGGGGGTGCCCATTGCATGACCTTCCCCTCTCGTACCCAAGTTCCCGAGCTGAGGCAACTTCGGTGATGACGGATAAGTGGCCTTCGGCACGAGTCAGGGTTTCCTAAATTCCCCCAAAAATAAAATATTTAGGTGGCGACTCTATATCTGGCAAAACAGTCCATGTTTGGCACTTCTTTATTAAAATCAGTTTTCCAAAATGATTTGCCAGATTTGGACTCTTTGGTGATTTATGGATCTTACATCGCACATTGTGAGATTAGATTTAGAACCGTGACATGAGTCTGAACTTATAGTAGCTAGAGAGCAAACGAATTTCGCGCCTTCGCAGGCACAGAGCTCGGGAGTCCTCGGGCACGTCTACAGCGACGTCTTGACCTCCGACTCGAGAGCAAGCGTTGGGAAATAGGCGTATACCCACAGTTGTGAAAAACAAGATAGTAGCAATGAGAATACAAAATACGCAGAAAATGTAGAATGCAGAATACAGATGTAGTATGTGCGGTGTGTGCAGAGTGTGCAGTCTACAAAAAGTGCAAAGAAGAAAGTATTAAAAACTGTAAAACTGAAAAGTAAAGCATACCTCCCAGGCTCTCCAATAGCTGCCCAGTATGTTCCCGCTCCTACGAGAGGTCGAACTCATGTAACAATAAAGGGTAGCGAGGCCGGCACCGCCCCAATCATAGTGTCGAACCTGGGATAGGTCTACTAAGGCACTCGGAAGATAAAGCCTGATGGTGTTCGCCCGATCGGCGAACAATGTAGTACCGAAGAGGAACATCAGGAATCCTCAGGCGTACTGCTCTGTAGCCTCAATCGTCGCGGGCTCAATCCCTCTGAAGTGGTCTGAGAACCAAGTATATCTAACTGTGCCCGATCGGAGGATGGGTAGGTGTGCTCCCAGTAGATGAGTCCAAGCAGCCTCCCACTCACCCATGTCAGGATCGCATGGGATCGACGACCTTTCACCTCGAGGCCTGTCAGCATGCCGAAGTCATACGGGGTCATCGTCATGTCCCCGGTGGTAGAGAAATGGAAGAAGTTGGTGGTGTCCCACAATCTCTCTACCAGTGCGCCTAGAAGGGTCCTGCTCGCAATGAGACGCGGGAGCCCCATGTAGAATAGGCCAAATCCCGCCTCGTCAATGATGTGTCAGACACCATCAGGGAGATCCACATACCACTCATTCGCTCCAATTGACTCATATTCCCGGGTGAAACGGGAGTCTACCTGCAGAACAAGCAGAAACGCAGTGTGTGAATGTGATCAGAATGAGCAAAAACACAGTGTGTGAATGTGTTCAGAATGAGCAAAAATGCAATGTGTGAATGTGTTCAGAATGAGCAAAAATGTAGTGTGTGAATTTGTTCAGAATGAGCAAAAATGCAGTGTGTGAGATGTGTTCGAGATGAGCAGTAATATAGTATGTACGTATGTTCAGCAAACAGATGGAATACAGTGCAAAGGCGTGAGCTATACAAGAAATGTAAAGTACATCACAGAAAATGTAAAGAGTGCAGTATGTACCTCAGGCACGTCGTGAGACAGGTGAGACTCCGGCTCCCGTAGTAGAAGATCTGTGGGCGCACGCCGTGCAAATCCGGTAAAGTGGTGAACTGTGCTAGGTGGTAGTACATGTGCCTCAGGATAGTACGTCGTTGGGTCAAAAGGTCGAATCCTGGGCAGCAATGGTATGATGTCGGGCTCCCCCTCTATCCCCGGAGAACCCCCGTCTTGGGGAGCATCATCTGCTATCTGTGAAGAGGGTGAAAGACAAACAAAAATGAGCAAAATTGGTGAAAAATGCCAAAAGTCAACAAAAGTCAACTCTCGGGAAGAGAAAGAGTCAAAGAAAGTCAAAGCCCAGGAAAAGGCACCAAACTCAAGACAAACTTGTGAAAAACATACCTCAAATGGTGACAATGGAGAAAAAAGCTCCGAAAACAAGTTTTGTTCGGTTCAAAGTGAAGGAAATCGAAATATTTTCGTGAATCAACTTTGCGAGGGGCATTGGAAAACGCGTGTGAGGCACGGATCTGAGGAAGAAAAGTGTCTAAGAAGCAAGGAGAAGAAGTTTTGGCACAGTGTGTGTGAGCAAAAGTGATTTGGATGTGTGTTTTTAAAGATCCAAATGTAAAAAGACCAAACTGACCCGAAAGTACCACAACTGGCCGACCGGCCAGTTTTTGTGGCCTACCGGCCACTTAGGTGGCCGACAGGGTCTTGGGGTGGCCGACAGATGTCCAATATCCTCCCTATGTATTTTCAGACTATTTTGAGTCCTTGGCTCTCGAGAAAGTGCAAGAAAAGTTCACTTTTCAACTCAAAATGTCTCCGTGGGAGTTTCAATTCATGTCTTCAAAGTGAGACTCATCGTCAGCTAGCATGAATGGGGTGTATCGTTTTAAAGCACATTGTAACCCCTCCAAGAAGTAAATCGGAGGTTGTCACTAAGTTGGCTATGTCAAGGCGCGCATTTCTTTATGCAACATTTTGCATTGAGCATGCTATCGATGTGCGTAATATGTTGTTATCATTGTGCACAGAACATATACGTCGCATTTCATTACACTACACTTGTTTGTATGCATGTTACATTGTATTGCATTGTTCATGCTCTTACATTCTACCTGTTGCATCGAACATGCATTCAGTATTGCATAAAACATGCTCTGTGTTTCGTTACATATGACATGCTCTATTTCTTGCATGATATGCACAAAGCATGCCTCTCTAAGCATTGTATCCTGGTTATTGATATTGCATAGAACATGCATTCCTATTGTATTGTACTTTGTCGAAGTTTCCTTCTTGTGCAGGCACGATATTGTATGTACGGTTCATTCAGAGGAATCCCCGGGTAAAACCAGTCCTCTCCCATATCTCGTTGGTTAGAGACATTCGGGTACGCCACATGTCTACACCGACTTCTCGTTGGTTAGAGACATTCGGGTACGCTCGGTGTCTACACTGACATCTCGTTGGTTAGAGACATTCGGGGTACGCCCGGTGTCTACACCGACTTCTTGTTGGTTAGAGACATTCGGGTACGCCCAGTGTCTACACCGACTTCTCGTTGGTTAGAGACATTCGGGTACGCCCGGTGTCTACACCGACATCTCATTGGTTAGAGACATTCGGGTACGCCCGGTGGCTACACCGACTTCTCGTTGGTTAGAGACATTCGGGTACGCCTGATGGCTACACCGACTTCTCATTGGTTAGAGACATTCAGGTACGCTTGATGTCTACACCGACTTCCCGTTGGTTAGAGACATTCGGGTACGCCCGATGTCTACACCGACTTCTCGCTGGTTAGAGACATTCGGGTACGCCCGATGTCTACACCGACATCTCATTGGTTAGAGACATTCTGGTACGCCTGATGTCTACACTGACATCTCGTTGGTTAGAGACATTCAGGCACGCCCGATGTCTACATTGACATCCTGTTGGTTAGAACCATTCGGGTACGCCTGGTGTTTACACTGACATTCCATTGGTTAGAAACACCCGGGTACGCCCGGTGTTTACACTAACACCCTATTGAAAGTGTTTCGGTCGTGTGCCCGATGCTTGTACCTTCCCCTTTGGTAAGGAGTGTTTGGGATGTGTGTCCGACACTTTTGCCACTTTGCTTTGGTTGGTAGCATTGGGACGTGCTCTGATGTTTATACCACCCTTCGATGTTTGCAACACTTCCTTTTCCCCTCTTGCGTGTGGCATGCCAAAAGGTGTTTCGTTTGAGACTTCGGGTATTCCCAATAGTCGCTTTTAGCCTTTCCTGCGTGAGGCACTGTGAAGACTGCATAATTTTCATATATCCTTTCTGTATGAAATGTGGTTTGACTTGCGAGTCTCGCACGTGGCGTGTTTGTGTGTTTGTTTTTCTCATGTGTGAGGCTATTGTAACTTGTCAGTTTACTTAAAATGTTGTATTTATTTTGCATAAATGCTTCATTATAGCCCTCTTTGCACGATCATAAGTTATGTTCTGCATTGTGCATGTCATTTGCATTTTGCCCCAGCCTGCGGGCGCATTTCTACATTGTTATCTTGTTTGTTTGTCTGAGTCTTCGGCATTGTCAAAAATGGGTCGTCTCTGGGCTTTGATATTCACTCTCGTCATTTCATGACTTCCGAGTTCTGTCAAAGAGGGGCAACTGTAGACACCCAATTTTTGACCGACCTTAAAACTCAGACATCATCGTTTGAGCACTCGATGATTGTGCATGTTTGTGCTCGTTTTCAGTGCCCGAAGGTCTCAGCCGAGCGCCCTGTCTTTGAGCCTCTAAACTCTCTGTGATTTGGCCTTGTTTTTGGGCTAGACCTTGGTGCCCCTTGCCTGGAGGGAAGAGAGGCCTTGTCGGCCACCTTGGGTGGCAGATCGGCTAGGGGAGGTGGCTGGTCGGCCACCTAGAGTGGCCGACGACCATTTTTCTCCTTTTTCAGATATTTTATGTGTCAGTTGTGCCAGCTGTTGGTCACTGAAGCCATCCTCCATACACGTATGGAGGGATGGAAACAAGCTCTATGCTTGTATTTCTATATAAGGGGAGGTCCCTCCCCCATTTTGAGGGTTCATAAATTTGAGAAGCAAAATTTTTCCCCTCTCTCTCTAGAACTCTCTCTCTCTCTCTCTCTTCCTATTTTTGGCTTGAAAGTAAGTTTTCTTCACATATTTGCACACAACCCCTTAACCAAATACCTTCATCTTGGTGCTGAGGTCCTTGGAGGTCCTATTTGAAGTCAAAAGCTTGGTTTTAGCTCAAAAAGGTTGCTGTGTTGTTGTTGTGCTTCAAGGGTAAGGATTTACCCCTTTTAAGCTTATTTTTGTACATTGGTTTAGCCACCTTTGCATGCTGTTTTTGGCCAAGTTGTCAACTACAAAAACCTCTATTTTTAAGTGTTAAAAATGATATTTTGAGGCCCTTTTGGAGTTAGGGGTGGTCCACCCTCTTTTATTGCTTATTTGCTAAGAGTTGTGCCATCTTTTAAAGCTTTTCAAACAACCTCTTTTTGGTCTTTTAACCACTGAAATCCAGGGGATTTTCAGTGGCAAAAACTTGGTTTTGAGGTCCTAAATGGGAGGGGGTGGTCCCCCCTCCCCATGTCTTGTTTGCATGTGTAGATGGCCTAGCATTTGAGCATGCTTTTTTGCCTTTTTTTAGCCTAGTTAAAGCATGTTTTTGGCCTTATTTTTATATGTTATAACTCTATTTTTGGCTGGTTGGAGCACCCCTTGTTTGCTTCTTACACTTGTAGTGTAATCTTGCTCACTAGCCTTGTGTGCTTGATGATTTAGCCTATCATTCTAGCTTGTGTTAACTCCATTTCAGCATGTTTTTGCTAATGTTTTAGCATGCTTTAACTCTATTTTGGTTGGTCTTGGTAACATGTGCTCCGCTTTGTATAGCTCTAGTGTAAATGGCCTTTACTAGCCTTGTGTTTTAAGGCTCTTAGCATGCTTTATTTGAGTTATTTGCGTGATATGGCATCATTTAGCATGTGATTTTAGAGCATATTCCTCTGTCAAGCTCTCACATACATCACTCTTTAAATGCTTTTGAGAGTTGTGCCTTATACCTTGCTTGCAAGCTAACATGTGCTCATGATCTTCTACTCATTTGTGCCTTAATTTCAATATGCTTAGGCCACTGATTTGGCATGTTTTAGGTCTGTCCATAGCTGGTTTGATCATTTGAGCTTGATATTGCGTGCTTCTAGTGCAATAGATTTCACTAGCTTTGATGCCTTTAACTTTGGAACATGTTGTGCATATGTTGATTACATGATTTAGTGTCTTGAGCATGCCATTTCAGCACTGAATATCTCCCACCTCTCTCATTTCTCCACTTTTCCTTTCGCTTTGAGGGTTTGTTGGCCTTAAGATTGTGTTTAAGTATGAGTTAAAGTTTGTGCTCAAATGGCTTTAACCCTCTTTTGAGGGTTCCTCCTAGTCAAAGGCATGATCTCTCTCATGTTTTAAACCCTTCTTTGGTTGACCCCCCTCCATTAGAGGACAATCACTTGGACTTAACCGGTTAATGAATGGCTTGGTAATGTAAAATGTGTAAACAAGAAATGGACCAAGTAAAACATGAACAAGATAAGCATGTGTGGTGCATTGCATGTGTTTGGATCGGACGTTAATCCAAACATGAGAAATGCGAGACGTTTCATACTCAAAGTGATGAAACGTGTCACATTTCTTGGTCGGCAACACCCTTGATCATGCATGATAGGGTAGAGGCTCTTTGTGTATTATTTGTGCATTCACTAAGCTTGTACAAGCTCAGTTTTCGGGCCATCATGCATTAAGATGCTTGGTTGGTGGCTTGAGAGCCGAGTGCGACTCTCATTTGAGCTTGAGACATGATGAAGAGAGTGGCGGTACACACATTTCCTTGCAAATACATCGTCTTAGCTCTGTTGTTCTCTGTTGCAGCAAAAACAACATTTTGGGAATGGAGGTAGCCGACCGGCCAGTAGTAGTAGCCGACCGGCTACATGCACTAGCCGATCGGCCAGTTGAAGTGGCCGGTAGCCACTTTTGGTAGCCGACCGGCCACCAGTCCATTTTTGGTGCAAAAATGTTTCTGTGTTGAGGCAAAGGCAGTTTGAAGTTGGTACAATGTTCAGAAAATAGAGGCGAGTGCAAACAGAGGCAACTGATGGCATAGCGATGGATTTTCGGGAGGACGCAACCGAGCATGCATGTCTTCCTCGCCTGCGAGGCCACTTTATCGCTATATTAGTTAGTTGTAGCTAATTAATACATGTGTTGTAATTAATTAGTTCAATTTGGTTTGTAATAATTAATTAGCTTAGAATAGTTAATTAGTTGTTTTGTAATAATTAGCTTAGCTTAGATTAGCTTAGCTTATTCATTCGGACCCTCTTTTACGAGGGCGTAATGTTGTAATAAGTGTGCGTGTGTGTGTGCATGTCTTCCAACCCCACGTCTTTCTCCCTTTTACTTAACCGCTTTCGATGGTTAGATTAGGGCATATTTCGATTAGCATACCTTATGCTTGCATGTTTGGATCATTCATTTGTCTTCCATGCACCGGGGCTCAGCGCATCATTCAAACTACATCGCATCTCAATACTTCTTTGAATACATGTATCAAGTGTTGCATTCATATGCCATCTTAGGTGGCCGAGCCTATTAATTGCATTTTGCATGTGTTGCATTAGGCATCTTGCATAGTTAGGATCATGCATATTTCTAACTAGCTTTTGTTTTGGCTTGGAGTACACTGTAAGTTTTACGCTTTAGCATACTTGCATGAGTGTGAGTGTTGCCATGGTAGCATGCTTGCCATGAGGCTATTTGCTTAAGTGATTAACTGCATGAATGCCTGTGGATGAAGGCTTTGTTGCTTGAATTGAGACAATTCATCAAATGTGAGTTTTAAGCCCACTTTGCGAAATGGCAAAATCATGTTTCAAGCCCATCATGTTTGATGGCAAATCCGCGTTTTAGCCAATTTGAGGGTGGCACTTTCAAACCATTTTCGAAAAATAAACATGAGTTGTTTTGTTCCAATTCTTGCGATTTTAGTCTATACTTATGTACTGTGCACATCACATAGTAAGTTAGCTAATAACCGGAATAAGAACATGTGTTTATAAAACAACATATCATACTTAGTAGAGGTCGATCTTTGATCGGGCGAGTGGGGGTGCTCATTTCAGGACCTTTCCCTCTCGTACCCAAGTTCCCGAGCCGAGACAACTTTGGTGATGACGAACACGTGGCCTTTGGCACGAGTCAGGGCTTCCTAAATTTCCCAAAAACAAAATATTTAGGTAGCGACTCTATAATCTGGCAAAGCAATCCGTGTTTGGCACTTTTTGATTCAAAATCAAATTTTCAAAGCGATTTGCCGGATTTAGACTCTTTGGTGTTTATCAGTCTCACATTGCACTTTGTGAGATTAGATTCAGAACCGTGACAGGAGTCCGAACTGTAGTAGGACCAATTCGCGCCTCTCCAAAAGGGGGGCGCACGAAGAAAGTCGAGTGCTACAATGCACTAATTGCGTGTGCCACCACTTCTAATTTCTTAGATAACCATTGTTTCCTGGATAAATTCAATTTCTCTATTATTTTCATTTGATTGCTGAACTTATGTGGTTACTAAAAGAAGACAATTTGCTTTGAAAAGGAAATGAAGGAAGGAAAGTAGCTTCACATATAATTAGCATAAGCATATCAACACTCATTGTTGTTTCAGTGTTGGTTAGTTCTAGTATCTACTACCAAAGAAGGAAAAGAACAAAGAAAGAAACTTGCCAAGAAGTTGAAGTATTCAACTTGACAGGAGGAAGGTTTTGGCAATGACTTCAACAATGAAGATTTAGGAGGAGAGAAGCAAACAGAATCACAAGACTTTCCTTCAGTCCAGTTAGATCTTATACGTGCAGCTACAAAACAATTTTCTGAAGAAAATAAGCTCAGTGAAGGTGGATTTGGTCCAGTTTATAAGGTATTTTTAAGGCTATAAATCATGGTTTGTTGTGTAAGGTGACATGGGGAACTAAGTGATTTGCAGGGTTAAATTCAATGAACCAACACAACCTTAAATAGGCATTTATCAATTTCTTACTATGGTGAATTGCATGACTTATAAATTGTTGCAAGCTACATTACCGAATGGCAAGGAAATTGTAGTTAAGAGGCTCTCACGAACTTCTGGCAAAGGATTACATGAGTTTAAGAATGAAGTTACTTTAATTGCAAAACTACAACAAAGGAATCTTGTTCGACTCTTGGGTTGTTGCTTGGAGGGAAACGAGTCACTGCTCATCTATGAGTACATGCCTAACAAAAGCTTAGATGTTTTCCTCTTTGGTTTGTACCCTTCTTATTTTTATTCACTTGCTAATCAATCCAATTTTAATGCCACCATAAATCAAACACTAGAGATAGTAATATGCTTGAATTTTGTTCGTTTCATTGTTAGATCCAACTAGGGGTATGCAACTAGATTGGAAGACACGCCTTCTCATTATTAATGGAATTGCTTGAGGCCTTCTTTACCTACATGAGGATTCCCGACTTAGAATAATTCATAGGGACCTTAAAGCTAGCAATTTTTTATTGGATCATGAAATGAATCCCAAGATATCAGATTTTGGAATGGCAAGGATTTTGGGTGGAAATCAAAGTGAAGCCAACACGAATAGAGTAGTTGGAACATGGTAAGCCTCTTCTTTTTCCACTTTCATACATATGTATAGATGCGTGAATTTGCATTTTTTAGTTAAATTATTTTCTTTGGTTTGAGCATGAGCCTAGGAGTTCCTATAATTTATGCTCATATCACCTAACATTATTTGGGATGATTCAATCTACAACAATGGCTATATGGCTCCAGAGTATGCTATGGAAGGAAAATTTTCAATTAAATCTGATGTTTTTAGTTTTGGAGTTCTCTTGTTAGAGATGATAAGTGGGAAAAAGAACAGTGGCTTTTATGTTTATGAGAATGGTCATAGCCTCCTCACTTTTGTACGTTCCTAGCCATCTCTCTATATTTTAAAGGCACAATGATGAAATGTGCCTTGATTTTAACCTCATTAGTTGAAATATTGTCACAGGCATGGAAACTATGGTCAGAAGGTAAAGAATTAGAGATGATGGACCCATTATTGGTGCAGTCATGTGTGATAGCTGAAGTGTCAAAATGCATCCATATCGAATTATTGTGCGTACAGGAACATGTAGTAGATAGACCCACTATGTCATCTGTAGTTGTTATGTTGAGAAGCGACACTATGACACTTCCTCGACCAACGCAACCACCTTTCTCTGTTGGATAGCTAGTCTTGAAAATAGCTCAATCCTCAGCAAATGTTAAATTACTCTCTATGAATGGATTAACTATTTCAAATGTATCGCCGCGATAAATTTTACTATTAAATTATTATTTTCTTGGTTCTTTGAAAAGATTCATGGAAATGAACATTTTTATTAATCGAGCAATGGTAAGTGAAAATTTTGTTGCAATCATAATCCTTATCTGATGATTGTGGAATCTTCATTTGATGGAAGTTATAGGAATTTTATTATTCAGTAGTCCTAAAATATAGACATGTGGTATTTTATGGTATTGTGATTGGTGGAGAAGGTGAGTGGGTAGGGTATTGCGTTAGGTGATTAAGGAACTTGAGGTGGCATGATGAATGATGATTGGTTAGGGAGTACAGACACATGGTACTCCGAGAGTTTTCTATAATTTTTCAAATTTTATATAGAGAAAATCCTTAATACATTCTCGTTCCCACTTGTATATGTCATTGAGGACATGGGTGTTTTTTGTTAGAATTTATGGTTTTTATAGGCTTATTTTGAGCCAACTTTGAGCCCAAATTTGAGTGGGGCTGTGGACTCGCCTTTTTTCGTGCCCCGCCTTTCGAAAAGGGTTTGAAAAGAAGGTCTCACAGTTCGGACTCATACGGTTCTGAATCTAGTCTCACAAGTGCAAGGTGAAACTGACAATCACCAAAGAGTCTAAATCCAACAAATCTTTTTGGAAAAATGATTTTAAATCAAATAATGTCAAAATTGGACTACTCTGCCAGATACAGAGTCACCACCTAAATATTTTATTTTGGGGAAATTTAGGAAACTCTAACTCATGCTAAAGGCCACGTGTTCGTCATCACCAAAGTTGCCTCAGCTCGGGAACTTAGGTACAAGAGGGGAAGGTCCTGAAATGAGCACCCTCGCTCGCCCGATCAAAGATTGGCCTCTACTAATCATGATATGTTCCTTTATAAACATTATGTGTTCTTATTCCGGTTATTAGCTAACATTTCTATGTGACGCGCACAAGCAAGTATAGACTAAAATCACAAGAATTGGAACTACTCAACTCATGTTTGTTCGCGAAAATGGTTTGAATTTGCCACCCTCAAGTGGGCTTAAAGATGTGGATTTGCCACCAAACATAGTGGGCTTAAAACATGATTTTGCCACAACAAAATGGGCTTAAAATGCGCATTTATTGAATCATTCCAATTCAAACAACAAGCCTCAATCCACAGACATTCATGCAGTTTAGCAAGTAAGCATATAACCTCATGGCAAGCATGCTAATCATGGCAATATGGCAATCACACTCATGTAAGTATGCTAAAGCATAATAACTCACCGAGTACTCCAAGCCAAAACAAAAAAAACTAGTTAGAAAGATGCATGATCCTAACTATACAATATGCCTAATGCAACACATGCAATATGCAATTAATAGGCTCGGCTACTGATATGGCATATGATTCAATTTGAACAACATGCGATAAACACGTATTCAAAGAAGTACTGAAACAACGATGCAGTTTGAATGATGCGCCGAGCCTCGGTGCATGCAAGACAAATGAATGGATGCAAACATGCGATCATAAGGTATACTAATTGAAAATGTCCCTAATCTAACCATCAAAAGCGATTAAATAAAAGGGAGAAAGACGTGGGGTTGGAAGACATGCACACACAAGCGCACACTTATTACAACATTATGCCCTCGCGAAGGAGGGTCCGAATGAAGCTAATCTAAGCTAAGCTAACTAAACTAATGAGACTAATTATTACTAATCAATCGAATAACTAGCAAACTACTTACTAATTATTACAACACTTTAATCAACTAGTAAACTAATTAATTAAAACAAATACACACTAACTAATCATGAAAAGTATCAAACTATGCTACTACTGCTCTGCTTCAGGAAGTAGAAAATGTGTGCGCTTGGTTTTCGCTACGGAAAGTCCTCTGTTTTGCTCTCGGGAGGCTCTGTTTGTAGGGTTGAGCATACTCCAGAAACTTTATGCTCCAACTTACCAAATCTCTACTAAGGATGACACCAGTGGCCTGCCGGCCATAGGAGGTTGTTGCCGGCCCCCTGCCGGCCAAAAGGATGCCTTGCCAGCTAGAAATGAGGCATTGTCGGCCATGGATGGAGCACTGCCGGCCACTGATGCTCTAAGTCACCATACTGCAACAGAGTACAAACAGAGCAAAATGAAGGTTTTTCCGAGGATATGTTTGTACTGTACCCCTCCTTATCATCTCAAAACCTTAAAGGAGTGGTACTCTTGGATCCAAAACCACCAATCAAGCAATTTCATTGCATGATGGCCAAAGATCCAAGTTGTACAATTTCAATAAATGCACAAATATGACTCAAAGGACCACCACTCTATCATGCATGATCAAGGGTGATGGAGACCAAGAAAAATGGCATATTTTATCACTTTTGAGTATGAAATGCCCCATTTACCTTATGTTCGAATTAACGTCTGATTCGAACGCATGCAATGCAACACAAAAGATGCTTATCTAGCTTCTTTTACTTGTTCATTTTTATTTACTCATTTTAGTTACCGATCCATTCTTTAATCGATTAAGTCCAAAAGTGAATGTCCTCTAAAGGAAAGAAGTGTCAACCAAAGGGTAACCTAAGGCATGAGAGAGATCATGCCGTTGGTAACGAAGCCTCAAAGAGGATTAAACCATTAAGCATAACCTTAATCTTAAGCTCAAAAGACCCTAAGTTTGAAACAACTCTCAAAAAGCAAATAAAAGAGTGAAGCAAAGAGGGAGGTTGCAGAGATTTTAAGTGCTGAAATGGAGTGCAAAACAACACGAAAACATGCTATGAACTCAAAACAATGATGATTAAAGCATGAAAACACCAAGCTAGTGAAGGAATTAACCCTACAACTATGCAATACAAGCATCAATTGAATTAACCAGCCCAAAACAGAGCCAAAATAGGTTATTTCAAAGACAAAAACATGCTGGACTTAAGTTAAGTTCATCTGGAAAAACATGCTAACACATGAGGCTAACTAGGCATGCAAACAAGACACAAGGAGGAAAGGCTAACCTCTCCAATTTTGGACTTCAAAAGTTGATTTTTACCACTAAAAAACCTCTGAAATTCAGTGGTTAAAAGGCCCAAAAAAGTTGTTTTGAAAGTGGTGAATAATAACACAAAAACTTAACAAACAAATAGACAAGAATGGTGGACCACCCCCTAATTGAAAAGGGGCCCAAATCACTATTTTTAGGCCACCAAAATAGAGGTTTTTACAGTTGAAAACTAGGCCAAAAATAGTTTGAAAAGATGGCAAAACAAGTGTGTAAAACAAGCTTAAAAGGAGAGTTCTATACCTCTTGAAGCAAGCAACAATTCTAGGCACAAAGTCAAGTCAAAAACACCTTCTAAAGCTCCAAGAAGGCTTCTAAGGACCTCAACTCAAAGGTGGTCAAGTTTGATCCAGGATTGATAGGCAAACTTGAAGTGTATCTCTACTTGTATGCACAAAGGTTCAAGAGAGAGAGAAATCTAGAGAGAGAGGATTATAGAGAGAGAGGCTCCCAAAATCTTTCCAACCTTGAAAACAATAGAGAAGGTCCTCTATATATAGAACAATGAGAGCTTAGGTCAAAAATATCTCAAAATGGACAGCTGGAATAGCTGGAGGACAAATATCTGCACAAAAACTGACTTTTGACATCAATGGCCGACAAGGTTCATTTGTGGACGGCAAAACCATCAATGGCCAGAAAGCCTCATTCAGTGGCTTGACAGAAAATCTGCTTTTTGGACTCGACTTCAAATGGGCATATCTCCTTCATATGGACTCCTTTGCAAGTCATTCTTGAGTCTAAACTAAAGCCCCAAAAGTCTTCTTTCCAATGGTGGTAGTGAAGACTGCTCAATTTTGGCTTAATCGGATGGATGCCTAACTCTAACCAGCCACATCTCCCTCATCTGGACTCGGCTTTAGGAGTGTCTTGAGTGTAAAATGAAGCCCCAGAAGTCTTCTTTCCAATGGTGGTGGCCTCATAGATGAAATCCAAGTGTACAAAAGGATGGGCCTGATTTAGCGAGGGCTGCTCGACTCTCTCTTAACGGTTCATGCCCAGCTTCTTCCCCAACTAGGTTTCTTCCTTCTCCTCCAATTTTCCTCAACTCCAAACTCTAAATAAAGTGTTTTGAAAGATTTTTCAATGAGTTTACCTATCTTTCATGCATTTCCACTTTGTCCTTGCTCGGTTTACCGAAAAGCACAACATTTAACAAAATGCGAGCCTCGGAACATCGTAGAAACTTTTTTCAAAAATATTTTGAAAGAGAGGGTTTTAAGGTCTAAAATCATTTTGGTCAAAATTGTTTTGGTCCAAAAATGGGGTAAGGTTGGGATTTGATGCTCCTCTTGCCAAAGAAATCAAACCTTTGAACTGCACAACTTTCATCACCAAGTAAGTAATTAGTGGCGCCCAAGTCTTAAGGGCGGTCAAAAATGGGGTGTCTACAGGTGGTGTGTTCAAAGGTTGGACCCACCCCAAACATCTTTTGGGGTGGGTCCAAGAGGTGGTGTGTTCCTTGCCAGATGACAATTCACACGGTAAAGATGTTTTGTGAAAACCATTTATGAGTGAATGGGAACTTGACGTCGTTTTTGGGTTCGTGGAATGGACAATTAAAGAGTAAAATGTGGGTTTCTTTGAAATGTGTTGTCCCGTATTGAAACTTAAAAGAACTTATGTGTGTATATAAGTTCTAGGTGGCAACACTTGGGTTAGGCCCTAAGGGGCACACCAACTTTGTAGAAGGGGGGAGTTATGGACAAAGTAAGCCTTGGCTCAAACCACCATACGTGCGCGCAGCGCCGTCATTCCAGCTGGACCAGGTTCAGGTGTGAGTTGCGGATTGTGGGTTAGGTTCCAACATTAATTTTTTGGACAAAATTTATTTAATTTTTTTCAAATTCTGGCGGGAAAATTATTTGAATTTCTTAATGAAATTAATTTAAATTTTGCGCCAATATTTTTTGTCCAAATAGAGCCCTTCTCCAGTCCAATTTCCAGCGGTCCAGCAGGTTCAAACAGGTTACAGTTGCACCAAACTGATTTGATTTTCCAGACAGATTCAAAACTGGGTACAAACAGTTTTTCATCTGTTCAGTTTAAATTCCATTTCTATTCAAGTTGTTGCACATGTTCAATTCAAAAACCAACATGTTTGGATTTGTCCAACAGCCACCAGTTTGCCTATAAATTCATATTCATTTCCAGCTGATTTTAACATCTTGAAACATCCAGAAAAATTATCTTGCTTCCCGTTTTTGCTCTTGTGCATTGTTATTCTTCATATTAGTTTTAGAGAAATATTTGAAAGTACAGAACACAGATTTGGTTCACCATACAAATTGTTTGGAGTGCTACTACAATTTGTGAAGATCATTGTATCCTGGGAGATAAATGCCATCTATTCGTAAGCACCGCAGCGAGGCGAATATGTCTTAAGGACAGAGTGTCACACACTCGACTTGATCTTTTAAATATTTATTCGGTTCAGTAAATAAATTCTGTAAGTAATTTTTTTTATTTGTTTGTTTTGGTTTTAAGTAATTCATTTTACATAGAAGATTGTTCCAACAATCTTAAGACAGATTTTTCTGGTTTTTCAAGATGTTTGTCATTGTCAAAAAGTTACAATTCTTGTTTCTTTTATTTTTACATAATTTGGTTTAATTTTCTATGTAGTATAAAATTCTAATTCTAATTATAATTTTGTTTTATAATTTAGAATTCATGGCTATTGAAACTAATGCTCAAATAAGTACTGGTATGGTGGCTGTAATTGCTCCAACCCCTCCTCCTGTTGTGACTGTGCCAGTCAATCATTGTGAGAAACCAGAGAAGTTCTTAGGAACTGATATTAAAAGATGGTAGCAAAAAATGCTATTCTATTTTACTACTCTCAACCTGGTACGGTTTCTCCGTAAGAATGCTCCTACTCTAAACGAGGATGAAACCGACCTGCAAGTGGTTGCTGCGGTTGATGCCTGGAAACATGCTAATTTCCTTTACTGGAACTACATCTTGAATAGACTTGATAACATATTATACAACATTTACAGTCCTATGAAGACGGCAAAGGAATTTTGGGAGTCTTTGGAGCAAAAATACAAGATGGAAGATGCTAGCTCGAAGAAATTCATAGTAGGCAAATTTCTAGACTTTGTGATGGTTGATTCTAAGATTGTGATTAGCCAAGTTCAAGGTCTCCAACTCATTCTGCATGATATTAATGAAGAAGGCATGTCCCTCAGTGAATCCTTTCAAGTTGCTGCCTTTATTGAGAAATTACCACAAGGCTGGAAGGAATTCAAGAACTACCTCAAACACAAGCATAAAGAAATGACTTTGGAGGAATTGATTGTGCATTTGAGGATTGAGGAGGACAGCTGCAATTCTGAAAAGTAGGCTGGTAAGCATCCAATGGAGTTTAAGGCAAATGTGGTGGAACATGCTCCAAAAGCAAAAAAACAAAAGTATTCTGGAGAAAGTTTCGCACGAGGCTCTAAAGGAGGAGAAAATAAGAAGAACAAGTTTAATGGAAAATGTTACATTTGTGACAAAGAGGGACATCGGGCCAAAGATTGTTGTAGCAAGCGTAAAGGCAAAGGATCAAGCAAGAAGCCTACTCAAGCCAATGTGACCGAAGTGGATAGAATTTCCAATGTTGTTGAGGACATAAATCTTTCTGCAATTGTTTCTGAGGCAAACCTTGTCGGAAATCCTAAAGAATGGTGGGTGGACACTAGTGTTACTTTCCATATATGTGCCGACAAAAAGATATTCACATCTTATTCTGTGGTGGACAACGGTGAACAACTTTTTATGGGCAATTCCTCGACTTCTAAAATTGAAGGACTTGACTTCTAAAGTTGAAGGACAAGGAAAGATTATTCTGAAGATGACATCTAAAAAGGAACTCACTCTCAACAATATACTACTTGTATGGAACATTCGCAAGAACCTTGTTTCCGGATCTTTGTTGAGTAAAAATAGGTTTAGGCTAGTTTTTGAAAATGACAAGTTTGTACTTACCAAAAACGGGATGTATGTAGGAAAAGGTTATATGTCTGATGGTTTTTTCAAAATAAATGTAATGACTGTTGTCCCCTCTGTTATTAATAAAAATACATATTCTTTTTACTTGCTTGAGTCTTCAAATTTATGGCATGGTAGACTTGGACATGTTTGTGACAACCCTCACCTCTGATTAGCGTTAATTGTGATTAAGCATGATAAGTAATTGATTAAGATGAAATCCTAAATTGTTGTGTGAGTGTGTTGTTTGGAATGCATTTCTATCTGTTTGTTACTGAATGATCTGTTCATGTTTTGATTTCGAACTGCGAATTGAAAGCCTTATCGGCGACCGATTCAGAAATTGATTAGTGTTATATGCCAATTAGGATTTATAGAATTTTATGGTAGGTTTAATTAAAATTCAATTTGGAATGATTAAATTAGAATAAATAATGTTAAATTACATTAGCTGGAGTTATTTACACCCTTGCCATTAGTAGGCCATTTGCTTGACCCTATACTTGTTTGGCACCATTCTTCATCCATCTTTTTGCCAAAACGTGAGAGAGAGAGAGAGAGAGAGAGAGAGAGAGAGAGAGAGAGAGAGAATTGGAAGAGGAATTGAGTTCATCTAGAGATTGGCTTGAAAATTTAGAGGAATTGAAGGAAAATTGCATATTTGGGCTACCACACTTGGAATTCAAGACTTAAGGTAGGAAATTCATTCCTTTGATTACGAATTTAAGTTGTTACATGCATTGTTCATGAAAGCTTCATTGAAATTATGTTCAATTGGTGATTAGAGTCAAGAATTAGCTCTAAGTGTTGATTTGAGAGTGAATTCATGCATGCATGTCCATATCATAGAATTTTGAGGTTGTCTTCATGAAATCCTTACATGCATGTCCATATTGTGGTTGTGCTCTAGAAATTCACCATGTTTTTGAGTTCAAGGTTGCATTTGATCATGCTTTGGAGCATTAGAGTTCATGGGAACTCATGCATGTTATGTTCTTGCATTGTTCTTCAAGTTTCATTAAAAATTGTGTTCAATTGTCACACATTTGGGCTTGATTTTATAAAATGATCTTTGAAACATGTTGTATTATGAGTTTCTAAGTGTTTTCCAGAAAATTGGCCCCAAAGATTGAGTTTTGGCATGTTTGATTCTCGGTTTGACCTTTGGAGGCAAATCTGGAAAACCCAAATTTTGGCTTCCACGCTCGAGCGACCACCTTTGTGTTCAGAGCTCCACTCGAGCGACGGAATGCTGGCTCGAGCGTAGATTGCAAGCTCTCAGGTTTTTGCGTGTGCAGACACATGCTCGAGCGACGAGACCTATGCTCGAGCGAGGAACTGTGTCTCACGCTCGAGCGAGCATCGAGCGAGCATCGAGCGGAGAATTTCAGCAACCAGTACTTTTTGCATTTTTGTAGACCACTCGAGCAAGGGAGTCTACGCTCGAGTGACCTTTCTATTTTGGTACGCTCGCTCGAGCAGAGAAAACCATGCTCGAGCGAGACCCCTGTTTTCAGCAAATTTCAAAAAGTGTTTTAAAGTACATTTTTGCATCCTCATTCCATCCGAAGCATTCCTAGGCCATGTTTAAGGCATCTTAATGAGGATAATGTTATAGAACCACACCAGGTCAAGTTAAGGGGCTAAGTTATTAATCCCAAGTGTGTAACTTAGTGTGTGTTCATTCTGC
The DNA here is from genome assembly GCA_036172215.1 of Camellia granthamiana. Lineage (NCBI taxonomy): Eukaryota > Viridiplantae > Streptophyta > Magnoliopsida > Ericales > Theaceae > Camellia > Camellia granthamiana. The sequence continues at coordinate 136,683,446 of CM069909.1, read as the reverse complement.
AACTGTGTAGGGTTGGCACCCGAGGACGCTGATTAGCCTGCCTATAGCCCAGTAATCTGTGAGTAATAATGCTGTAAAGATATGTTCAATTATAATTATTTTCTGAATGATCGACTGTATTGCTTTATGAAGGAACATTGTTTACTGAATGAATGTTTGTCCTATTTTATAAACTGTACTCGTGGCATCCATAGCAACTTACTGTTACTGTTACTACTACTTCTACTGTACTGTTACTGTTGCTGCTACTATCACAGAGATCTCTGTTAGTTCCAATGTTTGGAACCAATACTGTATACTATTTCGATGGCCATCAACTGACTGTTCGGTCTATTAAGACCTACTGTACTGTCTTGCTATTGGGTGTACCACATATGATTGCTATGATTCAATTGTATACTGTTTCGATGGCCATCAACTGACTGTTCGGTCTATTAAGACCTACTGTATTGTCTTGCTATTGGGTGTACCACGTATGATTGCTATGATTCCTAATTGACTGATATGGCATGAAATATGAGCCACTGATTGAATAACTGATCTACTGATGCAAATGACTGTTTTAATCACTAAAAGGACATTCATTCTTAACCCCTTTACACAGTTGTTATTCACTGGGCTTTAGCTCACAGTTTATATATGTATGTAGGTGGCCAGGCATCGGACCGAAGCTAGAAGCATCGAGTTAAGCTCATGTTTTGTCAAGCTAACCATTGTGCCTCACTTCGAGGTTCCAAGTCCGTTCTAGCCAAGGCTGTTTTGGGGTGTTTCAGATTCAACCTTTTGTCCCTGTTTGTAAGGAATGTTTAAGACTTTTGACTGTACAGTTATGGTAAAGGGATTGGATCCCTAACCTGTATGCTATGTGTATCCGTTATGTACATATGTTTATGGTTATGAATGTAGACTAGTCTATAAAAGTCTTTTTCCTTTCAGATTTTCACAGCTCATTGGACATCTTTTATTTACCGTTTGGCCTCCGCCAGCCCCTTACTCTGTATTATTGTCATTACTGTTAAGTAGGCCTTTGGTAATCACAGATTACTGGCCGGTTACGATGCTAAACACTTAGGGGCGGGTTTGGGTCATGACAGAGTGGTATCAGAGCACAAGTTATAGCACACACACGTGTCCAAATGAGCTATAGGATGTCCTAGAAAAGTAATTAGGGCATCGCATGAACATAAGAAAGTGTGTGTGGCCATGATATGAATATATGTGCTAATGTGCTAATCTGCTAACGTGCTGAAGTAAGCAATTTCCTATGTTTATTATTACCATATTGCATATAGTGAAATGGAGAATGCAAGAAATGCCGATGAATCTGAATCATCAGAGGCAAGAATGACGAGGTTAGAAAGAATGGTTGAACTGTTGACTGAGGCTCTAAGACAACAACAGAACCAACAGCCCCCCACCTCCTCCAGTACGGCCAGAACCGAATATCAATGATGATGTAATTGCTTTGACATAGAAGTTCAACAAAATGAAGCCACAAACATTCCAAGGAGGTCTTGAGCCACTAAAGGCCGAAGCATGGGTTTTAGAAACCGAAAAGTTATTTGAAGTGTTTCCGTGTTCTGAGGCACACAAAGTGTTACTGGCTACGTTTACTTTACAAGAAGAAGCTAGATGGTGGTGGATGCTTATACGTGATACTAATAATGCTATGACTTGGGCTCAGTTTAAAGAGGCCTTTTATGAGAAATATTTTCCCCAATGTGTCCGCGACCGCAAGGTGATTGAATTTGAACAATTGAAGCAAGGTACTATGTTAGTAGCAAAATATGAATCTAAGTTCACTGAACTCGCCCGGTATGCACCACACATGGTTGGTACTGATTATAAAAAGGCCAGAAAGTTTGAAGGTGGGCTTAATGTAGAAATACTTGATCGAATCAACGTTTTGAAACTACTCAAATATATGGATGTCCTTGACTGAGCAATTATGGCCGAGGCAAATGTCATTGCATTGCAACAGATTAAGACACCGGTGATCGAATGGCGGGGTAAGAGACGAGGCTTCAATTTCAAAAAGGACCGAAATCACTCATTGAATAAAAAGCAAAATACAGGGTCAACAAGCAGCTCTAGTCAGGGAAACAGTTCCATACCACCTTGCTCCGAATGTGGCAAAGGATATAAGGGGGTTTGCTACAAAATTTATGGGGCATGTTACAGGTGTGGCAAGGTGGGTCACATGGTCAAAGATTGCCCTTCCATGTCTCAAGGCAATAGTAAGGCTACAGCTAGTGCCGCAGCATCAATTGTTACACCAAAACCCAATCCCAAAGCTACTGGAAATGAGCCTTTAAGGCATGGCCGAGTGTTTGCACTTGTACCGGGAGACTTACAGAACACCAAGACAATTGTGTCAAATATACTCTCAATTTGTGCTCAAAATGCTTATATTCTGATTGATTCAGGGTCTACACATTCGTTTGTCTCGTATGCTTTTTCATGAAAATTAAATAGACCACTAGAACCCATGAACTATTTGTTGGCTGTATCTTCACCTGCTAGGGGATCCATGACTTGTGCTTATGTGTATCCTGCATGTGAGATTGTTATTGGGGATGTACTTCTGTATGTTGATTTACTGCCTTTGAATATTGATCATTTCGATGTAATTTTGGGAATGGATTGGTTAAAAAAATATCATGCTTCCATAGACTGTGTAATGAAACAAGTTGTTTTCCGTCCACTTGGATTGCCTGAATTTGTATTTAACGGAGTTGGTGTAGTATTTCCCCTATATCTGATTTCGTCCATGAAAGCATTCAAATTAATTAAAAAGGGTTGTGAAGGGTATTTATGTTGCATATTGACTGTACCTGTTGATACTAAAGCTAATATGGACAGTATTCCTATAGTCAGAGAATTCCCAGATGTTTTTCCAGATGTCTTGCCAGGAGATTTGATTGATAGAGAGATTGAGTTCACCATTGAAGTGTTACTAAGTACACAACCAATTTCCAAAGCTCCGTACAGAATGGCACCTACTGAATTGAAAGAATTGAAAATACAACTGCAAGATTTGTTGGATAAGAAGTTCATCAGGCCCAGTACTTCACCGTGGGGCGCGCCAGTTTTATTTGTGAAAAAGAAGGACGGCTCACTAAGACTCTGCAGTGACTACCTCGAATTGAACAAGGTGACAGTGAAAAACAAGTACCCATTGCCTCGTATTGATGATTTATTTGACCAATTACAAGGTGCTCAGGTTTTATGATTGCTATGATTCCTAATTGACTGATATGGCGTGAAATATGAGCCACTGATTGAATAACTGATCTACTGATGCAAATGACTGTTTTAATCACTGAAAGGACATTCATTCTTAACCCCTTTACACAGTTGTTATTCACTGGGCTTTAGCTCACAGTTTATATATGTATGTAGGTGGCCAGGCACTGGGCCGAAGCTAGAAGCGTCGAGTTAAGCTCATGTTTTGTCAAGCCAACCATTGTGCCTCACTTCGAAGTTCCAAGTCCTTTCTAGCCAAGGCTGTTTTGGGGTGTTTCAGATTCACCCTTTTGTCCCTGTTTTGTAATGAATGTTTAAGACTTTTGACTGTACAGTTATGGTAAAGGGATTGGATCCCTAACCTGTATGCTATGTGTATCCGTTATGTACATATGTTTATGGTTATGAATGTGGACTAATCTATAAAAGTCTTTTTCCTTTCAAATTTTCACAGCTCATTAGACATCTTTTATTTACTGTTTGGCTTCCGCCAGCCCCTTACTCTGTATTATTGTCATTACTGTTAAGCAGGCCTTTGGTAATCACGAATTACTGGCCGATTATGATGCTAAACACTTAGGGGCGGGTTTGGGTCGTGACAATGTTATTATGGATCTTTGCGTAGATTAATTAATATGGAATGTTTACCTAAATTTGACATTGATTTAATGTGAAATTTGTGCTAAGACAAAATTATCCAAAACTCCTTTTCATACAATTGAAAGAAGTACGGAACCACTTGAATTAATTCATAGTGACATTTGTGATTTTAAATCAATTCAAACTAGAGGTGGGAAAAAATATTTTATCACTTTTATAAATGACTATACTAGATATAGTTATATTTATTTAATTCGAACCAATGATGAAGCTTTGGAAACTTTCATTCAATATAAGAATGAAGTTAAAAATCAACTTGGTAAGAAAATTAAAAAACTTAGATGTGATAGAGGTGGTTAATATGAATCACCTTTTAGTGAGTTTTGTAAAGAACATGGAATAATTCATCAAACCACCACTCCTTACTCACCTCAGCAAAATGGAATTGCTGAAAAGAAAAATAGGACTTTAAAAGAAATGATGAATGCCATGTTAATAAGTTCTGGATTACCTCAGAACTTGTGGAGGGAAGTAATACTTTCTGCTAATTATATTCTAAATAAAGTACCCCGAAAGAAAATGAATTAAACACTTTATGAAATGTGGTATAGGAGAGTACCATCCTACAAATACTTAAAAGTGTGGGGGTGCTTGGCTAAAGTGGCTATTCCTAGTCCTAAAAAGGCTAAGATAGGTCCTAAAACTGTTGATTGCATTTTCATTAGTTATGCCATGACTAGTAGTGCATATCGATTTTTGATTCATAAGTCAAAGCATTCCGAAATACATGTAAATACTATAATTGAATCTTGGAATGCGCCTTTCTTTGAACATATGTTTCCAAATAAAACTGGACAAGAGACTAATACTAACAAAAGATCTTTTGATGCTATTACTAGTTATGATCAAGAACAAGAACAAGAACAAGAGCAAGAGATAGATCAAAATGAAGAAGATGAACATAGGCGTAGTAAACGTGCTAGAACCTCAAAATCTTTTGGTCCAGATTTTCTAACTTTTTTGTTAGAAAATGAGCCTTTAACTTTCAAAGAAGCTATGTCCAGTTCTGAAGCTCCTTTATGGAAAGAGGCTATAAATAGTGAATTTGAATCCATATTGCAAAATCACACTTGGGAATTGGTGAATTTGCCACTAGGTTATAAACCTCTTGGGTACAAGTGGATTTTCAAGAGAAAAATGAAAGCGGATGGATCAATTGACAAATACAAAGCAAGACTTGTGGTCAAAGGTTTTAGACAAAAAGAAGGACTTGATTACTTTGACACATACTCACTGGTTACTGGAATAACATCCATTAGAATGCTAATTGCTATTGCATTGTCGTACAATCTAAAAATTCATCAAATGGATGTGACAACTGCTTTCTTAAATGGTGAGTTAGATGAAAAAATTTACATAGAATAACTAGAAAGATTTTCTATTCCAAGAAAAGAAAAAAAAAGAAAGTGTATAAATTGGTTAAATCATTATATGGTTTAAAACAAGCGCCAAAGCAATGGCATGAGAAATTTGACAAAGCAATGATGTCAAATGAATTCAAAATTAATGAATGTGACAAATGTGTTTATATTAAAAAATACAAGCAAGAAGCTATTATAAGGGTTCTTAGATATCTCCGATTTACTCATAACATTGAGCTAAATCATACTAGATATGCAGCAGTACTTAAAGGATATTGTGATGCAAACTGGATATCGGATACTAAAGACTCAAAATCCACCAGTGGATATGTCTTTACACTTGGTGGGGCGGCTGTATCTTGGAAATCTTCCAAATAGACTTGCATTGCTAAGTTTACTATGGAAACATAATTTATAGCTTTAGATAAAGCTGAAAAAACAGCAAAATGGCTTCGTCACTTCCTTGAAGATATTCCAATGTGGCCAAAACCGGTGCCTGCTATATGCATACATTGCGATAGTCAATCAGCAATAGGTAGAGCATAGAGTCATATGTATAACGGTAAGTCACGACATATTCGTCGTCGACATAACACCGTGAGACAACTACTCTCTAATGGAATTATTTCCATTGAATATGTGAAGTCTAAAGACAACATAGCGGATCCACTAACCAAAGGGTTAGCAAGAAAGTTAGTTGAAAATTCATCGAGGAGAATGGGACTTAAGCCTATTAAATAAGAGTTACCATAACAGCAACCCAACCTAGTTGACTAGAGCTCCCAAGATTTAGGTTCAAAGGGACAACCGAGTTATGTATGACTCAGAAGGATTACTGGGGAGTCAAACTCCTACCTATTTTTATAATGAAACAGTGATGTCTACAGTGTTTTAGGTTAAGTAATACTTTTAACGATTCTTATATCTAGGTATACCTAGTGGAGTATGGTAGGATACTTTTCATAAGAATCACCTATGTGAGTGTGAATTGGGCCGGTTCTATGAGATTTATGAAGGGCTACAATTCTCTAGAAGCACTTATGAAAGACCAGGTTGTTCAAGGCCAAAATGAACACAATAGTGAGAACTAAACTGTGTCTGGTAATATATTGTGTGAGTTCTATTGCCTTGATTTACACAAATGGCTGAACAGTTCAAGACATCATGTTCACTAGTTAGCTCGTAAATCCGATAGTGTCTCACAACGAAAGGTTCAAAGCCAAAAGCTACCTATCATTTGCAAAATATTTCCAATTTCTGTACTCTCTGTAATTAGATCATGTTATTGCATTTTCTCTCCGTCAAATTCCATTCATGTGGGGAATTGTTGGAATTTATGGTTTTTATAGGCTTTTTTTGGGCCAACTTTGAGCCCAAATTTGAGTGGGTCCCAAACATCTTTTGGGGTGGGTCCAAAGAGATGACGTGTTCCTTGCTGCATGGCAAGTTACACGGTGAAGACGGTTCATCAAAACCATAGGAACTTGACGTTTTTTCTGGTTTGTGGAATGGACAATTAAAGAGTAAAATGTAGGTTTTCTTGAAATAGGTTGTCCCACATTGAAACTTAAAGAGAATATGTGTGCATATAAATTCTAGGTGGCAACACTAGGGTTGGTCTCCAAGGGCCACCCCAAGTTTGTAAAAGGGAGGAGTTATAGACAAAGTGAGCCTTGGCTCAAACCACCACACATGCGCGCGTCGCCGTCCGTGCCGAGCCGAGCCAGGTTCGGATACGAGGTACAGATTGTGGGTTGGGTTCTAACATTATTTTTTTTGACAACATTTATTTGAATTTTTTCAAATTCTTGCAGAAAAATTATTTGAATTTTTTAACGAAATTAATTTATATTTTGCGCCAATATTTTCTGTCCAAACAGAACCTTTAACTAATCCAATTTCCAGTGGTCGAGCAAGTTCAAACAGGTTACAGTTGTACCAAACAGATTCGGTTTTCCAGACAGATTCAAAATTGAGTTCAAACAGTTTTGCATTTGTTCAGTTTAAATTCCATATCTGTTCAAGTTGTTTGCACCTGTTCAATTCAAAAACCTACCTGTTCGGATCTATCCAACAGCTACCAATTTACCTATAAATTCATATTCATTTTCTGTAAAATATTAAGAAATTTACCTATAAAATATTAAGAAATTTAGTTTTATAAATACCATCTATCTGTCCAAAATTTTATTTGTCTGTTCAATTTTTTGAAACTATCTTTTTTTAATTATTTTAACCTATCTTTCTCAATATTTTTAACATATTTGTTTAATTTTTTTAACCTATCTATCCAAATTATTTTAGCATATCTGTTCGAATATTTTTAAACAATATGTCCAAATTATTTTTATACTTTTAATCTACATGTCTAATATTTTTATACTTTTATCTATATGTCCAAATTGTTTTAGTATTTTTAATCTATCTATCTAAATTATTTTAATATTTTTAACCTATCTGTCTAAATTATTTTAAGGGGTAATTACTCACACATCCTATTATAAGGACCTGAGTACCATTAAGTCCCACAAGTGTTTGTATAGATAAAATGTCCAACAAGTGTTAGTGATGTTTTTCTAACTCCATTGCTAAAAAAAGACAATTAGTGATATTTTTTTTTTGACAAACTTTTTAATTGTCGCTAAAAACTAATAATTAGTGATGTTTCTCTGTAACAAATTTTTCAATTTTCATCAAAAACTAACAATTAATAACACTTTGTTTTTCCTATCAAAACGTCGCTAAAAAAATAAAATTTTGTGGTAACAATTAAAAGTAAACAGGACTTTTTGATGCACCAAAAAGTGAAGATGACTTATTGGTACACACATCTTCCTAACAATACTTTTTCAGTCAGTTCCCCTTATCTATCTGTCCTAATAATTTTCCTTATTTATCCAAATTGAATCTATTTGTCCTAGTATTTTTGCTTATTTCTCTAAATTATTTTAACTTATTTGTCTCATAATTTGGACAAATAGACATGTCAAATTGAAAAGATGGTAATATTAATTTTGAAAGAGATAATAGACCGATCAGTGTCTGGAATTGCTCAACAATGAGAAGCCTAGCTCCTTTGTATTCAAATAAGAAAAACATCAAAGTGTACCAAATGATACATTGAGGGCGCATATTTGGACCATGATACATGCCTTTCAACAAAGGAATGCCCATTACAAGAGTATTAGGAAGTGTGGAGAGAGAAAACAGAGTGATGGCCCATTCAAGACAACCTCCGTTTCGTATTTTAGAACTTGATTAACATTACCATATCTATCATTATTGTTCATTTTCATAAATAGAAACTAGCAACAAACCTGTGCTATGCACGGAGTAAAAATTTTATATTTTTTTTAAATACAAAATATTATAAAATAATTTTTTTTTACCATATTTATTTGAAATCTAAAAAGCAATTTCTATTAAAATAAAAATAGTTCAATAATTTTAAACTAACTATTAAAATTTAATTGTTAAAAAAAATCAAATTGTAAGGACTATTATATTCTAAACCCTAAAAACCCTTTTTAACAAATGCTTGAGTTTAAGCTCCAAAACACACACACAGTTTTTTACTGTTCATTTTTTTATAAATGTTTTGAACAAAATGTAAATAGGCAGAATGTTACAAACAAATTATTTCAAAAAATATTGTTTAGTTCAAAATCACAAAAAAATAAAATAATAATAATAATAATAATAATAATAATAATAATAATAATAATAATAAGTGATTAAAGAAAACTTAGATGAACCAAAATAATAATTTTGTAACATTTGCACTTACAAGAATTAATGTTAAGATAGTAATTTCAAATAATGATTCTTGTTTTTCTATCTTTAGTAAAAAAAAATTCATGTTTCACTAATTTTTTTTTAAAAAAAATTTTAAATACAGTTAATCTAAATGCACCTAAAAAGTAAAATTTGTGAAGAAAACTGAAAAACAAAAATCATTAAAAATAAAAAGATCAAAATTAAAAACAAAAAAATGATACATTTTTCGCAGTTTTTGTTTTACTAATTTTTTATTAATTTTCTTTCATAAATATCTTAGTTTGTAAATGTATTTCACCGAAATATTAAAAAAAAAATTATTGAAGACAAAAAAAAAAAAAACAAAACAAAACAAAAATTAAACCAAACAAATCTGATAGGTGTATTTCTAATAAAAATAAATAATTAATTATTAATAATTTTGTTACATATGTACTTTCTATACAAGAATTTAAAAAATAATTTTGAAAATTTTTCCATATCGTTTTTCTTAAATCATGTTACCATATGCAATATAATATTATTTGAAAATAATAAAAAAAAAATTTGGTATTGTTTGTAAATAATTCTTAATTTGAAAAAGGAAACCCTGCACCTACAAAAGTTAATTTTAAATAAAATTAATTTTAAATTAATCCATTAATAATTACTTTACAAATTTCCTTATAATGCTTCAACAGATTCATATGGAAATATTTTCAAAATTATATTTTAAATTTTGAAAAGATTTATGTGTAAGGTTTCCTTTTCCAAATTAAGATTTATTTGCAAATGGTACAATATATATGTATACACATTCAAATAATATTACATTTCAATTATGGCGGTCCATTATATATTTGAATAAATCACATCGAATATGGGCTATATATTCAAGGGAATTTTTTTTTTAAGGTCTCTGATATTAAGATTTTATAAGATAAATGATATATAATATTTTTATAATAATTGGGGTCCCTCAATATTTTCACTGAGAAAATTTGACTCAGAGAAATTTGTGCTCGACCCAGAGAAATTTCTATCCCGACCTAGAGAAATTTATATCTCGACACAGAGAAATTTCAATTTTCACAGAAAAATTTTTCTGATTTCACAGAGAAATTTCAAACTTTCTCTAATATGATCATAGAGGAATTTCATTGAGGGACTTAACTAATAAAAAAAAATATCTTTGATCTCTCTTACTACACAAAGTTAGAGATAGATGTTTCACTAGTTTTCCTTAGAAAAATGCTTGGTGGCCCGAATGGCTTGAATGTATCAAAACGAGGTCGATTTATCCCCAAAACGACGTCGTTTAGATATTCGAATCATTCGAGCGATGAATTTTTGAGCCACCAAGTATTACTGTTTTCGTTATATTGAACACATGCAAAATTAAATTATTTAAAAAAAATTATTTTGGCTTATTAATTTTGCACAATTTTGCTATACGTAAAATCATGATTGATTTTTAAAATTTGTTAGAGGACTTTTTGCCCCTCATGTATAACTTGCTGCAAGTAAATAAATTTAAGCATTTAAACGTATCTATGAATGCAGGTATAGCCTCAAAAAAAAAAAAAAAAAAAACATCAGCAACATGTTATAATAAGAACAATTCAAATGCTTATTGTTAAAAAGAAACATAGATACAAAATTTATTTTTGCTTTTTATGAATCGTTACAAAAAAAACCTTCTATTGAATCGTTATATTCTTTACATATTGAATCGTTACAAACCTTCTATCATATTTATCTAAAAAAATTGAAAACAACCCAAAATATCAACTTTTTTAATAGAGTACTTTAGCCAATAGTAAATACTCTAGCAGAGAACATATCTTGCTAATAGAAATTTATCAAATGATAAATGATTTTGGAGCCGATCTACACTTTAGATTTGTTGATGTTGTTCTCCCGCTCCACCTTATAACTATCACCTACTCCTAAACTATACCACACGTAGCCATGAATTTTAAAGAAAAAATTGGAACATAATCAATTAGAAAATAATAAATATTAACTAATCTTTAATATCTTTAGCAAAAAAGTTTAAAAGTGTTGCAATGATCTATCGCATGAAATAATATTTTGAGTAAGAAGTAATTTTATATAGTGTGAAAAAAAATGTTGGTGGTTGTGTAACAACTAAGATTTTGTGTAGAGAGAATAAATTGGAGAAAAAAAGATGAGGAATAAAGAATTTTAATCTCTCTTTTTGAATTTTTGTAAGAGACAATGGGTTTGAACAAGTCAGGAAAGATTTTCTTTCAACTTCCTTTTGGAAAACATAAATCATGAAATAATTAGTATTTTTATAATTACATTAAAGTGTTAGCCAATAGTATTTTTTAAAATTATTTTTTATATTCAAAAAATTAGTTAGAAGTTTTGAAACTCTTATAAGACTCTTTACGAAAAGTTACTTTGCTATAATATATAGTATAGATGCAGAAACTACAACATTAACTTAAAAAAACAATGAAAATTCTCTCTTGTATATATATGATGCACCAATAATTACAAATAATCAAAATATCCTCAGGCTTACAAATACATTAAAAAAGAAAAAGAAAAAGTATAACTCTTATTACAAAAGAAACATATCATTTAATTTACAAGAAAACGGTCCTATGACCAAACGATAGTACTCTATGCACCAATTAGTGTACTAACTAGTATACCAATATTAGTTATAATATTATTATGTTATGACATTATTATTGATCCTATTCATTTTACAAATTACAAATACCAAAAATATTTACTAGTTAGTACACTAATTAGTACATATAACATTATTCATGACCAAAACGACGAGAAAGAGAGAGAGAGAGAGAGAGAGAGAGAGCTTCTCCAGCTCGACTTTCAAAGCTTGTGTCTAAAAAAGTTCAACAATGTGGAATGAACATATAATCTACTAAAATTTCAATAATTTTAATTAATATAATTCTATACATCTATATATATATGATCATGATACTCCACATAATACATATATAAATAATGTCGCACTTTCATTGTACAAAATAACATACATAATAAATGGCCTGCCAGTCAGAAAAAGCTACAAAATAACATACATAAAATAACATACAAAATAACATAGTAGTCTGCCATCTAAAAGAAGTGGCCTGCCAGTCAGAAAAAGTGGCCTGCCGGCCAGAAAAAGGTTGGTTCCTCCTGCTGTAACAGAAAGCACATAGAGCACAAACAGGGTATTCTCAAGGCATGTTTGTACACCTTACCCCTCCTTATCATCAAACAGCTTAAAGGAGTGGCAAGCTCAATTCGCAAGCCATCAATTGATGCAATTTCATTGCATGATGACCTATGAACCAAGGTGTACAATTTCAATAAATGGATAACAAAAGACCAACAAAACCTCCTCCCTATCATGGATTGATCAAAAGAAGGGCTTGACATTGATTCTTGAACCGTTTACATCACTAACAAGTATGAAACGACTCAACACTCAATGGGTTCAATTAACATCCGATTTAACCCCAAATTGCTTTATTATCTTGGTCCATTTTATCTCCAATTTTATTGCTTCATTTTAATTACCTTCTATTCCTTAATTCATTTAGTATAAAAATGAAGATTAAGTCCTCCAATGGAAAGAAGTGTCAAACAAAGGGTTGTTTTAGGCATGAGAGAGATGTCATGCCATTGGTAATGAATTTCCAAAGGGATTAAACCATTAAGTACAATAACCTTAATCTCATGCTTAAATAATCCACCGGTTGAAACAACTCTCAAAGAAAATGAAAAATCAAGAAATGAGGGAGGTTGCAGAGACGCTTAGACATGATCACAAGTATAGAAAGCAAGAAATAAATACTATTAACTCAAATAGATTGGTTGCTAAGGCCTAAACCACCAAGCCTATGAGGGCCATTACATTGCAAGCATGCTATACAAAGCATAAATGAAATAACCAGCCTAAAACAGTCCTAAAGTAAGTAAAAACAGTGCTGAAATTCATATGGAAAAGCTTGAAAAAGTTAGCTACAATATTGAGGAATTAAAACAAGTAAACAAGCACAAGGAGGAAAGGCTAACCCCTCTATTTTTGGGACCTCAAAACATGATTTTTAGCCTCTAAAAAACTCTGAAATTCAGTGGTAAAAAGTTGGAAAAAAGTTGAGGAAGAGATGGGAAACACAAGTGTAAAGGCTTGGGAGACAAGGTTCAAAGAAGGGTGGTACTCCTCTACCTTTAATAGCCTTAAACCACAAGCTTCAGCCCATAAAAATAGTTTAAAAACAGTTCAAAACCAGCAAGAAAAGATAAAAAAAACAAGTAGTGTAAAGATGCTCAAAATTATACCTCTTGAAGCAAGGTAACTCTTTTGTTAACAAACCCACAAGATCTCATTCTCAATGGTTGAAATTTGGACTCAATAATCTCAACAATGAGAGCTCTAATATTGGTTTAAGAAATGTAGAGAGAGAGTGTATAGGTTGTAAGATAGAGATAGAGAGAGAATTTTAAGTTTTGGTCCCTTTGGAATTTTTTGTAACCTAAAACCAAGAGGGTTGGCCTGGTATATATCGAAAAACAGTCTCTCAAGTTGAAAATATCAGCATAGGAATAGCTGGAGCTTTTGGGGGACAGCTGGCAACAAATATCTAGGTTTTACACAAGTGGCCGGCAGGCTAGACGTAGTAGCCGACCACTAATAGTGGGTGGCTGTCCACAAATATTGGGCTGCCGACCACAAAAATTTGCTTCCAGACCCAACTTCAAATGGGAATATCTCCTTCTTCCGAACTCATTTTTAGGTCATTCTTGAGTCTAAATTGAAGCCTCGGAAGTCTACTTTCCAATGGTGGTATCCTCACATCTAAAATCTAAGTTTTCCAAGGGATATGCCTATTTTAGTGAAGATTGTTCATTTCTATCTTAATCGGATTGATGCCTAACCTCAAATGGCCATATCTCCCTTATCTGAACTCGACTTTAGGAGATTCTTGAGTCTAAATTGAAGCCCCAAAAGTCTAATTTCCAATGGTGGTGGCCTCACAACTAAAGTCTAAGTGTACAATATTCTTATTTTAGTGAAGGCTGCTTAGTTCTTTCTCAACAGTTTCATGCTCAACTATTTACCCAACTAGTTTTCTTCCATCCTCTCCTATTCTCTTAAACTCCAAACCTATCAATAAGATGTTTTTAAAAGATTTTTCAAAGAGTTCACCTCCCTTTAATTTATTTCCACTTTGTCCTTACTCGGTTTACCGAAAAGTGCAATTTTTAACAAAATGCGAGCATCGGAACATCGTAGAAACATTTTTAAAAATATTTTGACAGAGAGGGTTTTAAGATGTAAAATAGTTTTGGTCTAAAATGGGGTGTAAGGTTGGGATTTGGAAGCTCTTCTTGCTGAAGAAATCAAACGTTTGTACAGCGTATCTTTCATCATCGAGTGATAACCTGAGGTGCCCAAGTCTTGAGGGCAATCAAAAATGGGGTGTCTACAGTTGCCCCTCTTTGACAGAGCTCGAAATCATGAAATGACGTGAGTGAATGTCAAAGCCCAAAGACGACCCATTTTGACAAGGTCGTAAGCCTTGGGCAAACAAACAAAATGCAGATGCAATTGGTTGAACCCAGGGGTTGCTTACGCATCCCATTGCAAGAAATCAAACTAGCGTAGTTTAGGGATAGAATGCAAATGATGTACAATGTAATGAAATAATACAGATGATATGCAGTGCAATGCAATAATATAATCAAACCACAAGCAGTGCTTACCACACAATTATCATAAAGGAATGGAGATGCAAATTAAATTACGTTTTATATAGAAAAGAAGTGGGCACAGCCAAACGATGCCTAACACAGGTTACGTGCCTACATCCTCAATACTAGCCTCAGCGCAACATGGATGCTTACACATAAAAGAACCATGTTTTAACGTGAAAGGGGTGCGAGCACATGCAAAACTATGTTTTTCGTAGAAAGAGTACAGGTAATTAGGTGGTATGATATAAGTGAGGAATGATCTACTGGGGAAAGATAATGATCTTAAATGTTGAATACAACAAGACAAAGTACAATGCAATGGATATAATGGATACAGTGAATAAGGCGTAGGCTGAACCAGATTTGACTTAGAAAAGGTATGGACACAAAACAAATCATGTCTAACACAGAAAAGGTATTGACATCCTCAATACTGGCCTTAGCGCAGTATGGGTACTTACACATGACAGAACCATGTTTCAAAGAGGGAAATGTATGAGCACATGCCAAACTGAGTTTAACATGGAAAGGATGCAGGTGATAAAATGGTATGATGTAATAAATGCAATAGATAGTGTAGTAGATGAATAGGGTGACATACTCTAACCACACTAGAATCGTGAGAGGAGGAAGAACAAATTCTGAACACGCTGAAATTGTGTGAGAAAGGGAACACTCTAAACAAGTTGAAATCGCGAGAAGATGAAGAATAAATCCTAAACACGTTGAAATCGTGCGAGAAAAAGAACACCCTAACCATGCTGAAATCGTGAGAACAGGAAGAATAAATCCCAAACAAGCTGAAATCGTGTGAGGAAACGAACATTATAACCACGCTGAAATCGTGACAAGAAGAACAATAAATCCCAAACACGCTGAAATCGTGTGAGGAAATGAACACTCTAACCATGCTGAAATCATGAGAAGAGGAAGGAAGAAAAAAAATCTCTTAGGGTCACGTTCCACGCATCCTAAGACGAATTCCAAACACGTTGAAATCGTGTGAGGAAAAGAATACTCTAACCACGTTGAAATCGTGAGAAGAGGAATAATAAATCCCAAACACATTGAAATCGTATGAGAAAGGGAACACTCTAACTATACTGAAATCGTGAGAAGAAGAAGGAAGAAAATAGCTCAGGGTCGCGTTCCACACGTCCTGAGAAAGATTCCAAACACGCTGAAATCGTGTGAGGAAGAGAACACTCAAACCGCGCTAAAATCATGAGAAGAGGTCCTAAAATGATGCGATCGATGCACAAAGTATGATGAATTTGTGCGATAGATGCACGTGATATGTGATGAGATTTGTGCAATACATGCATAGGAAATGCAGTAAACAAACAGAGTGGCATTTTAGAAAGTACCTCATGGGGTGAGTGGCGATCAACCGCTCTACTCTGGTGGGAATCTCCCTTGTGTTCTTTAAACTCTTACCTTCAACTCACAGTTCAAAAGGCCCTCAAATGCTGACAAGGGATAACACCTATATGTAGAAGCCACATATGTCGCTTTTCTTCCTGATCACATTCACAACTTTCCCTATTCTTCAACAAGGTGATAGACTAGATTGGTTTAGTATCCATAATTGAAGAGCATACACATTACCTTAACCTATGAGGTTGCCATACAGATTTCAAGCCAGGGATACACCAGTGGGTATTTAAACCAGACTTTAGTCTTGGAAATTCCAAACCTTTGTGTTCTAGGCATCGCCATTCGAACTCTAGTTTCCATCGTCGTAGTTGGTCTCCTAGGAACTCATTGCAAACACAACCAGGACGCCTCTGGTGGGGAATGGTGTTTAGGGAGAGCACTTTGATCGCCATTTGGACTTGAAGCAGGCTTGAGCTTGAGGTCGAGGTATACTCATGCTCTAGAGAAATGACAAGGCCTGAAAATGTGCCTTTGGAATACAATCCCGGACATGCCGAAGTTGAAACAAACTTAGATGCTCCAAATTTTCCATTTTTTTTTTGTTTTTGTTTTTGTTTTTGTTTCTTTCTTTCTTTTGCTTTGTAGTCCAGAACCTATCTAGCTTTAGATAGATCCTTATTTGATTGCTTTCTCTTTTGATCGGGGTTGGACCCTGCAGTTTATGAAAGAAAGAATCATGTTTTGCACATCATGTTGGGAATGACACAACATTCTGAGCACAAAACAATTTATTTTCTTAAACTTGGAACTGAACTGGTTATTGAGCCTACGATTGACCACAGTACACCACGACTCAACAAAGGGAAAAAAAGAAGTAAAAACAATCTAAACATGTCTATTTACACTCAAAACAAGAATCGAGACAAACAAAAACAACAAACATAACACTGGGATGTTTGCCACTGGTGGGAGACCTCTCAGTTCACGAGGAGCCCACTGTTTCTTCAGGTATTGTTTCCCACCCTTTCTCATTTGTGATTTTCACATCACTTTGGCACTCAATCTCTATTTTCTCTAAAAAGCCCTTTCCTTACTTTTTCTCTCAGCGCACATCTTTCTATTCTTTAATCTTTCTTATTTTTTTATCCCTTCCTAGGTTTGGTTGATGGATAAGCTGGAAGTTTTGGACCTTATGAGGGGGGTCGAATATCCAGTTATTTCTAGTTTGTGCTTCGTATTTGGTTTGATACCTCACTGCTTGGAGGATGAGAGAGTTTTTGGCCTTTGTTGTTAGCTTCAGTTGTGCCCTTTCTAGCGAGTACGTTGACAATGGGGAAAAGACAGAAAAATTGACTCGATTGTGCCCCTAGTTCATCATTTTGACCATTTTTTTTTTTGGCTTTCTGCTAAAACAATTTTGACCAACATAAGGGTTAGATTAACATGCTTGTTTGACTTTCTACTTTGAAATCATGGAAGTTAGGCTATGAGCACTGAAAAATTTCCTTTTTGGGTCTAAGAAAAGGTCCAGTTTTGGAAAAAAGGAATAATTTTTAAGAAAATTAGTCTGCTTTACTAAAAATCCTCAAAACTGTTTTTTGCAAATGGCCACTGCTCAACCAACGTGGAATTAACTCTTGAGATCCGCAACCTCAGATCTGAACTTGAATTGCTTTGTCACCGAATCTCCTAACAGAATAGGACAATCGATTTTGAATGAAGATGAGCACGAAGATGAGCCAATTTGCACATGGATAGGATAGCCAAGTTGAATAAGGATAAGCCAACCAACATAGATGAGACAAGCAGGTTGAAAATGGTTGGGGCCGAACTTCAGGATGAAGTTGTCTACATATCCCAAAGATGGGAATAAGGCCTTACATAGTTTCCGGGATTAAGGTGTACCCGGGTATTAACACTCTCCTTTTGCGCTCTAACTTTTGTCAAGGTTGCCCTTTCAGGTTTTCAACCTTGCGAGCTCTAATTTTTTCTTTTCATTTTTCTTTCTTCTTCTTCTTCTTTTTCTTTGCTTTTTGATTTGTTTCCATTTTTTCTTCTTTTTTCTCTTTTTTTTTTCATTTTTGTTTTTTTGTTATTTTTCTTTTAATTTTTCTTGCTCCAACTTTTGCCTGGGTCGTCTTTTCAGGTTTTCGGCCCAGCCAGTCTCTCAAGGATAGAAAAGTTTAATTTGTCCATGTTAATCAGTCAGAAGATCTCTAAGCCATCTGAATCTACGAGAATGGTTGTTGTCCCTGACTAAATAGTCTTGATGATGTAAGAGACCATCCAATTGGATTTGAATTTGCCCCTAGTGTTGTGGGTAGAAACTCGATTGTCCTTTCCACAAAAATTTTCTTCTCTCAGATTCTGGGATTTGGCTTTCTTGCCGATCTCCATTGGTTTAAGAAATGACCTAATTTTGAATCTTTGATCACATCTGACATTTTTTTTTCCCTAGTTCAAGGGATGTTCCTCATCCAGCTATGCAAGTTTTCTTTAATGACATCTAACCTTCTTGCCCCTAGCTCAAGGGCTACTTCCAAGTCGGCCACGTAAGCCTCATATTGTGATTGATTGTCGAACATTCTGAATCAAAGTTCAAGGTTTGAAAGCAAAGGGGTTGAGGCTCGAGGCCGAGAGTGATCTTATGCTGTACAATCTCAAGACCAATTCTAGGCATTCTTCATAGGACCATGCAAAACATTTTTTGAAATCTTTTAATAAAGCAACTAGTCACTCGTGCTCTTCTGAAGACAATGTAGAACCAATCTAGATCAAGCTAGGATCCTTCTCAGTACTCACATTAACAGACACGATCTCATTCATTAAGGGCTTAGCAGGCCTCTCTTCCTCTTAGTTGATCAAATTTTTGCAAATCCCGAGGAATTCTTCCCTCTTTGTTTTCATCACAGTGTTAGAAAACTTTTGAAAAACTTTGGTCAATGCAATGATTTAAAGGCACAGAGAAGTAGGTGAAAAGCATTGTCGTTTTATTCAGATCTTCTGGTGTAACTGGCTCAATGGTAGAATCAGACTCAAAAGAAAGAGTGTAAAACACAAACACAAAATAAGAAAGTGATGTCCAAGTTAACATCCCTGAAATCACCAAACTCCAACACAACAAGACTGACTCAATACTGTAGACACCTCATTTTTTACCGTCCTCAAGACTTGGACGTCACCGTTGGAACACTCGGTGATCATCCATGTTCATGTTCGTTTTGAGTTCCCGGAGGCCTCGGCGGCGCGCCTTGCCTCAGGATCTCTCAACTCGTTTGTTTTGTGTTTGGTTTTGCACCAAATACTTGTGTTTTTGCTTTGAGGGGCAGGGAATGGATTGTTGGCCATCCCCACACCCCACCGGCCTTCCCTTTACATCATCGGCCATTCATTGTTGCCACCGGCCATGGTTTCTTAATACCAATGGCCGGTCGGCACTTTATGTGGCCGGCCGGCACTTTGTTTGGCCGGTGACTTTTTTTGCTGGCCAGTGTGACCCTTTTGCACCCTTCAGGCATGGTGCATGCCAGCTGTGCTAGCTGGAATGCACCAACACTCTTCCCCGTGCATAGTGCGGTTGTTATGCACCTTTTGCACCCTTTTGGTCTAGCTTCTTGAGGAAGCTTGGACCTTCGTCTTAGCTTCCTCAAGAAGCTTGGCCAACTGTCCCAGCTTCCTCAGGAAGCCTTGCCCCTTTTGCCCCCTTTGACCTTTTTTAGTTTAGCTTCTTGGAGAAGCTTCAAAACATCTCCCTTGTCTATTTAAGGACCCCTCCTCCTCCATTGTCAAGGTTTGAACAAAAAAAACCAGAGACATACATATACATTCTCTCTCTATATCTTCCTCTCTCTCATCCTTTGTGTGTGTTTGGAGGCCTAAAAAGTGTGTTTTTGCCTTAGTTTTGCACTAAGACACACACCATTACACCATACTTCGACCTTGCGGGGCTTGGAGGGCTTGTTCTTGAGTTTTTGGACTGGTTTTGACCAAAGGAAGGTGGTTGATCTTGCTATTCTTCAAGAGTTCTTCAAGGGTAACAATCTTACTTTAGTTTCCCCAATCTTGCACTAGTTTTTTTATCTGTCTTGCATGCTGATTTAGGCTTTGTGTATAACTAAAAAAAGTCTTGTATTTTATGCTTAAGATTCTTCATTGATGTTGTTTTGGTGTTGGGGGTCGACCTCCCCCTCTTAGGCCTCTTTTGGTCTCTTTTTGTGCTCTTTTGGCAAGCTTTGGTTATTCTTGTGTATTGGTCTTCTCACCACTGAAATCCAGTGGATTTTCAGTAGTGAAGAAGGAGGTTTGAGGTCTTGTATAGGGGAGGGACACCCCTCTCCCCTTTGTGACTCATTTATCCATGTTTTTTGCTCAATATGGTAGCATGCATGCTTAGTTGTTTATGACTCCATTTTAGAGGCTTTTTGGGTGTTTTGGGTCGTATTATATCTCTGTTACATGTTAGTTTGTTGACCCTTAGCATGCATTTTGTACTTGCTTTGTGTTCCTTCATTTTGCCTAGAAATGTATCATGACATTTGACCACCATGCTCTCATGTTTTGACTTTACTTTGTGAAGTTCTTGGTCATATTTTTCCATGCTTGGGGTCTGTTAGGTGCTGGTTTGGTCATATTTGATATGCTTTATATGGCTCCTTAGCATTCTAGCATGTTGGCATTGGTTATGTGAATCATGAGCATGCTTGGGTTAGGTTGTTTAAGTGATTTGGGGTCATCTCACATGCCATTTCAGTCCCTAATTCATGCTTGTATGCCCGCACTTATCATCCCTTTCATGCCTTGAAGAATTGTTTTGTTGTGCCTTGAAAATGGGCCATTGTACATGCTTAAGTGTTTAAGTTTTGGGGCTGCCATATCAGTGGGTTTTGGGGGGGTCATTTTGCATATTGAAACTCTATTTTGTGTTGGAAAGTTCATGCCATGAGTGCTTGGGGTAGTTGTGGTAGAATGCCCCTTGTCTTGGACCTATTGGTGTGCATGTTTGCATAAGCATTGGCTCATCATTTTGGGCATTTTGGCCACTGTTTGGAGGGTGGACTGAGGTCTGCCCCTTTGTACTTTAGGTCCATCCTTGCATGATCATATTGCATTGCTTTGATTTCATGCTTGCCTAGTATCACAATTGCATGTTTGCGTATTGTTAGCTAGTTGTATTTCATGTCATAGTTTGCATGATGAGTTACATGGCATTACATCTTGTATGTTTGACACATCACATTGCTTATGTTGCATACTTGAGCCACCTTGCCTACATTGCATTGCATTGTTTGGTTTGGGGTGTCAAGCCAAACTTGAGGGGTGAAAAGTGTTCATACTCCAAGTGATGCAACACCTCTCAACCCTCGGTCGCCAAGAGCCTTGATCTCAACATGATAGGGTGTTAGCTTTCATTTGTGTGTTGCATGCATTTTACATTGAATGGCAAGCTTGACTTCTTAGGCCATCATGCCTAATTGGTGGCCTGAGGGTCGAGGGTCATGCTCCCTTGAGTTCATCGCATGATAGGGAGTGTGTACATGCACACATTGCTGTGAAATTTCCATGCCATACACTGTCTGTCCTTTGTTACTGTCAAAAACAGGGTTCTGCAGGAATTTATGGCCGGCCGGCCATATACAGTGCCGACCGGCCATCAATGGCTGGCCAGTGATTCAAGTTTTGGCCGATACTCCAATTACCATGGCCGGTGGCCTTTTGTTCTAGCCGGTGGCAATCCGGAGCACTCAGGGAGTAATTCAAAGCAGGTCTGGAAATTTGTATGATCCTCAGAGGGGCAGGGCAGTGTAAATAAAGGCAACAGTGCCATGGCAACGGGTTTCCGGGCAGTACGAGTCGAGCATGCATCATCCAAACATTTCGAAGGCGGGGCTATGGCCATTTTAATTTTGCATTTAATTTGTTAATTAATTAGGAGTTTTGTAATAATTAATTTAGTATTATTTATTCGGACTGTATTATTCTTTCGGTCCCTCCGTGTGAGGGCGTATTGTAATAAGTGTGTGTGGGTGTGTGTATGTCTTCCAATCCTACGTCTTTCTTCCCTTTTATTTATCCGCTTATGATGGTTAGACTAGGGCATATTTAAATTAGCATACCTTATGCTATGCATGCGTGCATCCATACATTTGTCTTACATGCACCGGGCTCGGTACATCATACTAACTGCACTTGTATTTCAATTCCAAGTTGAATACCTGTTAGTTGTAGCATTTCACATGCCATCTTTAGGATAGCCGAGCCTATTGTAGTTGCATCTTGCATGTGTTGCATTAGCCATCTTAACATGAACTAGGATCATGTATATGATTACTAACTAGCTTATGTTTTGGCTTGGAGTACTCAGTAAGCATTTATGCTTTAGCATACCGCATGCATGTGAGTGTTGCCATAATAGCATGATTACCATGAGGCTAGCTGCTTATGTGATATAACTGCTTAAATGCCTATGGATGGAGGTTGAATTACCTAAATTGGGATAATGCATTAAAACTGTGAGTTTTAAGCCCACTAGATAGTGGCAAAACCATCTTTTCTAAAGCCCACTTAAGGGTGGCAAAACCTACATTTTAGCCTACTCGCAAGTAGCAAATCACTTTCAAAACAAACATGAAATGTTTTGTTCCAATTTGGGCGATTTGGTCTATACTTGTTTGCTGTGCGCATAACATAGTAATTCTAGGCTAATAACCGGAATAAGGACATGTAATGTTTTCAAAACAAGATATCACGGTTAGTAGAGGCCCATCTTCGGATCGGGCGAGAGGGGGTGCTCATAGCTAACCTTCCCCAATCGTACCCAAGCTCCCGAGCCGAGGCAACTTTGGTGATGACGGACACATGGCCTTTGGCACCGAGTCAGGGTTTCCTAAATTTTCCCATAAAAAATATTTAGGTGGCGACTCTGTATCTGGCAAAGCAGTCCATGTTTGGCACTTCTTTTCTAAAAATCTATTTTCTCAAAACGATTTGCCGGATTTGGACTCTCTGGTTCAAGGTTAAGAACCATGACACAAATCGAGTCTGAACTGTGGGGTGAGGCCCTCACGCGGGGCGCGTCCACAAATACCCAAGTCCAAAAGTAAAATAAACAGCATTTTCAAAGTGCTAAAAAGTGTGTGCCATCCACTACATCTGGAGTAAAATGAGCGCCACCAGCAAGTGGTTCATCCCCGATCACATAGTCACATTATCCCCCAAGTTTATGGATCCAGTGCCTATAGACTTTGTAAGACCTGGTGTAGCGATGACCTTGTTGTCAATCAGACCTTGTATTTCATAGCAAAGATAAAAATAACTGTCAGTGTCATGACTGGATTGTTGATAGAAGGCATAGTACTTGTAGTTTTATACCTAGCTGGAAAGGGATTAGGGAGAGGCTGAGGGTTAAGGGGTTTGAGATAGCTTTGTCCTATGAGGATTTGGAGAGCTTTGGACAAGGTCATGTAAAGGGGATTGAAGGTGTGGTTATCAATCCTGATAGGATTGACAGAGGGGTTGGCAGGTGTTGACTAGGTTTGATGATCTCTTATAAGTGTAGGATTGGAGCTGAAATGGGTGTTTCTAGTATTGCATCCCTTTTCCTGGCTTGCCCCTTAATTCAAAATGCTCCCAACCTGAGTGACAAAAGTGTCATCCATAATTTTTTCAATAACTAAAAGCACTTGTTGCTTGCTCAGCCTTTTGCCTTTTAAAGCCTTACTAGCCCATTGAAGATGTTCATAAGGATTGATACTTGCCCCGGCCTTGCTCTTGTGACTTGCTTTAGCTTTGCCAAGGGATTGGGTGGCTATATTGAAGCGAGGCCCATTCATTGTTGACATGTCATTACCCAGACTTGAGATGGCTTGGGGTTGGCCCTTTCCAACTACAGCCCTCCCCAAGATTGGGGAGCCTTTTGGCATAAAATTTTTGGCATGTGATGTAGTCAATGAGAGAGCCAAGATCCCAAAGGCTAAATCTATCACAGTTCTCTGCAAATCTTTAATCATGCTCATCAGCTTAGAAGTAATGGGTTCGACCATTGGTGCCTACGGTGTATTTGATGGGGTTTGAGATGATTGGGGTTCAAGTGCATCCATTATACATAAGTACATGCTTTCTGAAATAAACACCTAAGGCTTGGATAAATAAGCTGGAGTGATGTATATGCTGGGGTTGTAGATAGATGACAATGTATGGATTAAGTTGAGGTGTGGAGGTAATGGGTTAGTGGTGGCCTGAGGTCTTTTTGGTAGAGCTATGATCTCTTTGTCAATAAGATCTTGAACCTTATGACAGAGGTGAATGCAATGGTTTGTATCGTGATCGTGTTATTGATGATAAGCACAGTATTTAGTAGGGTCACGTCTTGGTAGAAGAGGATTTGGAAGGGGTTCGGGTTCTAGGAACTCTAGGTGCCCTTTTTCTAATAGTGTTTTCAAGGCTTGAGAGAGACTCGTGTAAAGAGGATGCAAATTTAGGGCTTGGGACCGAGTTGTAGTGGTTGGTTTAGGACTGGTGACAGTGTTTACTTCTGAGCATTTTCCAGCTGTGCTACCGCTAGTAGTAGCATTGGAACTACGAACAACATTCTTCTTCAAAGGCTCATTATCTTCCACGACGATCCCTTGTCTGATGGCATCCTCGATTTGAACCCCCATTTCATGAAGCTCTGTAAAGGTACATAAAGGTAGAACAATCATCTTCTGCAATAACTTATCATGCAGATTTCGAACAACCATTCTTTTCTGATCCTTCTCGGAAGGTCTCGTGGTCATCATCGAGGCTTTGGCCCTCCATCTTGTCACAAACTCAGAGAAACCCTCCTTCGACTCTTGTCAAGTTGCCTCGAAATCACGACTTGTGACCTGAATTTGTGTATTGTAAGAGTGCTGAGCAATGAAAGCTTCGGCCATCTTCTCACAATTCTGTTTGGCAGAATCTTCCAACTTAGCGTACCAAATGGCCGCTATACCCGACATGGTGCGACCAAAGAGAGATAGCTTCTGTGGTCTAGTTAGGCCCATCGGCCGCAAGATATAAGAAAACAATTACAAGTGGACCATCAGATCCCCAGAGCCGTCAAAATAATCAATATATGGCATTTTAAACCGATTCGGCAATGTAACTGCAGAATCAGTATATCCATCCTCTATGCCGGGATGAAGTTAACCCCCAGCGCTCTCTTGAACAACTTCTCAAATTTGTTGACTTTGAGTGCAGTTGGATCAACTTCGAATTCGACAGGTGCCTCGGTTTGATAAACCGGTGCTTTAGAAGCTTGTACTGGGATTGGCTCTGTTGGATTGCCTTGGTTTTCTTGGACATTGGCAGTACTAGCAGTGGCACTGGGCACAGGGATAGCTGCAGTGGGTACATGTGATGTAGAGGCCACTGTTGGCTGCGGTTGCTGTTGCTGTAGCCTGGTTATAACCTCGGTCTGATGGGCTGTAACCTTGGCTTGATGGACTGCGCCATGCTGTAGTGTCTCAGTTGTCTGTTGCAAATGATGTATTAGTTCCTCCATACTAGCTGGGGGATACTGTGCCATTAGAATATGTGACTGGTCTTGTGTTGGGCTGGAAGTAGATGACTGTTCCAGAACTGGACTGGACACAGGTGAGCCGAGGGGTGACTGCTGTAGGAAGTGGACTGGTGAATTCTGTCTAATCCTTCTTTGTCTTGGAACCAGCGACAGTGAAGCAAACACTGGTTGCCCTTGAACTAGGTCACCGACCTTACAAAGTCTAGAGTACCCGGGGGATATCGGAGCCTTCTGAAGCTATGGTTCCAGGACTACCTAGCAAAAGAGAAAACAGACAGCACCTCAGCCCAATTTCACTAGAATAGATATGATCACAGCTGAATGAATATACTCCGCGCTACATTCTTCCCCACAAACCAATACCAACTATACCACTGATATGAAACACCCCAATACTGTTTTACTGCAAAGCACATACCAGGTAAAGAGAGACAAAACACCCCTATGAGGGGGTTAGGGTTACCCTGTCCTAGCTTTGGCATCATCTAGTGTTTCACTACTTCAATCAAGTGGTTTCACGCAATCCTGCATATGAGAGAGTATCCTGTCCTAAGTTGGAACAGCCATTATGGCTTCTCTATATGCAACTAGGCCGAATGGTCAAAAGGGTACCTCAGCAAGACTACCTAATATACCTCGCATACCTAACATCAAGAAGTGAAAGGAGGATCAAACGGTACAGTGGTAGTCCAGATCCAAGGGTTGTACTCCCAACATGGTAGAGCCTAGGAATAGCAAATGGCAAACACAGTCACTTAGGTGCACCAATGCAAAGAACATATAAATATAGATAAAATTTCACATCAAGAATTTCAAGTCAAGTTCTCTAAGTCCCCAGCGGAGTCGCCAGAAACTGTAGCTCGACTTTTCGTGCTCCTTTCGGATATGACTAGCCCTACATTTCAGACTCTAGTGGTTCTGAATTTGATCTCACAAGTGCAATGTGAAATAGATAAACACCAAAGAGTCCAAATCTAACAAATCTTTTGGAAAATCGATTTTGAATTAAAAATGCCAAAAAAAGACTACTTTGCCAGATACAGAGTCGCCACCTAAATATTTTTGAGAAATTTAGAAAACTCAAGACTTGTGCCGAAGGCCACGTGTCCATCATCACGAAGATTGTCTCGGCTCTGGAACTTAGGTACGAGAGTGGAAGGTCATGAATTGAGCACCCCACTCGCCCGATCAAAGATCAGCCTCTACTAATCATGATGTGAATCTTATTTATATTATATGCTCTTGTTCCGGTTATTAGGCTAACATTACTATGTGATGTGCACACAAGTATAGACTAATTTGCAAAAATTGGAACACTTTGATTCATGTTTGTTTTTGAAAATTGTTTCGAATATGTATCACTTGAAAAAGTGATCGCATATGTACATTACTCAAATTATTCCAATTCAAGCAATTAACCTTTATCCACAGGCATTCAAGCAATTATATCAATTAAGCACTTAGCCTCAGGGTAAGCATGCTAGACATGGCAACAATCACACTCGTGCAACATGCTAAAGGACAAAAATACTCACCTAGTACTCTGAGGCGAGCCAAAGGAAACAAAAGAGTTAGAAAACATGCATGCTCCTAACTAATGTAACATGACTAATGCAACACATGCAATGGTGTAACTAATAGGCTCGGCTACTTAACATGACATGTGAATCAATTTGATAGCATGTGGCAACACACGTATTCAAAGAAGTATTTAACTACAATGCGAATTAGAATGATGAGTCGAGCTCAATGCATGCAAGACAATGGATGCAAGGTATGAGAGATGCTAAACGAAATATGATGCTCTAAGCTAACCATCATAAGCAAGTAAATAAAATGGAGAAAGACGTGGGGTTGGAAGACATACACATTATTACAAGTTTGCCCTCGCGCAGGAGGGTCCGAATGAATGGACTAGTTAAGCTAATTACTACAAACTAACTAACTATTACAAACCGAATGGAATAAACTAACTACACTAGCTAATTATTACAACACTGAATTTAACTATTCTATGGAACTAACTAATTAATTAATTACAAATTAGAAATAACTAATTAATTACAACATGAATATAATCCAAAAGAAATAGTAGCTAAGTTAATTACTCTAACTACTCAGCCACGAGAAGCGAAGAATGCTCATGCATGCACGTGGATTTCCACCTGAAAAAGCCCACCATTCTGCTGCCAGCATGCCTCTGTTGCACAATTAGAACATCTTTTCACCTCAGCCTTTGCTTTGTTCTGTTCCAAAAAAGTTGCTACCCAATTTGACAAAAGTGGCCAGCAGGCCAGAAGTAATGGCCGGCCGGCCACAAATAGTAGCCTGTCGTCTAAAAGAAGGGGCCTGCCGGTCAGAAAAAGTGGCATGTTGGCCAGAAAAAGCTTGGTTCTTCCGGCTACAACAGAAAACACATAGAGCACAAACAGGGTATTCTCAGGGCATGTTTGTACACCTTACCCCTCCTTATCATCAAACAACTTAAAGGAGTGGTAAACTCAATTCACAAGCCATCAATCGACACAATTTCATTGCATGATGACCTATGAACTAAGGTGTACAATTTCAATAAATGGATAACAAAAGACCAACAAAACCTCTTGGCTATCATGGATTGATCAAGGGAAGGGGTTGACATTGATTCTTGAACTGTTTACGTCACTAACCAGTATGGAACGACTCAAGACTCAATGGGTTTAATTAACGTCCGATTGAACCCCAAATTGCTTTATTATCTTGGTCTATTTTATCCCCAATTTTATTACTTCATTTTACTTACCTTCCATTCCTTAATTTATTTAGTCCAAAAATGAAGACTAAGTCCTCCAATGAAAAGAAGTGTCAAACAAAGGGTTGTTTTAGCCGTGAGAGAGATGTCATGCCAATGGTAATGAACCCCCAAAGGGATTAAACCATTAAGAACAACAACCTTAATCTCATGCTTAAACAATCCATCGATTGAAACAACTCACAAAGAAAATGAAAAATCAAGAAATGAGGGAGGTTGCAAAGATGCTTAGAGGTGATCACAAGTATGGAAAGCCAGAAATAAATACTTATCAACTCAAATAGGTTGGTTGCTAAGGCCTAAACCACCAAGCCTATGAGGACCATTACACTACAAGGATGCAATATAAAGCATAAATGAAATAACCAGCCTAAAACAGTCCTAAAGTAAGCAAAGATAGTGCTGAAATTCATATAGAAAAGCTTGAAAAAGTTAGCTACAATATTGAGGAATTAAAGCTAGTGAACAGGCACAATGAGGAGAGGCTAACCCCTCCATTTTTGGGACCTCAAAACATGATTTTTAGCCTCTGAAAAACTCTGAAATTCAGTGGTAAAAAGTTGGAAAAAGTTGAGGAAGAGATTGGAAACACAAGTGTAAAGGCTTGGGAGACAAGGTTCAAAGAAGGGTAGTTAACCCCTCTACCTTTAATAGGCTTAAACCACAAACTTCAGCCTATAAAAACAATGTAAGAACAATTCAAAATCTGCAAAAAAAAGATAGAAAGCAAGTAGTGTAAAGATGCTCAAAATTATACCTTTTGAAGCAAGGTAACTCTTTTTTTAACAAACCCACAAGATCTCACTCTCAGGGGTTGAAATTTGGACTCAATAATCTCAACAAGGAGAGCTCCAATATTGGTTTAGGAAGTGTAGAGAGAGAGTGTATAGGTTACAAGATAGAGATAGAGAGAGAATTTCAAGTTTTGGTCCCTCTGGAATTTTTTGTAACCTAAAACCAAGAGGGTTGGCCTAGTATATAAAGAAAAATAGCCTCTCATGTCGGAAATATCTGTATAGGTTGCTGGAGCTTTTGAAGGGCAGTTGGCGACAAATATCTAGGTTTTACACAAGTGGCCTGCAGGCCAGAAGTAGTGGGCTGCCGGCCACTAATAGTGGGCGGCCGTCCATGAATAGTGGGCTGCTGGCCACAAAAATCTACTTCCAGGCCCGATTTCAAATAGGTATATCTCCTTCATTCGAACTTGGGTTTATGTCATTCTTGTGTCTAAATTGAAGCCCCAGAAATCTACTTTCCCATGGTGCATCCTCACATCTAAATTCTAAGTGTGCCAAGAGATATGCATATTTTAGTGAAGGTTGCTCATTTCTATCTTAATCGAATTGATGCCTAACCTCAAACGGGCATATCTCCCTCATCCGGACACGGCTTTAGGGGATTCTTGAGTCTAAATTGAAGCCCTGGAAGTGCACTTTCCAATGGTAGTGGCCTCATAACTGAAGTCTAAGTGTACAAAAAGATATTCCTATTTTAGTGGAGGTTGCTTAGTTATTTGTCAACGGTTTCATGCTCAACCATTTTCCCAACTAATGTTCTTCCATCCCCTCCTAATCTCTTCAACTCCAAACCTATCAATAAAATGTTTTTTTAAAGATTTTTCATAGAGTTCACCTCGCTTTCATTTATTTCCACTTTGTTCTTACTCGGTTTACCGAAAAGTGTAATTTTTAACGAAGTGCGAGTCTCGGAACATCGTAGAAACATTTTCAAAAATATTTTGAAAGAGAGGGCTTTAAGGTCTAAAATAGTTTTGGTCCAAAATGGGGTGTAAGGTTGGGATTTAGAAGCTTTTCTTGCTGAAGAAATCGAACGTTTGTACAGCGTATCTTTCATCATCGAGTGATCAACCTGAGGCGCCCAAGTCTTGAGGGCGGTCAAAAATGGGGTGCCAAAACCAGGACAAACGAATACCAGGGACCAATGGTTTCTTTTACTGAGGCAGACTTGGACATGGTGCAATATCTACACAACGATGCCCTGGTGGTAACCCTGAAGATTAGTGAATGCCAGGTAAGGCGCACACTGATCGACCAAGGCAACTCTTGTGACATCATGTATGTCAGATATTACAAGGAGCTTGGCCTTCACCAAGATGATCTGGAGCAGTCCAATAACCCCATGGTTGGGTTCAACGGGACGCCGACATGGCCTATAGGAGCCATGAATTTGGAGGTGCAAGCAGGCACCAAAAAGGTAAGAACAAAATTTACAATGATTGATACCCCCTCCCCTTACAATGTTATTTTGGAAAGACCGTGGTTGCACGCAATGAGGGTAGTTCCCTTAACGCTGCACCAGTTGTTGCGATTTCCAACTAAATAGGGGATTAAGAAAGTCAGAGGGGATCAGGTGCGGGCAAAAAATTGCTCCATGGCAGCAATGAAGTCGACCTGTAATGTGCGAGAAGCAGAAATGGTGGAAATTGAAGACGAGAACAAGGAGGTCCTAGATAATGTCAGCAAAGAACCAGTAGACAAGAGTGAGAAAGCTTTTAAAAAGATTCTGGTCTAAGAAGGTGATGAAGAATGCTTCTTCCTTCTTGGCACATGCTTAGCTAAGGAGGAGGAAAAGGAATTAGAGACTTTCTTGTGAGCAAACATAGAAGTGTTTGCCTGGACGCCCTATGAGATGCTTGGCATTAGCCCTGAGGTCACCTGTCATAGGCTCAATGTAGACAGGTCAGTTAAACCTGTCATCCAACGAGCAAGAAGGCCGACATTAATACATGTGGAGGCAGTCGAAGAGAAAGTGGACAAGCTGTTGGAAGCCCAAGCCATTCGGGAGGTGAACTACCCTACCTGGCTGTCCAACGCAGTAGTAGTGAAAAAGAAGAACATCAAGTAGAGGGTTTGTGTGGATTTCACCAACCTGAATAAGGCTTTCCCCAAGGAAATTTCTCACTGCCCAAGATTAATCAATTAGTAGATGCCACTTCAGGGCGTAGGAGGATGAGTTTCCTGGATGCATATAGAGGCTACCACTAGATAGCAATGTACGCCCCAGATGAAGAGAAGACAACATTCATCACCCCGAAAGAACTCTATTGTTACAAAGTGATGCCTTCAAGTTGAAAAATGTAGAGCAACCTATCAAAGGTTAGTAACCAAGATATTTAAGCATCTAATTGGGAGAACAATAGAGGTCTATATCGATGACATGGTCCTGAAGACCAAAGAACCTATGAACCATCTGGCCGATTTGAAGGCAATTTTTGACATCTTAAGAACATATCAGCTCCAACTTAATACTTCGAAATGTGCATTTGGAGTCGAATCCGGTAAGTTCCTAGGATACTTGGTCACTAGGAGGGGCATTGAAGCAAGCCCAGATTAGATCAGGGCCATCTTTGACTTGAAGAGCCCAACATCAGCCAAATAGGTCCAAATTTTGACCGGCAAGGCAATAGCCCTGAACAAGTTCATTAGCCGAAGTTCAGTAGACCAAAGAAGCTCGGATCCCAAGAGCTATTGTGGCAGACAATTGCACTCAGTTTGATAGTAAGCTGATCAAAAGCTTCTGTGCAAAATATAAAATTAAAAATTATTATTCCACCCCTAGCTTTCCCCAGAGCAATGGTCAGATAGAGGCATCTAACAAGACCATCTTGGATAGAATTAAGAAGAGGCTGGAAGTAGCCAAGGAAAAACAGGTGGAAGAATTACCCAATGTGCTGTGAGCATATCGGACTACGCTGAGAAGATCAATAGGAGAGTCTCCTTTTGCCATGACATATGGCACTGAAGCAGTCATCCCATTGGAGGTCAGCATCCTTGGAATTAGAACCCAGGGAGTGAAGAATAGAAACAACAAGGCATTCCTTGTTCGAGATCTAGACCTGTTAGAAAAAAGAAGGGAGAAATCAGCAATTCGGCTAGGGGCATACCAGCAGTAGCTTGATAGGGCTTACAACAAGAAGGTCAACCTAAGGGAGTTCAGGGTTGGGGACCTCATCCTTAGAAAATTTGTCGGCAATAAAAAGGATCCTAGGAAGGGCAAGCTTGGCCCAAACTGGGAAGGGCCTTACAGAATCATCTCGGTTACCGGCAATGGGGCATATCGGCTTGGAGACATTGATGGCAAAGAGTTGCCAAGACCCTAGAACACAAGCAATTTAAAGTTTTTTTACCATTAGTTTTTTGTCTTTTGAGTTTCATGTAATGATTTTATTAGCCGAAGTATTAATAAAATGCTAGCTCAAATTTCTTTTTATGGATTATTGTTAATACTAGTGTGATAAGACTGAACAATCTTATGACGATGTTCCCATGGTAACATGACGAATAACTTAGACTTGCCATATGGTAGAGTTTAACTAAGTTGACGATATTTTCGATTGAAACATGACGAATAACTTAGACTTGCCATATGATAGAGTTGAATTAAAACTTGCCATATGGTAAAATTGAACTAAGTTGACGATGTTTTTGAATAAAACATGATAAGTAATTTAGACTTGCCATGATGGCCGAGTTTAACTAAGTTTGATCCAGTCAGATTAACAAAGACACCAAGATATAAAAACCTCAGCTAAAATGTGTTTGAATCAGGCTATGGCAAAAATTGGAGGTGTATGTGTAATGTGAACATAAGTGATACTTAGGTTCACATTAGGGGGGGTAGGAAGTGAGAATGAGCATAACACTTGTGAAATTTTTTGAAATTTCAAGTTGAAGTTGTGCATAAACACTTGTGAAATTTTCTAAATATTTCATCCGAGATCATGGATAGTAGGAACAATCAGAGATGAGTTAATCCAAGATGGGAGTGCTATACTATGGCGGTGTTTGGCAAGATTTGGTTTTGGGTTTTTTTTTTTTTCCATTAAAAGACAAAGTTTTTGCAAAATCAAAAAAAATAAATCCAAACAAAATATCACATCCAACTCCATAATCATTTCACTTTTTCTCTCACAAACATCACATCCAACCATAAAAAAACCCAACTATCTTCCCAAACACCAAAAAAAAAAATTTCAATAATATCCTACAACTAAAAAACCTACATAAAAACCCACTTCCCAAACACCCCCTATACCCGAAGTGTAATTGTTGGAGATACCCAGCTAAGGTGCTAGACTTGGACGGGTGAAGTCTTACTAGAGAACAACAAGTACAAGTAAAGAAACAGCACTTGTAAAAATATTTTGATGAAATTTTTTTTAAGTGTTGGCCGAGAAAAACAGTAAAGATTTTTATTCGAGATGATACTTGTCCAAGTTGTTTCGACCCGAAGTGATTACACAATTAAAGTATACTTAGAAGACTTGCAATAATATTCTAAGTACGAAAACATGCAAGGCATAGAAGAAAAGTAGTAAGCATACATGTAGAGACAAGCATTCAACACTTAGACAAAAAAAGAAGACTTACATTCAATAAGAAAATTTGTTCAAATACAGAGCATAGGGCACATTAGCCAAAATGAAAGCTGACATTTGTTCAAACGACAAAAAGTTACAACTGTCCAAAAGTGAAAGGAAAAAGTACAAAGAAAGAAAATTTCTAAGTAGACTGTCATGCTTCCGCGGTTGACGGTGTTTCAGCCTTGGCAGACAGCTGGGAGGGCTTCTCGGTAGTCTTCTCAGCCTTGATTTCTGCATCAATTTCGTGAAAGGTCTCATCTAGGCTCCTCTTGACAGTCTGGAGCTCGGCCTTAGAAGCACTCTTGGAGACCTCGCCCTCTTCATCTTGAGTCAAGTCTAAGACTTGATCATTCAGAGTGGCGGACTTGGCCCTAGCAGTAGCCTCCACCTCTTTATCAATGTCCTCATCCTCGGCTTCCTCCTCTCTGGCTTTGTCGTCGGAGTCTTTTAGAGAGGGAGGGAAGGGCACACTGAGCTGGTTGATATCTCGGAGGAGAGTCTATTGGGATAGATAGCTTGTTGAGGGTTGTCCTCCAATCGAGGTAATGACCTCTGTTGCAGGCCTGACGACAGCTTGCCCTTTCTGAGAATGCCTTCTTATCCGCTGCCTTAATCTCGGCTTCCTTGGTTGCCAAGGCCTCTTGGAGCTCCGCCTTAGCTTTGGTGGTTTTGGTCCCGGCCTCCTTGGCCTCGGCTTTGAGCACCTTGGCCATCGTCTCTGCCGCCTCGGCCCTCTCCTCGGCCTGGTCTTGCGCAAGTCTGGCAGCCTTGGCCTGATCTAATAGAGCCTTGATCTTGACCTTAGCATTGTTAAGGGAGGAAAGGAAGCCAGTAGCCTCTTGGGTCTCGTGGACAACTCTTTCTTGAAAGCCTCGGCTTTTGTTGCAAAGGAGTGGGCATGTTGGATGGCCTAGAAGAAAAGAAATGAACAAGGTTAGTAAAATTTCTAAGTATGAAGATCTTAAAGTGAAAAGCCAAAGGATACAAGTGTTGAAAACTTACTAGGACAGAATGCCACATCATTAGAGCACAGTTTTCATATTCGCTGATCTCAGCCATACGATTTAGATCGGTAGGTAGAAGAACAGCAGTGGAGAGAGCGGTGCCGACCTTAATACTATTGATGGCACTGTTGCCAACTGTCATCGGTCAATCGCCAACAATAATTGTTGGGGCCCAGGGTTCATTGGCTTTGAAAACACCTGGTCTTGCTGCCTCTTCGGATCTTGGCTTCTTTGATTTCTATTTTTCAAATGGTTCGGCCTCAACAGGCCTTTTCTCAACAGCAGTTGTGTTTTTCTTGATCTCGATCAGTTTGGAGATCGGCACAGTATCTTCTGAATCCACTTAGGTAGCAGAGGCCTTTGCCTTGGCTCTTTTAACCCGTTTTGGCTTGCACTTAGGTTGGGACTGAGATAGAGAGGAGTGAATTGAAACTATTCTTGTTAAGTCGGCTAGGAGGTCTTCAACAACGGCTTGACTGTGACCTATCTTGTTGACAGTTGCAGCAACAGTAACCTTGGTTCTAAAGTGGATTGCAGGAAAGGCGATGTAAGGGTTTGCTGGATTGTAAGCCGATGCCTCAGATTCTCGGCGTTTGCGGCTACGAGTTCTGCTGGCAGGAGTGTTCAGAGGAGCTCGATGTCGGCGATAACGTTGAGAAAGTAGGATCAACTAGAGGGCAAAGGTGGACGGTTAGTCTGTTGGATC
Organism: Camellia granthamiana; assembly: GCA_036172215.1. Taxonomy (NCBI): domain Eukaryota; kingdom Viridiplantae; phylum Streptophyta; class Magnoliopsida; order Ericales; family Theaceae; genus Camellia; species Camellia granthamiana. The sequence goes on along the minus strand of CM069909.1, from coordinate 136,647,870 downwards.
CGAGGTAGAGGCTTGGTCTGGCCTTGGTGATGAAGTGGCTGGCAAAGTTGTGGTAGATGGAGGAGTCCTGCTTTGTTTGGGAACGTCGGTCAGGGATGACTTGTAAGTCGGTATGTAATTGAGTAAAAGGAGGGCTTTGCACTTCTCAATTAGCAAGCCCAGTAGCCTTTTCAGATCTTTGCTAGGAAAGAAAGTTTGGCGGAAGTCTTTTGATGGTTGGGGAAGAACTGCAAAAGCGAGAAGCAAACTTTAGTACAGAGAAATAAAGTTGACAAGTTTTAACAGAAACATAAAATAATTACAATTTGTACTAATTTCTTACCTCATCCTCTTTAAACACCGATCGGCGTACGGGAAAGAGATGATGATCGTTCTTAGGAACAAATTCCCAATTGCCCGAGGCAATCAGGTAGTCATCGCTAGCACCTTTGTTCAAATCAAGAAGGTCAACTATAAGTTTATAGGTGGTAGATCTGGGCTTGAGGTAATATGTGTGACCTTTGTCAAACTTAAGGCCACACACAGTATAACAAAATTGGATATCGGCTAGTGTAATCCTAGCATTTTCTTGGCATACCAGTTCAATTATACCATTGATAACCCTATATGAGTTGATGGCTAGTTGCATGGGGTTAAGTTTGTAGAAATGAAGGACTTCTCGGAAAAGGATGTCTAAGCGAAGCCGAAGTCCACACTCAATGAATGCTACTATGGGGAATGGCATGGAGTCCTTATCAGGCATGATAGAGTCCTTCTTTCCAGCCAACCTGATCTGAACATCTGCTGGGATGGAGAACTCTTACCGAAAGTACTTTAATTTGGCAGGGGTGTCTACCCTCCACCTGAACATGCCCATTATCTCAGCAAGGAAAGGTATGGCAACAGATTTGTTGAAAGAAGTTTGGTAAGAACTTAAGGACCTCAGCTAGAACCTAAATGGTACTAGGGTGAGGGTTTTGTTGCCTAGAGGAGATTGTGTTTCTATTTTCCTAGGTGTGTGATTTCTAGCAAATCCCAAACCTAAAATCTACAAAGATGAGCAATATTCGAAAGCAAGAATTTGGAAACAAGTAGGAAAAACAAAAGGAGGAACATGATTTAGAATCGAAAAGAATCAGAGGCAGGCAAGATTCAAGAATCAACCAAAGCAGAAATATAGAGAAAAAACACAGATATGGCAAGAACAGTGCAAAACATACAAGAAACACAAACGCAAGAAGGGCGTACTCAATGCACTGATAAAATTCTAGATACAAGAAAACCAACAAGCAAGAAAATGGAAATGTTAAAAATAGCATGTGAAACAATTTTGAAACAAAACATTAATAGATGAGATCAAGCACAAGAATAAGCACAAACAATCGCAATGTGTACAGTAAATTAACAAATACTTGCACGAATGATGAAGATTCGAACATACAGATGCGAAAACAGATACAGAATTATTAAGGGACAATAAAAGAGTTTTTGAAGGTAGAGCATAGAGGTTGAGAACTTACAGAATAAAGCCGGAGAAGCGGTCGCCAAAGTCGAGTCCACTAGAGATAGATGATGTCTTTGATCAGAACAGAGTGGCAGAAAGCTCGCCAGAAATGGGGAATGAAGCAGTCACAGAAAACACGAAGAAATAGCAATGGCGGATTGAAAAACTTTAGAGAGAGAAAATCTGAGAGTAGAGGGAAATTGTAATTGCAAAAGTGAAAGGACGAAGAGAGAAGGGAACAAGTTTTGTCAAAAATGTGAAAAGGCAGCAAAACATAATGAAGGCCTTGGACGACGTGCCTATCAGGCGGTACGGGCAAAAGTGACGTAACTTGACAGCGTGTGTTTGGTACGAGCCAGTGAGAATGAAACACATGGAGGAGACGGTTGAAAAGGCTGTGCATGACAGCTCATGCACAGTTAGAACTCTTGAAATTCTTGAAGTAATGAGGCAATAACCTTGGCTAGAGGAGCGATCTCGGTTAAGACGCTTAAAGAACTTGATTCTTGGTTCTTGGTCTTTGATAGAATAGGCAGCAGTGTCTTGGTTACTTAAAGTCGATGCGTCATGATCTCAGTCGGAGAGATGAATGGATTGTTAGCTAACATGCTATGTGGACAAACGATGTAGGTTCTATCACCTCAGGTTGCTGAGATAATAGAACCTAGGGGCAGTTATAGGAAAATATTTTGTGAATATTAGCATGTGGCTAAGGTGATGTCGAAGTATAAACGGATAATGGACAAGAGTTCTAGAACGAGAGAGGATCTCAGGTTGGATAAGGATAAAGCTCAAGGAGAGTTATCCCTATCTAGTTGAGGGTCCAAGATGAGCATTGAGCCTGAGTTCATTGAAGTGAGGCTACTAAAGGGATTAGGTCATTGCTAGTTAAAAAAGCAAGGCACTCTCCTGGGTCTAAGGTAAGTTCTTTCTTGTGAGTTTAAGTATAATTTGTTATCTTTAAGAGATATTGATTACTAATTTGATCGTCGGAGTGCCCCCAGGTGGATGAACTGCCGCCGGATTCTCATCTTCGTGTTATAGGTTGTTGGGCTTAATCTATTCTTCTAGTGCTCTCCAGTTGAGTTCCCCTTTTGGTTGTGTGGTCGGAAATCTACACCCACAATTAGAAAATGAGCAACAAATCACAAAATGGAAGAAAAGAATATGGCTAAAATATTCAAGGCATAAAAACAATCACAAAATATCAAATTTACGTGTTTCGACAAAAATACTTACGTTTACAGGTCCAATTCTGAATCACCTTTCACTAAAAAATAATAAAGTTACAATGGTTGATCTCTAGTCACAATTAAAAATATACAATCATCAAGATATATTTTCTCTCTTTTTTTCCTTTGCCTCTCGGCTTACTGTGTTTTTCTTCTTATTGGTGTTGTGTTGGCAAGACAAAGATTTCTTCTTTTTGTTGACAGGTACACCAAAAGGCTTCCAAGAGAAGTTTCACCAAATAAAATATAATAGAGATATAAATAAATATTTTTGACTCCAAGTGAGTCTTTGTGTGGGACTGGAGGTATAAAAATGGCTCGGCTTGGGCCGGCTCGGCTCATTCGAACTCGAATTTAGTTTAACCTGTCATCAGACTTAGTGGGTTGTAGCAAAAAATGGATCGACCCACTCACTCAAAATCGTGGCCCAAGCCCAGGGATACTCTGGCTTTGGATCAGGTTAGCAGGCCGGGTCTAACCATTTTTTTCTCTCAAAATTTTATTTTATTTTTTACCCACAAAAAGAGCTTAGAAATGAGAGGGCCTCAAGTGGGCTGGGCACGAGCTAGGCCTTGAAGTGGGCCTTGAGCGAGCCAGCGAACTAGGTCGGGCCTCAAAATAGATGGCCCAGGCCTAAGGTCTTGGGCTGGGTTCAGGTCTGGACTTAACCAGGCTGGATTCGGGCAAGGCTGTAGATGGGTTTCGGGTGGACTGTTTACACCCCTATGTGGGATCCCCACTTAGAGGGAACCACCTAACAAGTCACAGCAACTACTTCCAATTCATAACACTCTCGAAGACATTCCTATATTTTCTGGCCATAAGAACAGGGGGGCAATTAGGCACCCTGTATCACAAACATATATATATATCTACATCAGGCATTATTATCACATAACACAACCTAAGTCTCGTAAAGTCACCACCATTTACTTTACTAGGTGCTAGCTACAAGAAACTTGACTTACTATTAAATTCTTCTTTTTTTAGTTCTTTGAAAAGATTCATGAATAGGCACATTTTTTTATTAATCGAGCAATAAGCTAAAGTAAAAAATTATAATCCTTACAGTCATGAACCTGGTTCTTTCGAAGATTCATGGATGGGTACATTTTTATTGATCGAGCAATGATATAAAGGGAAAAACTTTGTTGCAGTCATAATCCTTATTTGATGAATGTGAAATCTTTATTTGATGAATATTATTGAGGTTAGCAATTTAGCTATTGTAAATTTGTATAGACACTTTTAATGGTCTGAATATTTTAAGAAATGTTCAAAAAAAAAACAAAAAAACAAAAAAACAAAACAAAACAAAACAAAATATTTAAGGAATCAAATGGATAAAGATTTTCGAAATTACCTTAATTCTTTAAATACAACACCATGGGACGGGAGTAATCTGGAATTGAACGGTGGTGCTACATGCATCAATTAGTGTACACATTAGTGTACCAACTAGTGTTATCATGTTACATCCAAACTATAATCATTTTAATTTTTCTCTTACAAAAGTCCAAAAAATAAAAAAATTCATTCCTAATGAGGCTTTTTAAGCCATGCTAAATATTTAAAAAATCAAAAAACTAACCTACTTCCTAAACGAAGGCATAAAAACTACAACTATATATGAAATTTTTATTTGCAATGGAATAAACCAAACATGGCCTTTAAATTTCAATCCTCCATTTATTTTCCAACTAAATTATCAGAGTGCAAGGAAAGTTTCAAACTTTGGTGTCAACATCTCAATCGTCGTATGGTTTTTTTTTTTTTTTAACACTCCATAAAATATTATATTAGTCATCTAACCCATTGTTTTGTACACACAACGGAACCACAAACAGCAGCAAAGTCAACAAATTAAATTAAAGGAGATATTTATTGGTTAGAACATTAAAAAATTTTATAAAATATTTCACATAAATTTTTGTAATTGACTTAAAAAAAGATTTAAAAAAAATATTATTTATAACTAGTGTATATCATAGGCAATATAAAAAAAAGTCATGAATATAAGTTTTAAAATATATTATATAATAATAAAATAGTTTTTTTATACAAAATATTAGTAAAATTCAATATATAATAATATTATGTCATCATTAACATCTGATGTTACTAATCAATAGTAAAGAAACAAATGAAGGGTAAATCTCACATGTCAAATGTAACTAACAATTCAATAAATTTCGTATCTTCATTGAGATTAATTATATTTGCATGTCAATAATGGTGATGCTACATGTATCAATTAATATACCAACTAGTGTACGAACATATATTATGACATTATTATTGACTCCACCCATTATACAAATTACAAATAACAAAAACCTCTAAAATTATGTTACATCATAAATTGGTATGCTAATTGGTATACTAATTGTACATATAGGATTATTCTGTCAACAATGATAGATATCACCATTATATTAAAATTTTCATAAATAATAATATGACTTATTATAATATCTTTATTTTCAATCAAAATAACCATTATTATTCTCATGATTTTAAAAATATCATTGACATTTCACTCTAAATAATATTTTTATAAGTTTTTTTATTTAAAATATTTTTTCTTTATGTTTGTAAAAAAATAAAAATAAAAATTCCAAAACTCAGAATGACACGTGACCCCTAGATTCTCTTTACCTCCGCCCCTGCCCACAAACTCATTGTTGACGTGTATTGTTTTGTACAAATCTGCATAAGGCCACCAACTACCAACAACGACTTAGACAATCTCCAATAGTCACCAAATCAAATTTAAAATTAATAAAAAAAATTACTTTTTGCTGTTTCAATGGTTCATCAAATCTAAGATTTTTAAAAACCTTCATCAAATTGAGGAGTGATCTGTCTTTTATCAAATTATTGTTTATAACCGTTGGATTTTCACCACCAGATATCTCCTGGATATCTGTCCAGATATCCCCGGATGATCACCTCAAGGCAAAAATTTATAAAAAATTTACACTCGCTGATCAACCGGCTAGACATCCGTCTGGTCGTCCACCCGGTCGACCCTCCGGATGACCATCTCAAGATAACAATTTGTGAAAAATTTACACTAGCCAGTCGACCGGCTAGACATCTACCCGGTAATCCATCCAGTCAACAAATATTCTGATGAAACTTCCAAAATTTCTGTTAAAATATTTGATACCAAATTAACCTTTTATTCAAATTCAATAAAAAAATTTGATGCATTGTTACCCTCAGACAAGTAACTTACTAATTCATTAACAATATAATATTCTATGAGTATTGATATGCATTGTTCTGTACAAGTCTTCTGGAGACCACCAATTACCGACAACGACTTAGACACAAACTAATTGATTCATTAAGAAAATAATATTTTATGGAGTGTTAAATATTTGTACGATACAATATATATTATTTTTGTTATGTGAATTTATAACGAAATTACGTATTTTAAAATCGATATTATTAAATTTTGTGATAAACATATATATTTTTATAATATGGTGTATATAATATGCATCTCTAAAGAGGTTGGCCTAGTGAGTGTAATTTGGAGCTTAGGAGTGTGCACCCTCTAGATCTCAAGTTCAACTCTCATTATGAGTAATTCATTCATTGGGACTACGCTTGCAAGTTTTGTCTGTTATTTGCCGATCCACGTGGACAGCCTAATGCTATGAGCTACAGTCCTAAAAAAATAGGATTGGGCTGGGTGGGTCAGCGGGCTGATATTCACTCGTACTTGAGGCGTTCGTGAGGCCCATCACGAGTCCCGTTTCGATAATTCAAAATATTCATTTTGTAGAACCCTCAATTTATATCATCCATGAAAATAATTAGATCGATTCGAAAATAATAACTTTTTATTTTACTTTATTTCATAGAGTTTGTCTCTACAAAAATGAATTGTCTATTTTCAAAATATATTTACCGTCCAACTTTTTTTAAAAAAAATATGATAAAATAAAAATGTTACAATTATTGGAACGAACTAATTTTTTTAATGAATGATATACATTGAGAGGTTTACAAAATGAATAATTCAAATCATTGAAACGAGACCCATGTTAGGAAAAATTCTATTTTCACACACCTAGTTACCTCCATAAACATCATTTCTCAGTATACAAACTTATTAATTTGATTATTAATTATTCTTCTCAATCCACGCACTAAATGTTTCAATTATACCATTATACACACACCACCTAACCATCCTCCACACATTTGTTGAAAATTGTAGACCCACTGTTCCATTCTAGACAAAGAAAACCTCAATTAAAGTGCATAGTCCATAGTCCTCCATTGAAGACCTCAATTCCATTGAAAACCTCATTGAAGGTCCACCATTGACAACACCATTGAAGACCATGTGCACTATATTACCATAAAACTCTCATTTTTTCTTCCAAGTTGTGCAATTTTTGGCATTGGTTTTCCGAAATTATCTATTTAATTCGGAAATTTACTTCCGAATAAAATTGCTAAATTTGACAATTAAGTTCCAAAAAAAATAAAAATAAAAAACTCGATGGTTAACTTCTGAATTGAACACAGTATTTCGATTCTATAATACTGAAATTGGTCAATTTATTAGCCAATTGATTTGCTCAAGGGCACCGAAGCTCCGCGATGGTTCGTGAGACAACTCATGCTATTGGTTTGTTTCTCTTTCAACATAATTCTCTCTGTGTTTATAAATGCATATTGTGAGTTATGTGTTTATGTATGAATTAGAGTTTCAATATAGTGAGAAGTTTTATTTATGAGAATGATGAATTTGTGTTTACAATGAGGCTGTGATAATCTTCAATTTGAGAAGTTTTATTTATGAGAATGATGAGGCTGTGATAATCTTCGATTTGAGTAACTATGATTGGGTATGGATTAGGGTTTTGCATTGAGATTTTTTTGTTTTGAGAAGATGTGTACAAAGAATATTTTGATCTAATATTATGGATGTATTTTGATGTTCATTATAGTCATTTTAATTTAAGGTATAATTGTCATTAAAATAAAATTTTATTAAGTGTGTGCAGTGAAGTAAGCGTGTGAAAATAAAATTTCTCTTATGTTAAGCCTTACCCCATCAAGTTTTTCCTTATTAAGATGTAAACATGAGAGTAGCCCAATCCAAAATAAAAATGCTACGATTTTCAAATCAAATTTATTCAGAGTATTGCTATTCAAGACAAAGTAATTAAATTCAATTTTCAAGCCTAGTGATGTGACAACCAATTAAAATATTAAAAGTAATATTGTCTCTTATATTTTCTCTAATCATCAATCAATTATATCACTTACACATTATTGAATCTATAAAATGAGTCTAAAAAGTGGGTAATTATTCATTAATCTCAAAGTATATACACGTGATATTCTATAATATTGTGATTTGTGGAGAAGGTAAATAGGTAAGGTATTGTGTTGGGTGATTAAGGGACATGAGGGGACATAATGAATAATAATTGGTTAGGAATACGAATACGAGGTATTTCATGAATATTCTATAATTTTCCCTAAAAAGTAGACCGTATATAATTTTCTATTTATCTTTTTATTTTGGAGAAATAATTTAATACTCTTGAAACATTGCTAGGTAGTGTTCTGAAGTAATAATCATTGATTTAAATTATGGAATCCACTACTTTTTTTATTAGAATTATAGAAGAGAACTGAGAATGTTTCTAACTTGTGAATAGAAACGAGCAATGCTCCAGTATTGAATAATTTCCCATTTATTTTGATAAATGATATAGAGGGAATATAGCCCGCATTATTGACTAGCTTGAATAAGTCGTCGGAGCTACAGACACGGTTTTCATCTTCCTCACTCATTCCTTTTCCATCATATCTCTGAATTGAATCTGATTTTGATATAACCAGCCACTATGCCATGGAGCTCCAGAATGAAAGAGCTTGATCACCATGATGCTATCCTTCAATATCTTTGGGGTCCTTCTGTTTCTTTGCACCCTTTGCTTGCTTAGCCACATAACCAAAGCAACCCCATTTTTCATTGAAATTTGGTGCACAAACACAACTACTTACACTCCCAACATCACCTACCAATCCAACCTCAAACACAACACCCTCCTGGGGTCACTGCTGTGGCGCTAGCACAGCAGTGACTGTTGTGCTCCATTTTGTAGTGTATTATGAATTTATTTTTATAATCTGAACCGTTCATATTGTAGGGTTTGTTGAGTAATACATGCCCACCAAAAATCATATTAATCGGATATCAATAACTATATGATCGAATTGCATATTGTTATACTATTTTTCAAAAGAAAAACTTCTTGTTTATTTTTTTGGTTATCAATCATATAGTTATTGATATCCGATTAATATGATTTTTGGTGGGCATGTAGTACTGAACAAACCCTACAATATGAACGGTTCAGATTATAAAAATAAATTCATAATACACTACAAAATGGAGCACAACAGTCACTGCTGTGCTAGCGCCACAGCAGTGACCCCAAATCCCATAGCTTACGGTCTCTATCTTTGTCGCGGCTATTTGTCCACCAACGTTTGTCATGACTGCGTGGTGACAGCTACTCAGGAAGTCGTACAACGATGCCCCAAATCCAAGGATGTAACAATTTTGTACGATGAGTGCATGTTGCTCTACTCAAACCAGTCCTTGTCCTTCTCTAATGTGGTCAATCCATCAGACGGATTAATTCTGAGAAATAAACAGAACGTAACAGATACAAACCGTCTTAGAGAGATCTTGAGAGAGGTAATGGATTACATAGTTACTGGGGCTTCGAATGATCAGTCTGGTAAGAAGTTTGCGACTGGAGAAGCTAATTTCTCATCATTTCAGACTGTGTATGCGTTAGCGCAGTGCACACCGGACTTGACTGTTTTGAATTGCAAAACTTGCCTTCAAGATGCTATCTCAAACTTGCCTAGTTGCTGTGATGGAAGTATGGGTGCGAGAATTCTGTTTCCAAGCTGTAATGTTAGGTATGAGTTCTACCCTTTCTACAACATGGTCGCCACTGCCACCACCAAAAGCATTCCAGGTAAAATTAAACCCCATACACAAAATTTATACATTTTAAGGACGAAAAAAGAAAAAATCCCCTGTTATCAAATTAATAAGTTGTCGTATTTTGATTTTTCATAATATTTAGAGAAATCTAATATTTGTGAGAAAATACATTTTTTTTTCTTTCTTTTCTCATATAATTTTGGATAAATTACAAATATATCCTTCAAAATTTGCTTAAAATATAAAATGTTCCATATGATTTGAAAAATTACAAATATATATTTATCATAATTTTTTTATAAACAAAATTAACTGGAAAAAAAATTTCTAAATGCTTTTCTATACAATAATAAATTTTTTTGAATTATTAATTAAAATAAATTTTTGATATTATTAAAAATTGTTAATTAACTTTATGATGGATTTATTGGTAAAAGGAGTAATTTGTTCTGAAATTTGAAACTTTAATTCCCAAAATTATAAGAGATAATTTATATTTTAAACAAATTTCAAATATATTTGTAATTTACATTATAATCTATTAGATGGATCATTACTCTTCTGATACAACTTCTCATAAAATACCTAGTTAAAGAATACAGGGCAAATTAAAAACAAATAAAAAAAACCCAGGTTTTAGCCATGTGACAAAATAAATTTTGAATTTTATTAATTTAAATATTATATTTTTGATTTATTTTCAATCTAAATCATTTGTCTATTTTTGTTAAGTAAAAACGATAAAAAAAAAATAGATATTTTAGTCATTAAACTCATGAAAAATATTATTTAGACATTTTTATGTATATATACATTGAATTTAATGACTAAAATACTCTTTTTACGGCGGTTTTACTTAACGAAAATAGGCAAACAGTCTAGATTGAAAATAAATCAGAAAATTTAAATTTAAATTGATAAAATTTAAAATTTAGGATTTATTTTATTACAAAACTCAAACTTTGGGTTCTTTTTTTGTAATTACTCCAAAAATATATATTCCTTGACTAAAGCCCAATAGTAAAGATTATATAAATTAATTTCCAAAAGTTATTTGTAATAATAGAAAATGAATTTTGCATACAAAAATAAAATGGGAGACTTATTTATAAGTCTTTTTTCAGACACCTATGTTAGGCTAAGTCCTGTGTAATTTCTCGTAGAGTCTCAAGTCCTATTTAGATAGGAATGTATTCCACAAGATCATACATAAACGTAACGTGACGTGACACCTACATAAATGTAACGTAACAACGTAATGTAACGTGACACCTACATAAACGTAATGTAACGTGACGCCTATATAAACGTAACGTGACACCTACATAAACGTAACGTAACGTGTCACGTTACGTTTCGCAAACTTAATGAGTTTTTATTTTTTAAAATTGAATGTGAAAATGTTACTGGTTTATGTTGGTGTCACGTTACGTTTCATATAAATATGATCTATGGTAACATTTAATTTCCTATAGTAAGATTCAATTTTCTATATAAGAAATTGAATGTTGCCATATAACATAGGTGTCACCAGTGGCGGAGCCAGAAAATTGGGTTAGAGGGGGCACTGTTGATTATAATTTTTTATTTTTAAAAAAAATCATGATGAACATTAAGATAATAATAATTTTATGAGCTAAATTTAAGCATAAAAATTTACATATTCATTATTAATAAGAACAAATTAAAATTCTATAATAGTGTAAAATAGCTCGGTGCGGGATGGTGATATAATCAAAATTCTTAATTTTAGAAAATAAAAACACATCGTTTATAGCACAAATTATTATAAAATCTATTTAATTTTTATTTGATAGAAAAATATTAAAGAGATGACATTGCTTATAAATGATGTATTTTGAATGAAAATTATTAAACAGTCTCAGAATACCATATAGCATTGCCTACGTGATGCTCAAAGCACGAGAAATCATAAATCACACTAAGCAGTCTGTCAATTACTTGAAAATAATGAGTTCATTATATCCAATCTATAAGATTTTTCGCTATATTATTGGTTTAAACTATTATATAAATAATACTACATAGTGCTTTCAAAATATTAAATAACTACTTGTTGTGAACAATATAATAAATCCTTAACCAAAAAACATATTAAAAAAAATACATTTTATATATAACAAAAAAAAAAAAAAAAAAAAAACTCAAAACTTAGGGGGGGGCACGTTACCCCCTTCGTCCTTCTTTCCCTCCGCCCCTGGGTGTCACATTACATTTATGTAGATGTCACGTTACGTACATGTCACAGCCCAAACCCGCCCCTATGGGTTTAGCACCGTAACCGGCCAGTAATCCGAGATTATCGAAGGCCTGCTTAACAGTAATACAGTAGTACAGAGTACAGGGGCATGGCGGAAGCCAGAACAGTAAATAAACAATGTCCAACGAGCTGTGACAGTCTGTATGCAAAAAGATTTTTCATACATATAGACATTCAGTACAGAACAGTATGCACAATATTTACAATCATTCAGTACAGGGACTTAATCCCTATTAACAGTACAGTACAGTGCTGTCAGTCTATGCAGTAATACCAATCAGATACAGGGACAGACGGGGAGATTAAAACACCCCTAAACCATAGCTTGAAAGGCTCGGGACCTCGCAGTGAGGCACAGTGGTTGGCTTGACGAAACTAAAGCTTGTCTGACGCTCCTAGCCGCGGTCTGGTGCCTGTACACCTACATATATATATGAGCAGTGAACTAAAGTCCAGTGAATAACACAATGCGTAAAGGGGTTAAGTAGATCAGTTATACAGTCGGTGGCTTATACTTCATGTCATATCAGTCATTTAGAAATCATAGTAATCGTACGTGGTACAACCGATAGCAAAACAGTACAGTAACAGTAACGGTAACGATAACAGTAACAGTAACAGTGCAGTAGCAGTAGCAGTGACAGTAACAGTACAGTACAGTAACGGTAACAATAACAGTAACAGTAACAGTAACGGTAACGATAACAGTAACAGTAACAGTGCAGTAGCAGTAGCAGTGACAGTAACAGTACAGTACAGTAACGGTAACAATAACAGTAACAGTAACGGTACAGTTCTTATGGATTCAAGATGTGTCTCGCACAGATTCTAGAGGTGGCTCACACTGTAGCACTTAGGTCCGTGCAGCACTTTGCTCCAGATTTCACAGATTGGCTTAAAGCCCAGTATGGATTCAAGAGGTGTCTCACACAGATTCTAGAGGTGGCTCACACTGTAGCACTTAGGTCTGTACAGCACTTTGCTCCAGAGATATCTGTGACAGTAAACAGTAGGTCTTAAAAGACCGAACAGTCAATTAATGGCCATCAATCAGTAAACAGTAGTGGTTCCACGAGGGAATCGACAAAGGTCTCTGTAACAGTAGTAGTAATAGTAAACGGCAGTTGCTAAAGATGCCACAATACAGTTCAGAATATAAGACATACATTCATTCAGATAACAGTAAGCAGTTCATAAAACAGTTCAACTCGGTAAACAGTTCAGTTCAGTAAACAGTTCAGAAGATAATCATTTTTGAACATATCTTTACACAATTGTTACTCACAGAGTTCTGAGCTACAGTAAGCTAGAGCGTCTCCTCGGTAAGCCAACCCTACACAGTATACAGGATGAACACACACTAAGTTACACAGTTGGGAAAGATAATAACTTAATCCCTAAATTTGCCTTGGTGTGTTCTACATCTATATCCTCATTAAGATGTCTTATACCAGGCCTAAGAATGCCTAGAATGGAATGAGGATGCAAAGATGCATTCAAAAAGCAGTTTCAGAATTTTCAGAAAAACAGTTCCCCGCTCGAGCGCAGATTTCCCCGCTCGAGCAGACATGCAACAAAGGTCCCCGCTCGAGCGTCAACTCCCCCGCTCGAGCGTGTGACACAAGCCTCCGCTCGAGCGTACAATACCCCGCTCGAGCAGACTGTAAAGCAATGAGAGATGCTGGGAACTCGATTTCCCCGCTCGAGCGGCACTTCCTCCGCTCGAGCGGACGACCAAAATCTGGAAAATCCAGATTCGAACTCCAAGTTCAAAACCAAGTTTCAAAGCATCAAAATCGATCCTCTTGGGCTGAATTTCTGGAAAACTCTTGTAAACTCATAATATTACATGATTCCAAGCTCAATTTGTAAAATCAAAGCCCAAAGGTAGTTCAATTAAACTCCTTTTCAAAACAATTTTCAAATCAATTTCATGAACATGATTCCAATTGAACATGCATGTACTACAACAATCCTCAAGCCTCAAATTCATGCTCTAATGAGCCAATTCTTTTCAAAACAAGATGAAATCATGGACTTAAACATAAATATGAGCATGCATGTGATATTTGCCATGAAAACAACTTCAAACTTATCAATACAAGCATGCATGCATGGAATGAGCTTCAACTCAACACTATTGAACCAATTCATGCCTTAAATTACTAAAGACCCATGAATCATGCAAGAATAAACTCAAATGCACAATAAAGAATGTCAATGATCTACCTTAGGTTTTCAATCACAAGACTAGAAGCTCAATTAGACAATCATCCTTAAATTTCTTCAAGCATACAAGTCAATCTCAAGATGAAACCAAACTCTCTCCCAATCTCTCTCTCTATAGCCGGTTTTGAGCTCTCAAAAAATGAGCTGATGAAAAGTTTTGTGGGATGCTTAATAAGGCTCAAAAATGTTATAATAAAGGGTCCACTAGCATGGCAATTCCGTAAATAAGGCAACTCTTTAATTTAGTTTATTTTAATCTAATTTAATCATACCGAATCAATTTTCAGATAAATATGCCACAAAATCGCATTAATCATGATGAACACAGAACATCAATCAATTTCAGATTTGGCCGCCGATAAGGCCTTCAATTTGCAGTTTAATTCATAAGACGAGAACAGATAATTTGCCAGTCAAACAGATAGATTATGCATTTAAACAGTTACGGTCATTAAACAGTTACGGTCAATCAATCAGTCTCAGATTTCAGTTAGTCAGTTCAGTATTTCAATCAATTCAGTTATCAATCATAATCGGTCTCGGTTTAGCAGAAATCAGTACTTAATCAGTAATCAGTGATGAGGGTTATTACAGTCTCCCCTCCTTATAAAGAGTTTGGTCCTCCAAACTCGAATTAACATATGACAATAGAGATGATGCTTAGCATAAAAGTAACTTTCACTCTATAACAGGAGCATAATCAAATTCATAAACAAGTTCATGGCCCAATCTCAATCTTAGCAAATGCACAGAAACAGAATCAGAAATCACGTATAAGGATGGGGCTCATATTAAAACAGAATCTTATGCACATTCAATTTTCAGTCAAGGACAGATTCGGATGCATGTTCATTTCCATATTCTTGCCCAGAGCATACATAGATGCCACAATTCTTACTTAAGCATACGTGGTGCATTCATTAGCACAACCAGAGCAGATACAAAACAGATACAGTACAGAACGAATACAGTGCAGAACAGATACAGTGCAGGACAGATACAATCACATGAGGGTCACGAATGACCAGTTCCCTAAAGGAATCCCAAATTCGGGTAACAGAACAGAACATAACAGAAGTTGAGCCCCCATGACGAGGCCTCCGGTACGGGTAACAGTGCAGACAGATATACGTTCCATAAAGGAACTTCCGATACCGGGCAGCTAACATATTTCACGAATACTTATCAGAGCTTGAACAGTCAACTCAGTACACAGTAAATAGCATTTCAGAAGACAAAACTTATTTCGTGACACAGAACATGAATGCAGTTGCACAGTACATAACAGTGTCAGTACAGTGACAGTACAGTAGCAGTACAGTAGTATTCACACTACTTATATCAAGTACTTATCGGGGTTATAGACTTGCACTGGTCTTAGTTTCATAAGTAATTTCCCCCGTTAAGTTACAGAGTTTCGATTCATCATCTTCCAAGTTGTTCACCCGGTCTTAGTTCAAATTGGTTCTCAATTCGGTAATCCATCACAGTCAGTCCAATTCATTCGGGAGTTATCGGTAATATAAGGCGAATTGTACATTACTCCCATAGCAGTAGACAGAGTTCTGAAGTAAGTATTCATTTACTACTCATCAGTTCCAGTTCTCACAGATTCAGTCATAGCACATGTCAATACGACAGCAGTCATACAGATTACATATACTTCCAGGCAGTCAGAGTTTATGATCAAAACTGGTCTGTGGTCAACAGATCCCATCAGTCCTGAAGTACGGTAATCACCAAAACAGTCATTTCCCAGTCAAACAAGTTCATGGTCATAACAGTAATACCGGGTAAGTCATCACATGTCACATTCCCAGTTTTCTCACATTGTAAGCAATCTGATAATAGCTTTCTCGTTAAGGTTTCCCTCAGGTCAATTCGATAAAAGTTCGACCGGGTCATGTCAGATGCAAGTTCTGTCAAATCATTACAAGTAAAAGTTCAAAGCACAAGCATCCAACAGAAATTCTATCAGTTACACAAAGGGTTTCATCAACCCACCATTCTATCAGATTAGATCGGATAACAGTTCCATTCCTATCATTTCCAAATAATTCCTTCATATAAGCATATAGTATACAGTAATACATCACCCAAGGTTCTTGGTGACACATAATAGTGAGTTGCCCTACGAGGGTTCCAGATCGGTCATACAGTCACTAAAGCGTAGGCTCGCAGGTTCAATCAAACAGTCATGTCAATTTCTCACAATCACAATTCACAGTCTAGAGTTTATCATTTGGAGTCTTTATTCAGTCATGCAGTTCCAGGGTCATAGTCCCAACAGTTAAATTATCAACAAATAACATAACAATCATTCCGAGCAAAGGTGAGCAGATATGTATATAAGTCTAAACAGTTTCCATAGCACAGGTAAATGTTAACATGAGGTTTTACAGTGTCGCACATATAGTCCGCATCAACGGTAGATTTCAAAAGATTCATTATTCACAGTCCATTCCTCTCAGTCTTAACAATATTACAAGCATGGGAACATATGTACATGTGTGAGTTCAAAATCAGTTTTCATGTAGGCATTCGTTCACAATTTCATAAGCGGGAGTTCGTCTTTACAAACCAATATGGGTTCTTAGTTTCAGTAGTCTCACACACACAAACAGTTCGCGTGTATAATTCGAGTTCAAGGGTCCGTTCATTCAATAATGTCCGTCAATACGTAACAGTGCAGTACAAATCATAGTCGTACAAATTTCTCGAATTACAGTCAATCATAAGGTATTCTCATGTTCAACAGTTCTAGTACAGTTCAAAAGGTCATACCTACAGTTCACTTTCAGTTGTTGCAATATGATACAAGGACCTAACTCAGCAAGTTCTCGCTGTTCACAAGTCCTAACAGTCCTCATAGTATATGGTTCATAATTCCAGTAATTCAATCGGTTCAGTCAATATGTTCTCAGTCTATACCAAGTTACGGAATACATGATTCCCACACAAACGTTCGTACAAGCAGTTTCATCTATTTCAGGTAATACCTACGTCAGTCTTTTCAGTGTTCCGAGCATTCTCCGGAACTAGGGTCTAGAGTTAGACCTATTCATGTTCAGTTGAGTTCGTGGCAAGATTTAGGCAAATGTCCTTCCTGCCCACGTCTAAACAAGTTTCGAATAGGTGGCGGCAACGCCCCAATGGTATTTCCCACATACAGTACAGATAGGTATATCATTGTTCACATTGCTTCTTTGACCTTCATTGGTCAAAGCTATTGCCCGAGATTTTCCATTCACGGAGGTCATTTTCACTTTCTGTTACTTCTGTTTCATTCTTTCTAATTCAGTTGGCGATGTGGATTTGGATATTTCAATGCTGCTACGTTATCTCAGACATTATACTCTATCCAGGACATCTACACACTTTGACGGTCGTAAAACGTCGATTCAGTCAATCATATCTAGGTCACAACCCACCTTCAGTTCTTTTCTAGTCTTTGTAATTAGTATCTATCATGTGGGGTGCCTATCAAGCTGGTTAGGTAAATTTTACCTCATATTCGAGCACAGTCTTATCACCTTTCAAGTTGTTCAAACTCAGGTACTTTCTTATCTCGGATGCATTGGGGAAAGTATTTTCCGGAGAAAACTTCACATATTTTCTCAGTTTCTAAACCCAAGTCTCAGTTTTCAGTGGTTCGGTACCTCCCAGAAATTTCCGGTGGTTTCAGTTTATTTGGGTTTCCGTATCAGTGTCATCAGTTCATATTTAGTTGATTCAAGCACGTATGTTGGCCTTTTTATCTCCTCAGATTTTCAGTTAAGACATCAACCATTCCTTCTAGCCTGTTAACTCTAACATTAGAAGATTCGGTTTTGCTTACGTTCCTCGTCCTTTCCCTTGTTTACACACAACAGGGTGTTTAGCAATATAGGAGAGGTTCTTACTGGTTTTACATTTCATTCCATATCAGACGTGTGTATGCTTTCAATTCAACTCAGGTACAGTCACATGACCCTTCACTTTCACACGTTCATTTTCTCATAGATTTCCACAGTCAGTAGTAGTATTAACATTACATGTTATTCCATTTAACTTCTTTAAGTATGCATATAGGCTTCGTTTCATTTCACTATAAGCAGTGGTAGCAATTATAAACATAAACAGTTGCATACTTAAACAGTTTAACACATTAGCATATAATCAGTCATGTCATAACCACACACACTTTTTATGCTCATGCAATGCCCTAACTTCTTTTCTAGGACATCCTATAGCTCATTTGGACACGTGTGTGCGGTATAACTCGTGGTTAAGTATCGCTCTGATACCACTCTGTCACAGCCCAAACCCGCCCCTATGGGTTTAGCACCGTAACCGGCCAGTAATCCGAGATTACCGAAGGCCTGCTTCACAGTAATACAGTAGTACAGAGTACAGGGGCATGGCGGAAGCCAGAAAAGTAAATAAACAATGTCCAACGAGCTGTGACAGTCTGTATGCAAAAAGATTTTTCATACATATAGACATTCAGTACAGAACAGTATGCACAATATTTACAATCATTCAGTACAGGGACTTAATCCCTATTAACAGTACAGTACAGTGCTGTCAGTCTATGCAGTAATACCAATCAGATACAGGGACAGACGGGGAGATTAAAACACCCCTAAACCATAGCTTGAAAGGCTCGGGACCTCGCAGTGAGGCACAGTGGTTGGCTTGACGAAACTAAAGCTTGTCTGACGCTCCTAGCCGCGGTCTGGTGCCTGTACACCTACATATATATATGAGCAGTGAGCTAAAGCCCAGTGAATAACACAATGCGTAAAGGGGTTAAGTAGATCAGTTATACAGTCGGTGGCTTATACTTCATGTCATATCAGTCATTTAGAAATCATAGTAATCGTACGTGGTACAACCGATAGCAAAACAGTACAGTAACAGTAACGGTAACGATAACAGTAACAGTAACAGTGCAGTAGCAGTAGCAGTGACAGTAACAGTACAGTACAGTAACGATAACAATAACAGTAACAGTAACAGTAACGGTAACGATAACAGTAACAGTAACAGTGCAGTAGCAGTAGCAGTGACAGTAACAGTACAGTACAGTACAGTAACGGTAACAATAACAGTAACAGTAACGGTACAGTTCTTATGGATTCAAGATGTGTCTCGCACAGATTCTAGAGGTGGCTCACACTGTAGCACTTAGGTCCGTGCAGCACTTTGCTCCAGATTTCACAGATTGGCTTAAAGCCCAGTATGGATTCAAGAGGTGTCTCACACAGATTCTAGAGGTGGCTCACACTCTAGCACTTAGGTCTGTGCAGCACTTTGCTCCAGAGATATCCGTGACAGTAAACAGTAGGTCTTAAAAGACCAAACAGTCAATTGATGGCCATCAATCAGTAAACAGTAGTGGTTCCACGAGGGAATCGACAGAGGTCTCTGTAACAGTAGCAGTAATAGTAAACGGTAGTTGGTAAAGATGCCACAATACAGTTCAGAATATAAGACATACATTCATTCAGATAACAGTAAACAGTTCATAAAACAGTTCAACTTGGTAAACAGTTCAACTCAGTAAACAGTTCAGAAGATAATCATTTTTGAACATATCTTTACACAATTGTTACTCAGAGAGTTCTGGGCTACAGTAAGCTAGAGCGTCTCCTCGGTAAGCCAACCCTACACAGTATACAGGATGAACACACACTAAGCTACACAGTTGGGAAAGATAATAACTTAATCCCTAAATTTGCCTTGGTGTGTTCTACATCTATATCCTCATTAAGATGTCTTATACCAGGCCTAAGAATGCCTAGAATGGAATGAGGATGCAAAGATGCATTCAGAAAGCAGTTTCAAAATTTTCAGAAAAACAGTTGCCCGCTCGAGCGCAGATTTCCCCGCTCGAGCAGACATGCAACAAAGGTCCCCGCTCGAGCATGTGACACAAGCCTCCGCTCGAGCGTACAATACCCTGCTCGAGCGGACTGTAAAGCAGTGAGAGATGCTGGGAGCTCGATTTCCCCGCTCGAGCAGACGACCAAAATCTGGAAAATCCATATTCGAACTCCAAGTTCAAAACCAAGTTTCAAAGCATCAAAATCGATCCTCTTGGGCTGAATTTCTGGAAAACTCTTGTAAACTCATAATATTACATGATTCCAAGCTCAATTTATAAAATCAAAGCCCAAAGGTAGTTCAATTAAACTCCTTTTCAAAACAATTTTCAAATCAATTTCATGAACATGATTCCAATTGAACATGCATGTACTACAACAATCCTCAAGCCTCAAATTCATGCTCTAATGAGCCAATTCTTTTCAAAACAAGATTAAATCATGGACTTAAACATAAATATGAGCATGCATGTGACATTTGCCATGAAAACAACTTCAAACTTATCAATACAAGCATGCATGCATGGAATGAGCTTCAACTCAACACTATTGAACCAATTCATGCCTTAAATTACTAAAGACCCATGAATCATGCAAGAATAAACTCAAATGCACAATAAAGAAGGTCAATGATCTACCTTAGGTCTTCAATCACAAGACTAGAAGCTCAATTAGACAATCATCTTTAAATTTCTTCAAGCATACAAGTCAATCTCAAGATGAAACCAAACTCTCTCCCAATCTCTCTCTCTATAGCCGGTTTTGAGCTCTCAAAAAATGAGCTGATGAAAAGTTTTGTGGGATGCTTAATAAGGCTCAAAAATGTTATAATAAAGGGCCCACTAGCATGGCAATTCCGTAAATAAGGCAACTCTTTGATTTAGTTTATTTTAATATAATTTAATCATACCGAAACAATTTTCAGATAAATATGCCATAAAATCGCATTAATCATGATGAACACAGAACATCAATCAATTTCAGATTTGGCCATCGATAAGGCCTTCAATTTGCAGTTTAATGCATAAGACGAGAACAGATAATTTGCCAGTCAAACAGATAGATTATGCATTTAAACAGTTACGGTCATTAAACAGTTACGGTAAATCAATCAGTCTCAGATTTCAGTTAGTCAGTTCAGTATTTCAATCAATTCAGTTATCAATCATAATCGGTCTCGGTTTAGCAGAAATCAGTACTTAATCAGTAATCAGTGATGAGGGTTATTACAGTACAGGTGTCACGTTACGTTTATGTAGGTGTCAAGTTACGTTACGTTTATATAGATATGATCTATGGTAATATTCAATTTTCTATATATGGTTTTACTATTATTTATGATATTAGCAACTAATATTGAGGGTAAATATGTTAACAAACTTCCCACAGAACTTATGGAAACATAAATTTTTTAGTAAGATCGTATATAGTATAAGTCTCCTTAATAGGACTTATAAATAATTTTCCTAAATAAAATACACAAAGTTGATAAATAAGATATAAAAATATTAAAAGAACGGCCATGGTTGCTTTTCCCTCAGACTCTGTCTTCATGTCGTAACGGCATCTCTAACCCAATGTTCTCAACTAGAGGATAAAAATAATTTTTTATTCCAAAAGTGAATATAGAGTATCTCACCCAAATTCAAATCACAAATTTTCATTTCCTTCTTTAAAGATTTTCCTTCAAAAGGTGAATAATTTTATCACTAAAAAATATTTGATTTTCAAACTTCTGTTAAATATATTTAATATTAAACTTATTATAATTTCACTCTTTTCAATGATACCAACTTTATAAAAATTAAATATACATATTAAAAGTTATTTGTATTTTATTACATATAACTAAAAATAAAAAAAAAATGATATGATTGTAGATAAAACTTAAAGGAAAGGTTTTGGGCAAATTATACGAGTGGTGCTTACATTTTGGCTCATGCGTTAATTTGATCCCAACACTTTCAATTGATAAAATTTTATCCTTGAATTTTAAATTTTGTGTAAATTTAGTCCAATTGATAATGCCGTTAGTATTTTCGACTGAAAATAATCACTAAATTGGTTTATGTACATATTTTTAATTTATAATTTTACTCTAAAAAAAAATGGCACATGCTACTTAGATACATATTTTTCATAAAAAATAAAAAAATAAAAAATAAATAAAAAATAAAAAATGTTAAGAGTTGTAATCAATTGGACCAAATTGAAACAAAATAATAAATTTATGGTCAAAATCGAGTCAATTAAAATTATAAGAATTAAAATGACACAAGTATGAAAGTATAAGAACTATTGTCACAATTTGTCCAAAGGTTTTTAGGACAAAATTGGTATTTTAAAAAATAAAGTGTGTTTCCCCCGTTATAACAAGGTATCTGGGCCAGCTTACGTGCACCTTTACTAATCGGGGGGCTTTGAAGTTAAGGACTAGGCAAATCACCAGTAATCCTAAGATTTAGAATGTTTGACTTTCGTGAGATTCGACTCGCGACCTTTTGGGTGGCAAACTCTTTTGTTCTCTCACTAAGCCAAAATTCTTGGGGTCGAATCTATTTCTCTTCTCCTCCCTCTATAGTTGGAGGATCAACCCATCATCCTTCCAAATGGAGATGGTTTTAAAGGATGGGTTAGAGGTAAAAATCCATCATATATAAAAATATAGAGGGCGGGTTAGAGATGCTCTAATCATTAGTTAGGATTAGTCTACTCATGTCATAAATACGGATACCATACAATTATTATGTTACTTTATAAGAGTTAGAATAGTATAGTTTGGAATCTACTGAGAAACCAAATATGTGTAAGATTTGATTATATAATTGTATGAAACTAAGACTCTATAGGTAAACTATTAAAAATAGCCACGGCGACTATAGGCATTGGTGAGATCGAGAGAAGGGAAAAAAAATCGAGATGTAAGTAAGGGATGAGAGAAAAATACAGTGAGTCACTGGGTGAGCAAAGGCTCAACTGCCATTGAATATGAGATTCAGATAGTGGTGTGGGTTTTGAGTGCTTAGATCATCTCACATGTATTATCTATTTTATTCATAATGAAATCTCTTGCCTGTGAACGTAGCTAATTGGTGCCGAATCACGTAAATCTGTTTAAGATTGGTTTTTCTTTTTAATGTGTGCATGAGTGTGCTTCCTTTCACGTTGGTGGAATGTGAAATAAATCCCAAAATAAATCATATGAGAATCCGTAACACATGAATCTGAAGGCATGATCTAATGAATGATAGTGCATTAGCTTAGGGAGACAAAATGATTTGGGAATAGAGGATCCCATGCCCAAAAAGAGTTTTATATTTAGATTTCTCTTTAGACATTACTGAGGGTTGGGCTGACCCTTTTCTTGGATAATCAATTTCTTTGTTATTTTATTCAAAAGCTTAACATAAATGATAAAGATACTAACTTATTCTTATTGTCTTTGAGCACTATAAATCAAATGGCTATACGTTATATAGTTGTTAAAAGATGTCCATTTGCTTTGATAAGGAAGGAAAGGAAGGAAAGGAAAAATAATTAGCATCGGCATATGTGTATCAGCATTCATAGTGATAGGGCTACTTGGTTGTTGCATCCACTACCAGAGGACAAAGGCAAGAACAAATAAAGGTAATTACAGTCTTCTAATGGTTAATTATCACAATTCTAGTTCAATCTAATATGTCATCTAATTGTCTTTTTCATGCAGAAGAGAACAAAATTTTCCTAGAAGTTCAATCACTAAATTTGGCAGGAGGAAGATTTAACAATGACTACAATAATGGCAATTTACCAGGAGAGAATCATGTGAAATTGCAAGACTTCCTTCAATCAAGTTAGATCTTATACATGTAGCTACAAAACATTTTTCTACAGAAAATAAGCTTGGACAAGGTGGATTTGGTCCAGTTTATAAGGTACTTAAGGCACTGATGATGAATCTATGGATGATATCATTCATTGCTTGTCACATATATATGGTGACATGACTTGAACTCTGTTTGCAGGGTATATTGCCAGATGGCAAAGAAATTGCAGTTAAGAGGCTCTCAAGAACATCAGGACAAGGACTTCAAGAGTTCAAGAATGAAGTTACTTTAATTGCAAGACTACAACATAGGAACCTCGTTAGACTCTTGGGTTGTTGTTTGGAGGGAAATGAATCACTACTCATCTATGAATACATGCCCAACAAAAGCTTAGATGTTTTCCTCTTTGGTATGGACCATTTTAATTTTATGGTTTTAATTTTAATGCAACCAAAATTATTCCCAAAATCAATCACTAAAGGCAATAATCAACTTGAATGTTGTTCATTTCATCATTAGATTCGACTAAAGGTGCAGAACTAGATTGGAAGAGACACATTCTCATTATTAATGGAATTGCTCGAGGCATTCTATACCTCCATGAGGATTCCCGACTTAGAATAATTCACAGAGACCTTAAAGCTAGCAATGTTTTGCTAGATTATGAGATGAATCCCAAGATATCAGACTTCGGAATGGCAAGGATATTTGGTGGAAATCAAAGTGAAGCAAACACAAACAGAGTAGTTGGAACATAGTAAGCCTCTTCCATACATATAACTATATACATATTAGTATTCAATATAATCATTGTCTCTATAGTGTTGGGCAAAAGCATCAAGGGTTTGAGAATGGACCCCCTCAATTATTATGGAGTTTCTGAAATATATGTCTCTCTCACTTGATTATTTGTGATGTCTTCTTCTACAACAGTGGATATATGTCTCCAGAGTATGCTATGGAAGGATTATTTTCTGTTAAATCAGATGTTTTTAGTTTTGGAGTTCTCTTGCTAGAGATAATAAGTGGAAAAAGGAATGGTGGTTTTTATCTTTCTGAGCATGGTTATAGCCTTCTTACTTTTGTAAGTTCTAAGATCTCTCTATTTTTAAAGGGGAAAAAAAGGATAGTTAAGAAACAATCGTGGATTTAACTTCATTACTTGGAAAAATGTCATAGGCATGGAAATTATGGTGTGAAGGTCAAGGATTGGAGATGATAGATCCATTACTAGTGCAGTCATGTGTGGCAGTTGAAGCTTTGAAGTGCATCCATATCGGGTTGTTGTGTGTGCAAGAAAACCCAATAGATAGGCCTACTATGTCATCTATAGTAGTGATGCTAGAAAGTGATACCATGACACTTCCTCAACCAACACGACCAGCATTCTCTGTTGGGAGGCCAACATTGAAATCAGCTCAATCCTTACCAAATGTTAACGCACTCTCTGTTAATGAGGTAACGCTTTCCAATGTGTCACCCCGGTGACTTTTACAATTATATTCTTATTTTTTTGGTTCTCTAAAGGGATTCACAGACTGGCATGTATTGAACAAAGTACGGCTATAGATTGGATTTTACTTTGTTATCTTTTTGTTCAATAGTTTATTTAGTTTACAACTGGTATGGAAGCTCGTTTTTGTAATCCTTTTGCGAAGATATTGATAAAGGCATCAAAATCAGCATGCTAATCATGAATACATATTATTTTAGAGGGAACAAAATGAGAAGAAAAAAGGGTTTATCCTTGAGCAAAATAAGAGTTCAACTATGCGAAAATAGGTGTTACTTCTGAATTCATTGTATTGTTGAGGTAAGGACTGTTTGAAAATCATATTGAAGTAGTATATATCCACCTCCATGTTTTAGTGTATGTGGCTTGATGAATTTTTATTTTTGGGATTTTCAGAATCTTGAATTCTTGTCGTAGATAATCGCATTGTCTGATCAATGTCTAAAAGGAGAACATCAGTTTGGTTTCACCATATTTTTGTAAACCAAATTGTCTGTAGCCACACACACATATTACAATGCTTACATTTCGGTATTTATCTGCTGATTTTTATGCACCTTTGTAAGCTAAGGGAGTTAATTTGCAATTGTTAAAGTCACAAGGGTGGCAACTGTAATTTTTCTTAAAACACAATGCAAAGTCAAAGGAAAAAGCCCACTTAAGTGCTGTTGATATGATATGATAGAACAATAATTTGGAACTTGATCTTGAGATGATGACTACAGTAACTGTTGAAAACTAGTTCTTCATTTGATTGTTTTATTGTTTTGGTTGTATTTTCGTTTTCTGAAAATTTTAAAAATTAATTGTTGAATTGATTTCAAACACAGTCCTTGAGAATTTTATTTCCCGAAAACAACTCACATTTTAGAAATATTGAAAACTTGTTTGTGAATTTCTGAAACAAATTTTGGCACAAAATATGAAAATGATCAGAAATTTTTTCTATGTTTTGTTTCTGTAGACATGTTAAACAAAAAAGAAAATAAAAAAATAAGAAAACAAAACACAACCAATTAGTGCCAGCTCAAGCATAAAAGCAACCAAGAAAATCTTTGGGTAAATTACATTGACCTTTGTTGAGTTTCACAAGTCCGACATAATTTTGTTGATCTTTTGTAATATTTTTTATTCACTTACTATTTAGCTCCTTCTCATCAATAATTTATTAAGTCATGTAGATTAAAAAAAAAATTATTATCATCATTTTTACACTTAAATGTATATATATTTTTATGTTTTCACACTATTAGTTTCATTCATTATAACTTTACTAAAAAGGAAGTGAATGTAATTATATTAAAATTATTATCGTTTTATTTCTATGAGTGTTGTTGCAGCAACACAAGCTGACTTGTGGAAAGTTCCACCTCCATGATGCCATTTCTGAAAGCCTTGGTCATTCTCTGATCTTGAATTTAAAGCGTATAAAATTTCCAGTTAAAACCATAAACCCAACTCATGCATAGACCATAGATATAGAACACACTCATAAAACACTAGTTAGGGACAGCATTTCAAGTTTGATGGAACACTATCGTCAATCTGCCTCTGGCTAAGAAAATGAATGGAACAGAGAGATTAAACAAATGAACTACAAAAGTGAATGATTACTAGTTACCAAGGTATTAGGGGCAGCTTATTTATTTCCTTTTGCATTTTTATTTATTCTCTCATTTATGGGTAAATTACACTTGCAACTATCTGTTAGTATCATTTTAACCCCTCTAAAAGCATTACAGTTGTCCACTTTCAACAATCAATTTGTATCAATGCAAACTTTCCGTTAAGGATTCGTTACATAAATGGATGAAAAATTGACATGTGACTAGCACATGACATCTCAAATATTGTGGGATGGAATGCCTAAAATGATCTCTCAAGTATTGAACATCAACAATAAGAAGAGCCACCAGAAAGCAAAATTGCCTTAGCTAGGCTGGAACAAGAAAGACTCAAGAGTGGATTATCACTATTCAATAAGCTGCTTTGTTAGCATCCCTTGAAACCCAGGAAAGGAAAGATTGATATACTTCATAAATCTAACACTGCCACAATGGAAGCATATTGGAGAAACTAAGCCTCCGTTTGGATCGAGGAAGAAGAAAATAAAAGAAATAATTATGGTCTCTCAGAAAAATAAAATAAGTGAATTGTGTTTTCTCACTGTCATGTTCAGAGGAGTGCTAGTTTCTGTTCATTTTTTTTAATTCATTTATCACCAAATCACTCCATCCAAACTGAAATTTATATACGCATAATGAAGAAATTTCACAAACAATTTTGGGTAGCATTATAAATGCAGTTAGCATGAGTGTAAAGAAATTACAAGCAACAGCACAGCCATTATTGAGGCATTTTCACAAACACCTTGAATGCAAAGACAAATGGGTCAAGGAACGTTGGGTTATGAGAAAAAGATCGACGTTACTCAAATGGGTGCAAAAGTCTGGCAGATTATCGTCTGAGTCCCAACCCCACATAATTGCTCCTAGAATGAATTCTCTCCTGTCCTGCAAATTTGGTGTTGGGTCCCAATGGCCCCCACTTTGACAATCTAAAAAAAGTAAATTAATTTAATAATTATAAATTAATTAGCTCTATTATCATCAGATTAGTTTGATATTTACAATAAAT
Source organism: Camellia granthamiana (assembly GCA_036172215.1). Classification (NCBI taxonomy): domain Eukaryota; kingdom Viridiplantae; phylum Streptophyta; class Magnoliopsida; order Ericales; family Theaceae; genus Camellia; species Camellia granthamiana. The sequence continues at coordinate 136,619,816 of CM069909.1, read as the reverse complement.
TCAAAAATTAGATAGATGAAATTATTAAAATAGAGTGTATAGGGGGTCTCACGTCCTCAAACAAATTGTTTAGGTACATGTTTTGGAAGTTATGAATGAGGAAGCTTCCATCTGGGTTCCAGTCCAGCGTGCGAGAGGGTCCAAGTTTAAAATTTGGTTATTCGTATTGTTTTCTCTTTTAAGTACCCATCAACTAATGGCTCGTTTGGAAATAGATTATTTTAATAATTTTTTAATTTTTTAATTAAAATATATGATAAAAAAATAGTATATTTAAGTTGTTTTTTAGTTTTTCACAAAAAGATATACAAAAAGTAGAGAGAAAAGAGAATTTTTGACTTTTTAATATAAGTTATAGACTTTTTGATTTTTTTAATAATTTTTTGACTTTTAAACTAAAATTGTTGTATGTTAAATGAAACCTCGTTTGTTTAAAACTTTAAATTGAATAAATAGTAAGGGACGGTCACAAGCGGGTTTGTCATCCCCGCCTTCCCTCCCGCTCCCGCCGATGCCCCTGCTTTCAATCCCACCCTCACTGCGGGTGGAATTTTTCAATCTCATTGCCACCTCCGCGGATACCCACGAATAGCTGACTACATTTCAAATAGCAAAAAAAAAAAAGAGAATTATTTAAATCCTTAATTTCTCTTATTTCTATGTGGATAAACAGTGAGACTTTTGAAATTATTATTTATTTATATTTAATCAGAATTATAGACTTTTAGTATTCCTTTCTTGTATCTAATTACAGACATATATATTATTTATTTATATATTATTAACTATATCTGGTTCGGTTTGGATAGGGAGAGACGATACTCGTCCCTGCCCTACCCCTTTTGCGGGTAACTAAAATATAATTCACCTCTGCCCTAGATAAGTGTCGGGTCAAGTAAAATTCGCCCTATTTGAGCAGGTATGGGTGGGCTCCCGCTGATCGAACTAAAATGGCTATCCCTAGGTAAAGCATTAATAAATTTCAAAATGTGATCTTATAAATTATTTAGTTTTTCCTTTTTTGTTATGTATCTAAAAGTCTCATTAAAGTGAAAATTACACAAAAGGATAGTCATTTACACATTTGAGTTTAATTTTTGAGGAATAAAAGTGGGTTTCTCTAAATGTGAAATTACATATTTGGACAATCCACACTATCGAGGTTTTGAAACTTTCATCTTTTTGGAACAAATCCCACATTACAAATAAGAACGTAACATTCTAATGTAATACTCCAATAACGTAACATTTCAATGTAATAGACTAAAACATTCATTAGTATACTTTTCTCACACGTAATAACGTAACACTCAAAAAAAACTCCTTAATGTGTTTTTTCCAAACGTATCACTCAAATGTAACACATTCTAACGTAACACACAAAAATACTAAAAAACTTCTTAGTGTACTTTTCCTAATAGTTTGAAATTATACATTTGTCCAAAACTTATTAAGGAATTTTTGTACTCCTTCTGTAATGGTTTGAAAAATCTCACATCCTTTTTTTTAGAGTGTTACGTTTGGAAAAAATATACTAATGAGTTTTTTTGTATGTTATATTGGAATGTTATACTAAGAAAAAAAAATTTGGAGTGTTATGTTTGAAAAAAATACACTAAGAATTTTTTTTTTTTTTTTAGTGTTACATTAGAATTTTATATTAGAATATTACAATTTAAAATTATACATTCGTCCAAAACTTACTAAATGATTTTTCTACTCCTCTTAAAATATTTGAAGAATCTCACATCCTTTTGGAATGATTGAAGAATTCCATATTCCAAGTTATTTTTGTATTCCTTTTTAAATATTTGAAGAATCTCACATTTCAAGTCATTCCAAATAAATAAAAAAAACTCCTATATAAAAATTAATCCCAAATTTGATTCTTATAGGTTATGTATCTTGCCTTTTTAGTAACAAAAAAAAAAAAAAAAAAACCATAATAGAAATAAGGGTATAATCGTAAATCCAATTTTCAAAGAATATATTAAATCTACATTTCTAAAATCAATAGGACTAATTAGTCTATAAGAAAATCCTTAGGACTAAATGGATCACCATCCCTTAAGATGGGATTTATAGATAAATTTTTCTTTATTTAATTTCATTAGTTAAATTTTAATATATGTTTTATTTAATTTCTTTGTTTAATTATTATTATTTTTAAAAATAAATTTATTTAAAATTTTAATTAAAAAAATAACATATATTTTTATTGATATTTTATTTTTATTTTTTAAATAAAATTTTTTAATTGTGTAAAAAATAAAATAAAATAAAATTTTATTTAATCTAGCTAAAAATAATTAAAATATTAAAGATATGTTTAATATTGCTATTACTTAGTAAACAATTGAAAATTATTAAAATAGTCTTTTGCTCATTTATCCTATCCAATCCGTTCAACCAAATATTGAATTCACTAAAAATAGTCATTTCCAGACATCTAATCCCATGAAAAAACAAACACGAGATACATATCCAATCCAACCAAATAGTCCGGGGGATTCACAGTCCAGGACTCAAGTCCGATGGATTCTAATCCCCCTTGTCCAGTTCGTCCAATCAAGCACACCCAAAATTACTAAAATAAGAATTTTGGTAAAAGTACTCAAATGTTAGGAAAATTTACCCATAAATCCTAATTTCTGAAAAGTTGAACCATTTAGTCCTAAAAGTTTTCTTATGCTCCATTTAGTCCAATTTGCACATCAATCTAATGTTCGAAATCTGATGTTCGAAACATTAATCTGATGTTCGAAATCTAATGTTCGAAACATTAATCTGATATTTGAAACATTGTAATGGGACCTTTCAGTCTATAAGAAAACTTATAAGACTAAACAGTGTATAAGTTATTAATTTGGGATTTATTGGTACATCCCCCTTAAATAAAATATAAACAAAATTTTAAAATAAAACATCAATAAAATATCTATAAAAAATTATTTTAAAAAATTAAATAAATAAAACATCAATAAAAAGTTAAATAAAATTATTTTATTTTTAAATTGAGACATTTAAATTTTATTGAATTTTACTAAATATAATACATAATTAAATAGTAGAAGGTTAAAATGGTCATTTCACCACCTAATCCCAACAGTGGATAGTCCCCCCAAAATTGTCCCCCCCTCCCTCCCCCCCCAAGGTTACAATAGTCCCCAATATGGGGAATAAACGCCGGATTAAATGCTTCCCCCAGATTACAATCCGCACAGTAAATAGTCCTCCCCTTATCCCTCCAATCAAAAACACCAGTAAAATATGATAATGAGATATGAAAAATGTCATTTATTAAAGTGTAAAAAAGTTTAATAGTACAATTGCAAGTGAGGAGGTTAAATTGATATTTCTATAAAAATATAAAAATGAATGTAATTAACTCAAATTTTGTTAGCACATTGATTGCTAAAAAAGGTTTATAACATGTTTTAATTTGTAGTGAATATCTTGTGAAATATTTTCAAAACAAGTATTTTAACAAGAAATTGTATCCAAAATGTTATTTGTATAATATAAAATGTGGGGGAAATTTGTGATGTGCATATTTAAAAGTGACCATATCATAATTGGTGAAAGTTACAAATGTTTGTGCTTTGTTTGTTTCAATTTGTGATAAAACTTACCAATGACAAATTTATATTGTATATGTGGGGACAAAATTTTTGAATGATAACACGTGGCCGAGGTGTCACCGAAGTACCAGCTGAGGTGCCACGTGTCCTGGTTATGACGCCGAGATCATCTCGGCTAGGCTGAGGTTATCTGCGAAGATACCGGAATCCGGGATAAGCGGATAAGGGACAAGAGTCCTAGAATGAGAGAAGACTTCAGTTTGGATTAAGATAAAACTCTTAGAGAGTTTATCCTAATCCTACTGGGAGTCCAAGATTAGCAGTAATCATGAGTCCATTGAAGTTAGGCTTCTATTGGGATTAGGATTGTGTTGGCTATAAAAGGGAGGCACCCCCATAGGTCTAAGGTATGTCTTTTATGCTCTGTCTAGTGAGTTAAGCACTATTGGTTATCTTTGAGAGATATTTTACTGACTTGATCGTCGGAGTGCCCCCGGGTGAACGAGCCACCACGGGAATCTCTTCTTTCTGTTGCAGGTTGTTCGGGCTTAACATATTCTGTCGGTGTTCTCCAGTTGAGTACTAAGTTGGCAGTGTGGTCGGAAATTGACACACACAATTTGGCGCCGTCTGTGGGAAAGAAAGAAGAATAGATGGCCAACGACGGACAGAAAGAGAAGGTTGGAGACGACACCCCTACTGAGAGTGGGAAACATATTGACCTTGACGTCGAAGAAGACAACTGCAATGAAATGAAGAGACTTGTGATAAGAATCACGGAGAAAAGGACGTTGGCCAGGAGGACGGCGTACCGAAGAAATCGGACCGGAGCGGGTATTATAACGAGGACGACCTCCAGGTATAGAAAGAGAGATGCCTGTGAAGGGATGATGAGATAAAGAGAATGGTGGAAAAATTGGCAGACTTGCAAACGGTCGTCAATTTCATGATGCAGAACAACGGCATGCAGCCACTGTTCCCGCTACAAGATACGCCGATTCCAGCGGCCAAGAAAGGTGCCCAGAAAGGGGGGCAGGAAATAGTTCCTGCAGTCTCTCAGCATGGCGGAACCAAGGGACATTCTCACCGGCCTTCGCGGGAGATCGGGCATGGAGCATCCCAGAAGACACATCGAACAAAAGAAACCTTCACCAAAGAACATCGGGATGTTCAGGGGAAGGAACTCTATTTCGACACGACCAGTGGATGAAGGTCCAAAAGGACTCACGATGACAATAGAAGTAGTGCACCAAAGAGGCTGAAATCCGAAGATAGCCGAGCTCTTGGACGAACCAAAAAGGATCCGGGAGATCACCTACAGAGGAAGCAACAAGATGCCGAGGTAACCTCCCGGTCAAGCTAAGAACGCCGTTCTCGGAAGAATTAGACAAAGTTGAGGTCCCGAAGAGATTCAGTATGCCGAGGTTCCAGATATACGATGGGAAGTCGGACCCCAACTTTCACGTCGGATTATACCTGAACGCGATGGCATTATACTCTGGGAACGAGTCATTGCTCTGCAAAGTGTTCCCCTCATCATTTGGGAAAATTACTGTGAAAACCCACATTTAATTATTCTTAAAAATAATAATAATAATAATAATTAATTAATTAATTAATTAATTTTATCCAGAGTTTATTTGAAAAATATATTAGTGTAAAAGTTAGTTTTAAATTGACTCAATTCAATCACTAATAAAGACATTATTAAGAATAATAATTTTGTGGGTGTTCAATATTTGTTATTTATAAATTATTTTAATTAGGATTCGATATAATAATTATTCTTACTAAATACCTTAGTTAAAAAAAATCTTAGTGTATCAATTTTCAAAAAACCCACACAAATACAAATACAAATACAAATACAAATACAAAAAAAAAAAAAAAGGAATCAAACCTTTTTTAGAAATTTGGTGGAAGCTTTCCACATGTTGATTTGCATGCTTGTTTAGGGAAGGAGAGCTAATGATGCTCTTGGAATTGAGAGAAAGAAAACTTAGAATGAAGAGAAAGAAAGAGAGAGAAAGAGAGAGAGAGAGAGAGATTTGTGAACCAAGCATTCTATATATATATGCATGCAAGCCTTCATTGTCTAGAGGGTGCATGCAAGCATTCGGTGAGAAAAAAAAAAGAAGAAGAGAGAAATCCCTGAAGCAATCAAGCTTAGTGATAGGAGAGAAAGAAGAGTAGGAGATTAAGGAAGCCAAAATTCTCAACCATTTTGTCACCCAATTACTAAGTAAGAAAACCCTCTCAACACTCTCATTTTTTTTTATTAGTGAAGTTTTCAGATTATGTTCTTGTGATTAAAATGACTACTCATAAATAGAAATTTTATATATATGTGTAGGAATTTTGTGATGTGTATATCAAGTGTTTGAAGATGTTGATAGTCTTAAAATCAACTTATTATTGTAAAGAAATAAGCTTGCATGTGTAGTTTATACATTTAAAGAGAAGATTGAAAATAATTAATCTGTTTTGAATCTGCCAGAATATTGCCCGAATTTTTAGACAATTTTATACTCAAAATTTCGAGATAATTTCTTCTATAAAGTTATTGATAATGATATCTAGTTCATCCAGGAATTTTGGTAACAATTTTTGAGCTTTCTACGAATTTATACAAATATTTTTACTAAATCTGAAACTGTGTTGAGAATAATCTGTTTTGAATCTGCCAGCATATTTGCCTGAATTTTTAGACAATTTTATACTCAAAATTTCGAGATGATTTCTTCTACAAAGTTGTTGATAATGATGTCTAGTTTTTCCATGAATTTTGGCAACAATTTTTGAGCTTTCTACGAATTTATACAAATATTTTTACTAAATCTGAAACTGTGTTGAGAATAATCTGTTTTGAATCTGCCAGCATGTTTGCCTGAATTTTTAGACAATTTTATACTCAAAATTTCGAGATGATTTCTTCTACAAAGTTGTTGATAATGAAGTCTAGTTCATCCAGGAATTTTGATAACAATTTTTGAGCTTTCTACGAATTTATACAAATTTTTAACTAAATCTGAAGCTGTGAGACAGATTTTAATACGTATTTGAAAATTTATTTAAAATTCTACACTAAGCCAAATCTGGTAATTTTTAACTAAAAGATGAAATTTGAGAAGTCCATTTTCATGATAGATTTTTAGATTATGGATTTGATCTGTAAAATTAAGCATGGAATTAACGTAAGGAACTGTGACAAATCTGTGTCACAAAGATTGCTGGAAATTTTACAGGATTATTTACATCTTATTTTTCTGAAATTCTTTCTGAAAAGTGACCTAAACATCCACATTGAGTATTCTGTTCAATTGCACGAATTTTAGGATTGTGTAAATAATTTATTTATGATTTTAATATCTAAGTTATTATGTTCATACCATTGTTTAAATTAATTGTCTGTTAAATTTTGGACATTGAATTATTATTGTGTGACATGTATTATGTTTATGTTGGGAGTTTTTTTTTTAGTTGGTATAACATTATTGGTGATTGAGATTTGAATAATTTGTGTTCAATATATAAAGTTACTGATAAAGGATTAATACCAGTTGTTCAGGGTGAGTCTTGGTTTTAAAGAGTGTACGAAATTAAGGGTTGACGGTCAATACCGGTTGTTCAGGGTGAGCCCTGGTTTTGAGAATTCTCACGTAAATTGTGTTGCGAAACTCTAAGATGGCACGAGACTTATTTGAACCCTTTTCGGTATTCGGTTTTGGAATAAGGGTGGATGTGCAGGTGACACACAGGGAGATTACGTACCCCTGGCAGACCGTTTCCTTGGGGCAGACCACGGATGCCACTGCTTGAGTATATAACTCCGGACGTGGGCATCCCTGGTGGTTACGGTTGGTAACACTTAAATATTTGACCAAGGGAGGGTTTCAAATTAACCGTTGCCATGCTTAGTGGTTGGTAAGTTAAATCTCTTTGGTGAGATTTCGAGTGTCACCTAATTTATTAAAATTATTGAAATTATTTTAATAGTTGTAATTTATGTTTACAATTATATTGTTATCTCATGTTTATAATCTCATTATTTTTCTCTTAAAAAGAATGGTAGGTTGGTTATGTTTTCTTACTGTGTTGCAAAACTCATGGCATATATTTTTGTTGCCTTGGCGTTTTATGCCAGGTTTTATGTTCGGATTCTAATGAGTGGGCATTTTTCTTATGATGAAATACTGCCTCTGTTTGTCATTTTATTTATTTATTATCTATTGTTATTATTTCAACTGATGGCATTCCTATTATGCTTATTAAATGCTACCTGTCATTCTGTTACTACACATTATTCATTGTGGGTATTATTATCGGGGTGGGTATTTCGGGTTGTAATATCTTATTGAGCTCGTCGCTCATTGGCATCCTCGTTGCCCTGGCGTTTCATGCCAGGTACCGAAGAAACCGAAGGAAACACCGAGGTGTTGAAAGGCAACATTCAGCCCTGATTAGCTTGAAGCGTGCCAAAGTTCCATGAACCATTTTTCTGAGTTTTCTAGTTTTTTCTCGAGTTTTTTTTTTTGTATTTGTGTACTAAGACAAGTTGTAAGTTTGACTGGAGTTGTAATTTAAGAACTTTTAGTTTTGGGGTTGTTAATTAATGGATGATGGTAAATTTGGTGGCAACATTGATGAGGATTCTTAACTAAGAAAATTGATTTTAAGTTTTAAACCTTATTATGATGTCCCCACATTTTGGGGCGTCACAATTACATCGGACTGGTTTCACAAGTTGCCGAAAGGAACCGTGAAAACCTGGAAAGGCCTGGCTGAGATGTTTGTGGCCAGGTTCGTGACAAACAAACTACAACCATTGAGGGTGGACGCCCTAATGGCCCTGAAGATCGGCGAGGATGAAAGCCGTAGGGCCTATGCCAAAAGGTATTATGAGGTATTCAACCAAATACCAAGATGCAACCAAGAGGTGGCGGTCATGTCGTTTAAAAACGGCTTGAAGGATGACTGCCTACTTCGAAAATCACTAGCAAAGACATTGCCGAAAAGCATGGAGGAGCTGATGGCCAAGATAGAAAAGTATGCCAGAGCCGAGGAAGACACGCCAGGGACAAAGGCGTCCAAACAAGAGAAGAGAAATGGTTCGCCGAAGCGAAGTCGAGATAATACTGGACATGAGAAGACAAGAGCTTAGCCCAAGTAAGCAGATCCCAAATTCCAGATCTGAAATCCTAGATCCCAGAAGACAAGATCTCAGCTTAGATGATTAAGTCCGAAAAGAGAAGAGCTTGGCCTAAGTTAAAGAATTTTTTCCACAAAGGAGTATGTGGAAGCCATGTAGGGGGCAGATCCCATGCCCATAGAGCAATATCAAGGTCAAAGCCACGTGCCTAATGAGAACCTAAGTGGAACTTAAGTTCACATTAAGGGGCAAAGGGCTGGAGAATGATGCATGAGAGTTGGAATTTCACAAGCTGAGATCATGTTTAACACTTGTTGAAACTTGAGAAAAGTTTACAAGTTGAAATTAAACCGAGAACATGTTTAACACTTGTTGAAACTTGAGAAAGGTTTACAAGTTGAAGTTAAACCGAGATGATGTTTAACACTTGTTGAAACCTAAGAAAAGTTTACAAGTTGAAGTTAAACCGAGAACATGTTTAACACTTGTTGAAACTTGAGAAAAGTTTACAAGTTGAAATTAAATCGAGATGATGTTTAACACTTGTTGAAACTTGAGAAAAGTTTACAAGTTGAAGTTAAACCGAGAACATGTTTAACACTTGTTGAAACTTGAGAAAAGTTTACAAGTTGAAGTTAAACCGAGATCATGTGTTAATACTTGTTGAAACTTGAGAAAAGTTTACAAGTTGACGTTAACTGAGGTTATGTTAAAAGAAGAGTGGTTTAACACTTGTTGAAATTTTGAGAAAAATTTTGAGAAAAATTTTCAAGTTAAGTCAAGGTTATGTTGAAAGAAATATCTACATACTTGCCGAGATAAACCGATTAGTGGGTACAACCGAGGTGTTACACCCCGAGGAGATTGCACAGTTAAGGTGTATTTTGAAGACATGCAAATTATTTTAAGTATAGAATCATACAAGAGTAAAAAGAAGACACATACAATCACGTTGAAAGAAGAAATTAAAGAATGCATTCAGAAAAGGAAAGAAGGCACTTCAGCCTAATATTGAAAAATGATTGTTTAGATTACAAAAAGGCCGGTGTGAAGTACGCCGGTGTCAGACGGTGGTAGTAAGTAAAGAAGTGCAACGAAAGCCTCACCAAAGGGAGAAAGTGAAATTGATTACAGAAAGCTTCGTAAAAGCAGCAATGAAGGATTTGAGAGAGAAAATTTTGATCTTGATCAAAAACATGAAAATGGCGGCAAAATGACAATTATGGTGCCTTGGATGGCGTGCTTGCCAGATGGCGCACGCAAAAGTGATACGACTTGATGGCGCGTATCAGGTCCGGACCCATAAGGGAAAGACACGTGGTAAAAACGGTTGAAATACTGTGCGTACCAGCTCATATGCATGTTGGAACTCTTGGAGTTCTTGATTCAATGAAGCAAATACCTCGGCTAGGAGGACGATTTCGGTTGAGAGACTTGAACGAACTTGGTCAATTGATTCTAAAGCATTTATGAAAGCAGACTATCGGTCTTGGTCATATTGAGCCGACGAGTTCTGACTTCGGCAATAAATAATGAAGTGAGCTTAGCTGACGTGCTAAAACGGAAGAAATGATATAGGTTCCATCACTTCAGGATGCCGAGGTAATAGAACCTAAGGGGCAGTTGTGGGGACATAATTTTTGAATGACAACACGTGGCCGATGTGTCACCGAAGTGCCAGCCGAGGTGCCACGTATCCTGGTCATGACGCCGAGATCATCTCGGCTAGGCCGAGGTTATCTGCGAAGATACCGGAATCCGGCCTAAGCAGATAAGGGACAAGAGTCCTAGAATGAGAGAAAACTTCAGTTTGGATTAAGATAAAACTCTTAGAGAGTTTATCCCAATCCTACTGGAAGTCCAAGATTAGTAGTAATCATGAGTCCATTGAAGTTAGGCTTCTATTGGGATTAGGATTGTGTTGGCTATAAAAGGGAGGCACTTCCATGAGTCTAAGGTATGTCTTTTATGTTCTGTCTAGTGAGTTAAGCACTATTGGTTATCTTTGAGAGATATTTTACTGACTTGATCGTCGGAGTACCCCCGGGTGGACGAGCCACCGCGGGAATCTCTTCTTTCTGTTGCAGGTTGTTCAAGCTTAACCTATTCTGCCGGTGTTCTCCAGTTGAGTACTAAGTTGACAGTGTGGTCGGAAATTGACACATACAGTATACCTTAAAGTGATATATATAGTTATACATTTTGTAAAATACAAACAAAAGTTTCGTACAAAAATTTTATAGAGAATAAGTTAGCACCTGTGAGCCGTTCATGTCCAAATAGCATTGACACATCATTAAATATATTTTTTGTATGAGTTTTATATTTATAAATAACTTTCCTTTAGTAATTTATGAATATTAGGAATGCACATAATACAATGTTCCCATGTTCCTAAAATGTATGATTACAATGTCGTCTGTTCAACTATTAATCATAAAATGCATAATTTCGTTATAAATTAGCATTATAAAAAATATCGTACTTAAGTCATAAATTTTTACAATATCAACCACTAAATTGAAGACATTTTGTTACACTAATTTGTGGCATGATTATATATTTTGCGGTTGATATTACAATATTTTATGATAAGATGCATATGATATGCACTCTTAAAGTGGTGCACACCATAACATTTTCCCTTCAATTTAAAATTGGAAGGTTTTCTTTTTTAATGATCTTTTTGTTAGTTATTTTCATTTTTTATAGATAAAAAAAAAAAAATTACAAACAATAGGCTTCTAAATTCTACTCGACAAGATGAATTGCAAAATTTAAAAATTTCAATAAATACAAAATTAAGCTAAAAATGATGCACACGCTCAATTATAAAATTGAAGTTCACAAGTTAAAAAAAAAAAAAAAAAAAAAGTCTACGAGTCCCTAGGACTAACGGTTGGCATATGGGATGTGAATAAACTTTAAATAAGTAAAATAAAATATATATTTTTAATGTATTATGTGTCAGGTGGTAAGATTCTTTTCCATCAAACATAAGGCCGAAGGTTCAAGTCTTAGGCCTCTCGTTTGAGAACATGTTTAATTTTTAATAATTTTTTGATTTTTTAATTAAAATATGATATAAAAAATTAGTATGTTTGGGATGATTTTTTAATTTTTTACGAAAAGATGTACAAAAAGAAGAGAGAAAGGAGAATCTTTGGTAGCGTTTGGTATAGTTTTGTAAATGTGATTTGAGAGTATGAGTTGTATTTTGAGTTTGTATGTTGTGGAATTATGATTTGAGTGTAGAAAATTTGTTTGGTAAAGAGTTTTGAAAAGAGTTTTGATTTGAGTGGGGAATTGTTGATGTGATATTTGAAAGTTGATACAAAAATTTACAACTCATACAATTCAAAATTATTTTAAAGCACATAAAAAATTTTAAAAATTTCAGAAAATATTTTTTTTGATTATATATCAATTGCAAAAAAAAAAAAAAAAAAATCACTATTCCGGTCAACCGGCCGAACGACTGGCCGGACGTCCTGTTTTGAAAAAAAAAATTGAAACATGCGCTCGGTTTTGACAGAACAAACAAAGCGTTCTGCAGAGCTGTTGAAAATTAATTCCACAGCTCCATTCAAACACCATACTCAAACTACCACGTTGAATCACATTTTGAAATCACAACCAAACACAGCCTTTGACTTTTTGGTATAAGTTGTTGGCTTTTTGATTTTTTTAGTGACTTCTTGACTTTTAGGCTAAAAAGACTACTTGCCAAACGAGGCCAGTATCAAAGTGGAGTCTTTTAAGAAAAAAAATAGCATTTCAATTAATTAAGTTATCAATTTATTATTACTATATAGAGACAAGTAGAGAGAACAAGCTCTCGTTTGGCAAGTGGCTTTTTTAGTCAAAAAATCAAAAAGTCATTAAAAAAATCAAAAAGCTAACAACATATACCAAAAAGTCAAAAATTCTCTTTTCTCTCTACTTTTTGCACATCTTTTCGTAAAAAATTAAAAAGTCATCCCAAATATACTAGTTTTTTTTACATCATATTTTAACCAAAAAGTCAAAAAGTTACTAAAAAAGTATGTTTCCAAACGAGGCCTAAGTATGTATTTCTTTTTCTTTTTTTTTTTTCCCTTAGAATATGTCTTAGGATTGTAGCACCATGATACTTAGAACTAAAATATAAAATAAAATAAATACGTGCTCAAAAAAAATGTATATATGTATAATTATGTTTGGTTGAGTTTTTAGAATTTGTGTTCTAATTTTTTTTCTCCAAAAAATTAGAAAATAGTTTGACAAAAATAAATACTAAAAAATACATTTTTAAAATTTTAAAATTTATTATTTACCAAGAAAGGGAAAATCATATAGAAAGAATGAGTTTTTTTTTTTTTTAAATAAAAAAACTCAAACAAACAAATTGAATTAGAAACCTTCATACATGTTCATTGATTTATTTAATCAAAAGAAAAGAAAAAAAAAAGTTGATATTTAAAGATGAATTTATTCTTTTTGTAAATTGTTTATGTCAGGCTTAACTTAATTAATTGGTAATCACTTATTTATGTGAGGCTTTTTTTATTTTCTTTTTGGGTGCTACTTTATTAATAATTACTTATTTAGATTAATATGAATTCGTTCTCTCTTTATATGAGTAATATAGATTGATAATAACTTAATTAATTAAATTATGTTAAGGTTAGGTTATTGTGTATATATATATATATTTAAAAACAATCTCCATATTGAGGTAGGCTGCCATGTGGGAGTTGGTAAATTTTTGGATAAATTAGGGAAGCTCCCTAGACTAGACTTATTGAATGAGAAAAGAAGTTTACACTAGACAAAATGAGAAAAGAAAATAGAAAAATGAACACTTGACAAAATAAGAAAAGGACACCAAGTGAGTTCTTAGACCACATATTTAGTAAGTTTGATCTTGACAGGGATAGGCCCACAAGGACCACGGCCCACCATGAGTAAACCCAAGCCCACCATCTAGATCCCATTGCACAACCCGGCCAGTAAAACCCGGTACAGCTGGAGGCCAACTGAGCAGGAAAGGCCAATGATGCTCGGACACGTGGCGGGTGCAGAACAGGCCATGTCAGCAGACAAAGATCTGCAAAGTTATTGCCACAGCACATCACCATTAATGCAACCCATCACCGCATTTATTGCGACAACACCCCTCAGCCGGAAGGGCGCCCCCTCACCCTGAACAAGACGAACCACGGCGCAAGCTTTCGGCGGGAAGGTCAGAACGGCTAAGACGGCGAAATGATTACCAGAGGATATAAGCAAAGCTCGAAGACAAGAAGAAGGTTAAGTTTTCATCCTCTCTCTCTCTCTACATTTTTGTCCATCACCTTCTCTAATTCATACGCCGGAGGGTTCGCCGGGGGACTACCCCGTTCCCCGATTGAACTTGCTTGCAGGTTATCCAGTGGGCTTGAGGAGCTTGGATCGGTCCAGCCCATTCACGAGGACTCACTGTATTATCAGTTGGCGCCGTCTGTGGGAACTCGGTTTTGTCCGTGCGCCAGTTGTGTTCATTGCCGCCGGAGACCCTTTCCTAGCAACCTTTTTCACCTCATCCGTCACGTGTATGGTCACGACCAGATCCATGGCTTCCCACCATAACACTGCCGATCACCAGACCGACCCTCCCAATCCGAACAACCCACCACAGTACTTCATTGAGCTCACCAATAGCATTAACCGTATGGCCGAACAAAACCAAGCCTTAATCAACGCTCTGCTCCAACGGAACCTCCCTATTCCTCCACCACCTCCAGATATTCCACCCCATCCAGAACAAGTTCCAGGCCATACTGTCCCACAACCCAATCCTCCCAACTCGGGGGGCTTGCAACCCCCTCACCCGCATATACATCCTCCTCCTCCACCCCCACGTCCATCAGTCATAGCCCCAGCTCCCGAGGGAGAAGCTAGCAGCGTCCAACATCTATCTCCCTCTGGAGGTGACAACATTCCCCTTTGGGACGCCGAACTCCGAGCCATGAAACTCCAACACCAAGGGGTCATGCAGAACATCCAACATAAGCCCTCTACTACAGCAAACTCTCCTTTTGTCGCCTCCATCCGAGACAAACCCCTACCCCCCAAGTTCAAAATGCCTACCATCGACCCCTTTGACGGAACAACCGACCCCGTCGACCACCTGGAAACCTACCGTACCCTCATAATCCTCCATGCTTTCCCCGACGAAATCATGTGCCGAGCCTTTCCCGTGACACTGAAGGGGTCGGCCCGGCTATGGTTCAGCCAGTTGCCACCGGATTCGGTCTCCACATTTCAACACCTCAGTGACTCCTTCCTGAGCCACTTCATCGGGGCCCAACGCCAGCGACGTCCGGCGACCCAACTCCTCAACATCCATCAGACCGAGGGGGAGTCACTGCGCAGCTTTGTCACTCGCTTCAACACCGAAGCCTTACAAGTTGCTGAAAATGACGATAAAGTCATCCTCACAGCCTTTATGGCTGGTCTGCGCTCATCCGATTTCCTCTTCTCCCTCTCCAAGAACCCCCCGGCATCCATGGCAGCCTTGCTCTCCAAAGCCCAAAAGTACATGAACGCCGAGGATTCTCTAGCCGCTCGGCAAGACTCCACAACTAAATATCTGGCCCCCAGAGAAAAGAGGAAAGACCAAGAACCCAGTAACGCCCGGCATCATAACCAAACATCCCGCTATGCCGACCGACCCCCTCGCGCCGACCGGTCGGCCCCAACCAGACCCCCCGGTCGGTTCGAGCAATATACCCCCCTCAATACTCCCATGGAACAAGTTCTTAACCAGATCCAACGGGACTACCCCCTCAAGTGGCCCCTTCCTCCACGGAACCCTTCCAACCGTAAAGACCAGTCCAAATATTGCCGTTTCCACCAGGATCACGGCCATAACACCGACGACTGCATCAGCCTCAAAGACCAAGTGGAGACCCTCATTCGCCAGGGGCGCCTGAGCCGATTCACAGATACCCGCCCTCAGCAGAGGCAAAGGACCGAGCCCCGCAGAGACACTCGCAGGCATACCCCTCCACGGCGACCAGCTCAACCAGACCAGGGGCATGGTCGACCCCACCAACAACCTCGGCCCCAAGGTAATCCGCCCCCGCCAGTTGGTGAAATCAGAGTTATTTCAGGTGGTCTTGCTTGTGGCGGACCATCTCGCTCAGCTCAGAGGGCAGAGCTTAGAAAGATACGACAGGGCTCAGACAAGACAGTTGCCACGGTCGACCGACCCCCCAAGCAACCCAAACAGTGGACAGAGCCCATCACCTTCACGGACGCCGACTGTGCAGGCATCCGTTATCCTCACGATGATCCCCTTGTCATCTCCACTGTCCTCTCCAATTATAAGGTCAGACGAGTCCTCATTGACAATGGCAGCTCGTCGGACATCATTTTTCTCAACTGCTTCCGCCAACTGAAGATCGGGGAAGAAAGCCTGTCCCCACTCCAAACTCCTCTGGTCGGTTTCACCGGCGACCGGGTGACCTCGGTCGGCTCCATTGATCTCCCCATCACCATTGGAGAGTACCCACGGCAGACCACGAAGTTGCTCACTTTCCTTGTTGTTGACTGCCCCTCTGCTTACAACATCATCCTCGGCCGCACCGCCCTGAATGCCCTCCAAGCCATCATATCCACCTACCACCTTGCCCTCAAGTTCCCTACCGATTTTGGGGTCGGAACGGTGAGAGGAGAACAGACCGTCGCCAGAGATTGTTATGTGGCCTCACTTAAAGAGGTCAAACTGAAGGAGGCGATGATCATTGAAGGACTTGACGTCCGAGATGAGGACGAACTGATCAGAGGCGAACCTGTGGAGGAACTTGTCGAAGTTAACATCGACCCCACCGACCCACTCAAAACTGCTAAGATCGGCAGCCAACTGCCTTCCCAGGCCAAGGCCGACCTCACTGCTCTCCTGACCGAACACAGAGACGTCTTCACCTGGACTCATGCAGACATGCCAGGCATCGACCCCTCTTTCATAACCCACCGCCTCAGTATCGAGCCTCATTTCCGACCTTATCGACAAAGGCAGCGTATTTTTCATCCAGAGCGCAACAATCTCATAGCTGCAGAGGTGGACAAACTTCTCGAGGCCCAGTTTATCCGAAATGTGGATTATCCTAAGTGGCTATCCAACGTGGTCCTGGTCCGCAAAAACAATGGCAAGTGGCGTCTCTGCGTCGACTACTCCGACCTGAACCGAGCTTGTCCCAAAGATAGCTATCATCTCCCCCGCATTGATCTACTGGTCGACACCACGGCCGGTCATCAAATGCTCAGCTTCGTGGATGCTTTCTCAGGATACAACCAAATCGTGATGCACTCATCCGACCAGGAACACACATCTTTCATCACCGACCGGGGCACCTACCACTACCGTGTCATGCCGTTCGGACTAAAGAATGCTGGGGCCACCTACCAACGTTTAGTCAATACAGTCTTCCACCATCAGATCGGACGGAACATGGAAGTGTATGTGGATGACATGCTGGTTAAGAGCAAACTCTCCACTGACCACCTCACGGACCTACGAGAGACTTTTGCCACACTTCGCAAATATCAGATGAAACTCAACCCAGAGAAGTGCGCCTTTGGCGTAGGATCTGGCAAGTTCCTGGGTTTCATGGTCAGTCAGCGCGGCATCGAAGCCAACCCTGAGAAGATCAAGGCCCTGATTGAGATGCAGTCACCCAAAACCGTTAAAGAGGTCCAAAGGCTCACCGGCAGAGTGGCAGCCCTCAACCGTTTCATTTCCCGTGCAACGGATAAGTGCCTACCGTTTTTCAAAGTCCTGCGGCAGACTTTTGAATGGACAACTGAATCAGAAGAAGCCTTTCAACAGTTGAAACAGTGCATGGCCAATCCTCCCATTCTCTCACAGGCAATCACCGGCGAACCCCTCTTCCTCTACCTAGCAGTATCAAGCACCGCAATCAGTGCAGCACTCATCAGAGCGGACGGCTCAGTCCAACGGCCGGTCTACTACATCAGCCGGGCTCTCAGGGGAGCGGAGCAGAACTACCCCCTATTAGAAAAGCTGTCCCTGGCCTTGGTCACTGCCTCCAGATGACTCCGCCCCTACTTCCAAGCCCATTCCATAGTGGTTCTCACCGACCAGCCCCTGAAGAAGGTCATGCAGCAACCCCAGCTCTCAGGAAGACTAATGCAGTGGTCAGTAGAACTAAGCCAGTTCGACATCTCTTATCGCCCCCGGACAGCAATCAAGGGGCAAGCCGTAGCCGACTTCATCTTGGAATTTACCAATCCAGCCACAACCACTAGCCCTGCACCCCCACCGACTCCACCAGAGCCCGAAGATCCTCATTGTTGGGCACTCAATGTTGACGGCTCGTCTCGCAGGGAAGGAAGCGGGGCTGGCCTCATCCTCACATCCCCCGAAGGGGGCTATTTCAAATGTGCCCTCCGCCTCTTGTTCGCGGCCAGCAACAATGAGGCCGAATACGAAGCATTGATAGCAGGACTTCGTTTAGCCAAAGACATTGGTGTTAGCCACATCCACGTGTTCAGTGACTCCCAACTTATCGTCGGCCAGATCACGGGTGAATTCGACGCCAAGGATACCACAATGCGGACTTACAGAGACATGGCGCTCACCCTTGTCCGCCTCTTCAACACCTTCCAGATCAGACACATACCTAGGGCGGAAAACTCCAAAGCAGATGAGATGGCCCAGCTGGCCTCCGCTGACCAATCCGACCTCAGCCATGGAGTTCACCTCGAATACCTGACTCACCCGGCCATCTCACCCGACCTGCAAGAAGTGCAATTCCTTCAGACGGAACCCATCCCTTGGGCATCCGACATCTTCCTCTTCTTGACCACTGGAGAACTCCCAGATGACCAACACCAGGCTGCCAAGGTCAGGGCTCGGTCGGCTAACTACATTCTGGTCGACGGCGTCCTTTACAAGCGCGGTTTCTCACGACCGTACCTGCGATGTCTCAGCCCCGCCCAAGCCACCTATGTAATGCAAGAGATCCATGAAGGAATCTGTGGTAATCATTCGGGCGGTAGGTCTCTCGCACACAAAGTACTCCGTACAGGCTACTTCTGGCCGACCCTCAACAAAGATGCCTCTGATTTCGTGCTGAAATGCGACAAGTGTCAGCGCTTCGCCAACATCCCCCATGCTCCTCCCAGTGAGCTGATCACCCTCTGCAGCCCTTACCCGTTCGCCAAATGGGGCATCGACCTGGTTGGTCCACTTCCCACTGGTCGAGGCCAGACCAAGTTCGCAATTGTTGCCATTGATTACTTCACCAAGTGGGTCGAGGCAGAACCTCTCGCCACAATCACCGAGCGGAACATCACCAAGTTTATCTGGCAATCGATTGTCTGCAGATTTGGCATCCCTCAGGCCATCGTCTCCGACAACGGCAAACAGTTCGACAACGCTAGATACCGGAAATTTTGTGCAGATCTCCAAATTCAACCATGCTTCTCTTCCCCCGGTCACCCCCAAGCAAATGGCCAAGTTGAGGTCACCAACCGCTCTCTCCTGAAGATCATCAAAACCAAGCTCGAAGCTGCTAAAGGCCTCTGGGCTGAGGAACTACCACATGTACTCTGGGCTTACCGAACCACTGCCCGGACTCCTACTGGGGAAACCCCTTTTCGCTTAACATATGGCGCTGAGGCGGTCATTCCTGTAGAAGTCGGTCTGCCCACCCCCAGGGTCTTACATCCAGATCTCGCCTCAGCCGAAGAACTCTGTCGAGCAGACCTGGACCTCATCGAGGAGCTCAGAGAGACTGCTGCTGTCAGATTGGCTTCGTACCAGCAGAAAATGAGAACACACTACAACCGCAGAGTTCGACCACGCGAGTTCTCTACTGGCGACCTTGTCTTGAGAGAAGCAACTCTTGCAACAAAGAACCCAACCGAGGGCAAATTGGCAGCCAAATGGGAGGGGCCCTACGTGGTGAAGGCCCGACCACGGCCAGGCACTTACCGACTTCAAGACATGGATGGCCGAGACCTTCCCCATCCCTGGAATGCTGAACATCTGAAGCGTTACTATCAATGAATCCTTACTTTTGTATTGTCAAAATTATTGTATTTTCCTTTTTCAGTACATAATACAAATATCGACTGGAGTTCCCACTTTCTATAATTCAACTGTCTGAATGTAGCTTCCATGAAACTGTTATTTGCAGCGCCACCTTCAAAAGCCTCGGCCAGACCGAGCACTCAAAGCCTCAGCCAGACCTGAGCCCTTTCAAAAGCCTCAGTCCGACCTGAGCACCTTTAAAAGCCTCAGCCAGACCTGAGCTCTTTCAAAAGCCTCAGTCCGACCTGAGCACCTTCAAAAGCCTCAGCCAGACCTGAGCACCTACAAAAGCCTCAGCCAGACCTGAGCTCTTTCAAAAGCCTCAGTCCGACCTGAGCACCTTCAAAAGCCTCAGCCAGACCTGAGCTCTTTCAAAAGCCTCAGTCCGACCTGAGCACCTACAAAAGCCTCAGCCAGACCTGAGCTCTTTCAAAAGCCTCAGTCCGACCTGAGCACCTTCAAAAGCCTCAGCCAGACCTGAGCACTTTCAAAAGCCTCAGTCCGACCTGAGCACCTTTAAAAGCCTCAGTCCGACCTGAGCACCTACAAAAGCCTCGGCCAGACCGAGCACTCAAAGCCTCAGCCAGACCTGAGCACTTTCAAAAGCCTCAGTCCGACCTGAGCACCTTCAAAAGCCTCAGCCAGACCTGAGCACCTACAAAAGCCTCAGCCAGACCTGAGCTCTTTCAAAAGCCTCAGTCCGACCTGAGCACCTACAAAAGCCTCAGCCAGACCTGAGCTCTTTCAAAAGCCTCAGTCCGACCTGAGCACCTTCAAAAGCCTCAGCCAGACCTGAGCACTTTCAAAAGCCTCAGTCCGACCTGAGCACCTTTAAAAGCCTCAGTCCGACCTGAGCACTTTCAAAAGCCTCAGCCAGACCTGAGCTCTTTCAAAAGCCTCAGTCCGACCTGAGCACTTTCAAAAGTCTCGGCCAGACCGAGCACTCAAAGCATCAGTCAGAGCCAGACCTGAGCACTTTCAAAAGCGCCAGCCAGACCTGAGCAGACCGGAGCACTTTCAAAAGCCTCCAAAAGCCTCGGCCAGACCGAGCATACAAAGCCCCAATCAGACCTGAGCACTTTCAAAAGCCTCAGCCTGAGCATTTTCACAAGCCCCAGTCAGACCCGTGAATGAAAGTTCATAAGGCAAAACACTCAGTCATGATCTGACGCTTAACCACAATCTCAGAATAATTTGACACTTAGTCAATATTTTACAGACGTTCTCCCACATTTCATTTGCAAATCACATCTCCAACCTCACATTTCAGTCTACTTTTTCAAGGTAATTTAACACTTAGTCATATTTTAAAGATGCCCTCCCACATTTCATTTGCAAATCACACCTTCAACTTCACATTTCAGTCTACTTTTTTTTAAGGTAATTTGACACTTAGTCATATTTTAAAGATGAACTCTCACATTTCAAGTCTACTTTTTCAAGTTTCACCTCGCTCTACTGCCTGGCACAAGCATTTGCTGAAAACATCAGTGCACAAAATAATCACAAGAAAAACAAACCAAGACCAAACCAACACAAGGAGAGATATCCTGGAATCATCAACTAGAACCATATGTGCCATTTTATTCATTCAAAAATGTGTGTACAAATTACTTACATCCCTTCCAAACAAAAACAAAAAAAAAAAAAAAAACAAACAAACAACAAAACAATAAACCAAAACTCCAAAGTCCACTCATCATGCAGATCACTCCTCCTCCTCGCTCGAAATGAGGTCAGCTTCTTCAATCCCCTCGTCCAATGGGGTCTGGGCTACGTCATCTTCTCCAACCACCACACTACTCAGGTCTAAGTCTGGAAACAGCTCCTCAGCCTTGCGCTTGAACATCTTCCAACCGCTGTCCCAGTACTCAGCCATTTCGTGCTTGTAGTAGTCAGATTGTTGGAAACTGTTAATGATTTCAGACTCTGTCCTCACCCCAGCCCCTGTCCCTGATGACCCAGCACCCCCAGACCCCACCGCAGCCAAGCTGGCAGCAACGGCAGCGTCGATCGCCATCTGGAACTCAGGAGACCCTTTGAATTGTGTCACAGCTGCAACATACAGATCAGGGTAGGCTGCCCTTTCCGAAGCCGCCTTCGCCTTCTCTTCGTCCAACTCCTTTTGTAGGGCCTCCTTGTCAGCTGCGGCCTTGGCTCTCTCAGCCTCCAGCTCCTTCCTCCAGACCTCCCCCTCTGCAGTCAACTTTCCCTTCTCCGCCTCAAATTGTTTCAGCAGGGTCTCCCTCTCCACAGCTACCCTACTCCGCTCCGCCTCCCACTCCTTTCGCAAGCTCTCCCTCTACTCCAGCGCCCTAGCGCGCTCGTCCTCCACCCCCTTTTGCAGAGCCTCAGCCTTCGCATCTGCATCATCCCTCTGCCTGACGAGCTCTTCGTTATTGTTCATGGCCTCCTCATGCCGCTCGAGCGCTGTGGCACAGGCCTTCTGGGACTCCTCCAATTTCCTCTGCTCACCAGCCAACTGGAACTCGAGCGACACAACCCTTCGGCGCGTGTCCTCCAAGTCCGACTTGACTGATGGCAGCTCGGTGTGGGCAGTCTTCCACGCAGCACTCTCCTTCTTCAGCTTGGTCAAGTCTGCCTTGGCCTCTTCAGCTTTGATCTTGGCCGCCGCAGTTTTCCTCAACAGAGCCCCTGCCAAGGTAGTTACCTCCATCTGCGCGGAGCATAACCCCCTGAACAGGTCGGCCTCACCAAATCCAGAGGCCGAACGCAGAGCTGACTCCTCCACCATCTTTACTAGGCGATCTGCCACCGCCTTAGCTGGGCCTCCATCTCCCTCCAGCCTCCCAGCTACTGCACGCGCATGGTAAATTGTGGCGCCCAGGCCAACTCCTTCCTGAGACACAGAGCCCCTTTGGGTCTGCTCCCTCCCACTTGGCTCGCCCCCAGCCTGCCCAGCCCCCACTTGTTCTGCTGGGGTCTTCTCCACCACGTCCACCGTTGGACTGGCTATCACCACTTCGGGGGTGTCCTTTGTTACACGGACCTCTGCCCCAACTGAGACGATCACCCCTTCTGCACCCTGCCCCACCTCCCCACCCTCCACTTGCTTGGGCAGGCTGGCCCCTTCCACCGTTATCTCCTTTCTTCTTTTCTGGGCTGGCTCCTCCCCACCCCGCCTCAACCTCTTCTTTTTCTTCCCTACCCCCAGCGCCTCCATCTCCTTCAACGACCTCTCCTTCAGAGGATCTTTTGGAAGCAGTCGCGGAGCAGACTCGCCCAAACTCTCCTCTCCCAAGGGTTTTGGACGAGGACGAATCCTCTCCCTCACCACTGGCTGAGGAGGTCGGTCGGTTTGGGCCTCCGTGAACTTCTGGGCTCTCACCAGCATGGCTTGATCTTCCGCCTCTTGTGCTTTTCTCCTTACCTCCAGCTCTGATCGGTCGAGGTCTCCACCGATCGGTTTTGGGCCCAACCCAGCTTCAAACAGTGCCGACGGCTGAACTAGCTCGTCCCACTTGACCTTTTCCTTTTCCCTCCACTCCTTCACCTTCTTTACCCTCTCCTCCGACGCCGCCCCCAACTTTAGCTCAGCATACTTGGCTGGCACCTTCCACACGGTGCGCACACCAGCCCCTCCAGAGGTGGACACATAGAACCATCGCGGCCTTCAACCTTTGATGGACGTCGGTAAGCCAGCCACCAAACCCTTCCCTACCAACGCCTGAAGGGTGATCCAGGTCTCCTGCTGTCCTGAAGCCTTGTAACAGCCAAAGAACTCCTCCACCGCCATGGCCACCCCCCCGTTCGCCTTTGGCCAAGCACTTGCACACGCCAGCAGGATTTTCCATGCATTGGGCATCAGTTGCCCTGGTGCTACCTCCAGGTGGTCGAGCACATCTACCACGATCTGCGGCAGAGGCAACCTCAGCCCACCTTTTAGCGCCTCCTCGTAGAGGGAAAACGCACCCCCCCTGACGTCAGATGGTCTCTCCGTCGATTTTGGCACCCATAATTCCACCTCCACCGAAATCTGGTACTTCTCGCGGATAGCCCCCAATTCCGCCGCTGTAATAAGGGATCTATCAGCCCTCGAATGCCAGTGGTCTGGTTCCACCTGGCTGATTGGCTGTGCCGCTTCTACCGATTCCCCCCCTGTTGGACCTATATTGAATCGCTAATTCCTCTGCATCATCTTCCCCCAGTGGATCCGTCCTGACAATTGCAGTCTCTTCGTGGGCCATTTCTAAGCTGTGTTTGCGAATAGCTTTCGCTGCAGGTGCTAAAAAATCGAAGAAATGTCTCAACGGAGTGTCGTGAGCAACGAAGGAACTGACACTTCGAATGTTTTGAGTTTTTGTAAAGAAGTAGGTGAATCGTATGATACCAAAAGCCCACGGTTTGCCCGTATTCCAAGGATCCAAATTAATGTTCGCCAGTTCGAAAACTTTTCAAATCCTCCGCCAAAACTGCCTCATCAATGCCCATAATAATGCCCTGGCGCTTCACTCCTGATCCAACGCTTGACCTTTCCCCTCCCCCGAAATCCTGACACGTGTATGGTCCTGATGCGCTGACTTCTGCCCTTGCCTTGTCTTTTCCACTTCACCTATCACGTGGCACGCCGTCTCTTGAGCCCTGCGCCCTCCTGCTCGGCCGCCCTCACGGTCGGCCTCACCTCGCTCAGCCTCACCCCGCTCGGTCACCCTTGCGGTCGGCCTCACCCCGCTCGGCCTCCCTCACGGTCGGCCTCACCTCGCTCAGCCTCACCCCGCTCGGTCACCCTTGCAGTCGGCCTCACCCCGCTCGGCCCCCCTCACGCTCGGCCTCTCCCGATCGGTCACCCTCACGGTCGGCCTCCCTCACGCTCGGCCTCCCTCACGCTCGGCCTCTCACGGTCGGTCTCTCCCTACCGGTCGGATTCATCCTTCTTATCATTATTCCCTTCGTTGGATTCAAGCTGCACTCGGGAATGGGGGACTACTGACAGGGATAGGCCCACAAGGACCACGACCCACCATGAGTAAACCCAAGCCCACCATCTAGATCCCATTGCACAACCCGGCCAGTAAAACCCGGTACAGCTGGAGGCCAACTGAGCAGGAAAGGCCAATGATGCTCGGACACGTGGCGGGTGCAGAACAGGCCATGTCAGCAGACAAAGATCTGCAAAGTTATTGCCACAGCACATCACCATTAATGCAACCCATCACCGCATTTATTGCGACAACACCCCTCAGCCGGAAGGGCGCCCCCTCACCCTGAACAAGACGAACCACGGCGCAAGCTTTCGGCGGGAAAGTCAGAACGGCTAAGACGGCGAAATGATTACCAGAGGATATAAGCAAAGCTCGAAGACAAGAAGAAGGTTAAGTTTCCATCCTCTCTCTCTCTCTACATTTTTGTCCATCACCTTCTCTAATTCATACGCCGGAGGGTTCGCCGGGGGACTACCCCGTTCCCCGATTGAACTTGCTTGCAGGTTATCCAGTGGGCTTGAGGAGCTTGGATCGGTCCAGCCCATTCACGAGGACTCACTGTATTATCAGATCTAATCTGAGAAGATTATATCTAATTTTATGATGAATTTTTTGTATATTTATAAAATAAAAAAATAAAAAAATTAATATAGGTAAATACACATCTAATACCTATAATTTGTCCGTGTTTTTCACATTTTCCACTGTGTGATAAAAAGGTCTAGGGAAGAAGACTTCTGCCGTAATGGTAACTCAAAAGTTGTAGCTTCGCATTTCCATGCATCCATTTATAATTCTATTAAGACATGATCTATAAGTTGGACTAGTCAAAGTTGGTGTGCTGGGTGTTCAAAAGGGAATCTGTGTGTGCCTACGACCCATTTTTACTTTCCAGCCCACACTGTTTTGGCAATTTTCTGTTTCTTGTAGAGTTTGGAAGGAAAACAAATCATGATGCCTATGGTTGTTTTCTCCAACCCAGCAACTCTGTTTCCCCTGTTTTTTTCTATCCTCCTTGTTATGCCACAAGTTATCTACCCAAATACGAACTGCTTAACAAACACTACTAATTACACCGTCAGAAGCCAATTTAAAAGAAATGTCAAAGCCCTCCTCTTCGGGTCACCTTACAATAACAGCGGCGATTCAATCTTCTCCAATGCCATCGAAGCCGATGACCTGGACAAAGTCTACGGTCTGTTCCTATGCAAAGATGGTGTGACACCCAAAATCTGCCAGAGTTGCGTGGACTCTGCACTCAATGAGAATCTAAAACAATGTAAAGAGGCAGTCATATGGTATGAACCGTGTTTGATTTTTTACTCCAACAGACATTTTTTCTCTGCCAATGAGACAAGCCAAGTAGTTTGTGTGTTGGAGGAACAACCTGCTAGAGAGCCAGATAAATTCAATGAGGTTTTGGGGAGTATGCTTGATCATTTGAGTATTGTTGCAACTTCAAATCCCTCTAGACCCATGAATGCAACCACTAATGTAAATTTTAGCAGTCGTTCGTTGAATGGGATGGTGAAGTGTAAATCTGATTTGTCAACGATGGATTGCCGAAATTGCCTGTCTGATGCTGTTGCTGCTATTCCTAACTGCACTCGTGGAAGTTGGCTACAAAGGGTTACACCAAGCTGTATTGTAACGTATGAGTTGAACGGGGTCTATCACGATGCTACAGTCGCAGCAGAAGCTCCAGTCCCAGCAGAAGCTCCTTCGGCCATCAGGAGGACTGACAACCGATCAGGTGGTGAGTATTTGATCTTTGATTACATAAACTTCTGGTTTTGAGTTTCAATTGAGGTCTTCGTGCGGAGCTCACAAGTTACTGTGGGAATGGGCGAGTGAAACCAAGATTGGTAGTGAGAATTTATAAACTCAAAATCAATTGGTAATGAGTGCAAGGACCAAGCTTAGGTAGATTATAGAGGGGATGTGTGACAAATCTAGTGAAACTTGGAGGAAAGGAAAGGCAAGAGTTAACAAAAATAAATAAATAAATAAATCAACTTTTACTTCATTCAGTTTTTCCTGCTCAATTTTGTTTTATCTTCTTCTTAACCAATGCCCAATGGGCAGTGTAGTTAGCAACACCCTTACGCCTCACGCTGTGTTTAAATCACAAATTTGGGTACGAAATTAAAAAAGGACAGGAAAAAAATGTCACATTTCACCCACTTTTTTTCTTTTCCCTTTCCAGATTTACTATCCAAATCTATGATCTAAACACAGTCTTAATCAATATCCTTAGGAACAACTGCATTACAGTATTGAAGTTGCTACCATTACGATGCTAATATGCTATAACACCCATTACATGAAATTATGCAATTGTATCATCTTCAACCCAGCCCCTTTTATATGATATGAAATGTGAGTTCATTACTGTTTAGGTGTGTCTTTGCAGGATGGAAAGTAAAAGCAATTACAATCACCATTAGCATATCAACACTCGTTGTGATAGTATTGCTTGGTTCTTGTATCCACTACCAGAGAAGGAAAAGAGCAGAGAAAGGTAATTACAGTCTTCTTACAGTAATTGCAACAATATGTCAATCAATTCCTTTTTTCTTGCAAAAGAGCAAGAAAATAGCTTAGAAGTTCAATCATTCAACTTGGCAGGACAAAGGTTTGGCAATAACAACAACTGTGAACATTTGCAAGGCGAGAAGCACACAAATTCACATGACTTTCCTTCAATCCAGTTAAATCTTATACATGCAGCTACAAAATATTTTTCAGAAGAAAATAAGCTTGGTGAAGGTGGATTTGGTCCGGTTTACAAGGTACTCATGGGCTCACAATGAATCAGTTAAGGCTAAAAATAATAACTTGTCTTTGTGACATGGTGGACTATGTAATTAACACTGCCTTGTTAATTCAATGAACCAACACGACCTTTAATAGGCAATTAGGAGTCTCTTTTCTTGTTCGTGTGCATTAATGTATGACTTGAAAATGGTTTGCAGGGTACATTACCAAATGGCAAGGAAATTGCAGTTAAGAGACTCTCAAGAACTTCTGGCCAAGGTCTACAAGAACTTAAGAATGAAGTTACTTTAATTGCAAGACTACAACATAGAAATCTTGTTAAACTATTGGGTTGTTGCTTGGAGGGAAATGAGTCACTGCTCATCTATGAGTACATGCCCAACAAAAGCTTAGACGTCTTCCTCTTTGGTTTGGACCATTTTTAAGTTTTTCACTTTGCTAAATAAATCCAATTTTAATTCGATCAAAAAATCAAAAACTAAAGATAGTAATTATCTTGCATGTTGTTCATTTTTCTGTTAGATTCAACTAAAGCTGTGCAATTAGATTGGAAGAGACGCCTTCTCATTATTAATGGAATTGCTAGAGGCCTTCTTTACTTGCATGAGGATTCTTGACTTAGAATAATTCATCGGGACCTGAAAACTAGCAACATTCTGCTGGATGATGAGATGAATCCCAAAATATCAGATTTTGGAATGGCAAGGATTTTTGGTGGAAATCAAAGTGAATCCAACACAAACAGAGTAGTTGGAACATAGTAAGCATCTTGTTATTCCACTTCCATACATATGTATACATGCATGAATTTGTAATTTTGAGATAAATTGTCTTTCATTTGAAAATGAATCTAGAACTTCCTCACTTTTCATGGAGTTGCTAAAATGTATGTCTATCTCACATGATATTATTTGTGATGATCTAATCTACAACAGTGGATATATGGCTCCCGAGTATGCTATGGAAGGAATATTTTCTATTAAGTCCGATGTTTTTAGTTTTGGAGTTCTCTTGTTGGAGATGATAAGTGGGAAAAGGAACAATGGCTTTTATCTTTCTGAGCATCGTCATAGCCTTCTCACTTTTGCAAGTTCCTAGTTGCCTCTCTACCTTTTAAAGGAACAATGATGCATTTTGTTTTGATTTTACCTCATTACTTGAAATATTGACACAGGCATGGAAATTATGGTCTGAAGATCAAGGATTGGTGCTAATGGACCCGTTATTGGGGCAATCATGTGTAGCAACGGAGGTGTCAAAATGCATCCATATCGGATTATTGTGCGTCCAAGAAGATGCAGCAGATAGACCCACTATGTCATCTGTAGTTGTTATGTTGAGAAACAATACTGTGACACTTCCTCGACCAATGCAACCAGCGTTTTCTATTGGGCAACTAGTCTTGAAATCAGTTCAATCCTCACCAATTGTTGAATTATACACTGTCAATGAAGTAACTCATTCAGATGTATTGCCTCGATGACTCTTACTATTAAATTCTTCTTTTCCTAGTTCTTTGAAAAGATACATGGACAAACACATTTTTTATTTATGGAGCAATGAGATAAAGTGTAAAACTTTGTTTGCAGTCATAATCCTTACTATCATTCAGATTTTATCCCTATATAGACTTAAAATACACTATTTAAATTTTCATTTCCATTTCCATTTCGGAAAATGTTTTCCTAACCCTTTTTGGGTGAATAATTTTCCTCCAACTCAGTTTATAGGAATTCCTACAATTCAAGTAACCTTATGATTGGCTACGAGATTACACAAAAGAAACACGTATTTGTAATCTAAGTTATTTTTGGTAATTTTCATTATTTTATTTTTTTGTAATTAGACCTTTATCTAAAAATATAAAATTCAATCTTAGCAATTTTTGGATGACCCATCAGCTCATTTTTATTTTTTTGTACGATCAAATTGTTCCAAAATTATATTGCAGAATTAGTACCAATTGAAAATCTACATATATTATGTGACAAACCGAAAATTAAATTATTCTTTAATTTTGTATCAGTATTATTTAATTACAAATGGAAAAAATATAATTTTATATATAATTTGATTGAGTTGAATTTTTTTTTTTTAAATAATGTAATTAATATAGATTTTAGAGTCAAAATATAATTATTATAATGTTTGGAGGCGAAAGTGTAATAAGCAAAAATGAAATTTGCAGAATATGAAACGGGTTAGACCGAATCTTTGGGCCGGTCCAATCGACTAAAATCAAATCCAGGTGGGCCAGATGAATACATGGGCCACCCAATTGAGCCCATCTCCATGATAAATAATCCACCAAAGTCTTCAAGCACTTGAGCCCAACTCGCAGTAGAAAGGCCAGTCCAGCCGCGGTGCTGGATTGGGCCGAGCTACCGGACTGAATCCATGAACCGAACTGGTAGGCCAAACCTATCATCAAAACCAAAGTAGGTCGAGCCCACACAAAGATTTCTAAATGGGCCAGCCCATCTCTATAAGTAGTCTTGTGAAAGCCCGAGCCGGGGCACAATGGTACCGAGCTGAGGAGACCTCTTAGAGAAACATGGAAGTTATAAATGCATGCACATAAAGGCTGCTACCTCAGCTGGTCCCCTCCCCTTAGAATCACGGAAACAGTTAATCAAAAGAAGGTGATCTGTTATAAGCATGATTACAAAGAGCACATTCCTCCATTGTCAACTACCTAGAGGTCCCCCACTTTGAGCAATGTTAAAGGAAGCCTTGCAGCACCAAAGCTCCATGAAACCATCTTGGGCAACAAGTAAAGTGTTCTATATAAACTCCACTCACTTCACATTAAAGGTAACTAAGTTGAGCTAAACTATACTCACAAAAACACATCTGAATTCACTACACATTATCTCTCTCTACACCTAGAGAGAATCTCTTATCTTCTCTCTCCACTTACTCCCACACCGGAGGGGTTATCCGTGTAAGTATTTCTGAATGATTTGTATATTCAACTTGTGCATGTTACAAACTAGTCATCAGTTTATATAGCCCTAAGCTATGGCTGAACAAGGAAAGATTGAAACAGGAAATACGCCTATATGCCTAATTTACACTTAATTCCTAATATATACAATGCCATATATATACACAATGCATGATATATTCTCACACCCCCGCTCAAACTCAAGGTGTTTTAGCAGAAAACACGAAGAGTTTGCTTAGAAGAAACTGAAACCGAGCAGTAGTGTGAGTCTTGGTGAAGAAGTCCGCAAGTTGCAAAACCGAGGAGAGGAAAGGAAGTGAGATAGAGCCAGACTGCAAATGCTGTCGGACAAAGTGACAATCAATCTCAATGTGTTTCGTCCGTTCATGGAAGACAGTATTGTGGGCAATCTGAATAGCACTGCGGTTGTCACAATAGAGAGGTCGGAGAAGACTGTGGGATACCCAAATTAGAGAGAAGACAGCGAAGCCAAACAAGCTCAGCAGTAGCATGAACCATAGCACGAAACTCAGCTTCGGCAGTAGAGCGAGCGACAACAGTTTGTTTCTTGCTTTTCCAAGAGATCAAGGAATCGCCAAGAAACATACAGAAACCAGAGGTGGACTTGCGATCATTAACATCACCAGTCCAATTAGAATCAGCATAGGCCACCAAGTCTAAAGAGGAAGTAGAGGACAACAGTAAGCCCTGAAAGATAGTACCTCGGAGATAGCGAAGAATCCGAACCAATGCAGCTCAATGTAGAGAGCGAGGAGCAGAAACAAACTGGCTAACCACTTGCACAACATAGGCAAGATCAGGATGAGTAATCGTCAGATAAACTAAGCAACCCACAAGCTCGCGATATAAAGTGGGATCATCCAGTGGGACACCATCAGTAGAGTTGAGTATCAGTAAGACCAGCACGGTGAATGACCTCATTAGTATACTTAGCCTGAGACAGAAAATAGCCTTTTGGAGAAGAAGCAACTTCAATACCCAGAAAATACCGCAAAGGACCAAGATCCTTCATCTCAAAGGTGCGGAAGAGATGCTGCTTGACCTCAGAGATAACAGAAGAGTTAGAGCCAGTGATGATCATATCATCCACATACAGTAATAAAGCAACAAATCCGGCTGAGGTGTGGAGAAGAAATAAAGTAGAGTCCTGGGCACAAGGATGAAACCCAATCTCAGTAACAGCAATCTGAAACTGATCATACCAAGCACGAGGAGACTGCTTCAGACCATACAGAGCACGTCGAAGGCGACAAATTTGTCCAGAGGAATGGTGAAGGCCAGAAGGAGGATGCATGTAAACCTCTTCAGTGAGATGGCCATTAAGAAAAGCATTCTTAACATCCATATGATAAAGAGGCCAAGAACGAACAGCAGCGACAGAGATCAAAGTACGGACAGTAGTCATCTTGGCAATAGGAGCGAAGGTCTCCTCATAATCAATACCATACTCCTGTGAGAAACCTTTGGCAACCAGATGAGCTTTGTAGTGCTCAAGAGAACCATCAGAATGAGTCTT
The DNA here is from genome assembly GCA_036172215.1 of Camellia granthamiana. Taxonomy (NCBI): domain Eukaryota; kingdom Viridiplantae; phylum Streptophyta; class Magnoliopsida; order Ericales; family Theaceae; genus Camellia; species Camellia granthamiana. Next base: position 136,587,798 of record CM069909.1, on the reverse strand, counting down.
GACTTTGTAGACCCATTTGCAACCAACCACATTCTTACCGGCAGGGAAAAGAACCAACTCCCAAGTACTAGTTTGTTGTAAAGCAAACAACTCATCCTCCATAGCTTGAACCCAATGAGGATCCTGACAGGCCTCCTTGTAAGATTGAGGTTCGGAAAAAGAGTGAATAGCAGACAAAAAAGTACGATAGGAAGTAGAAAAACATGTATTAGACCAACCCACCCTGTTTGGAGGACGACACTTACGAGGAGGATAGCGGTGTGCAGTAGGATCAGAGTCGTTAGAAGCAGAATGAGCAACAACATGAGTAGAGACAACTAGTGGTGGGAGAGCCTAGCGACGAGAATAGACCAACAATGGAGGAGAAGAAGCAGCCGAGGCCGAAGAAGGAGCCATAGGTGACGTAGACAGAGAAATATGAATGGTCTCAGGAGGAACTGTGGCGATATACTCAACTGATGGGACCTCAGAAGAAAATGGGTCAATGTGAACCAAATCCTCTTTGGAAATGGGAGCAGTGAGAGGGGGAAATTGAAAGTAAGACAAACGTTCAAGAAAGGCAACATGACGGGAGAAATAGAGACAACAAGATATAGGGTCGTAACAACGATAGCCTTTCTGAGTAAAGCTGTAGCCCAAGAGGACACACAAGACAGATCGGGCACTGAGTTTGGTCCGATCTTCACAGAGAAGGAGGACAAAACAAGCAGACCCAAAGACACGCAGAAAGGAATAATTGGAAGGTTGGGAATACAAAGCTTGATAAGGGGATTGATCGGAGAGTAGGGGAGTCGGCATGCGATTAAGGAGAAAAGCAGTGGTAAGAACTGCCTCACCCCAGAATGGTACCGGAACAGAGGCAGGGAGAATGAGAGATCGAGCTGTCTCAAGAAGATGAAGGTGTTTACACTCAGCACGACCATTTTGGGCAGGGGTATCAATATATGAGGTTTGGTGAATAGTGCCCAATTTAGCCAAATACTCATAGAATTCAGTTTTAAAGTATTTCCCACCCAAGTCAGACTGAAGTATTTTAATTGTAGCCCCAAACTGTATAGTGATCATAAACTGAAATGTACGATATATCTGGTAGAAGTCAAATTTATGAACCGTAAGATAAACCCAGGTATAGCGGATACAATCATCAACAAATGACACATAGTACATAGAACCCCCTTTAGTGAGGATAGAAGAAGGTCTCCAAACATCAGTATGGACAAGAGAAAAAAGGAAAGTAGAAATAAAAGTACTGTTATTAAAAGGTAAAGCTGTCTTTTTAGCAAGTTTACATCCTCGACACTCATTAATTTGACTAGGAGAAACTTTTCCTAACAATCCTGACTGAGCTAAAGATCACAAGCAGTCAACAGACAAATGACCTAAGCGAGAATGCCATAAACAAAACTGACTTGACTGAGAATCTAACTAAAAAGATGAAAGTGCAACGGGGGAGCTAGACAGAGGAAGATGTAGACTTTCCACAACATAGAGATCTCCAATTCTACGGCCAGTCCCAATCTGCTTCTTGGACACCCGATCCTGCACACAACAGACAAAAAAAAAAAAGATAACATCAAACCAGAAACATCAAGTTGACTGATAGAAAGCAAGCTAACAGACAGTTGAGGAACATAAAAAACAGAGGGAATAGTAACAGCGGACATGGCAGAGGGTAAAATAGACCCAACAGATAGAACAGACATACCAGACCCATTAGCAGTATTAATAGTAATAGAGAATGGAGGTGGGATACAATTTTGGAGCAAGGAAAGGTGATGAGTCATATGATGAGAGGCACCAGAATCAAAAAGCCAGACAGAGGAAGGAATACCTGAAGAGGACCCAAGCAAACTAGAATGAAGAGAGGTGAGAACGGAGGCAGATGAAGATGACTGAGAGGTATATAAGATCTGCTGAAGCTAGGCAATCTGGGCACCTAAGGAAGCCAAGTCAGGATCAGAAGCCGGAGCAGATGCACTATAAGCAACATGAGAGCGAAAAGTACTCGGAGCAAGACCTCAGAACTGTGGCTGAGACGGCTGAGTAGACTGACGGCTCTTCTTGGGACAATTGTACTTCCAATGACCCTTTTGATGGCAGAAAGCACACTCATCTGATGCTAAGGGTCCCTTTTTGGGCTTGGCAGAAGAATGAGGCTGAGAAACAGATAAAGGTGCCAATAGGGGTGGCTGTGCTAAGAAGACTGAAAGAGACACGGTCTGACCGGTTGTCTTGAGATGTGTTTCTTTGGAAAGAAGCTCACGAACAATAGCATCCACAGAAGGGAGAGGAGAACAGTAAAGGATGCCACCACGGATAGCCTCGTATTGAGGAGAGAGAGCCGTTAAGAATTGCACCAAACGACCCTCCTCCCTAAACTGCACATAAGTATCGAGGGCTGTAAGACGAGGAGGTTCCAAAAGAGCAAGCTGATCCTAGAGACCCATCATCTTAACATAAAAATCCTTAATAGATTTATCCCGCTAACGAGCATTTTGAATAGCGGACTCCAACTCATACCGTTTGGCGAAATTAGACTGCTGATAGACGCCAAATAAGTACTCTCACACCTCTTTAGCAGTAGGATATTTGGAGAATATCATTCCAATGCGATCTTCCACAGAATGATGAAACCAAGTCAGAATTTGGGCATTGTCACAATCCCATGTATCATAACCCAGACACATAACCCCATTTTTTTCGACACATAAGAAAATTCTTCATAACAGTGGACTAATAACCATAATTGGCACCAGTGAGCCCGCAGCTGATAGCCTGAATTTTATCATCTGACATGATGAAACTAAAGAACCAAGGAACTTTGGGATCAAATTATAATTTCCAGAGAACCTCGGGTAAAAGAGTAATAAGCAGACTTGTTATCAATATAGACAACCAGTATAGAGATACCAACGCAAATCAATCGCGAAGCAACTGAGATGGAGAGATACTGTGGTCGGCGAATACCAAGGGAGACGACGATGACAGTGCTAGGGCTCGCGAAGTAGGACTATTGATCGACCAGGGTCGAACTAGAGAGAGAGACGCAGCAGATAGGGTCGCAATTGAACAGAGACCGAGAGGCAAAGGGTTTTGTATGAGGTAGAAATCGATTGACCAGAGTCGAACCAGAAAGAGAGAGACGCAGCAGATGGGGTCGCGATTGACCAATGACCGAGAGGCAAAGGGTTTCGAATACAAAGATGAACCCGAAGAAACAAACCCACTACGGCTAGGGTTTCGAATCAGAAAGCTAGGGTTTCAAACCAAGCTCTGATACCATGTAAGTATTTCTGAATGATTTGTATATTCAACTTGTACATGTTACAAACTAGTCATCAGTTTATATAGCCCTAAGCTATGACTGAACAAAAGAAAGATTGAAAAAGGAAACACACCTATATGCCTAATTTACACCTAATTCCTAATATATATAATGCCATATATACACACAATGCATGATATATTCTCACAATCCGGTCAACCCCGGCTGGGCAGCTTTAATGGTGCTCTCTGTTGCAGGGTCTCAATTCCTGGATAGTCCAATCGAGTGTGAAGCTCCGGTCCATAATCATCTAGTGCAGCATTCGGTACGCACAATTGGTACGGTGAATGTGGACTCTTCATCTCTGAGTTCTACATCTAATTCCGACAATGGGAATTGATAATATTCCACCCTCAGCATTGACTCCATTGACAGATAAAACGAAGGATAAGGGACTGGCGCTGCCGACAGTTTTGGACGAGTAAACCGGAAACAACAATCGGACTCTAGAATCTGTAGAGCATCGACAGCCCTTTGCTGGTGGTTCTTTTTACAACTTTTTTGTTGGAGAAGGACAATAGAGATTGTATCATCGAATTCCATGGGTATGGAGATACAAGAATTGAAAGCGCAGCTCAAGAAGATGATGGGGACCCGATGGAAAAGAGGACCAACGCAGAACCCTCCCGCCTGTGCCGGAAAAGTCCATCCCTAGAACCACCAGTAAAGAAAGTCCCTAGAAATGAGTTTGGGTAGCGAAGTCAGCCAACTCGGGTGCAAAGTGAAGCAGTGATCAGCCACACCTGTAGTTCACACCGGAAGAGGGCTAAGAGGCAGAAAACGGCCAGCCAGCAGACGGATTATCCGCTTCACGATCTCTGTACCTGGTTGGTTGAGAATAGAGAAAATGAGCAGCGACAAGAGTGGCAGGCTCAGCACCTTGATCGCATTATCCATTAGAGAGAGCACAGAGCACTGGATCGGCTTGTCTCCTCTCCTTTCTCCCTAGATATTGATGCTATGAAACCCCCTAAGAAGTTCACTCCATCGAAATTCACACTATATGATGGGAAATCAGATCCACTCACGCACATCAGCCATTACCGGCAGATAATGTCTTTGTGGAACCGAGATGAGGCACTAATGTACAAGGTCTTTCCATCCAGCCTAGGAGAGTCCGGACTCCGATGGTTTGATCCTCTCCCTACAGGATCGATCTATGATTGGAAGCATCTCTTTGAAGAATTTTTGGCCATATATGTCTCCAACACCAAGATCCCTAAGGAGCCTGACACCTTGTTCAGTCTCCAAAAGGAAAAGAAAGAAACACTGCGTAACTATGCGATGAGGTATTGGGAAGAATACAATGATTTTGAGGAAAATATCTGCAATGAACAGATGACAGTAATGTCTTTCAAGCATGGTCTGGGACCAGAAAGCAAATTAAGGCAACCACTTACCAAACGCCTAGCTACTGCACTGAATGATTTACATGCCAGGATTGAGCAATATGCTCGTCTCGAAGATGATTAGATTCGCATTGAGGTAGCGTCGGCCTAACAAATAATCCAGGGAGACTGACGAATGATAAACCAAAGTGAACCCCGAGAAGTCATAGTGAACGAGGTAGACAAGTCTAAATCCCATGAAGCAGTTGTCACAGTCTTCAAAGAGCCTATCTACTATATTATGAAAAAAATCAAGAGAGAACCATTCTTTACTTGGCCACCAAAGATTCTAGGAAACCCAGCTCGGCGCAACCAAAAGCTCAAGTGTACCTATCATCAGGACAAAGGGCACATGACTCAGAACTGCAGAGCATTGAAACAGCATTTAGAGGATTTTGTAGTTGTTGGGTATCTCAAAGAATACATCAATCCAGACAAGATCGTAATCGAATAGGGAAATCTTCCTCCGCAACCAAGCGTAGAGCATCCCCCTCGACTGGTCATCAATGTAATCCATGGCACAGCCAGTCTCGAGCAGGAGAAGGTACTTCAAGAGGGAATTGCAAAAGATGTACAGATTCAGCAAGTAATGTCAATTGGTCCAACACCAAAAAAGGTTAGAACGATACCCAAGTCTCTTTTATGTACTGTTTCATTTACTAAAAAAGATTTAGAAGGTATCCAACATCTACATACTGATGCATTGATTATAACTGTGGGAATTAGAAAATGATTTGATGTGAAATAAGTCCTAGTGGACTAGGGTAGTGTCGCGAATATATTGTATTACGATTTATTCAGGAAGCTCGGACTCTCTGAGCAACGTCTTACTCCAGCTGCAGCATTGTTGGTTGGCTTCAATTCTCAACCCGAATAGCCACTTGGCAAGATAGTGTTACCTGTAGTGGCTGGGACAAAGACTCTTCAGATAGAATTCTTGGTTATTAACACTCTATCTCTTTACAACGCCATCCTTGGTTGGCCATGAATTCACCAAATGAAAGAAATCCCCTCAAACTACCACAAGCTTATGCGTTTCCCAATGGAGCACAGAGTAGAGCAGATATCGGGGGACCAAGTTGCATCAAAGCATTATTTCATGGCAGCCATGAAGGCTAAACAACTCTGCAATCGGGTTCAGACAGTTGATGTAGCAGAACAACTTTTCTTGGAAGATGTCGGAGGAACCCTAGCTGCGAAGATTGTAGAGTATCTGGAGAAAGTTTTGGTAAAAGAGGGTGACCCAGAGAAGTACTTTCTTATTGGTACCTTGCTAGGCGCTGATGAGAAACTTCAGTTGCTAGATTTGTTGAGGGAAAATATGGAGGTATTCACATGGTTGACATATGATACTCCTGGGCTGAATCTAGAATTTGCTTACCATAAGCTCAACCTCAACCCTTCAGCTCGGCCCATTGTGCCGAAGAGTCAAAGATCTTCAATGGAGCACACTGAAATAGTAATTGCGGAGGTCGATAAGCTCCTAAAGGCAGGGGCAATTAGGAAATTCAGTATCCTAGTGGCTATCCAACACAGTCGTAGTCAAAAAGAAAAACGAAAAATGAAGAGTCTATGTTGACTTTACTTACCTCAACAAAGCTTGTCTAAAAGACAGCTTTCCTTTGCCTTGCATAGATCAGCTTGTGGATTCAACAGCCGGGCATGAGCGAATGAGCTTTTTAGACGCCTACAACGGCTATCACCAGATACCTTTTTTCGGACCAGACCGAAAGAAGACATCATTTATCACTCTAAGAGGCACTTACTACTATAGATTAATGTCGTTCGACCTTAAAAATGCCGGGGCAACCTATCAACGGATGGTAACTTGGATATTTAGAGAGCAACTCGATCGGACTATGGAAGCATACATAGATGACATGGTGGTTAAAAGCAGACTTGCTACAAACCACCTCACTGACCTAAGAGAAGTTTTTAGTATCCTGAAAAGCCATCAACTTCGCCTTAATGCCTCGAAATGCGCTTCCAGGGTAGGAACATGGAAGTTCTTGGGGTAAATGGTAACTCGCAGAGGAATTGAAGCAAATCTGGGTCAAATCAAAGTAATACAGGAAATAGAGATACCGACGAAGGCCAAAGAACTATGGAAATTGGCTGGAATGGCAGCAGCACTAAACCGATTCATTAGTAGGTCTTCAGACCGAATGAAGCCTTTTTTCTAACTTTTACGGAAAAAAGGCTGCGTTCGAATAGGGGCCCGAGTGTACCGAGGCACTGTAGGACCTCAAGAAGCATCTCAATACACCACCTCTACTCTCCACTCCAGAGCTAGGAGAAGAATTATACATGTATCTGGCAATTTCAGACTATGCGATAAACATGATATTAATTCGTGAAGTGGACAAGGAACAAAGGCCGGTATACTACGTTTGTAAAACTCTCATGGATGCCGAGAGATGTTATTTACCATTGGAAAAGCTGGTTTATGCCCTGCTCATTGCCTCAAGGAAGCTGCAACACTACTTCCAGGGTTATACCATCAATGTACTTATTGAGTTCCCCCTTAGATCCGTCTTTGGCTGAGCCGATTTCTCAAACCGAACAGCGAAATGGGCTATCAAGCTTGGTGAGTTTAAAATTCGGTATCAACCCAGAATAGCAATCAAGGCCCAGGTCTTGGCAGCTTTTGTCACCAAATTCGCCCCCACCCAGAGCATCGAACATCAGAACTCCAGCTCGGTACGAGTGCCACGCACCATTGAACTGGGAAAACAATGTGCTTCAGAAGCATGAAATCGCTTAATTAGTGATATTTGGCAACTCTACGTTGATGGATCATCCAATAACTAAGACTCGGGTGCAGGGGTGGTACTCATATCTCTAGAAGGATTCATTTGGAAGTAAGCTTTGAAGCTTGGATGGAAAACCTCTAACAACGAGGCAGAATATGAAACATTACTAGCTGGTTTGTGCAGTACGAGCATTTCAGCACAGCTCTTAGTTTTCAGCGATTCTCAGTTGGTTGTCAACCAACTCACTGGGATCTACGAAGCAAGGGATAAAAGAATGGCCATGTATGTAGTTAAGGCCAGGGATCTCCTCAGGAAATTTCGGTCCATAAGAGTAGAACAAATTAATCGAGATAAAAACAATCATGCTGATGCTCTAGCCTGCCTTAGCTCATCAGTAGATAACAAAGATGCAAGAAAAATTTGGGTTGAGTTTGTGCCAGAACCAAGCATTGTGTCTCCAGAATCGGTCCTCTATACGAACTTAGGGCTGAGCTGGATGGACCCACTCCTTGTTTTCTTGAGATCTAGTACCCTCCCTGAAGATAAGAAAGAGGAAAACAAAGTTCGACACAGATCATCTTAGTTTTGGATCTCACCATCTGGGAAGCTATACTGACACTCTTACCTTGGCCCATATCTGCTATATGTGTATCCAAATCTAGTCGAGAATGTTCTCTACGAAATTCATGATAGGATTTGTGGAAGCCACGTTGGTGGAAGGTCACTGGCACACTGTGCCCTCACTCATGAGTACTGGTGGCCACAGATGCAGTAAGATGTACAGCAGTACGTTCAAAAGTGTGACAGTGCCAGAGATTTGCTCCTCTGATTCATCAGCCAGCAAAAAATCTCACTCCACTTACTAGCCCGTGGCCTTTTGCCTAGTGGGATTTGGACATCATTGGACTTCTAGCACGGGGGACTAGAAACAGGCGATTCTTTATTGCAGCAACTGATTATTTCACCAAGTGGGTGGAGGTCGAAGCACTGGCAAGCATCAAAGAAGCAGACACAGAGCGCTTTGTTATGAAGAATGTCGTGGTCCATTTCAGCATCCCACGGGTACTGATCGCAGACAATGGAACACAGTTCGACGAAAAGATTTTTAGGAAATTTTGTATTGATCTCAAGATCGAGTATCGGAACTCCTCTCCGGGCTACCCACAGAGTAATGGGCAGGCAGAGTCGTCAAACAAAACTATCATTAACGGAGTAAAGAAGTGGCTTGAAAGTGCAAAAGGGAAGTGGGTTTAAGAGTTACCCATGTTTGTGGGCCTACCGAACCACGGCGCGACGCTCAACAAGGGAAACACCTTACTCCTTGACCTATGGAACAGAGGCTGTTATTCCATTGGAAGTCGGTCTTCCAACCATCCGACCGGAACTGTTCGAAGATGCAAGTAATAAGGAAGCTATCGCATAGGCACTGGATATAGGAAAAGGTCAAAGAGAAGCAGCACTGATCAGATTTATAACTTACCAGCAGCAGCTTATCAAGAGTTTTGATAAGAAAGTTCTCCCAAGACAATTTACACCTGGAGAGTTGGTTCTGAGGAAAGTTATGGATCACAAGAGGGTGCCTGGCGAAGAGAAGTTAGGACCTAACTGGGAGGGCCTTACAAGGTTACAGTCATTCCTGGGAATGGAGCATACTACTTGGAGGATCTCAAAGGCAAAGCCATACCTCGGCCCTGAAATGTAGCAAACCTCAAAAAGTACTATCAATAGACTATTCTCCAAATTGTCCAATCAAGTATAAAGGCATTTATCTTTTGATTAATAGAATATCTCCCCACTTCTTTGAACTTTTGTTTCCAACATTTACAGTAGAATTAGAAAGTTTAAATGGTAAACGATGGATGGTATTTTGCAACTGAGCAATCATTACAATAAATGAAATCAATATTTATTGAAACGGGAAAATGATTCTTAAGAACATGAAATTTATGAGATGATGGATGGCCAAGTCTTTTATGCCAAAGAGAGGCAGATGTCGAAATAGTAAAGTGATGACAAGCATGTGAAGTGGATGATGGATGATGTAGAAAATGATAAAGGCCATGAGCATGAACACCTCTATATAAAATAGCCTTGGCATGATTGTCCTGAACAAAGAAAGAAGTGCCATCAAAAGTTATAGAACAATTATTATTCTTAGCCAATTTTTGAATAGAAATGAGATTAGAAAAGATAGATGGGACATGTAAGACATACTGTAATTGAAAAGAGTAATGAGGAGTGGGCAATATACCTTTACCAGTATGTTGGATAGGAAAAGAGAAACCATTACCGATGGTGACTTGATCAGTGCCAGTGTAAGGCTGATAGGAGTTCAATTGATGAAGATCATATGTAATGTGATCAGTTGCAGCAGAGTCCAAGAACCATGGAGTTGAGACTAGCATCTAGAATGAAGGCAACATAAGCTTTGGATGCATAAGGCACAAATGAAGAAGATGATTGTTATGAGAATGGAGAAATAGGTTGAAAATTGGAATCAAGTCTATGCCAACAGTCTGATGCAGAATGGTTAGGCTTGCCACAAATTTGACAAATACCAAAATTGGACTTGTGAGACTGAGATCTGCCATGAAAAGAAGATGATGTCCTTCCATGAAAGGATCTATTACCTCTGTAAGAACCTCAAAAGTTATTTCAAGAATAACCTCTTCTATACTGATAAGCATTGAAGCCTTTTGAAGATGATGATGGTGAATCCTTCATAGTAGTATAGGCAACTATTAATTCTGAGGATTGTTGAAGGTTGCTTTCAACATTAATTGCTTCTGAGCATAACAAAGAAGAAAGATCTTCCATGGAAATGGACTCAAATCGAGCCCTAACAACAGTCATGAGAGCATGATACTCAGTAGAAAGACCATTCAAGGTGATGAGTACAACATCTTCATCATCAATTGTAGTCGATGCTATATGCAATTGATCAACCAAATCCTTGATTCAACTGAGATATGTCTCCATTGATTTAGATTTCTTCGAAATGGAACTCAGCTTATTCTTCAATTGATGAATATGAGACCTATACAATGATGTGAATTACTTACCCAGTGAAGACCAGACCTCCAAACTCGTTTTGAGATGAAGAACTGAAGTGAAGATAGAAGGAGACAAAGTAACCGTAAGGCAGCTCAGAAGATGAGCATCGATTTTCTTCCAAAGAATCGATTTTGGATTTGGAATTTGAGCACCTAATGAATTTTGTATCATAGGGCCAGGATATGGATATGATCCATCAAGAAATTTCAACAAATCAGTAGCATAAAGGATCTTTTGGAGTTAATTTTTCCAGATTATGAAATTTGTACAATCAAGTTTGACTGTAACAAATGAATTCAGATTCGAGATCAACATGCCTAGATTTGTTGGGATTGAAGGTGATGAAGAAAAAGACTTCATTGTTGGGAGAACCGTGACGGATCGCTCGTTAGAGCTTAATCACACTCTGATACATGATGAAAAAGAGAGAATGCTTTTATTCCATGATCTATCATTTACACTACTACTAATATATTTATATATCAGTTGTATAACAACACTTCCTAACTGTACACTAACAACCTAACCACTTATCTAACCAATTACTGGAATCTTGTTACAAGGGAATTACTATAGTACATCTTAGGAGTATGCTCTTATCCTATACTAACTCTCTTCTTTGCAACTTGTAGAATGTCTTCCTTATCACCGTGAAGTGTTTTATGTAAATTATACTTTACAAACTTTGTTTATATTTCAAAGGATTTAATTAATGAACCCTATTTGTGTAAAAATAGAAACCTATGGATATAACTGTTTATTAAATATGATTTTGAAAATGATAATATGAGTAAATATTTATGTAGTACCAACACGGAGGTCTCATATTTTGAGGGACTTTAATAATCATTGGCTCTATATGTTTGTTTGTCACCTCTATAACCCTTTGATGTGGAGCAAAGTATTGTGTGAAACTACGTGCTACCGAAAGGATGCTGGTAAGCTGTTGATAGGGTCCCAGCCACCCACCAAGCTGTCAAGAAGTGTTGAAATACAATAATTATTTGATAATTAATTGATCTTATTCAAAAAACAAAGAGACCCCATTAGGAACTTGAGAAATGTAAGATTTCAAATTTTATATCTGTAAATTCACTCGTAATAATGTAGTAAAGGAGTTAGAGGTTGGGTCTACGTATTTGAATATATGACAACTAATACATATATGACAAATCAAAAGTTGGTACTTGTAATACCACATTTGGAGAGCATTTTTTTGAATTTCAAACATTTTCCTTAGGAACCTAATCTCTCTCTATTACATTTCTTTTCTTGGCATTCAAAAGAAAATAAGATAACAATTGTAGAATGGTTGAATGATTGGTTGATTATATACAAAAAAGTTTTTAAAAAAAAATAAAAATTGACACTATTGATGAGATTATCGTGCAACAATTCCAAAAAATAATAGTCGAACGCAATTGTAAAAATATATGTTTTTTTTTTTTTTTTTTTTTTTTTTTTTTTTTTTTTTTTTTTTTTAACTTTGTTAAGACAATAGTAATTTGTTACAAGTGTATTCTACTTAAACGTAAGAAAATTCAAATGTTAATTAGTATAAATTTCTTTAAAAAAATTATAAATTTTTTGACATCTAGAAAAACTTCTAGAGTCGTCATTGCGTGCTATACTATTGTGGAAGCTATCTCTAAAATCCGTATGAGCCACCTCTTGAATCCATATATCTATACTATCATAGATCCATTGACCCTCTATTATGATTGTCGCTCCAATGACCCTCTGATCTGCTCATATATATATGATTTCTGTATTTGAAGTAGACACGAGTAACTTATTTGTTTTGATTGAAATACTTATCATTTGATTAGTTTTGGCCTAAATGTTTACTCTCAGCATAATATTCTTCACTCTGCAAGCCCTTTGGCCACCAAGTCTTTCTTAAGGGAGAGGTCTTGGGTTCCACTCCTAGAAATAGAATCGGAGGGCAAGATTTTCTTGTAGAGTGTATGGGTATGAGTTTTATCTCCCCCGAGGTGCTAGCTTAACAACTAGCTACTAATTTCCACCTATCAAAAAAAAATATATACTTATAAATTGTTTACCAATTTTCAAGAAATAATTATTAGAGTGGGATGTGTATGACTTATTTCGGGAAGGGAATTGTAGAGTAGATGCACAGTGTACTTTTATAATATTTGTTAAAATTGACCTATTTGATTAATGGTCTTTTTGTTCTAACCCTTGGCTACTGAGAGCGGATTGTGACACATTAGACAACATTGTGTACCATAGAATTTTGTTAACAAAAATCAGTTTGTTTAGTTTAATTTTTGAAAATTATTTTTTATTTTTTTATCATTAGTGATTTTTTCATAATTCAGTTAATTTTTTAAAATTTCAGATCACATAATCTAGATACACCTAAAGTTTTAAAATATTTGAAAAAAAAAAATGGTTACTAAAGATAAATAAAAAATAATAACAAAAAATGAAACTTTTTTGTAGTGAACTTTTCTATTTCTACGACACACAATGTTAATGTATATAGATTTTCAGTGAGTACTAATTCTGCAATAAAATTGTGGAACAATGTTATCATGCAAAGCCAAAAAATTAAAAAATATATATATATATAATAAAATAAAATAAAAAAATTAGGTGATAGGTTATCCAAAAATTACAAAAAATGAATTATATATTTTTATATAAAGAAAATTATTGAAAAGTCCGATCTAATAATTGCGTAAGGCGTTAGGTCCAATGGATATTTTTTATTTGTGAAAAGTACACGCTTTGTGAAATAATTTGGTAAGAAGACCTTTTGTTGTTTTGAAGGACATTTTATGTCAAATTTTAGCCTTTAACTTATCTGTTAAATTTTTTTATCTATTCAATTTTTTTAAACCTATTTGTTTAAATTTGTATCTATCTGTTCAATTTTTTTTGAAGCAATCTATTTGATTATTTTTCCTCTATCTGTTCAATTTCTCCTCTATATGTTGAAATGTCTTAATTTTTTTTTTATCTATTCAAATTAACACTATTTGTTAATTTTTTTAATATATTTATATAATCTATTTGTTAAAAAATTTATCTATTCAAATTAACACTATTTGTTAATTTTTTTAATATATTTATATAATCTATTTGTTAAAAAATTTATCTATTCAATTTTTTTGGGAACAGATCTGATATGTTGAAAGGTCTCATATATACACACAGATTATAGAGAGAGAAGTGATAAAGGTCTTATCTGCAAAAAAAAAAATAAAAATAAATAAATAAATAAATAAATAATTAAAAAATAAATAAAAAAAATTATCTATTCAAAATTATCTAGTGATCATAATCACTGAGAAACTTGAACCTCTCCATTGTATATACCGCCATTTATGCAAAGAATGCTTCAAGATTTGAAGAACCCTAACCTTTAATCATTCAAAAGAGAGAGAGAAAGATGAAGAGAGAGAGCATGAACTGGTTTTTTCTAGAGAGAGAAAGTGGTGGGAATAGGGTTCATATTCCTTAGTCCCTTCATACGACATGTTCAGATCATGAACAAGAGTGATAGGGTTTACTGGTGTCGAATTCTATTAGATTTTTGTAATTGGCAATCCCATTGGGAAAAACTCTATTCAGTTGTATTTTTATTCGCTCTATTGTATCTGTGAGTTATGAGAGTTTGTATACGAATCCAACCTAAGTTATGCCTGAGTAGAGGAGTTTGTGCTAACATTCCATATCTTATTTTGAGCAATCCTTGTTTGCCACTTCGCTAACTAAGTACGGGGATCGAGCTGATTAACTACTCGAGCGGTAAAATGGTTACCACTTGAGTGGTAGATGTTGCGCTTGAGCGATTGACCTATATGTGAGCACCGCTTTAAGTCACATCGCTCAAGCGGTAAAGTGAGTACTTAAGTGGTCTTCGCGGCTCTGTTTGGTATAAAGTACGTTGTGTGTTATTTTTAGGGTTTAACTCATCCGGATTCTTAGAGAGTAAGAGAAAACAAAGTGTTCTATATTAGAGGGTGTTTATGTATTGTTTTCCTTGATGATTTAAGGATGATTGATTGACCAATGAGTTTCGTATTGACTATCATCAAGGGTAGCTTTATTCTTTCATTCATAAAAAGAGAGAGGTGTTCATCGGTAGATTCTGAGGAACTTGGGCCTAAAACTTTGGTAGATTCTGGAGTGGCTCATTATTGTAGATTCGATATCGACGTTGTGGATTCAATGTTGAGCAAAGCAATTCCGAGGTGAAGACGGTGATAGAAGAGGCATATCGGGTTTAGTTCAATTCGGGTGTGGATTCGCTAGGCAATTGAGGGTTCTCTTGTTAATTCATATTTGTCTTCTTAGTGGATTATTTTGTGGCTTTGGCCCCTAATTTTTTATCACAATTAGAGGTGCTCCAATTGTGATTTTTTCCACATTAAATTGTTATGTCAATTTGTTATTGATTGTTTAATTAGGGTTGCTATTCTTTGTTTAAAATTGAATCATAGTCATAAATCAATATCTTGGAGTTTTTAGAATTTTTATTCGATGCCGAGGATTGGGTCCGATAGACAGGTCCTTGGCATCGAATGAAAATTCTAAAATCCCTAAGATATTGATTTGTGATTATAATTAGAAAAAAAAAATTACGAAACCCTAAAAC
Source organism: Camellia granthamiana (assembly GCA_036172215.1). NCBI lineage: Eukaryota > Viridiplantae > Streptophyta > Magnoliopsida > Ericales > Theaceae > Camellia > Camellia granthamiana. Next base: position 136,572,651 of record CM069909.1, on the reverse strand, counting down.
TCATTAGATCAAAACTATCAAATTAATGCTTTAAAAATACCGATCTCGATACAATCAATACTCCAAGTGAAAATAATCGTAAAAAAAAAAAAAAAGAAATAAAACAAGAAAACTGTAGAACAATTGTGCAGAATGATCGAGAAAATTAAAAAAATACTCCTTGAAGTTCGTTGAGAACACTATTGTCAGGATTGCCGTTGTTGACAAACTCCTCTTGGACCTTGTTGATGACATCTTCAATCACATTGACATAGACTGTGCTTGTCATGGAACTTGTCATTCCTGATTCGCCAAAGTTTTGTCTCTAATCCTGATCGATAACAAATTAATAGTTCAAACAACACCAATCGAGTAAGAATTGATATATCTTGGCGAGATTGGCGATAGAGATGAGTTTCAGGGAAAGAGTGGGGGTCAAGGGTTTGGTAGTGACAGTGGTGGTAGTGGAGAGCAGCGAAGTTGGGGTGAGTGCTACGGCGGATAACGACGAAGGTGCTGTAATGTTTCTATGGAGAGAGAGAGAGAGAGAGAGAGAGAGAGAGAGAGAGAGAGAGAGAGAGAGAGATAGGGAAGAGTATAAAACAGATAAGAGAAAAGTGAATTCAAACATCGTGGATTCGGGTTAAGGAGAGAGAGGTTTAAAATGTATATGGATAATTTGGTCATTCTGTAGAAGTATGTTCTCATGGACATAGTATTTTAACGCCTGGATCTATAACCATACAATTTTATAAAATGGACCTTTGGACTGAAGGTCCTTTTAAATAAAGATTTAACTACAAAAAATTTTACATAAGTTACTTAAACTAATTACTTAAAAGTCCTGCCGGTAAGGTTGGTCTTCCATTAAGTCATCTTTTTTTTTTTTTTTTTTTAACCCATAAAGTCCTATTTTTAAAATATTTATGTATATTTGACTATTTTAACTTTATTAAGAGGCAGAAGAAATTAAGAAGTGTCAATTCATCGAGTGTTAATAAAAATTTAGGGCAAAGAACACTTAATCCCCCTGTGATTTTGCGCTATTGCAGATAACCCCTTGACATTTAGAAATATGCATATATCTCTTCCATGGATTTGGACTTATTTGCAACTGTTACCCTTTCCATTCAAATAAACGGAAAGTGGGCTGCATGCGCCTCATGTGCAATATTGCTCCGTTTGACAATTTTTCCTCCAAAAATGGTATGATCAAAAGACCAAAATAACCTTACCCTTCACATGTTTTGAAATGGATGTTATACTCCACCCAAATTGGAGAAAAAAGTGAAACTATCCTGGAACAATTAGTACTCTCTCTCCTTTTTATTTTTATTTTTAATTTGTTTATTTTTTTTATTATATTTTTATCTATTATTTATTTTATTTTGTATTTAATCAAATATTTATTTGTTTAATTTGTTTTCCACTCTATAGTGACTTTTTAATTTTATTATATATTTTTATCTTTTAATTTTCTTTAAACTTTATTATACAATTTGTTAGGAATATTGAAATGTTTTTTGCAAACAACATTGGAGTAGGAAACACTTGATCATATTTCACTAAACTTTATTATACAACTTTTTTTTTCTATTATATTTATATCTCTTATTTATTTTACTTTTTTATTTTTTTATTTAATCAAATATTTATTTGTTTAATTTGTCTTCCAATCTATAGTGTCTTTTTATTGTTTAATTTTTTTTTTAACTTTATTATACAATTTGTTAGGAATATTGAAGTGTCTTCTGCAAACAACATTAGAGGGAAAACACTTGATTATATTTTATTAAACTTTATTATACAATTCGTTTACAAAATCATAAGAAATTGATCTTTTCTTTAACAAATTAGTTATTTATTTATTTTTATTTTTTTAGAAAAATAGAAGACATGATTCAATCAAATATGATGAATTGGATTTCTCATGACATAATTTTTGAAACTATTTTCAATACTAAAATATATGTGACTATTTTTTTGGTTTTTTTTAGAGAATTTTTTGTATTAATTTGTATTATTTTATTTTATGATTTGAGTTAATAAAAATACAAAATAATATTTGTATGGTTTAATTATTATTATGCATGGCTTATTATTATTTTTTATTTATACAATTTAAGTTAACATTTGTGTAGTTTGAATTATTATTATTATTATTATTATTATTATTAATTTTGTATAATTTGAGTTGAGATTTTTTTATTAGTCATTATATTTTTTTTAGTTAATAAAAATAATATTTTCTATTCAAAAATAATTCTAAATAATTTTTATTTACATTAATTTCAAATCACACAAATTATTTTAATTATGTAAGTTTTTTTTATATATTTTTTTGAATTAGTAATTTATATTTTTATTGAATATGTTAAATATTAGTCTTATTTTAAAGATTTTGTTGATATTTTTTGAATTATATTAATTTTATAAAAATTGAATTTAGATATTAAAAATTATATGTATTTTCTTAAAATGAAATTGAATAAAATTTGATTTGTTTTTAATTAAAAAAGTGAGTGTAGTGATGTGGTGTGATATGTGCTGTAGAGAGAGAGAGAAAAAGAAAGAAGAGAAAAGGGAGAATGAAAGTGCATGCGTGTGTGAAGCGGGTGAGTGTGTTTGTGTCAGTAAGACCAAACTCATATTTTTAACATAGATGGCAACAACGTGACAATTGTAAATAAGTTTAAAATTATAGAGGATGTGTCTGCATATTTTCAAACGTCAAAGGAGTCATCTATACTAACCCATAACCACAGGGAGTTAAGTGCATTTTGCCCAAAAATTTATTAGGTTTACAAGTGCACCACATGACAATATTATCCACCAATCATCAAGCATTATGCCTTATGTCTTAATACAAAATTGTGCGCTCTACCATTTTCACTAGTCACATACCTTTTGGTAATTATCTAACCATGCCTCAAAAATACTACATATTTTCTCTTATTCAAATGGTATTATTGATGTTATATTTTAATTTTGATTTGTTGTTTCAAAACTTAAAAACTTTTATTATACACATTTATTTTTAATAAAATATATATTTTTGGAGCCTACACCCTGTTTGGTGCAGATTAAAAGCTGCTTATTTCAGCTTTCAGCTTAATTTAAGCTATTTTGATGTGTTTGGTTTAACTTAACTTTTTGGAAGTCAGAAATCTGAAAATAGCTTATAGCTATAAACTTAACTTTATTCTAACAGTAAGCTATAAACAGCTTAATAGCTATTTTGAGAACAGTTTATTCTTTGAGTTAAACTGTTTATTCCAAAAAGTTATTTAAACAGTTTATAAAGTTATTTAAGCTTAACTTTATTCCAAAAAGTTAGAATAAACAGTTTATTCTAACAGTTTATTTCAGAACAGTTTATTCCAAAAAGTTTATAGCTTATAACTTTTTGGAAGTCAGAAATCAGTTTATTCTTTGAGTGGGGCAGGAGATGCTTAATTTATAAGTCAGAAATCAACTTATATTCATAGTTATAAGCTATAAGCTGTTTAGGCATAAATTATAAGCACTTTCCCACAGCTCTACCAAACAGGGCCAATGACATCTATCAAACAAGACCAATATTGAATATAAAATTTTATAAAAGAAAAATATTATTTTTTTAACAATACAAAACTAATAATTTCTTAGTTTGTAAATCTATCCAGTAAAATTGAGAACAACTAATTTTCACCGATAAAAAAAGTATGCTGTCGTATTTCTTGGTTTTAAAGAACTCTTACGTACAGAGTTGGAATTTCAGCTCTCCATTTATTTTCGAAGTCAATTTTCTTGTGAGCAATTGTGGTTAATTAAACCATTTTCTTAAAAAAAAATAAAAAAATTTATGATTAGTTAGACTTTTCCAACAAATGTTTTTCGGGTTGCAAAGTTTCAAACTTTCGTGTCAACATCTCACTCCTGTCCCCGTCATATGGTCTTTCCTAATTTTTCCATAACTAGCAGTGATTCCGTGTTATGCACGGGTGAGTTTAAAAAACTTTAAGATAAATGTTTTAAATTTGAATAATTGTCGTTTAATTGAAAATTTATCTTTTATTTTTTATTTTTTATTTTTAAATGTAAGTCATGTATGGCATAAATGACTCAAAAGGCCAAGTTTATATATATTTTAAGACTTAAGTTATTTGAGACATATAAACACAGAAATTATTTTTTACTGCGTAAATTAAATTAAGAACAAAATTTAGATATTTTATTTGATTGAATTATAATTTTTTTAAATCTTTACCTAGTTTTTCTCTTATCAGGGAGTTTTTTTACTAGAAGTGTTAGACATCATAATTGTAGATTCACAAATCTACTCATAATCATGTGGTAAGGGAGTTCAACACGATAATTATGTGTGTAACAAATAAAAAGTGAATGCTTATCATACTATCATTATAGATCAAATTGTAAGAATTTTTTAGGGATTTCAAACATTTTTTTTTAAATTTTTTATTGACTTGGTTATTGTGCTCTTTATTGTGTTGATAATTTCATCTCTATTATGAGGTTCATTGGTAAGGTGATTAGTGGACTTTTATAATTGTTAGATTCTTATTTATCACTTGCAATTAATTGTGAAAAAATAATCCCAAAATTTTGATTAGTGTACAATATTTTTCAAACACAAAGTAATATTTTAATAGTAGAAAAATTTAGCCAAAACACTTCCACTGGACCCATGTTTGGTGAAAAGGATAACTTAATTTATTTTGCTTCATAAACCCCATAAGGAGGATGTGCATAATTGAGTAAGGAAAAAATAAAATATCTTTTTTTTTTCTTAGACAATATTGTCAGAATAACATGTTGCTGTGAACTAGAATAACAGGTTACTGTTTACATCAATTTCGATGGTAATATTATTATTATTTTTTTTCTTAAGAATTTCATAATCAACATAGATCTTATTTGATAGATCTAGATGAAAGAATTCTAAAAATTCTAATTTTATTAAAAATTGACATTTAGATCAAAAGTTATATTATTTTAAAGTTTAATATTTTGGTAATAATGGTATGTGTTGAACTTTTCAAGAAAATTTTTTGTGCTTGTCTTTAATGCATTGAAACTTATTATGAGAGAATTTTGGCCAAATTCTCCTTAATAGTAATGTTTGGGACTATAAATGAATTATCAAATATTCTATCCAATACTCACATGGGATGAGACTTTCAGTGGGAAGGTAGAGAGAGGCTTGAACATATACTCCGACTCAAGTGTTAGATACCTTGACCGTCTCTTTGTGCCAGAGTCTTGCCGAGGGAAGTACTCTGAAAATTTCACCATTCACGCCTTGCGGTGCATCCGAGAGGCACGAAGATGTATCACGACCTTAGTCATCAGTGTTGGTGGAGGGGAATGAAGAAAGATGTGGTTGTCTTTGTATCAAGGTGCCTTACTTGTCAACAAGTGAAGGCCGAGCATCAGAGACTAACGGGTTTGTTGCAACCCTTGTCTATAGCCGAGTGGAAGTGAGAACATGTCACGACCCAAAATAGGGGCTAATCGGAATCGCGACTGGCCAGCGCCTCATCTCGCACCCTAGGCCTACTACTAACTAGTTTAGAGAACAAATAAATAAATCGTCGCAAATACTAGGTGATTACATTTAACTAGAGCGTTACTATATAAGTCATACAAGTCATAAAGGAAAGTTAAGTTACAACAATAACTTGGCCCTATGCCAACAAAAGAGGTAATACATGACTTATATAAAACTATAGATCTAAAATCCATCTCAGGCCACGAGACACCACAAAAATAGGCCTTTGGTTATCCACTAAGCATTCTCCTTATCTAAAATGGGTTAGTAACACACCCGTGAGCTATAAAGCTTGTGAGAACATATTTACACAATTTACAAGTTTGCCACGGTTCAAACATAAATATTTAGAGTTTCGAGCATAACTGTTCATGTTCAAAAGCCCAATGGCTGAAAAGACAAAATAAATGCTTATATATATATATCAAAATATACATACATATGTCCATTCAACTGGATATGTTGCCAGAGAAGTAGGGAGCTACCCATACTAATATCAAGGGGTCATGGTCATGCCAAGGGACAATGGTCGCGTCCCAACAACCACCCTTATAACGCCTCACCTGTTGGTATCTTTAATTTCCCCCAACGTTGGGGATGTTCCGTTCGACACACGGCGCACTCTACACTCTGTATTTTGCCCTCAGCACTTTGCCTTTACATTTTGCACTGTTTTCCACAGTTATGGGTCTATGTGTACTTCCTGTCATTAGCCCCGGAGTTGGTGGTAGAGGGGCCCCTCGTGACCCCGTATTCACTTGTATTCGAGGGCCAGCATCGGCCGAGACCTCGGGAGTCTCTCCTTTATCTACGGCAGTACTTCGACACGGTGCGGTCGACGGAGGTATTTCAGAACTCTCAGTCCTTTCTGTTTTCATCTTTAATTTGTCTTGTACTTTCCCGATTTCTGATTGGTTTATGCATCGGTTATCCGCAGATCACATGGCAGCCCTGGGCGCCCTTAGGTGAAGGTCTCCGATTCCAGTTTACCGGAGGCAGCGTGCCTCCCAGTACAGGATCCTATTCGAAGGGCCAGTTGGTAGGGCCTGGTTTCTGGGGGAGCGCTTCTTGCGTCAGGTATGGGGCTATACTTCTCAGGACCCTCCCTCAGCACCCCCAGTTGGTATGCGGATTGCTGACAGGCTCTCTTCTCGGGATGTTACTAGTGCTATGCTGGGTACTGACGCCTTACTGCATCTTGAGGAGGGAGATTATGCCACTTACCGTCACATATACCTGATGCCTCCATTGACGAGAGTTCGCACTCCGACGATGAGGCCTGCTGGCATGCCATCTTCAAGCCAGGCCCAGGCTCGGGCTGCAGACGCTCCTTTCACCAGCAGGGCTGGTACATCTAGAGGTGGGGGTGGATTTGTTCCCCTGGTTCCTCCGATTCATCCTCATCCTGGATGGCCGGACATGCCGACCAAGTTGATGGGGTGGCAGCATGGGACTACTTCTCCGATTCCGATCCCGATAGAGCCTCCGATGCCTGGCCACCGATATGTCAGAGACCCCGACTCACCACCGGTATGTTTTACAGCTTTGATTCATTACTCAGATACTTGGACGTTCATTCCTTTCCTGATACCCTTGCCTTTGCATCTGCAGCCCCCCGTTGAGTACATGGATCAGGTGCTCGAGATGGTAGTCTCACCTGAGGGGATGGTCCTGCGGAGAGAGGCGCAGTTGTCTATCATGGGCTTCCAGGTACCCTTTAGTTTTCTAGCATTTATCATACTTCTGATGATATGCTGATTTTGAACATTCTACTGCATTGACAGGCTACTCGTGTAGAGCACATTTGACACACATCCCACTTACACACTGTATTTACATGTACCTACTTCATGTAGTTTTCTTGTATCTGCATCTGATGTACATGTTTGAGCTGATGTATTCAAATTGAACTCTTTATTTTCAGATGCCTCCGGTATATGCTCAGCCGCAGGCTGGGCCACCTGGGCCTTCTTAGGGAGGTGGACCATCTGGGCCTTTTCGAGGAGCCGGGCCATCCAGGCCTTCTCGAGGAGCTGGGCCATCCAGGCCTTTTCAAGGAGCCCGGGGAGGGGGATCGTCTCGCAGACGTAGGGCACACATTATAGAGGAGGAGTCCGGTGAGGAGGAGGAGGAGGCTGCAGATCGCCAGTCGGAGACATCTGCTGATAGAAAGGGTGGCTCCGATCTTGGTTCGGGGAGTGGAGGCGAGGCTGAGGGGGATCCCGAGGATAGTAGCTCCGACTCAGATGGTGATGGTGGTGCAGAGGCTGCTTCGCAGAAGAGGATGAAGAGGGCCTCTTATTCCTGCTCCTGAGAGCATTGATGCTGTTGTTCCTATTTTATTCACCTTTTTGCTAGTAGTTTGTAGCACATTGTACATTATTAGGCAGTTTCATTTTCTGTAAAACTTGTACCCTTGTTTGTAAAATGTTGTAACAAAGGAAGCATGATGGAATGAAACAGCTTTTGAAAAAGTGTTGTATTTTATGCTTTCAGCATCGCATCGCATCATTTTGGAGCTTTCACCGGTTCTTTCTCCTCCTCCTCTAGGTCCTTCTACAAATATTAAATGATTCATCTTATTGGGCGTCATTAGTGATCAAAATTATTGGGCGTCATTAGTGATCAAAATTATTTGTTTTTTGAGATTATTGACTAGATTGCACAAATATTAAATGATTCATTTGATATCAATAATTAGATAATTGGAATGAAATTTGATTTAAATAATAGAAATTACTTTGTCTCCGGTCCACCAAAAAGATCGAACGCATGAGGCCTAAGGTAAAATCTTAAATTGAGCCCTTTTATACTATTTAAATTTAATAATGTTTTTCAATATTTTATTTTCATGTAAAATTATTTTTCTTGTTTTTGTGATGTAAAATGAACTCATATTTTTTAAAATTGTTCAAACTTACACTCAATTGAAGAAATAATTAGATCTATTATATATATGTGAATAATTAATTTTAAAAGAGTTTTCAGTGGATTGCATTGTCTTGTCATTAATAATTTTTATCAAACTGTATTTTTAATAAGTGGACTTATTGTCTAATAGGACTTTTGAAAAAAAAAAAATTGTCATAAAAAAAGTCACTAATTGTAAGTTTTAGCGACAATTTATAAAAATTATGACAAAAAAGTCACTAATTGTCAATTTTTAGCGACATGTAAAAAATTGTCACAAAAAAAATTATTTTTAGCGACAATTTTATCAAGACTTATTTTCAATAAGACTTGATTGGAGTTAAGTCCAACTATTAGGACCTATAAGTAGTTTATCCTTCTTTTTTTTTTTATACAAATTATATATATTTTAATATAAGAAGATAAATGACTAGAGTGGGAGACATTTATAGAGTATTCCTACAATTTTTTATTTTATTTTATTTACTTCCGATATGTAATTTTTTAGATTTTTACAATACTCTTGCTCTGTGTTTGAATTATAAATTTGAATAAAAAATTTGAAAAGAAAAAGAAAAAGAAAAATAGAGAAAAATATTATCTTATATTTTATTCATGTAGAACTTTTTTTTTTTCTTTTCTTTTTAAATCCCTACCAAAATTTATGATGCAAACACAACCTTAAAATTTCTTGTGAGTCCCTTATTTACATTAAATTAAAAATCAATAAAACTGAACCATTGCATGTAATTTTTTTTGGTTCCTTAATTAATAAAATTGAAGGATTCAGTTTAATGATAAATTTTCTTTAACTGTAGTTGAACCAAACCTGCTTATATCCTTAATAGAGACTGAAACATAGAAGATTGAAAGAATTATGCTGAGGCTTATATATAAAAGCAGTAAGGAGTTTTATTACCACATATGAGGCTTTTGTATACCTGAAGTCTGTAAATACACACATAAATTATGGGGCCTCTCATAAGGGTGAGGCCTAAGGCAGCTGCCTATATGGCCTAAGGGTAAGGCCGGCCTTGACCAAACGTTCCAGTTCAGCCTACAGACGGAATACAAGTCCTATTTAGATGATTTGATATGTTAATATTTTAAATCTCTTTATGTTGTTCATCAAAAACATAATAATAAATTACAAGATCATTTGTTTTGGGTACGTAGATCATTTGTTTAATCCAAGTTTGTCTCTCAATCATGTTCTTGACTTTGAATTTCAAATTTATAGTTTTTCGCACTTGATTTTTAACTATAATTTGCTATATCAACCATAATTTTCACATGTGAGCCATTCTTTACTTGTGAACACTTTCTGTTATAACCAATAAAGGTGTATGTGTGTAAATTAAATGTATAAAATAAATAAATAATAAAATAAAATAATTCAGAAAATAAATATATAAATTATTTCCCGAATTAAAAGCTTCCAGAAATTAATGTCGAGGCTTGTGTTGGACACAATCTACTTAAAGTAAATTTCGCCCTCGCTCTGGTGCTTCGAGTTAAAATGGCGTCTACTTCCTAGGATGCAACGATTAACACTTGATTTTATAGCACTATAAAATCAAGTCTGGCGAATCAAAAAAATGTTGTAACTCTTTCTCTTTATTTTCCTAAAAATAAATCCAGAAAAAATTGTAGAGAAACACAGAGAGGGAGGACGAATTTATGATAGGAAAATCTCATACCAGAATGCTGGAATTGAAGGCTTTTTATAGAAGAAAAGATGGCTGCTTCGAACAGGTAGAAACCTATTCGGACAGATTGAAAAGGCAACAAATAGATTTGAATCTGTCCAAACAGATTCGGTTTGAAATGAACAAGTATGAACCTGTTTTGAACCTTCTGAACTTGTTCCGTGAAGGGTAAAACAGTTTGGGACCAGTTTGGGTGAAGAAAATTTTTTTGAGCCAATTTATTTTGAATTTTGAAAATAAAAAATAAAAAATAAATTACAAATATTTTTGGCCCAAAAAGATAAGTATTGGGTTGGACAAGCCCAACCCAACCTCACACCACGCACCCAAGCCCAGCCCATCCGGATGGACGGACGGACGGTGGCGGCGCGCGCGTGTGGTTTTAATTTTGGGTCCAATGGGTCTAGCTCACTTCACCCATAACCTCACCCTTCTACAAACTTGGGTATTCCTTGGGGCCCATCCCAAGTATCCAATGCTAAGGTTTATAAACCCAAGCAATTCCTTAAGCCTTTCCAATGTGGAACAAGCACATTTCACAAATGTGTAGGAACTCACCAAAAAACTAGTTCCACGAATCCGAAAACGGGCATTGAATTCTCATTCATCCAGAAATGGTTTTGAGCAACCAAATATATGAATTTATTCACTACATGGCATTAAACATGAACCTAATTAGAAACGTTAAAAATAACGCTTGGATCCCACCTTAATTGATGCTCAAAGTTAGCAAAAAATAAGGTAATATAAAATCCATTTTCCAACAATCCCCCACATGAATGAAATTCACGAGAACGGACATGCAACAAGATGCAAACAAAGAAAGAGTACATTAAGAAGATATACCACATCGAGATAGATAACTTTTGGCTTTGAATCTCCTCTAGTGAAAGCCTATCGAACTTACTGGCTAACCAGTCGACGCGATGCCTTGAACTGTTCAGTTGTTTGTATTAGCCAAGACAATAGACTACATATAGTTAGGGCTGCAAATGAACCGAGCTGTTCATGAACAGCTCGAAGCTCGGCTCGTTAACAGCTCGTTTAAGCTCGTTCAATTACCAAACGAGTCGAGCTCGAGCTTTGTTACCAAGCTCGATTATTAAACGAGTCGAGCTCGAGCTAATATGAGCTCGGCTCGATTAGGCTCGGCTCGATTAAGTTAAATTATATTATATATTATAATTATAATTATATATTATTTATATATTATATTATATGTTATATATTATTATTTATATATTATTATATATTATATTATATCATATTCAGAAATAATAAAGAATTGTCCAGCAAAAAGGAACATTGCTTTGCTTCTTTTATCATGGGTGAGATTCCTTCACTTTTTCTTATCATTCGATGTGGGACTGGGACAACAGGACAAGGAGTAGGTGTGTGTATCACTTTGCTTCTTTTATCCCACATCGCCTCCTTTACAAAATGAAAAGGAACAAGAGGTCTATATAAGGAGAAAGCCAGCACTTTGCCATTACAACTGTGGTTCAAGGGACTTTTATTTACAAAGTCGAGCCACGAGCCGAGCTCGAGTAGTGTGTTAGCCTCACGAGCCGAGCTCGAGCTAAGTAAAGTTGAGCTCGATTCGAGCTCGAGCTAAGCTCGAGCACTTAAAAATTTATTCGAGCCGAGCTTGAGCACGATGATGCTCGGCTCGGCTCGGCTCGTTTGCAGCCCTACACATAGTGTATCTGCAGACACCGTTTGGTTCTTACAGTTGTGTTCATTTTGGCCCTGAACAACGCCTAGTAATTCATGAGTGCTCTAAAGAATTTAGCCTTCTCAATTCTCACAGAACCGGCCCAGCTCACACTCATATAGGTGATTTCTTATTTAGAGTATCCTGCTATACCCCACTTGGATGTCCAAGCTATAAGAATCATTAAAAGCAAAGCTTATCCTACTAACGCTACAGGTATCACTCTTCTTATCATAGAAATGGGGAGGAGTAAACCTCCTTAGTGATACGTGAAGTCATCCATAATTCGGTTGTCCCTTTGAACCTAGATCTTGGGATCTCCAGTCAACTAGGTTGGGTTGCCACTATGGCGACTTTTAAGTAATAGGCTTTAATCCCATTCCCCTCGATAAATAGTACACTTGCTCTCTAGCTAGCCCTTTAGTCAATGGATCCGCAATATTCTCCTTTGACTTTACATATTCTATGGAAATTATTCCATGTGAAAGCAAATGTCTAACGGTATTCTGTCTTCAATGAATGTGTTGAGACTTACCATTATACATATGATTTTGTGCCCGTCCTATTGATGTTTCACTATCACAGTGAATGCATATAGTTGGCACAGGTTTAGGCCACATTGGAATGTCTTCTAAGAAATTACGAAGCCATTCTGCTTCTTTTCCTGTTTTATCTAATGCGATAAACTCAAATTCTATTGTCGACTTTGCTATGCATGTCTGCTAGGAGGATTTCCAAGAGACTACAGCACCTCCCAGGGTAAAGACATATCCACTAGTGGATTTTGAGTCTTTAGTATTCGATATCCAATTTGCATCACTGTACCCCTCGAGTATTGCTGGATATTTGGTATAATGTAAGCCATAATTCTGGGTATGTTTTAGATACCTAAGTACCCTAACAATCGCTTTCTAATAATCGGACCCTGTATTACTTGTGTACCTATTCAATTTGCTTACAGCATAGGCTAAATCTGGCCTAGTGCAATTCATTAAGTACATCAAGCTTTCGATTATTTAAGAGTACTCTAATTGTGATATGCTTACACCTGTATTTTTTGACTAATGAAGACTAATGTCAACAGGTGTTTTAGCAGGACGGTTGTCATGTTTTCCAAATTTCTCCAGAATCTTCTCAACATAGTGAGACTGAGATAAAGCATATTCTTCAGATGTTCTAGTAATTTTTATTCCTAGAATTACATCTGCTACTCCTAGATCTTTCGTGTCAAGCTTTTTGTTCAATATTTTCTTTGTGGATTTGATCATGTCATTATCGCTTCCAATAATGAGCATGTCATTCACATAAAGACAAACTATGACATAGCCTTTGTCTGTGCTTTTAACATAGACGCATTTGTCACATTCGTTTATCTTAAAACCATCCGAAAACATAGCATGATCAAATTTTTCATGGCATTGTTTCGGAGCTTGTTTTAATCCATAAATGGATTTGACAAGTTTTCAAACCTTTTTCTCTTGGCCAAGAACTTGAAACCCTTCTGGTTGTTCCATATAGATTTCCTCATCTAACTCGCCATTCAAAAAAGCTGTTTTAACATCCATTTGATGTATTTCCAGATTATACAAAGCTGCAATCGCAATCAACATGCAAATGGATGTTATTCTTGTCACTGGTGAATAGGTGTCAAACTAATCAAGGCCTTTCTTTTGCCTGTATCCCTTAATAACAAGCCTAGCCTTGTATTTATCTATTGAACCATCTGCTTTCATTTTTCTCTTGAATATCCACTTATATCCAAGAGGTTTACATCCTGGTAGAAGATCCACCAGTTCCCAAGTGTGATTTTGCAGTATTGATTCAATTTCACTATTCACAGCCTCTCTCCACAACGGAGCTTCAGGACTTGACATTGCTTCCTTAAAGTTTTGAGGCTCATTTTCTAACAGGTATGTCAAAAAATCTGGACCAAATGATTTAGAGATCCTAGCCCTCTTGCTATGTCTAGGTTCATCTACTTCATTATCATTTTGGTCTTCAATGCTACAGATGGCAGTATCAAAAGTTCTTTTATTTGAACTTTTCTCTTCAATTTCCTTGCTAGGAAAAATATGTTCAAAAAAAGATGCAGTTCTTGACTCAATAATAGTGTTTATATGCATATCCGGATTTTTAGATCGATGAACTAAAAATCTATGTACACTACTATTATTGGCATATCCAATGAACACACAATCAACAGTCTTTGGTCTTATCTTCGTTGTTTTGGGACTAGGGACTGCCACCTTGGCCCAACACCCCCACACTTTGAGGTAATTGTAGGTAGGTCGTCGATCTTTCCATAATTCATAAAGTGTTTGATTGAGTTTCTTGTGGGGTATCCTGTTAAGGATAAAGTTAGCAGACAAAATTACCTCCCCCCACAAGTTCTGAGGTAACCCTGAACTGATTAACATGGAATTCATCATCTCTTTAAGAGTTTGATTCTTTCTCTCAACTACACCATTTGACTAAGGAGAATAGGGTGCAGTGGTTTGGTGAATGATACCATGTTTAGAACAAAATTCTTCAAATGGTGCATCATACTCACCACCTCTGTCACTCCTCACTATCTTAATAGTTTTGCCAAGTTGATTTTCAACCTCAAGTTTATATTGCCTAAAAGCTTCTACGGCTTCATCTTTGCTTCTCAATGAGTAAACATAGCAATATTGAGTTCAATCATCAATAAAAGTAATAAAGTACTTCTTACCTCTTCTAGTTTGAACAAATTTTAAATCACAAATATCTGTGTGAATTAAACTTAGAGGTTCAGTACTTCTTTCAACTTTATTAAATAATGCCTTAATGAGTTTTGCCTCAACACAAATCTCACATTTATGATTAGGATCAAATTCTAAGTTAGGTAAACATTCTAAAGCAATAAGTCTACGCAACCTAATCTACTATGCCATAAGAAAGAAGACTCAGCAATATAATAGAAGATGTGTTCTTATTATTAATAGCCAAATTAGGTACAACAGTATTTACATTGAGCTTAAAAAGCCCATCACTCATGTGGCCTCGCCCCACATACATTCCACTCTTGGAGAGTACAACTTTATCAGATTCAAAGATTAATTTAAACCCATTCTTGATCAACAATGACCCAGAAATCAAATTATTACAAATCTCTGGCACATGGAGTACATTGTTAAGAGTGAGTTCTTTTCCCGAGGTCATTTTCAGAACAATCTTTCCTTGTCCTTCAACAGTTGAAGTGGAGGAGTTTCCCATAAAAAGCTGTTTCCTACTTTCCACCACTTTGTAGGTTGTGCATATCTTCTTATCTGCACAGATATGGCGTGTTGCTCCAGTATCCACCCACCATTCCTTGGGATTACCTACCAAATTTGCTTCAGAGACTACTGCAGCAAGATTGATGTCTACCACTCTATCGGAAAGATAAAAATCCTCGGCTATGTTGGCTTGTGCTGGCTTTTTGCTTGAACTCCCTCCGTCCTTGCGAATGTGACAATCCTTAGCGTGATGCCCATCTTTGCTGCTTACAAAACACTTTCCTTTGAATCTCTTGTTGAACCTGTTGTTGATCCATTTGTTGATCTTACTACTGGATCCTTGTTTGGGACCATTGTCATTATGCTTCAATTTCTTGTGGTTGAACTTTGACCCTTATTCATGTTTTACAACATTTGCTTTAGCTTGTATGATATGGTTTCCTGATTTCTTGTCGGAACCTCAGTTGTCCTCCTCAATTCGGAGCTGCACTATCAGTTCCTCCAATTTCATCTCCTTGCGCTTATGCTTCAGATAATTCTTGAATTCTTTCCAAGATGGTGGCAATTTTTCAATGATTGCCGCTACTTGGAAAGATTCACTGAGAACCATCCCTTTCGCATGTATGCCATGGAGAATTTATTGGAGATCTTGAACATGGCTAATAACCGTTTTGGAATCTATCATTTCAAAATCCAGAAAACGACCAGCAACAAATTTCTTTGCACCGGTGTCCTCTGTTTTATACTTATGATCTAGAGATTTCCACAGTTCTTTAGTTGTGCTTTTCACACTATACTCATTGTACAGTGTATTGTCCAAGCCATTGAGGATATAGTTTTGACACAGAAAATCACCATGTTTCCATGCATCGATTACGACAACCACTTGCCCGTCAGTTTCTCCCTCGTTCAGTGCCGGTGCCTTTTCATGAGTGAAGCGAGCCAAATTCAATCTGGTAAGATAAAATATCATCTTTTGTTGCCATCTTTTAAAATCATTACCATTGAATTTTTCTGGCTTCTCCCCATGATTTACCGGTATTACCAAATTCATCATTGGCACAACAGGTGTGGGGTTTTGAGTAATAACAGTCTTAGTAATGTTAATTTCAGTTGTCATAATTCTAACGAAATAAAAATAATACACCAATCACAAATTTATACAAAAACAAATTTACACACAAAATAAACAGAATAATATTTTGTAACAAAATTTCAATGATAAACAGTATATTACTACTATGTTATCAAAGAAATCATGAAATAGTATATTACTACTATTTAATTTTCCGAAACAAAATTTATCTATCACAGAAATAAAAAATAAAATAAAAATAAATCTACTTTAAGATTGTTATAACCCATAAAGATGTATGTGTGTAAATTAAATGTATAAAATAAATAAACAATAAAATAAAATAATTCAGAAAATAAATATATAAATTATTTCCCAAATTAAAAGCTTACAGAAATTAATGTCGAGGCTTGTGTTGCACATAATCTCCTTAAAGTAGATTTCGCCCTCGCTCCACTGCTTCGAGGTAAAATGGCATCTACTTCCCAGGATGCAATGACTAACACTTGATTTTACAGCACTATAAAATCAAGTCTGGCGAACCAAAAAAATGTTGTAACTATCTCTCTTTATTTTCCTAAAAATAAAAACAGAAAAAATTGCAGAGAAACACAGAGAGGGAGGACGAATTTATGATAGAAAAATCTCATACCAGAATGTTGGAATTGAAGGCTTTTTATAGAAGAAAAGATGGCTGTTCCGAATAGGTAGAAACCTGTTCGGATAGATTGAAAAGGCAGCAAACAGATTTGAATCTGTCCAAACAGATTCGATTTGAAATGAATAGGTATGAACTTGTTTTGAACCTTATGAACCTGTTCCATGAAGGGTAAAACAGTTTGGGACTAGTTTGGGTGAAGAAAAAATTTTTGGACCAATTTATTTTGAATTTTGAAACCAAAATAAAAAATAAATTACAAATGTTTTTGGCCCAAAAAGATAAGTATTGGGCCGGACAAGCCCAACCTAACCTCACACCACACGGCCAAGCCTAGCCTGCTTGGACGGACCGCGGCGCATGCGTAGGGTTTTAATTTTGGGTCCAATGGGTCTTGCCCACTTCACCCGTAACCTCACCCTTCTACAAACTTGGGTACCCCTTGGGGCCCATCCCAAGTATCCAATGCTAAGGTTTATAAACCCAAGCAATTCCTTAAGCCTTTCCAATGTGGGACAAGCACATTTCACAAATGTGTAGGAAACCCACCAAAACACTAGTTCCACGAACCCGAAAACGCGCGTTGAATTCTCATTCATTTGGAAATGGTTTTGAGCAACTAAATACATGAATTTATTCACTACGTGTCATTAAACATGAACCCAATTAGAAACGTTAAAAATAACGCTTGGGTTCCACCTGAATTAATGCTCAAAGTTAGCAAAAAATAAGGTAATATAAAAGCCATTTTCCAACACTTTCAACAAAAATATTTTTATTTTTCTTGTTGATGCAGGAAAGGGTGGAATCTCATCACAAGTACTCATTGCCATCATTGTCCCAATTGGAGTCTCTGTTTTTCTTTTCGTTGTATGCTTCTCCTTCCAAAGTAGTAAAACAAAGAAGAAATATGGTCCCAATGCAGAGAATAGTGGTAAAGAAAAAAAAAATTCATCTTTTGTTTTAACCATTTATTCTTCTACTAATAGATCAACAAATCCTTTGCACTTACCTTTTGATTTGTCCAGTTGGGACTGGAATTACAACAATACAATCCTTGCAATATGATTTGGGTATAGTTCAAGCTGCCACAAACAACTTTACTGACCAAAACAAAATTGGTCTAGGTGGATTTGGACATGTCTACAAGGTTAGATGTCATTTGCAATTGTACATGATTTCAACGATGTAAAATACAGTAATATTATTCTACATAAATGATTTTTTTATTCGGTTTTCTTATAGTAGATACAAAGTAATAGGTTCCACAACTATTTCTTACCATAAACCAATAAGCCTCACTAGTTTTATGTCTAGTGGTAAAAATTCATTTGTGTAAAACATTTTCTAAAGTCAAAAAATTGAAAAATTATAATTTTTAAAATTTTGGATCCAAAATTTAGTAAAGTCATATATTCTCAGGGTATACTTCCTAATGGATTAGAGGTAGCAGTGAAGAGGTTATCTCAAAATTCGGGGCAAGGTGCAGTAGAATTCAAGAATGAAGTTGTATTGGTAGCCAAGCTTCAACATAGAAATCTAGTGAGGCTACTAGGATTTTGTTCAGAAGGAGAAGAAAAGATACTCATTTATGAATTTGTCCCCAACAAAAGCTTGGACTACTTACTATTTGGTTTGGCCTCATTCGAACAACTCTAGTTCTTCATAATTTTATTTATTTATTTTATTTCATAGTAAAACATGATGTCAATGAATACACATTCTTTGTAGTCGAATTCATTGAGGAACTAACCTAGTAGGCTAGTATTGCAATGCATGCTAAGAAAAGAAACCCATTTACACTCTATTTAGATTATAGATTTGGATTGGAAATTGGAAAGAAAAAGGGAAATGGAAAAAAAAAAAAAAAACTTATATTTTATTCATATATTTTTTTTCTTTTCAAAATCTCTATCCAGATTTATGATCGAAACATAACATTAATGTATTCCTCTACTATTGTTTCCATCTCAATTTGAATAGTATTGACACATATCATACCCACATCTAATTCCTCACTGCTAGCTTGAGCATATATTCTGATCAATGCACAGATCCACAACAAGAAAAGTTGAATTGGTCAAAACATTAGCTCGAGGGATGGTTTTTCTTCACGAAGATTCCCAACTTAGAATTATACATCGTGATCTCAAAGCTAGCAATATTCTATTAGATAAGGTTATGAATGTGAAAATTTTAGATTTTGGAATGGCTAGGATCTTCGGTGTGGATCAGACTCAAGGAAATACAATTCGAATTGTTGGGACATAGTATGTTTTGTGTCACCTAATCCCATTAATTGCATTTGCAATATTTTGGATTAGTTCATTCTTTACGCAGTCTCAAGTAACAGCATCATTCTTTTTCTTCAAATACTCCTCCTTGGACTGGAATAAAATGCAAGTGGGTTAATTGCACTTTTACATTGATCTCTATAGTTTTTATTTAAAGAAATACAAATGGATTAATTACACTTTTACATTGATCTCTATAGTTTTAATTTAAGTAATTTGATCCCTACACTTTATTATTGTAGTTATATTATGTTTGTTGTGGTAGAATGCATACAGTATATACTTTTTAAAATATGCACACTGTAACAACTCCCATTTGTTTAGCTCCTTATGAAAGTAATCTTTGTTGGCACAATATTTTTTTTTTATATTAAATCTTGACACATTATGTCCTCAGTGGTTTAACATATGTGATTTTGTCCACTAAAAATTTGTTCTAAGTAGAGTTTTTTGTAATAATCTGATTCTTTTGCTAAACTAGTGGTTAATGGTTTGCAGTGGTTACATGTCTTCAGAGTATGTAATGCATGGACAGTTCTCTGCAAAGTCCGATGTATTTAGTTTCGGTGTCTTAATTTTGGAGATCATAAGTGGCAAGAAGAACAATAGTTTTTACCAATCAAATTGTGCTGAAGACTTGCTAAGCTACGTGAGTGATTACATACTTTCTAACTATTATTTTCCTACTTAGGGATAATATCATCACATCTACATGTTTCATATAATGAATTATTGCAGGCTTGAAAACTATGGAGAGATGGAACACCTCTAAAATTGATGGATCCAAATTTGGAAGTCTTACTCAAGACATGAGGTCACTAGATGCATCCATATAGGCTTGTTGTGTGTCCAAGAAAACATTAATGCTAGGCCTTCCATGGCAACGATGGTTTTAACACTTAGTAGTTACTCCATTACCTTATCTGTTCCTCAAGGACCACCATTCTTTGCTTGTAGAGTAATGGGGTCAAATACACTAAAACATCTAGACTCGTATCAGTCTACGAGCAAGTCATTGCCGTGTTCTGTGAATGAAGTATCGATCACTGAACTAGACCCTCCATAATGTGAGAAATCAAGGCAATATCAAGGTTCAAAGATAACTCAATGGAATGAGATGAAAATCAGTAGACTCAAAGTTGGACATGAAAGACATATTTCAACATTTGAAAGACTCAAAATAAAATATATGGTTCAGATTCTCTCTAGTGCCCTAACCTCGACCCAAAATTCAGATAGGGTCATTTTTGTTTGGAGAATTATTTGTTTTAGTTCTTTCTATGCTTTTGTTTTCTTCATAAGCTTTATTATTGAGACAATTGTAACTGCACAAACTTTTATTGCTAGGTAAAAATCTCTTACATAAGGTGGGATTATCCATTAACTATGAGTCTCACTTCATTCACAGAAGTTGTATATGATTTTAATATCGAATGTAGTGTTGAAAAAATGGTTTGGAAACCATTAAAAGGTGAATGAAAAATTGACTCCAAAGTGCACCATTTGAGTATACTTTTAAGACGAAATTTATTTAATTTAAAATTAAATTTATTTGTTATATTTTTGGGTCAAAATTGAACCAAATTAAATTGAAAATTTGAATCTGTTTGCAAGAACAATCATATTTGTTTTTTGTACCTATTCCATGGAAGATTTGTGTTTCTTCATAAAAAAAAAGATGTGTCTTTTCATTAAAAAATCACCATGACCTTTCGAAGAGCCACCAATTCACCTATATAAATAGACCCCCATTGCATTCATTAAACATGTAATTCATCTTAAGTTTCTTTCCTTTTGCACTCTGTCTTTTCTGTAAGAGGATTCTGCAAAGTAAAGGTTCGCTAGACGTGCCATTGTAGTGCTGCTTCTGCAAGGTTTGATCGTTGTATCCTGGGAGACGAACGTCCGATAAAAACTCGTGAGCACCATAGTAGAGGACAAATTTGTCTTAAGGAAATTGTGTCCAATACAAGCCTCGATAACATTTGGTTTTGTTTTCAGATTTTACAATCTGTTTGTAAGTTTTCTACATCTGTAAGTATTTTTGGTTCTTTATATATAGTTTAGTTTGGTTTTACCCAAATAATTGACGTTATGTTCAACTTATTTTTCTTAAATATAATTTGGTAATATATTTGATGCAATGATTATGCGTTTCACACTGTACACATAAGAGATTATTCCAACTATCTTAATAAGACAAATTCTGTATTAATTCTGTTTTATCTAGAATTATTTTTCCATCTTTTTCCATGTTTTAGTTAAATATAGATTTTATATTCTGTATTTTGATTTATTTTTGTGTATTGTTATTTTACTGTGTATATGATTAATCTACTGTGTACAGAATCTGTGATACAGATTTAGTATTTTTTCATTAAAAATTAATTTTTTGTGTCACCACCCAAACCCGCCCCTACAGGTTAAGCATCGTAACCGGCCAATAATTCTTGGATTACTGAAGGCCTCTGACCTGAAGAACAAAATAAAAAGGGGCTAGCGGAAGAAAATATAGAAACATATATATATATATATATTCCATTGAGCTGTGTAGACATACATGGAACATAAATTTCAAAAACTTTATCTACATAGGCGTGGCATCAAAATTACAGTATTCCACGTCACATTCATTACAGATATAACAAAACAGAGCTAGCCTAATATACACATAAACAGAAAACTTGTTCATATTCCAAAAGAGCTCAAAGACTCAAACATATGTGTGTCACAACTGGTTGACACGACTGAGACTCCAGGCCATCAACTCTGAGCCTAGTCACGCACCGGGTCACCTACATACATAAATAATAGAGTAAGCTGGAGCCCAGTGAATAATAACAAAGTAAAGATTTTAACTGAATGATGTCCATAACAGATATAGATTTCAATTCTTTTATTGAAACCGAACATAAGCATATTCGTATGAGAAACAGAGTCATTTTTAGATTCATATCATGCGTAGTACATCCATTAGCATTAACATATCTCTTTGGTCAAGCATATCAAGTTCGATAATGGAACCTCTGGTACCAGGTAACATATCTCATAAATGGGCCACGGTATTGTTTCCCTCGGGTGACAGCCTGAGCCATGGTATTGTTTTCCTCGAACGAGGGCCTCATGACCATAAGCCATAGTATTATATCCCCTGGGCGAGGGCTTCTACTAAGGATACCACATAGACATTTCAAAGAACTGGATCATCATTTATGTAATCACAAAAATAACCTTTTGTTTCATTTGGAAACAGTTCATATCATATAATGTTTAGAAAGTACTACATATCGAACATAGTTTTACTAAGTTATTACTCGCAGATAATTGTACCAAATAGCTTTGATAGCAACCAATGGATCAACAGCTCACAGCGCGTGACCTACACAAACATAACAGATACACATATTGAAACACACGCTCGGGTCATACTTAACTTATTGCATTTCGTTCTTAGTGTGTTTCTAGCCCTTATCTTCATTATTAGGTCTTAATTAGGGCTTAGGGATGCCTAGGAAGCAATGTGGTGTCAACAAGTATAGGTGTATGCGTTTGTTTTCTTTGTGTTGGAGCATTCCTCATGGGAGGATTGAGTTCAACAAAGAAAGAGAGAGAGAGAGAGAGAGAGAGAGAGAGAGAGAGAGAGAGAGAAAGTAGAGAGCTCACTTCTTTGTTGAAGAATGATTTCAACTTGCTGGAAATTTTTGAAAAAGTTAAAGGGAAACCCACTTGGATGCTAAGAGTTGAAGATGAAATAGAGAGTTAAGGAAGAAATCAACTAAATTTACTGAAATTAAAGTTTAAGGTATGAAATTTATGTTTGATTTTATAGAATCCTTGTGTTACACTTGAAATAAAAGATGAGTCTGGGATCCATTTCATGTAATTGAAAAGAAATTAGCAAGAAGATGATGAAATTAAATTAGATTCATGATTATGGAAATTAATTTAGAAATTAATTATTTTGGGTTTGATTTTGTAATATCATGCATGAATTGAGTCTAATTTCCACATGCATGGACAAATCCTACAAGTCTTAATACTCTAATTGTACATGCATCATAGATTTAAATTAAAGGAGTTTATGAACAAATGAGTTCAATTTGTAAATTAAAGGAGTTTGATGTAAATGATTTAAAATTGATCATATTTTCTTGATTAATTAAGAGTTTATGTGGTTTTAGACAAGCCATGTATGAACCCAAGTTTTGAGATTATATTTTGAAAGTTCATCAATTCATGATTTAAAGTTTGTGGATTTGAAATTGGACTTGATATAAAGAAAATGAATTAAATTTAAATTTGGACAAATTCATAAATAAATTATAATTTGTGTTTGAGAATCAAAATTAGTTTGATTTTGATTTAGATTCCATACATGTAAATATCTGTGAAAGGGCTTTATGGATTCAATTTTATGTTTCATAAAACAAAGAAAGAAGTGAAAGATGAGTTTTACAGCATGAAATCAAAGGTTTAGATTTTAATTGAAATCATGGAATTTTGAAATATAAGTGGAATTAACTTTAAATATATGTGTAACAACGCCCGCGGGGGACCTCGCTACAGCTCGGACTCGATTTTTGTTGCGGTTCCAAATCTCGAACCAAAGAGTCCAAATCCGGCAAATCGTTTTTGAGAAAAACAGATTTTTTTGAAAGAAGTGCCAAACATGGACTGCTTTGCCAGATAACAGAGTCGCCACCTAAATATTTTTTTTAAAATGGGAAATTTAGGAAACCCTGACTCGGTGCCAAAAGGCCATGTGTCCGTCATCACCAAAGTTGGCTCGGGAACTTGGGTACGATTAGGGAAGGTCACATCGTGAGCACCCCCTCTCGCCCGGTCAAAGACCGGCCTCTACTAACCATGATATCTGATTTTGGAAAACATTGTATGCTCTTATTCCGGTTATTAGCCTAGGTTACTATGTGATGCTCGCAGCAAACAAGTATAGACTGAGTCGTCTGAATTGGAACAAAACATTTCATGTTTGTTTGTTTGAAAATGGTTTGATGGTGCTACCCGCAGGTAGGCTAAAATGCGAATTTGCCACTCTCAGGTGGGCTTAGTAAAACAGTGATTTTGCCACTATCTAGTGGGCTTAAAACAAACAGTTGATGAATTGTCCCAATTCAGATAACTCAACCTCCACCCACAGGCATTCAAGGCAGTTATATCACATAAGCACATAGCCTCATGGTAAGCATGCTATCATGGCAACACTCACACGCATGCAAGAATGCTAAAGCATAAAACTTACCTAGTACTCCAAGCCAAAACAAAAGCTGATTAGAAATCATGCATGATCCTAAGTATACAGAAATGCCTAATGCAACACATGCAAAGATGCAACTATAGCAGGCTCGGCTATTCTAACATGGCATATGAAATGCTACAGCTATCAAGTATTCAATTTGGAATTGAAATACAAATGCAGTTTGTATGATGCGCCGAGCCCGGTGCATGCAAAACAGATGAATGATGCAAACATGCTGTCATACTGTTATGCTAATTGAAATATGCCCTATATCTAACCATCGTAAGCGGATAAATAAAAGGGAGAAAGACGTGGGGTTGGAAGACATACATCACACTCACCCACCCTTATTACATTTATGCCCTCGCGCAGAGGGTCCGAATAAATAATACAGTCCGAAATAAAAGAATAGTACAGTCCGAAATAATACAGATTTCTAATTAATTAACAAATTAATTACAGAAAAGTAAAACTGGCATGTAAGCCAGGGACTGCCTTGCTTCTGATGTATGATGTATGTTGGGTTGCCTGGCGCGGAAATCCACTGGGATGCCCCGATTAGCCTCTGTGTGCACTGTTTCTTGAAATGCGTGCCGGACTCTGAAAAGTTGCCGATTTTGGATTCTGCTGCAACAGAGAGCAGGAAAAGGGCATAGCAGTGTATTTCACAAATATATGCATGCCTCGATCCTCGTGCCACCAATCACGCATATCGATGCATGATGGCCGAAGAATCGAATTGCACAACTCAATATAGGATGAATGCAGATGAATGCTACAATGAAAATCTAACTCCATCATGGGTAATCCGGAGTGTCGGTGACTAGGGAATTGAGACCCGTTCCGTCACTCGGAGTACGAAACGCGCCTCGTTTCCCGTGCCCGGGCTAACACCTATCCTGGACACGATGCAATATGCATGGCATGCATGAAATGCAACTAAGATACAATCCTAGCATGTACGATGCTATGAAAATGAGATGCCTCGAAATGCGTGTCCACAGGCACGCAAACCGAGGCGATGCAGAATGACATGCGAAATGTAATGATGGGCTTATACCAACATGAAGAGGGCCTCAGCCACACTCACATAGGATGCCGGAATGATAAGAATGAGGTGCCTCGAAATACGTGCCCACTGGCACGCAAACCGAGGCAATGATGAAATGCAAATCGGATAAAATAGAGTGCCTCGAAATGCGCGCCCACAGGCACGCAGACCGAGGCGATGATGAAATGAGAAAATCGGATAAAACCGAAGTGCCTCGAAGTGCGTGCCCACAGGCACGCAGACCGAGGCGATGATGAAATGGGAAAATCGGATAAAACTGAAGTGCCTCGAAATGCGCGCCCACAGGCACGCAAACCGAGGCGATGATGAAATGAGAAAATCGGATAAAACTGAAGTGCCTCGAAATGCGCGCCCACAGGCACGCAAACCGAGGCGATGATATGCGATGCAAAATCAGATAAAACCGAAGTGCCTCGAAGTGCGTGCCCACAGGCGCGCAAACCGAGGCGATGATGAAATGAGAAAATCGGATAAAACCGAAGTGCCTCGAAATGCGCGCCCACAGGCACGCAAACCGAGGCGATGATAAAATGGGATGTAAATGGCATACGGAATGCAACGATGGGCTTACACCTACATGGGAGAGCCTCAGCTCACTCACATAACCCGCCGTCGGGTAAAAACCAAGTTGCCTCGAAACGCGTGCCCGCGGGCACGCAAATCGAGGAATGCATAAAATGGCATACAGAATGCAGTGACGGGCTTACGCCAACATGAGAGAGCCTCAGCCGCACTCACATAGGCTGCCGGCGGATAAAAATAAAGTGCCTCGAAATGCGTGCACACGGGCGCGCAAACTGAGGCAATGCATTAAGGCATGGAATGACATGGGAAATGATATGCAAGCATGGCAATGAAATTTCAGCACCTAAATAAAGGGGGAAACAGCCCCGAAACGATTCGAAATGACACCCGAAGCATGCAATCAACCCGAAAATGTAAAATCAAGCCCCGAAATGGCCTATAGCCATGCTATACATGCAAAATATGATCATGGCAGCAAGAACAGTAGCAAGGCAGTCCCAAATATAGCATTTTTTCAGTAACAAACTTGGCCAAAATGCAAGCATAGACAGATCAACATTAGCATGCAAAGTTAGTGGCCAAAAGAGGAGTATAATGGGAGATGGTATATACAAACACCAAATGAACAAACTTTCTTCTACAACATTGAATATTAGCTAAAAATAAGCATATATGCAGAAGATGACATCCTCAAAATCAGAACACAAACATGCTAAAAGATCCATGCAAAATAGGCTCCAAATAGGCTATAACAAGAGACATGCCAAACTATACACCAAACAGCAAACTTTTCTTCATGAAACATGTAAAGGGGGTCAAAATAAGACCAAAGTCAGTAGGGGTCGAAGTCCCAAAAACAAATAGAAATAGGTCAAAAATTGCATACAAAATGGGCACACTTGATGAAATTTGAAGGAAGTGGTATATACAGTCGCCAAATGAAGTTGAGCTCCTCTACAATGTTGTAGAGGGGCTCAAAATAAGCAAGAAAGAAGTAGGGGTCGGACCCCTAAAAACCAACACAAATAGGTCAATTTTAGCATGCAAAAATGTGACAAACTTGGTGAATATTGAAGGAACTAGTATATAGAAATACCAAATGAAGTTGAGCCCTTCTACAATGTTGTAGAGGGGCTCAAAATGAGCACAAAAGCAGTAGGGGTCGGAGCCCCAATTCTCAACCAATTAGAGTATAAAAAAGGATCAAGAAAAAGCCCTAAAAGTTGGTTTTGAATACTTACCCTTGAAGACTTGTCTTTCTTTGCTTTTTGGCTTTGATTTGTAGCTTCTCAACCTCTGAAATTCACTTCCTAGCTACTGGAATCGAAGTAGGGATAGTGAGGCTAGGTGTTGGTGAAGAAATCAAGCAAGACTTGAAGCTTTTTTGAAGGTTTTGGCTATGGAGATTAGGGTTTTGAGAGAGGTGCTCTTGAGACCAAATTTTGTAACCTTGAGGAAGGAGGTGATGGTCCCTTTAAGTAGGCAAAACAAGGTGTAGAGTGGGAGGGCAATGGAGACAATCCCTCCCCCCTGAAATATCCCCCGGATGGGGTGATATTTTAAGAAAAATATCCGGACAGCTGGGATGCACTGGAAAGGAAGAAGCTGGCCGGCCAGGTGGTTTTCTGCAAGGGGGTCGGCCGGCCGGCCACCCCACCTGGTCGGCCAGCCACTCATCATGGCCGGCCGGCCACCCCAAAAAATGAACAAAATATTTTCTGGCCGACCTGTATGCCAAGTTGTCCTCCAATGTGTGTAGAATAAGGCCCCAAGGTCGGAATCTGGCAACTCTGAAGCAGAAGTCACAACATAGAGCTTGAAGAAGAAGCTCAAAAATGAACTCAACAATTTCTAGCCGACCATATACTTTTTGTGTCCTCCAAGATGTGTAGAACAAGGATCCAAGGTTGGAATTTGGCAACACTGAAGCAGGAGCCACAACATAGAGCTTGAAGGAGAAGCCCAAAAATGAAACCCACAGTTTCTGGCCGACCATCAACTTTTTGTGTCCACCCATGTTTCCTCATCACAAATATGTAATTTTGGTTGGAAGAAAATACCCCCAGGGTGTTCAACATTGGCCCGGAAGTGAGAAAAACGGGCTCCGGAGGAGCGAAACTGGCTATCTGGGATAATTGCTGGCTTCTCACCCCCCAGTGATCTTCCTGATGTTGAAACAGAGGTACCTGCCAAGTTTGAACAAAAACTAATGAGAAATGAACACTCGGAGCCAAAACCGAGTAATTCGGGATCCCGAAAATGGGCATCTGGTGCCAGAAGTGGTGTTCAGCAGCGAAGTGGGTATCTGCGACCCCAGTGTCCCTCGGAATGACAAAACAGAGGTACCTGCCAAAAAACGGAGAAAGCAGATGCGAAATGAATGCTCGGGACCAAAACCGCGCAGTTTGGGGTCCCGAAAACTGGCTACAGGTACCGGAAGTGGCATACGGCCACGAAGTGGGCATCAGGGGCCCCAGTGTTCCTCGGAACATTAAAACAGAGGCACATGCCAAAAACCGGAGAACTCGGAGATGGTTGGGCGGTCCCGAGCCGAGGCACACGGCCTAACGGCTCCGAAAACCGGGAACCGGGCTCCGAAATGGGCAAAATGGCCTACGGCCACGAAACGTAGCTCACGGCCACCGGGAGATAGTCTACGGGACCACTCCCTTCCCTCAAGAAAGAAAACAGAGAAAACCGAGTCTGGTTCGCAAACCGAGACAAGGCACAGAAGAGGGTTCGGAAGTCCGGAGGCAAGGCGCACGGCCGCAACTCTGAGACTTCTGAACGAGCACAGTATGCAACATCACCGAGCGCTCAACCGGTGACGTCTGAGTCTTAAGGTCGGTCAAAAATGGGGTGTCTACAGTTGCCCCTCTTTGACAGAACTCGAAAGTCAAGAAGTGACGGGAGTGAATGTCAAAGCCCAGAGACGACCCATTTTTGACAAGGCCGAAGACTTAGACAATCATACAAAGTAAACAGAGATGTGTGCCCGCAGGCGGGGGGCAAAATGCAAATGATAGGCACGGAGCCAAGTGATCATGCAAGTGCAGCAAGCTGTAATGAAGCAAGTATTGACAAATAGATGCAACAGTTATAAGCAAGAATGCAAAGCAACAACTACATTTCATGCAGTTAGGAATGCGGAGAATTATTCAATTCTCGTCGCGTCTCACACGGAGAAGATACAATACCTGCGCGATTCGTCTGGTCGCACCAGCCTCAAATGAACCGTACATACAATATCGTGCCTGCAAAAGAGAGAAATTCAACAAGAACAATATGCTAACAACATATATTCAATGTGATTCCGAAAGTTTGGCACACGCGGTGCCGGTGGGTGAATGCATAAAGCAGTGTGATACAAATAAAGGTGCGCAGGGTAGCGCGATGTAATGCACTAACAAGTGCAGGTAAGGTGCGCAAGATAGCGCGAATGATACAATGCTGAGGAAGGAACAAAGAGAGACACGTAGGGACTCATCCCAGTGTTTCGGAGTGGTTTAAGCATTGGAACGTATTCCACATGCTCTTAACCAAGGAGGGGGGGAACAGAGGGACGTATCCCGGAGGTTAGGGACGTATCCCAAAGGGTTAGGGACGTATCCCAGAGGTTAGGGACGTATCCCAGAGGTTAGGGACGCATCCCAAAGATTAGAAAAGAAGGAGAAACATAGGGACGTATCCCAGTGTTCGACAAGGAATGTGAAACATAGGGACGTATCCCGGCGTTTCGCAAGGAATGGAGAAACGTAGGGACGTATCCCGGTGTTCCGCAAGGAATGTGAAATATAGGGACGTATCCCAGTGTTCCAGAAATGAGAGAGAAATGTAGGGACGTATCCCGGTGTTTCGAAAATGAAGGGAGAAACGTAGGGACACATCCCGGTGTTTCAAAAAGAAGAGGAGACATAAGAACGTATCCCCGTGTCTCGGAATGGTGTGAGCACTGGAACGTATTCCAAATGCTTTTAACCAGAGAGAGAGAAGCATAGGGACGTATCCCGGCGTTTCAGAATGGTGTGAGCATTGGAACGTATTCCAAATGCTTTTAACCGAAGATGGAGAAACATAGGGACGTATCCCGGTGTTTCGGAATGGTGTGAGCAGTGGAACATATTCCAAATGCTTTTAACCGAAGATGGAGAAACATGGGGACGTATCCCGGTGTTTCGGAATGGTGTGAGCAGTGGAACATATTCCAAATGCTTTTAACCGAAGATGGAGAAACATGGGGACGTATCCCGGTGTTTCGGAATGGTGTGAGCAGTGGAACGTATTCCAAATGCTTTCAACCGAAGATGGAGAAACACGGGGACGTATCCTGGTGTTTCGGAATGGTGTGAGCAGTGGAACGTATTCCAAATGCTTTTAACCGAAGATGGAGAAACATGGGGACGTATCCCGGTGTTTCGGAATGGTGTGAGCAGTGGAACGTATTCCAAATGCTTTTAACCGAAGAGGGAGAAACATAGGGACGTATCCCGGTGTTTCGGAATGTGAGTGAGCATAACAATGCGATTTGAAACACACATCATAATGCAAATGAAGAGGTGCATAACAATGCTAGATGAAGTGTGCATAACAATGCAAGTAAAGAGGTGCATAACAATGCTAGATGAAGTGTGCATAACAATGCAAGTAAAGAAGTGCATAACAATGTGAGTAATGAGCACAACAATGCTAGACAGATGTGCATAACAATGCTAGATGAAGTGTGCATAACAATGCAAGTAAAGAGGTGCATAACAATGCTAGATGGAGTGTGCATAACAATGCAAGATAGATGTGCATAACAATGCGAGTAATGAGCACAACAATGCTAGACAGATGTGCATAACAATGCAAGATAGATGTGCATAACAATGCGAGACAGATGTGCATAACAATGCAAGATAGATGTGCATAACAATGCGAGACAGATGTGCATAACAATGCAACGAATGAGTATAGTGTGATTGATACACAAAATGAGCAGAGTATGATAGATATACTAAAGGTGAACACAAAGTGTGATAGATGCACTATGTGAACAAGTGTGATTGATACACTCAAGGTGTGTGATGGATACACAAAAAGTGAACATGTGCGTGATAGATACACAAAATGAACAGAGTATGATAGATATACTAAAGGTGAACACAAAGTGTGATAGATGCACAAAATGAACAGAGTATGATAGATATACTAAAGGTGAACACAAAGTGTGATAGATGCACTAATAAATGATCTCAAACAGAACTTCTTTGAATGAACCGTACATACAATATCGTGCATGACTAAGAAAGAAACTTGATAGGTACAATGCATTACTATGCATGATGCTTAAGGAAAACAATAAATCGACAAAGCGGCGCTTTAGAAAGCGCCTCATGAGGTGAGTGGCGGTGAACCGCTCTACTCTGACGGGGATCTCCCCTCGTGCTCTTCGAACACTTACCTTTAACTCGCAGTACAAAGGCTCTGAAATGCTGACAAGTAACAACATCTGTATGTAGGAGCTATGGCTGCTGCTTGCCTTCCTGATCATACTCACAACTTTCCCTATTCTCCAACGGGGTGACAGACTAGGTTGGTTCAGTATCCAGAATTGAGGTGCATACATGCTATCTCAACCTATGGGGCTTCCATACAGATTTCAAGCCGAGGGCACGCCTCTGGGTATTTAAACCAGACTTTAGTCTCGGAAATCCCGAACCTTTGCGTTCTAGGCCACGGCCATTCGAACTCTAATTTCCATCGTCGCAGTTGGTCTCCTAGGAACTCATCGCAAACACGGCCAAGATGTCTCTGGCAGGGAACGGTACTCAGGGAGAGCACTTCTGATCGCCATTCTGGCTTGAAGTAGACTCGATCTTGAGCTTGAGGTAGAGGCACACTCATACTTCGGAACATTGGCAAGACCTGAAGAGGTACACACGGAATGCAATCTCGGAACTTACTGATGTTGGAACAAACTCCGATGCCCGACATTTTCCTCTTTTGCTTTTGCTTTGCAGCCCGAAACTCATAGCTTCAGATAGGTCCTGGTTTCACTGTTCTCACATGACCTGGGTTGAACCCTGCAGTTTTATGAAAGAACAAATTCTATTTTGCACAAATGTGGAGAACGGCACGGCACTCGGAGCACAAAACGATTTTATATTTGAAATTGAGAGATGAGTTTTCGACCAGGTATTGAGCCTACGACTGGACACAGCAAAACGACTCAACATGAAAATAAAAGGCACACAACCTAGACACATCGAGTAACACTCGAAACGACTCAAAACAAGAATCGAGATAAAACAAAAAAGACACGACACTCAGACGTGCACAGGGAGCTTGTTTCACCGGGTAGTGTTTCCCACCCTTTCTTATTTGGTGATTCTCACATCACTCGGCCCTCAGGCTCTGTTTTTCTGAAAAAGCCCTTTTCTCACTTTTTCTCTCATCGCACATCTCTCTATTCTTCAATCTCTCATTTTTCATCCCTCCCCTGGGTGGCCGATGGATAAACAGGAAGTTGCGGGCTCTTGCCCCTAGCATTCTGCTAGATTCTCTTTCTTGTTCACAACAGTGAGTTTCTCCCACAGAGGGACTGCGTTACAATTGGGTGTGTAGCGGATCTGCGGCTGACATCGATCGATGATGCCCTGCTGGGGAGTTTGGACATGGTTAGATCTGCCCAGATGAGGGAATGGGAATATGTTGATCCATTCCAGTTTGTGCTTCGCACTTGGCTTGATACTTCGTTGGTCGGAGGATGAGAGAGCTTTCTGCCCTCTTGCTGTGCCCTTCAGTTGTGCCTTTGCTGGCAGGTAGAGTGCCCTTCTTGGCAAGTATGTTGATAACGGGGAAAAAGACAGAGAACCTGACTCAACTGTGCCCCTAGTTCATCATTTTGACCATTTTTTATTTTGGTTTTCTCCTAAAAAAAAATTTGACCAAAATGAGAGTTAGATTAACATGCTTGTTCAATTTTTGATTTGAAATTATGCAAGTTAGGCTATGAGCACTGAAAATTTTCCTTTTTTTGAGTCCAAGAAATGGTCCAATTTTTGGAAAAGATGGAACAATTTTCGAGAAAATAGTCAACCTCAGTAAAAATTCTCAAAAACTATTTTTGCACACGGCCACTTGCTCAACGAGCATGAAACCTACTCCTGAGATGCACAACCTCGGATCCAAGGGAAAACTGCCCCGTGCTTGAAGAGAGCTGCATGGCAACGGAAAGTTGCCCCTTGTTTGAACGGCACCGCGGCGCATTAAATGGCAACGGAAAGTTGCCCCTTGTTTGACTGGCGCCGCAGCACGTTGAATGGCAACGGAAAGTTGCCCCTTGTTTGGATGGCATTGCAGCGCGTTGAATGGCAACGGAGAGTTGCTCTTTGTTTGAATGGTACCGCAGCGCATTGTAATCAATCTTCAGAGTGATGAACACAACCAGACTCTCGGATACAGAGAAGGCAGAGATGATCAAAATCATTGCATGGACACAGTCGAATTGAAGTGTTTTACGGCTGGACTTCAGAATGAAGTTGCCTACGTATCCCAAACATGGGAATCAAGCCTTACGTAGTTCGGGGTTAAGGTACACTCGGGTATTAACCTCTCCTTTTTATGCTCTAACTTTTGCCAAGGCGCCTGTTGCAGGTTTTCGACCTTGCGAGCTTTGTTCTTCTTTCTTTTTCATTCTTTTCTTTTCTTTTTCTTCTCTTCTTTTCTTTTTTGAATTTTTTGTATCTTTTCCTTTTTTCTTTTCTTGTTCTTTTTTGCTCTTTTTTTTTTTTTTTTTTTTTTTTTTTTTGCTCTAACTTTTGCCTGGGTCGCCCTTCTGGGTTTTCGGCCCAGCGAGCCTCTCAAAGGATAAAAGTGTAACAGGTCCATGCCAAATGGTTTTGAGATCCTGAAGTCATCTGAATCCCGGAAAATGACTGCTGTATTGATTCGCAGAAGGGTCCATCTTCGGCTCTTCGAGCATATCGGACATTTTTGCCCCTAGTTCGAGGGGTGCTTCTGATCTAGCTCTGCAAGCTTCTTTTGACGACTTCTGATCTTCTTGATATGACTTTGGTGCCTCTTGTTCGAGGGCTGCTTCAAATCTTGCCACACAGGCCTCACATTGTGGTTGACCGTTGAACCTTCTGAATTCAAGTTCAAGGTTTAGAAGCAAAGGGGTTGAGTCTCGAGGCTGAGAGCGATCCTAAGCTGCACGATCTCAAGAGCGATTCCACACAGGTCTTCGCAGGACCGCGCAAAACATTTTGTTTTTGAAAATTTTTAAGAAAGCGACGAATCGCTCGCGCTGAAGATAGTGTGAAACCAGTCTGGATCAAGCCAGGGTCCTTCTCAGTACTCACGCTAACAAGCATGATTTCATTCATTAAGGGCTCAGCACGCCTCTCTTTCTCTCAATTGATCAAAGTTTTTGCAAATCCCGAGGAATTCCTCCCTCTTTGTTTTCACCGCAGTGTTCAAAAAGTTTTGAAAAACTCAGGTCATTACAATGACTTCAAGGTACAAGAGAGCAGGTGGAATGCACTGCCATTTCATTCAAATCCCGGCACAACTAGCACACGGCAGAAGCAAAGGCGAGAGCGTGGAAATCACTGCTGTTTCATTCAAGATCTGTTGGCATAACTGGCTCCCTGGCAGAAACAGACTCAAGACAAAACGAAAAGACAAACACAAAACAAAATGGTGACGCCCGAGGTAACACCCCCCGGAATCACCCGACTCCTATACAACAGGACTGACTCAATACAACAAGACAGACCCAAAACAAAAGAGACTGACTCAAAACAAAAAGACAGACTCAAAACAAAACAAAAGACTGACCCAATACCGAAGTCAGAATGCAAAATTGGTATTTGCACATTGCTCAGAACAGTGCGTGCCATTCACCACAGCTGGAGTAATCTGAGCGCCATCCGCAGGTGGTTCATCCCCCGATCACATAATCACATTATCCCCCAAGTTCACTGATCTAGTGATGATAGACTTTACTGAGCTGGTGCGACGATGACCTTGTTGTCAATCAAATTTTGTATCTCGTGGCGGAGACGGACACAACTGTCGGTGTCATGACCGGTTTGTTGATGGAAAGCACAGTACTTAGCTGGGTCATGATTTGGAGGGAGAGGATCGGGTAGAGGCCGTCGTTCTAACGGTTTCAGATGTCCTTTCCTGAGTAGGCCCCCTAGAGCTTTTGACAAAGGCATATAGAGTGGGGTGAAAACCCTCTTGCCCTTGGGTAGATAATCCGAAGTTCGGGGGTTTGAAGTGGATGCACCAACAAAGGGGGTGGCTGCTCTTGGCGTGGTGGTGGCGACCATGCCCTCATCTGAAGTCCTAGCAGCTGCGTCACCACTAGTGGTCACATTCGAACTGTGGGAAAATGCCCTCCTGGGCTGCTCCTTTTCCTGGTCCGAAAAAAGGCCCTGTTTCATTGCGTCCTCGATTTGCATCCCCATCTCGTGTAGATCTGCAAAGGTGGGAAAGGGGACTACAATCATTTTCAGCATCAGCTTTGGTTGTAGATTGCGCACAATCATTCTGATCTGATCTTTGTCGGTGGGCCTCAAAGTCATCATCGCTGCCTTCGCCCTCCACCGGGTTACAAAGTCAGAGAAAGACTCCTTGGGTTCCTGCCTCGTTGTCTCGAGATCACGAGTTGTGATCTCGATCTGGGTATTGTACGAGTATTGTGCGACAAAGGCCTCAGCCATTTCATCCCAATTCCTTTTGACTTCATCTTCTAGTTTCGCATACCAATTGGAAGCTATCCCTGACAAGGTTCGGCCGAATAGTGAAAGTTTTTGTGATCTGGTTAGGCCCATTGGCCGCAATACATCTGAAAATAACCGAAGGTGGACCATGGGATCATCGGACCCATCGAAGCGATCAATTTGCGGCATTTTGAATCTGTCTGGTAATGTCACAGCCACATCAGTATAACCATCCTCGATGCCCGGAATGGCTTTCACCCCTTGGGATTTTTTAAAAAGCTTCTCCAGCTTGCTCAATTTCAGAGCGGTATGATCTACCTCAAACTCGAAGGGAGAGTTCGGGTGATTGACAGGTGTGTGGGTGTTGGACAGTTGTAGTGGAAGCGGAGGCGGAGCTAGCCCCGTTGGAAGATCCGTGTCCTCCTGGATCTTCTGGGTATTGGGTAGGGTGTTCTGGGCGTTTGGCAAGGCATTCTGAGGATTTGGTGGGGGATTCTGACCAGTAGATGCTTGTTCGGGCAATGGAGCCCCTGGTGGAGGAGGGACCTGATATGCCCCTGGTGGAGGGGGGACCTGGTGTGAAGCAGATGCTATATTCTGCTGTTGTAATCTGGTGATCAGCTCAGACTGCTGGGCCATGACAGCGGCCTGCTGCTTGGAGAACTCTGCCTGGCGGGCAGCATCCTCTTGCATCTGTTTCATGCTCTCGTGCATCTGGCGCATCATCGCCTCCATCCCTGATGTATTTGGCGGATCCATCTAACTGACTGGTATTTACCCCTACAGTAGAAACTGAGACCTCAGCCTGACTATTCACTGGTGGGGTGGATAAGGACCACTGATCTGGTAGCTGCTGAACTAGTGATTCGTGCCTGACTGGCCCTTTTCACTCTGCCTCTGGTAAAGGAACACTGATTTGCCCTTGAACTGGATTTCTGACCTAACCAAGTCTATCAACACAGATCCAATGTACCCGGGGGATATTGGAGCCTTCTGAAGCTATAGTTCCCAAGACTACCTAGCAAAAGAGAAAACAGACAGCATCTCAGCCTGATTTCACCTGAACAGATACGAGCATTGTTGAATGAGTGTGCCCTCTACTGAATTCTGCCCAAAATTCTGCCTCAAATCTGATACCCTCGGGTAAAACTGATTCTCAAAATACTGAACTGGTGCCCGCAGGCCTGATACCCAAACTCAACTGATACATGCATTCCCTGTAGAGACACACTCTAGCAAGCACATAGCAGATAAGTGAGAGCCAAAACACCCCTATGTTGGGGTAGGGTTTCCTTGTCCTATTTCGTCAGGAATTAGGGGTTTACTACGCACGCAGCGGCTTCAAACAACCTATAAACGGGTAAGCAACCTGTCCTAGTTTGGAATGGTCACTATGGATCCGAATATGCACTAGGTCGAATGGTCAAAAAGGGTGCCCCGGTAAAACCGGGGTTTGTGTTCCCATGCTGTCAGAGCCCAGAGCCGATCAGCCTTACGGACATGACTTGACAAGACAAGCCTCCGGCAAATCGTTCGGGAATGGCATATGGCAAACACGGTGTCCTAGGCGCACCATGCAAATGCAATGCAAAGAAATACACAAGTGTAGTGAAAACCAGATATCATGAGTTCGAGTCAAGTTCTCTAAATCCCCAGCAGAGTCGCCAGAAACTGTAACAACGCCCGCGGGGGACCTCGCTACAGCTCGGACTCGATTTTTGTTGCGGTTCCAAATCTCGAACCAAAGAGTCCAAATCCGGCAAATCGTTTTTGAGAAAAACAGATTTTTTTGAAAGAAGTGCCAAACATGGACTGCTTTGCCAGATAACAGAGTCGCCACCTAAATATTTTTTTTAAAATGGGAAATTTAGGAAACCCTGACTCGGTGCCAAAAGGCCACGTGTCCGTCATCACCAAAGTTGGCTCGGGAACTTGGGTACGATTAGGGAAGGTCACATCGTGAGCACCCCCTCTCGCCCGGTCAAAGACCGGCCTCTACTAACCATGATATCTGATTTTGGAAAACATTGTATGCTCTTATTCCGGTTATTAGCCTAGGTTACTATGTGATGCTCGCAGCAAACAAGTATAGACTGAGTCGTCTGAATTGGAACAAAACATTTCATGTTTGTTTGTTTGAAAATGGTTTGATGGTGCTACCCGCAGGTAGGCTAAAATGCGAATTTGCCACTCTCAGGTGGGCTTAGTAAAACAGTGATTTTGCCACTATCTAGTGGGCTTAAAACAAACAGTTGATGAATTGTCCCAATTCAGATAACTCAACCTCCACCCACAGGCATTCAAGGCAGTTATATCACATAAGCACATAGCCTCATGGTAAGCATGCTATCATGGCAACACTCACACGCATGCAAGAATGCTAAAGCATAAAACTTACCTAGTACTCCAAGCCAAAACAAAAGCTGATTAGAAATCATGCATGATCCTAAGTATACAGAAATGCCTAATGCAACACATGCAAAGATGCAACTATAGCAGGCTCGGCTATTCTAACATGGCATATGAAATGCTACAGCTATCAAGTATTCAATTTGGAATTGAAATACAAATGCAGTTTGTATGATGCGCCGAGCCCGGTGCATGCAAAACAGATGAATGATGCAAACATGCTGTCATACTGTTATGCTAATTGAAATATGCCCTATATCTAACCATCGTAAGCGGATAAATAAAAGAGAGAAAGACGTGGGGTTGGAAGACATACATCACACTCACCCACCTTTATTACATTTATGCCCTCGCGCAGAGGGTCCGAATAAATAATACAGTCCGAAATAAAAGAATAGTACAGTCCGAAATAATACAGATTTCTAATTAATTAACAAATTAATTACAGAAAAGTAAAACTGGCATGTAAGCCAGGGACTGCCTTGCTTCTGATGTATGATGTATGTTGGGTTGCCTGGCGCGGAAATCCACTGGGATGCCCCGATTAGCCTCTGTGTGCACTGTTTCTTGAAATGCGTGCCGGACTCTGAAAAGTTGCCGATTTTGGATTCTGCTGCAACAGAGAGCAGGAAAAGGGCATAGCAGTGTATTTCACAAATATATGCATGCCTCGATCCTCGTGCCACCAATCACGCATATCGATGCATGATGGCCGAAGAATCGAATTGCACAACTCAATATAGGATGAATGCAGATGAATGCTACAATGAAAACCTAACTCCATCATGGGTAATCCGGAGTGTCGGTGACTTGGGAATTGAGACCCGTTCCGTCACTCGGAGTACGAAACGCGCCTCGTTTCCCGTGCCCGGGCTAACACCTATCCTGGACACGATGCAATATGCATGGCATGCATGAAATGCAACTAAGATACAATCCTAGCATGTACGATGCTATGAAAATGAGATGCCTCGAAATGCGTGTCCACAGGCACGCAAACCGAGGCGATGCAGAATGACATGCGAAATGTAATGATGGGCTTATACCAACATGAAGAGGGCCTCAGCCACACTCACATAGGATGCCGGAATGATAAGAATGAGGTGCCTCGAAATGCGTGCCCACTGGCACGCAAACCGAGGCAATGATGAAATGCAAATCGGATAAAATAGAGTGCCTCGAAATGCGCACCCACAGGCACGCAGATCGAGGCGATGATGAAATGAGAAAATCGGATAAAACCGAAGTGCCTCGAAGTGCGTGCCCACAGGCACGCAGACCGAGGCGATGATGAAATGGGAAAATCAGATAAAATCGAAGTGCCTCGAAATGCGCGCCCACAGGCACGCAAACCGAGGCGATGATGAAATGAGAAAATCGGATAAAACTGAAGTGCCTCAAAATGCGCGCCCACAGGCACCCAAACCGAGGCGATGATATGCGATGCAAAATCGGATAAAACCGAAGTGCCTCGAAGTGCGTGCCCACAGGCGCGCAAACCGAGGCGATGATGAAATGAGAAAATCGGATAAAACCGAAGTGCCTCGAAATGCGCGCCCACAAGCACGCAAACCGAGGCGATGATAAAATGGGATGTAAATGGCATACGGAATGCAACGATGGGCTTACACCTACATGGGAGAGCCTCAGCTCACTCACATAACCCGCCGTCGGGTAAAAACCAAGTTGCCTCGAAACGCGTGCCCGCGGGCACGCAAATCGAGGAATGCATAAAATCGCATACAGAATGCAGTGACGGGCTTACGCCAACATGAGAGAGCCTCAGCCGCACTCACATAGGCTGCCGGCGGATAAAAATAAAGTGCCTCGAAATGCGTGCACACGGGCGCGCAAACCGAGGCAATGCATTAAGGCATGGAATGACATGGGAAATGATATGCAAGCATGGCAATGAAATTTCAGCACCTAAATAAAGGGGGAAACAGCCCCGAAACGATTCGAAATGACACCCGAAGCATGCAATCAACCCGAAAATGTAAAATCAAGCCCCGAAATGGCCTATAGCCATGCTATACATGCAAAATATGATCATGGCAGCAAGAAAAGTAGCAAGGCAGTCCCAAATATAGCATTTTTTCAGTAACAAACTTGGCCAAAATGCAAGCATAGACAGATCAACATTAGCATGCAAAGTTAGTGGCCAAAAGAGGAGTATAATGGGAGATGGTATATACAAACACCAAATGAACAAACTTTCTTCTACAACATTGAATATTAGCTAAAAATAAGCATATATTCAGAAGATGACATCCTCAAAATCAGAACACAAACATGCTAAAAGATCCATGCAAAATAGGCTCCAAATAGGCTATAACAAGAGACATGCCAAACTATACACCAAACAGCAAACTTTTCTTCATGAAAAATGTAAAGGGGGTCAAAATAAGACCAAAGTCAGTAGGGGTCGAAGTCCCAAAAACAAATAGAAATAGGTCAAAAATTGCATACAAAATGGGCACACTTGATGAAATTTGAAGGAAGTGGTATATACAGTCGCCAAATGAAGTTGAGCTCCTCTACAATGTTGTAGAGGGGCTCAAAATAAGCAAGAAAGAAGTAGGGGTCGGACCCCTAAAAACCAACACAAATAGGTCAATTTTAGCATGCAAAAATGTGACAAACTTGGTGAATATTGAAGGAACTAGTATATAGAAATACCAAATGAAGTTGAGCCCTTCTACAATGTTGTAGAGGGGCTCAAAATGAGCACAAAAGCAGTAGGGGTCGGAGCCCCAATTCTCAACCAATTAGAGTATAAAAAAGGATCAAGAAAAAGCCCTAAAAGTTGGTTTTGAATACTTACCCTTGAAGACTTGTCTTTCTTTGCTTTTTGGCTTTGATTTGTAGCTTCTCAACCTCTGAAATTCACTTCCTAGCTGCTGGAATCGAAGTAGGGATAGTGAGGCTAGGTGTTGGTGAAGAAATCAAGCAAGACTTGAAGCTTTTTTGAAGGTTTTGGCTATGGAGATTAGGGTTTTGAGAGAGGTGCTCTTGAGACCAAATTTTGTAACCTTGAGGAAGGAGGTGATGGTCCCTTTAAGTAGGCAAAACAAGGTGTAGAGTGGGAGGGCAATGGAGACAATCCCTCCCCCTGAAATATCCCCCGGATGGGGTGATATTTTAAGAAAAATATCCGGACAGCTGGGATGCACTGGAAAGGAAGAAGCTGGCCGGCCAGGTGGTTTTCTGCAAGGGGGCCGGCCGGCCACCCCACCTGGTTGGCCAGCCACTCATCATGGCAGGCCGGCCACCCCAAAAAATGAACAAAATATTTTCTGGCCGACCTGTATGCCAAGTTGTCCTCCAATGTGTGTAGAATAAGGCCCCAAGGTCGGAATCTGGCAACTCTGAAGCAGAAGTCACAACATAGAGCTTGAAGAAGAAGCTCAAAAATGAACTCAACAATTTCTGGCCGACCATATACTTTTTGTGTCCTCCAAGATGTGTAGAACAAGGATCCAAGGTTGGAATTTGGCAACACTGAAGCAGGAGCCACAACATAGAGCTTGAAGGAGAAGCCCAAAAATGAAACCCACAGTTTCTGGCCGACCATCAACTTTTTGTGTCCTCCCATGTTTCCTCATCACAAATATGTAACTTTGGTTGGAAGAAAATACCCCCAGGGTGTTCAACATTGGCCCGGAAGTGAGAAAAACGGGCTCCGGAGGAGCGAAACTGGCTATCTGGGATAATTGCTGGCTTCTCACCCCCCAGTGATCTTCCTGATGTTGAAACAGAGGTACCTGCCAAGTTTGAACAAAAACTAATGAGAAATGAACACTCGGAGCCAAAACCGAGTAATTCGGGATCTCGAAAATGGGCATCTGGTGCCGGAAGTGGTGTTCAGCAGCGAAGTGGGTATCTGCGACCCTAGTGTCCCTCGGAATGACAAAATAGAGGTACCTGCCAAAAACCGGAGAAAGCAGATGCGAAATGAATGCTCGGGACCAAAACCGCGCAGTTTGGGGTCCCGAAAACTGGCTACAGGTACCGGAAGTGGCATACGGCCACGGAGTGGGCATCAGGGGCCCCAGTGTTCCTCGGAACATTAAAACAGAGGCATATGCCAAAAACCGGAGAACTCGGAGATGGTTGGGCGGTCCCGAGCCGAGGCACACGGCCTAACGGCTCCGAAAACCGGGAACCGGGCTCCGAAATGGGCAAAATGGCCTACGGCCACGAAACGTAGCTCACGGCCACCGGGAGATAGTCTACGGGACCACTCCCTTCCCTCAAGAAAGAAAACAGAGAAAACCGAGTCTGGTTCGCAAACCGAGACAAGGCACAGAAGAGGGTTCGGAAGTCCGGAGGCAAGGCGCACGGCCGCAACTCTGAGACTTCTGAACGAGCACAGTATGCAACATCACCGAGCGCTCAACCGGTGACGTCTGAGTCTTAAGGTCGGTCAAAAATGGGGTGTCTACAATATGTAATTGGGAAATTTTTTGCATATTTAAGTGAGTCATGCATGAATTTGGAGCCTAGAAAATGTGTTTTGAAGTTTAAACAACATTCTGGAAAGCCCAGAATTCGCCATCATTGGTCGAGCGAAGAAGTTGTTGCTCGGCGCAGAATGCAAGCAACCAGTATTTTGGAAGACCAAGGGGTCCGCTCGGGCAACCAA
Organism: Camellia granthamiana; assembly: GCA_036172215.1. NCBI lineage: Eukaryota > Viridiplantae > Streptophyta > Magnoliopsida > Ericales > Theaceae > Camellia > Camellia granthamiana. The sequence goes on along the minus strand of CM069909.1, from coordinate 136,529,901 downwards.
TGTTGCGCTCGAGCAAAGAACCCGATGTAAGAAAATTTTGAAAAGCTATTTTATATGTCGATTTCCGTTCTCTTTCACTCTTAAGCACTCTTGGGGATGTACTAAGCATTATAAATAAACTATAGAGTTAGAAAGAGCCTAAGAGAATTAAACGAATTAAAGAGCGAAATGAATTATATTGTGACCCGGTTTCTATGTGTATTATGGATTGTGTAGGGTCAACTACAATGGTGAACCGAGCATTTGAACACTGTGAGTAATATCTTAGTAAGGATATTTTCAAGTATGTTATTTTTCAAATGCTACTTCTGTATAAGCTCCATGGACTTATTGATTTGAATTACGAATGAGTATTCTATATGCCTAATTTTTTGTATAAGCTCCATGGATTTGTTGATTTGAATTATGAATGAGTATTCTATATGCCTAATTTTTGTATAAGACTCTGTCAAGAATATGATTTGGGCCCAAGGCCGTTTGATATGTGATAAGAGTATGAATTGGGCATGAGGCTGTTTGATACGATTGATATGTCTAGATTGGGTCAAAGGCCGTTTGAATATAACGATGGGCCAAAGGCCATTTGAATATAACGATGGGTCGAAGGCCGTTTGAGTATAATGATGGGCCAAAGGCCGTTTGAATATTATGATGGGCCAAAGGCCGTTTGATATGATGATTGGGCTCGAGGCCGTTTGATATGATTGGGCCACAGGCCATTTGATATGATTGGACCTGAGGACGTTTGATATGATTGGACCTGAGGCCGTTTGATGTGACTGAATTGGGCCGAAGGCCGTTTGAATATTATGATGGGCCAAAGGCTGTTTGAATATGAATGTAATGGGCCAAAGGCCATTTGAATGAACAGGTGCCCATGAACATGAATATGAATATATGCATAGATATGAATATGGAAATAATGGACTTGAGGTCATTCTAATTTGATTTACATGTAATATGTATTAATATGATTTACTTTATTAAGAATCTCATTCATACAGCCTCTTTACTTTGGTATTATTGACTGGGCGTTAACTCACTCTTTATATATATATATATATGTAGGTGAGCAATTGGAGAATCAACGTAAGAGTTTGCCCCGGAGTCTGCCTCTTTGTCAAGACATCTAAGAAGTACCTCTGTGTAGAGGGGCTTTATTTCATTTTGTCAGGCTTGAGTTGGTCTTTGTATTTTGTCAAAATTCCTCCATGAAGTGTGTGAGATATGTTATAAAATATGTCTTCGTACATGCATATATAAGTGCGTTAAAAGTGTTTTAATTACTACAGTTGATCATTGTACGCACAGCTCAATGGAAAATATTATTTTTATTTTGCTTCCGCTTCAGGCCCTAATTATACTTAAATATTTTGAATTTTGTCTTTGACCCCGTAGGTAATCTACGGATTACTGGCCGGTTACGACGCTAAACTTATAGGGGCGGGTTTGGGTTGTGACAGAGTGGTATCAAAGCACGAGTTAATATCTCACACATGTGTCCATTGAGCATTGGAGTGTGTAGAATAGATTTAAGCTTATTGCATATAGTAAGTAAGTAATAAATTGTGCATTCAGAGAAATATATGTGTGTGTGTGTGTGTGTTTTTTTTTATAGTAAATTTGAGTATTAAAGCTAAGGAATAAGTGCTATAGAGGATTTTGGTGATTTTAAGAGGACCAAAATGTGTTTGTTTAATAATTGTGGTCTTGAGATTAGCAACCAAGCACTATTGAGGAATTTTTCACGTTGAAAAGGAAATTAGAATTGTTGACTGGGCTATTAGTGAATACAAGTATGATGATTCGTGAGAATATAGTATTATATGAATTAATGGTTATTATGGAATTTCAACGATTAAAGGAGACAGGAATGTGTTTATTTAATAAGTTCAGTATTGAAGTTAAGAGCTATTGTGGGATTTCTAATAATTTTTGCCTAGAACATTATTGAGTGCAAGCATATTGATTCGCGGGAACACAGTATTATAAGGAATTAAAATCTTTAACGAAAGTTATGAAAGCTATATGATTTATATGTCACATTAGACTATGAAAATATTTGAAAAGTTGAAATATTTGATGATCAACGAAGTGTATAAAACTATGGTGATTGAAAGTTAGAAAATGTAATGAAAGCTAGGCAACATTGCTATGAGAAACCACAAATTAGATGAAAAAGTAAAGTGTTGAGCCAAAGAGGGAATTGCCGAATATGGCTAAAAGTGGATTATTAAATGTTAAGCAAAATTTGGAGAGGTGAGTAATTTAAACAAGATATAAGTTCATTCCCAAAATACTTGATTTGTCATGCGTGTTATATGGGGAGTATTATCGAATTTCAGGAGTGTGTGTCAAATGTGTAAAGATGGAACATCCAATGAAGAATTATTTGAAAATAATTATAATGAGAAATCAATAAAAATGTGTTTTATAAATGCAAGAAGTTTTGAGTTAGAATTGACATCCTTATAATTGTATGATTGACTTAGGACTCGTTCCTTCGTTTTGACCCATTTGGTCATAGGATGAATAGATCATTGAGATTTTGGTTATAGAATGAGTTGATCATTGGAATTAATATTGTGCAATAAGTGTTTCTTCATCAACTAGAAGATTATATTATCTGGAAATGTTATACCATGAAATTGACTCAATGCCTTTGATATGACTTATTGGGATGTGATGTTGAGTAAGATAAGTGAATGTTGATCATATGCCTTTGTGAGCTGTCTTTGACCTCTGAACATAAATGACGTTTCTTGGGGAACCAACAGAGTAAATCTCCCACCTATTTGACTCGGTGGCCTATGCATTGTATGGGGATAAATATCCAAATTATTGTGGCCAAAGAATATGTGGACCAAGGATTCAGATCAGTTATCAATGTTATATCAAATACATAATCTAATGTGAGGACTTTAAGTGACTATCCGCAATAGAATGTTATGATTTATTTGAAACAAAAGAGTCAAAATACGAACATCATTGGGATTAATCTTACGCTATTTGGAGTATATGAATTATGAATCACTATCTATTAGTAACAACTCCGTAAAGCCATTTTCAGTTATAAGTATTTTCTGAATGATATGATGTAATCTGTTTTATAAAATGCTATATTCTGTATGAATGAATGATTGTCCAAATTTCTGAAATAATATGATTTGTTTTATAAAAGGCTATTTTGAGATTGCATGAATGATGGCCCAATTCCTTGAAATGTATGTGGTATCCTTAGTAAAGGCCCTCGCCCAGGGGAGATAATATTGTGGCTTATGGTCATGAGGCCCTCGCCTGGAGGAAACAATACCGTGGCCTACGTATGCTATATGATACTCGGTATTGGAGGTTCCATTATGGAACTTGATGACTTGATATGCATGACCAATGTGATATGTAACGCTAAAAAAAGTACCACGCATGATTTGAATATGAATATGAATATGACTCTGTTTCTATTACGAATACAAGCATGATTATGTTTCTGATTTGATAAGGATTTGAAATCTGATTTCTAAATCTGTTATGGATATCATTCATTAAAACTTTTACTTTGTTATTGTTCACTGGCCATCAAATCTAGGAATTGAAGTATGCGAATGTCAATGATAGAATATTTTGAATTCATTTGAAACAAGGAAGTATAGTCATGGGTATTATTTGAGATTGACCCTTGATTATTTGGGAAATATGTGAATTATTTGCAGATATGTGAATAGCTGAACAAAAATATACGAGTTTCATGAATAATGCGTTTTATGTTTTGATGTTATGAGGCTAACTATGAGGTCCACTGTTATATTTCAGGATAATTTGTGGTGACTAAGTGTAGCTCGGCTTTTTCGCACCCCCTTTCAGAAGCTCGAAAAAAAGCCCTACAGTTCGGACTCCAGCGATTTTGAATCTAATCTCAAAAATGCAATGTGAAACTGATAAACACCAAAGAGTCCAAATCCGGGAAATCATTTTGGAAAATTGATTTTGAATCAAAAAGTGCCAAAATTGGACTGGTTTGCCAGATATAGAGTTGCCACCTAAATATTTAATTTTGGGGAAATTTAGGAAACCCATGACTCGTGCCAAAGGCCACGTGTTTGTCATCACCAAAGTATCCTTGGCTCGAGAACTTAGGTACGAGAGGGGAAGGTTATGGATTGAGCACCCCCGCTTGCCTGATCAAAGATCGGCCTCTACTAATCATGATATGATTTTTTTATAAACATTATATGCTCTTGTTCCGGTTATTTAAGCTAGCATTACTATGTGATACGCACAATCAAGTACAGACTAGTTTGCTCAATTTGGAACAATTCAACTCATGTTTGTTTGCGAAAATGGTTTGAATTTGCCACCTCAAGTAGGCTTAAAGTTTGCGGACTTGCCACCAAACCTAGTAGGCTTAAAACATGATTTGCCACTCAACAAAGTGGGCTTAAAACATACATTCGTTGAATCGTTCCAATTCAAACAACAAGCCTTCATCCACAGGCATTAAGTAGTTATGGCAGGTAACCATTTAGCCTCATGGCAAGCATGCTAGACATGGAAACATTCACATTCATGCAAGTATGCTAAAGCATTAAAAACTAACCTAGTATTCCAAGCTAAGAAGATATGAGTTAGAAAACGATGCATGATTCCTAGCTATACAAGATGCCTAATGACATGCAATATGCAATTAATGCAATTAATGGCTCGGCTACTAATATGGCATATGAAGCAATTTAAATAACATGCAGTTAAACACATATTCAAAGAATTATTGAAATGACAATGCAATTTGAATGATATGCTGAGACTTGGTGCATGCAATACGAATGAATGGATGCAAGCATAAGGTATGCTAATTGAAACATGTCCTTAATCTAACCATCGAAAGCGGGTAAATAAAAGGGAGAAAGAAGTGGGGTTAGAAGGCATACACGCACGCATGCATACTTATTACAACATTACGCCCTCGCGAAGGAGGGTCTGAATGAAACTAGCTAAGCTACACTACTTAACTAATTATTACAACACTTGAAATGAATTAACTATTCTAAGCTAATTAATTATTACAAAGCGAACTAATTAGCTAAATACTTAACTAATTAATTACAAAGCAACTAAGCTAATTAATTACAACATGAAATAATTAACTAATCTACTTAAATAGTTACAACATTTGCATGAATTAACTATAACTAATTAACTAAATGGCCCCGAGAAACGAGGGATGCATGCATGCTCGGTTTTTCACCCGAAGAACATCCACTGTCTGCCACTAATTGCCTCTGTTGCACAACACTTACATTGTTTTCCTACTCTAGATCAACACTGCTCAGCTTCAGAAGCACAATACTAAATTTTTCACTGATGGCCAGCCGGCCACAGATGAGGGTTTGCCGGTGTAGACGCCCCATTTTTGACCGTCCTCAAGACTTGGACGTCACCGCTTGAACACCCGGTGATCATCCTTGTTTGCGTTTGTCTTGAGTTCCCGGAGGTCTCGGCTACGCGCCTTTCCTTAGGATCTCTCGACTCGACCGTTTTGTGTTTGGTTTTGCACCAAATACTTGTGTTTTGCCTTGGAGGGGCAGAGAATGGCTTGTGGGCCATCCCCACACTCCACCGGCCATGGCTTGAGGCCACCGGCTGTGTTTTGTTGCCATCGGCCAAATGTTTGGCTGGCCGGCACTATAGATGGTCGACCGGCCATCTTTTTTGGTCAAATTGCATTTTTGGCCGGCCGACTACTGTGCATTTGCTTTTGCAGATATTTTTATGCTAGCTGGCATACACTTTGCTCCCCTCCATACACGTGTATGGAGGGATCTCCCTCTTGTTATCTTGCCTTGGAAGCTTTACAAGATTGGATTGTCTATAAGAGGAGGTCTCTTCTCCCTCTATTAGGTTAGACAATATTTTTCAGAGCTTTGAGTTCTAGGGTTAGGGTTTGTATATATCCTATCTCTATATCTCTCTTTCTTTGTGTATTTGTGTGTGTTTAGTCTTAGTATTGCACACAAACACCCACCATTACACCTTCTCTTGGAGCTGAGGTCCTTGGAGGTTGTTCTTGAAGTTTTGGAGCTGGTTTGGACCTAAGGAGGCTACTGGTCCACCATTTGTGAAGAGGGACTACAAGGGTAACATTCTTGCTCTTTTTACCCCATTTTTGCATAGCCTTTTTGACTACCTTGCAACTATTTTTAGACTTGGTGTATAACATATAAAAGTCTTGTTTTTTCCTACTCTAAATAGTTGTTTAAATGTGTTTTGAGCTTTGAGGTTGTTTGACCCCTCTTAAGCCTTGTTAGGCTCCATTTTTGTGCATTTTTGGTAAGCTCCGGGACCATTGTGTTTGGGCCTCCTCACCACTAAAATCTTGAGGGATTTCAGTGGTGAGGATGGAGCCTTGAGGTCCCAAGAAGGAGAGGGCCACCCCCTCTCCTTGTTGTCCTTGAAAAGGGCCATTTTTGCCTCATGTGTAAGCATCTAATTTAGGTTCATGTTGGCCATGTCCTAACTGATTTTTGTGCTTATTATGCCATGATATAGCACTATTTTTTATTGGTTTAGGTACACCATGCTTTCTTAGCATACATGCCTTGTAATGCCATTGTTTAGGCCTTAACATCCTTTATGTTTTGATCCTTGTTCTAGCATGATTTTGGCCAAGCTTTGTGAAGCTTTTGTGTTTGTTTTAGCATGCTTAAGTTTTGTTTTTGGTTGTTTTGGTCGACCATGACATGCTTAGTATAGCCACCTTGCATTTTGGCTTGTTGGCCTTAGATGTGTGAGTATGTTGCATGCTTTGCATGCGTTGATTAGTTGGTTTGGCACCTCTCCTTCATGATTTTCAGAGCTTTCTATGCATGCCATATGTCCATGTTTTGTCTCTTTTAAGTGTGCTTAAAAGTTGCCTTTTGATGCTTAGGAATTGGATCATGTATGCATGCATGCTTGCATGTGTATTTGGCCCCATTTCCATAGTTTGTGGCCACTATTTTAGGCTTGTTTGAGGGCTGCCTAAATTAGTCTAAGTCCATCCTTTATGTGTTATAGCATGCTTGCCTTGTGCATTGTTGCATACTTAGCCTATTACATGTTATTGCTTACTTGAAATCATGATGCATTTGGCATGTATTTCATTGGTTAAGTTGCTTTGCATTGTTCCTATGCTTAGTCCACTTTACATGTTGTTGCATGTTTGCCACTAGCATAGTTGTCACATGCCTTGCATGCTCATTTTGCATACTTAGCCTCCATGTCTAGGTTGCATTCCATTTGCATGCATGCTTCACCTCTTGAGTTGAGTATGATAGAGGTTGAGCTTCTTTGTTTGACTATGTGCATTGCATTCCATATCAAAATGCATACTTGGTTTCTTGAGCCATCACGCATTGAAATGCGAGATTGGTAGTCCGAGAATCGAGGCCTATCCCCCTTTGAGTCATGAATATGATAAGGAGTGTGGTTGGTGCATACATTGCTTGAAATGCATTGCCATGCTATGTTTTGCCCTCTACTGCTGTCAAAAACAGATTCTGTAGGAAGTTTTGGCCGGCCGGCCATCTCCAGTGCCGACCGGCCATCCATCAATGGCCGATAGCTTAATCAGTGGCCGGTGACCATTCCCCTTGGCCGGTGGCCATTCTTCCTAACCGGTGGTGTTCCACAGTGTGCAGAGAGCATATCCTGGGACTTGTGCAGTCTTCAGAGGAGGATAACAGTCAAACCAGAGGCATCTTGTGCATGGCAGTGGCTTTCGAGCGGAGCCGATCGCGCATTGCATTGGGCCCTCTTCCCGAGGCTGTTTACTGTTTTAATTAGTTTAGTTAATTTGCTTAACTAGTTAATTGTCTGTAATATTTTAACTAGCTTGTAGGTTAATTAATTGTATTATTCTTTCGGTCCCTCCGAGCGAGGGCAAATTTGTAATAAGCATGGGTGCGTGTGTGCATGTCTTCCAACCCCCACTCCTTTCTCCTTTTTACTTACCTGCTTTTGATGGTTAGTATTAGGGCATACTAACTTTAGCATACCTTATGCTATGCATGCGTGCATCATTCATCAATATTGCATGCACCGGGCTCGGCGCATCATGCTAACTGCATAGTATTTCAAATCTAACTTGAATACATGCTATCTGTGCATTTCACATGCCATCCTAGGATTAGCCGAGCCTATTCTAGTGACATTTTGTATGTGTTGCATTTAGCCACTTAACATGGACTTGGATCATGCATGATTATTAACATGTTCTTTGTTTTGGCTCGGAGTACGATGTAAGTATTTATGCTTTAGCATCTCGCATGAGTGTGAATGTTAGCATGCTTACCATGCGGCTAGATGCTTATTTGATTAAACTGCCTGAATGCCTGTGGGTGAAGGTTGGATTGTTTGAGTTGGGACAACTCGTTGAAATCCGTGTTTTAGCCTACTTGCGAGTAGCAAATCTCAAAACGTTTTCCAAACGAACGGATATGCAATGCTTTGTTCCAAATTAGACGGTCTAGTCTATACTTGTTTTGTTGTACGCATCACGTAGTAAATCTAGGCTAATAACCGAAATAAGAACGCATAATGTTTTCAAAATAAGATATCACAGTTAGTAGAGGCCGATCTTCGGATCGGGCGAGAGGGGGTGCTCATAGCTGACCTTCCCCAATCGTACCCAAGTTCCCGAGCCGAGGCAACTTTGGTGATGACGGACGCGTGGCCTTAGGCAAACGAGTCAGGGTTTCCTAAATTCCCCCATTAAAAAATATTTAGGTGGCGACTCTGTATCTGGCAAAGCAGTCCATGTTTGGCACTTCTTTCAAAATCTGTTTTCTCAAAACGATTTGCCGGATTTGGACTCTTTGGTTTAGATTTAGAACCGTGGCACAATTGAGTCCAAACTATAGTGAGGCCCAAGGGCGCGTCCACAGCCGGCCAACATTGAGGGGTTGCCGGTCACTAGAGGTGGCCTGCCGGCCACTGATGAGGGTTTACCGGTCATTGGAGACAAGTCTTTCCTTGCTACAACAGAGGACAAAACAGAGCAAGAAAGGGGTGGTCTCACAAGTTGTTTGTATCATGTATCACCCCTTATCATCAACACAAGCTCAAAAGAGTGATACATTTGGCCCTCAAACCATCAATCAAGCAATTTCCATGCATGATGGCTAAGGGACCAATTTATACAAGTTCAATGAATGCAAAACAAGACTCAAATACCATCACCCTATCGTGCATCATCAAGGGCAACAGAGACCTAGGAAAGTGGGACATTTCATCAATTTTGAGTATGAAATGTCCCATTTTCTTTGTGTTCAAATTAACGTCCGATTTGAACACATGCAATGCAACACAAAGGAATTCTTATCTTGCCACTTTTACTTGCCAATTTTGTTTACACATTTTAGTTACCAAATCATTCTTTAATCAATTTATCCGTTGGTGAGTGTCCTCTAAGACGAAAGAAGTGTCATCCAAGGGATAATGTAAGGCAAGAGAGAGATCATGCCATTGATAATGAACCCTCAAAGAGGATTAGACCATTAAGCATGATCTCAATCTCAAGCTTAAATGATCCCAAGCTTAAATGATCCCAAGCTTGAAACAACCCTCAAAAGCAAATGAAAGAGAGAAGCAAAGAGGGAGGTTGCAGAGTTTATAGTCCTAAAATGGAGTAAAAACAACACTAAAAGATGCTATCAACTCAAACAAGAAGTGTCTAAGACCCTAAAACACTAACTTGTGAGGAATATTACACTACAACCATGCAAAACAAGACTCAAATGAACTAACTAGCTCAAAACAGAGCTAAAGCAGGCTATTTCAGAGGCTAAAACATGCTGGACTTGAGCTAATTTAAGCTAGAAAAACATGCCAACATATGGAGTTAACTAAGCATGCAAACAAGATACAAGGAGGAGAGGCTAACCCCTCCAACATTGGACTTCAAAATGAGTTTTTTGTCACTGAAAAACCTCTAAAATTCAGTGGTTAAAAGGCCCAAAAAAGTTGGTTTGAAAGTGGTGAACAAAGGTACAAAAGCTTTACAAACAAAGAAGTAAGAAGGGTGAACCACCCTCTAATTGAAAATGGCATGAAACCACCACCCTTAGGCCACAAAAATAGAGTTTTTTACAGTTCAAAATCAGCCCCAAAACAGCCCAAAAACAATAGAAGAAGATGGCAAAGCAAGTATATAAAACAAGCTAACAAAGCAAGTGTTATACCTCTTGAAACCAAGGCACAAATTAGGCAACAAAGCAAGCCACAACCACCTTCTAAAGTTCAAAGAGGGTATCAAGTAACCTCAGCCCAAAGATAAGAAACTTTGGTCAAGGGTTGATAGACAAAAGTGTAGAGACACCAAGCAACCAAGCACAAAATTTCAAGAGAGAGAGAGAATTTTGCTCCAAAATTTTCTAACCCTTTGCAATAGGGGAAAAGGTCCCATATTTATAGAAAAACAAGCTTTTGGATGAGTTATATCAGTCCATACACGTGTATGGTGATCAAACCCATTGTGCCAACAACTGGAACAACTGTCAAGAAAATATCTGCAAAAAGGAATCAATGGCTGGCAAGCCACTAATGTGGCCGGTAGCCTCAATTGGTGGCCGACATCCACCAAGGGTTGTAGGCTTGAAGATTTTGGTCCAAAACAGGGCACAGAATGGAAGGGGTTTGAAGGCTCAAAAACAGGGCATTCCACTGAGGACTTCGGGCACCAAAACGAGCACAAATAGTCGCAATCATCGAGTGCACAAACAATAACGTCCAAGTCTTGAGGACGGTAAAAAATGGGGTGTCTACACTAAGCCAATTTGGATTATTAATCTATAAATGATGATGATGAGTTAAACACCTGTTAAGAGATTAGTGATAAGGAAGTTTCTTGAAGACAAAAAAATTGAAGGAGATAAAACTATATGATTTGATTGCGGTACAAGTGATTTAAGTTTGGAGGACCAAGCTTCCTAAAGGAGGAAAGAATGTGATAACCCAACCTGTAATAAACTTAATTACACATGTGATTATGTGTTTGATATGAATTTGTATGTTAAATTATGTGAGTTCTTATGTGATTATGAATTTATATATGTTGGGCGTAGAAAAGTACGTCGCAATTGGAACCTTGAACTGAAAATTTATAGCCTTAAAGGCGCTAGAAACCAAAACCAATTTCATATCTGTGTTTAGCATGATTTTTAGAGCCTACGGTGAAACTTGGCAAAATTACGATTCGTAATGAATTAATTGAGCTTAATTAGCATAAACCTTAGATTAAGCCAACCTCATTATGTATGTGAATTTATGTTTAATTCATTAAGGAGATTTGGATTCTAATTGGTTGTTACTCTATGGTAATTTGGGATTTATGAGAATTTTGGAGTTTGATTCGTATTTGATTTTAATAAGGATTTATTTTGGAATTCGAAATGGAAAGCCCAAATGGCTCAAGAGAGTATAATTGGGGAATTGAATTATTTTAATTTCGAGTATCGGACCGTATCGGAGTTTAATTAAATATATGATTTAGATTTGTAAAATTGAGATTTGATTAATTGGGTTCGAATTGAAGTTAATTAAGTTATGAGAATTGAGAATTAAGGTTATTATGAATTAAATTTATTTATGAGGTATTCAATTGAGTATGTAATTTATTGGCGAAGATTTTGAAGTTTAATATGAAATTGAAGGCCTTAATGATTTAGGAAAACAAAATTGAGGATGGAAATAAGTTCAATTTAATATTTGGAGCATTTTGAAAGTTTGATTAAAATCTGATTCAGAATGATAAATCTTAATATAATTAATTGGGCTCTAAAGGAAGTCAATTAGATAAATTAAATTATGTGGGATTTATGATTGGTTATGATTAATTTAATTATGTGTTAATCAATATTTATTAAGAATAAGAGCTATTTAATTAAATTAATCTTGACCATAAATTAAATTGTAGAATGATTTAGAGTTTGAGAATATATGTGGGTGTGTGTATAGAGAAGTATGTGTGTGTGCAGAGAAATTTAGGTGTGTACTGAGAAATCTGGGTGTGTGTGTGCATGTAAGTGTAGTGTTGGAAGCCTTCGACAATGTGCACATGCGTATGTGGTGTCAACAAGTATAGGTGTATGTGTTTGTTTTCTTTGTGCTGGAGCATTCCTCGTGGGAGGATTGACTTCAACAGAGAAAGAGAGAGAAAGAGTAGAGAGCTCACTTCCTTGTTGAAGAATGATTTCAACTTGCTGGAAAATTTTGGAGAAGTTTAAGGGAAACCAACTTGGGTGCTAAGAGTTGAAGATGAAATAGAGAGCTAAGGAAGAAATCAACCAAATTTGCTGAAATTAAAGTTTAAGGTATGAAATTTATGTTTGATTTTATAGAATCCTTGTGTTACACTTGAAATTAAAGATGAGTCTGGGATCCATTTCATGTAATTGAAAAGAAATTAGCAGGAAGATGATGAAATTAAATTAGATTCATGATTATGGAAATTAATTTAGAAATTAATTATTTTGGGTTTGATTTTGTAATATCATGCATGAATTGAGTCTAATTTCCACATGCATGGACAAATCCTACAAGTCTTAATATTCTAATTGTACATGCATCATAGATTTAAATTAAAGGAGTTTATGAACAAATGAGTTCAATTTGTAAATTAAAGGAGTTTGATGTAAATGATTTAAAATTGATCATATTTTCTTGATTAATTAAGAGTTTATGTGGTTTTGGACAAACCAAGTATGAACCCAAGTTTTGATATTATATTTTGAAAGTTCATCAATTCATGATTTAAAGTTTATGGGTTTGAAATTGGACTTGATATAAAGAAAATGAATTAAATTTAAATTTGGAAAAAATTATAAATAAATTATAATTTATGTTTGAGAATCAAAATTAGTTTGATTTAGATTTAGATTCCATACATGTAAACATTTGTGAAAGGGCTTTATGGATTCAATTTTATGTTTCATAAAACAAAGAAAGAAGTGAAAGATGAGTTTTACAACATGAAATCCAAGGTTTACATTTTAATTGAAATCATGGAATTTTGAAATATAAGTGGAATTAACTTTAAATATATGTAATTGGGAACATTTTTGCATATTTGAGCGAGTCATGCATGAATTTGGAGCCTTGAAAACGTGTTTTCAAGTTTAAACAACATTCTGGAAAACCTAGAATTCACCATCATTGCTCGAGTGAAGAAGTTGTCGCTCGGGCGTAGAATGCAACCAACCAGTATATTGGAAGACCAAGGGGTCCGCTCGAGCAACCAATGTTGCGCTCGAGCGAAGAACCCGATGTCAAAAAATTTTGAAAAGCTATTTCATATGTCGATTTCCGTTCTCTTTCACTCTTAAGCACTCTTAGGCATATACTAAGCATTATAAATAAACTATAGAGTTATAAAGAGCCTAAGAGAATTAAACGAATTAAAGAATGAAATGAATTGTATTGTGACCCAATTTCTATGTGTATTATGGATTGTGTAGGGTCAACTACAAGGGTGAACCAGGCATCTGAACACTGTGAGTAATATCTTAGTAAAGATATTTTCAAGTTATTTTCCAAATGCTACTTTTGTATAAGCTCCATGGATTTGTTGATTTGAATTACGAATGAGTATTCTATATGCCTAATTTTCTGTATAAGCTCTATGGATTTGTTGATTTGAATTGTGAATGAGTATTCTATATGCCTAATTTTTGTATAAGACTCTGTCAAGAATATGATTTGGGCCCAAGGCCGTTTGATATGTGATAAGAGTATGAATTTGGCTTGAGGCCATTCGAATATAACGATGGGCCAAATGCCGTTTGAATATTATGACGGGCCAAAGGCCGTTTGAATATTATGATGGGCCAAAGGCCGTTTGATATGATGATTGGGCTCGAGGCCGTTTGATATGATTGGGCTCGAGGCCGTTTGTAATGAATGGGTCAAAGGCCATTTGATATGATTGGACCCGAGGCTGTTTGATATGATTAGGCTAGAGGCTGTTTGATATGATTGGGCCCAAGGTCGCTTGATGTGATTGGGCTCGAGGTCGTTTGATGTGAATGAATTGGGCCGAAGGCCGTTTGAATATTGTGATAAGCCAATGGCCGTTTGAATATGAATGTAATGGGCCAAAGGCTGTTTGAATGAAAAGGTGCCCATGAACATGAATATGAATATAGGCATAGATATGAATATGGAAATAATGGACCTGAGGTCGTTCTAATTTGATTTACATGTAATATGTATTAATGTGATTTACTTTATTAAGAATCTCATTCATACAGCCTCCTTACCTTAGTATTATTCACTGGGCGTTAGCTCACTTTATATATATATATATCTATATATGTAGGTGAGCAATTGGAGGATCAACGTAACAGTTTGCCCTGGAGTCTGCATCTTTGTCAAGCCACCCAAGAAGTACCTCTGTGTAGAGGGGCTTTATTTCATTTTGTCAGGCTTGAGTTTGGTCTTTGTATTTTGTCAAAATTCCTCCATGAAGTGTGTGAGATATGTTATAAAATATGTCTTCGTACATGTATATATAAGTGTGGACTCACCTTTTTCTACGCCTCGCCTTTCGGAAAGGTTTGAAAAGAAGGCCTCACAGTTCGGACTCCCGCGATTCTGAATCTAGTCTCACAAGTGCAATGTGAAACTGATAAACACCAAAGAGTCCAAATCCGGCAAACCTTTTTGGAAAATCGATTTTAAATCAAGTAATGCCAAAATTGGACTACTTTGCCAAATACAGAGTCGTCACCTAAATATTTTTTTTTTTGTTTTGGAGAAATTTAGGAAACCTTGACTCGTACCGAAGGCCATGTGTTCGTCATCACCAAGGTTGCCTTGGTTCGCAAACTTAGGTACGAGAGGGGAAGGTCATGAATTGAGCACCCCCGCTTGTCCGATCAAAGATTGGCCTCTACTAATTATGATATGATATTTTATAAATATTGTGTTCTTGTTCCGGTTATTAGGCAAGCTTTACTCTGTGATGCACACAAGCAAGTATAGAGTAGTTTGTTCAAATTGGAACAATTCAACTCATGTTTGTTTTCGAAAATGGTTTGAATTTTTCCATCTCAAGTGGGCTTAAAAGATGCGGATTAAACATAGTGGGCTTAAAACATGATTTTCCACTTAACAAAGTGTGCTTAAAACACACATTTGTTGAATTGTTCCAATTCAAACAACAAACTTTCATCCATAGGCATTCATGCAGTTTATCAAATAAGCACATAGCCTCATGGCAAGCACGCTAATCATGGCATCATGGCAATCACACTCATGCAAGTATGCTAAAGCATAAAGACTTACCGAGTACTCCAAGCCAGGACTGAAACTAGTTAGAAAGATGCATGATCCTAACTGTATAAGATGTCTAATGCAACACATGCAATAATGCAATTAATAGGCTCGGCTACTAATATGGCATATGTATTGATTTGATAACAACATGCGATTAAATACATATTCAAAGAAGTATTGAAATTTCAATGCAGTTTGAATGATGCGCTGAGCCTCGGTGCATGCAAGACAAGATGAATGGATGCAGGCATACGATATGCTAATTGAAATATGTCCCTAATCTAACCATTAAAAGTGATTAAATAAAAGAGAGAAAGATATGGGGTTGGAAAACATACACACACGCACGCACACTTATTACAACATTACGTCCTCGTGAAAGAGGGCCTGAATGGATAAGCTAACCAACTAGTTACGCTAATTAAGCTAACTATTACAAACCAAAACTAATTAACTATTCTAGTTAACTAATTATTACAAACCAAAATCGAATAACTAGTTAATCTAACTAATTATTTAAAACACTTAATTTGCTACAACTAATTAATTACAACACATATGTAAACTAGATATTTAAGCGTTAAATAAGCTTGAAAGCAAGGGAGGCTTATGCACGTGCTGGTTTCCTTCCAAAAAGCCGTTGTTTTGCTGCTGCAAGCCTCTATTTGCACATTTGATCATTGAAAATTATGCCCATTTCCAGAATACCTCTGCTTCATCTTACCAACACATTGTGCAAAAATCACTGATGGCCGACAAGAGGGACAAGGGGCCGATCACCAATGGTGGTGGGTCGGCCACTGGTGGTGGCTGTCGGCCACTGATGAGCTGAACTTCCTTACTACAACAGAGAGTAAGCAGAGCAAAACAGTGTATTCTCACAGGTTGTTTGTACTATCTACCCTTCTTATCATCACATAAGCTCAGAGGAGAGAAACTCCTGGCCCTCAAACCATCAATGAAGCTATTTCCATGCATGATGACTAAGGGATCAAGTTTGTAAAAGTTCAATAAATGCACAAACAAGACCAAAATGACCACCATCCTATCATGTATGATCAAGGGCAATAGTGACCTACGAAAATGACACATTTCATCACTTTGAGTATGAAATGTCCCATTTTCCTTATGTTCAAATTAACGTCCGATTTGAACACATGCAATGCAACACAAAGAATGCTTATCTTGCCACTTTTACTAACCAATTTTGTTTATTCATTTTAATTACCAAATTATTCCTTAATCCATTAAGTCCATTGATGAGTGTCCTCTAATGAAAAGAGGGCTCAAGCCACAAGTTGCTTTAGGCATAAAAGAGGCATTACACTGTTGGTAATGAACCCTCTAAGGGATTAAACCATTGGATGTAGCACCTCCATTTTATACTTAGGCAAATAAGTGGTTTGAAACCACTTTCAAAGCAAATTAAAAGCGAAGAATTGAGGGGGATTGCACAAGTGATTAAGTGCTGGAAATGAGTGATAAAAGCACAAACAAATGCTATCAACTCAAACAAGAAGGTGTTTAGAGCCTAAAACACCAAGCTTGTGAGGACTATTGCACTACAACCATGTAAAATAAGACTCAACTGACCCAAACAGCCCAAAACAGAGCTAAAGCATGCTATTTCAGAAGCAAAAATATGCTAACATATGAAGCTAACTAAGCATGCAAACAAGACACAAGGAGAGGAGGCTAACCCCTCCAAATTTGGACTTCAAAACATGATTTTAGCCACTAAAATAGCTCTAAAAAATAGTGTTTAAAAGCTCTAAAAAGGATGATGCAAGGGTGGGAAACACAAGGGCAAATGCCTCCAAAACATGGTAGAAAGAAGGGCTATCAACCCCTCAACCTTTAATGGCCTTAGGACCCAAGCTTCAGCCCAAAAACACAAAGTTTTTATAGCCCAAAATCAGTTGGAAAACATGCTAGAATGAAGACAAAAGTAGCTAAAACAATAAGCTAAAACATGGAGCTTTTGAGCTAGTAAACAAGCATAAAGAGGGGTGGCTAACCCCTCTATTTTTGGGACCTCAAAACAACATTTTTAGCTTCTGAAAACCTTTGAAAATTAGTGGTAAAAAGGCCCAAAAAAGTTGATTTGAAAGTGATGAACAAAGGTGCAAAAACTTTACAAGCAAAGAAGCAAGAAGGGTGAACCACCCCTTAACTGAAAATGGCCTTAAACCACCACTTTTAGGCCACAAAAGTAGATTTTTTCTCAGTTCAAAACCAGCCCCAAAACAATTGAAAAAGATGGCAAAGCAAGTGTGCAAGACAGGTATAAAGAGAGAGTGTTATACCTCTTGAAGCCAAGACACAATTGAGGCAATAAATCAAGCCAAGACCACCTTCTAGAGCTCAAAGAGGGTCCCAAGTAACCTCAGCCCAAAGATAAGCAACTTTGGTTAAGGGTTGATAGGCAAACTTGAAGTGTATCTACACTTGTATACATAAAAGTTCAAGAGAAAGAGAATTGTAGAGAGAGAGACTCCCAAAATTTTTCCAACCTTGAAAACAATAGAGAAGGTCCTCTATATATAGAAAAATGTGGCTTCAGGTCGAAAATATCCATATAGGACAACTGGAACATTGTGAAAACAGCTGGAGGAAAATATCTACAAAAAACTGCCATTTTTGCACCAATGGCCGGCCGACCATCACTGGTGGCTGATAGCCACCACTTATGGCCGAAAAAATTCACCCCTAGATGACACATGGCCAAAAAAGCCCATTCATGGCCGACACATGGCCGTCAAAGCCCATCTATGGCCAGCAAACTCCACCAGTGGCCGGCTAGAAAAATATGCTCTCCAAGTCCAACTTCAAATGGGCATATCTCCTTCATCCAGACTCCTTTGCAGGTCATTCTTGAGTCTAAATTGAAGCCTAGAAGTCTTCTTTCCAATGGCGCAGCCTCACATCAAAATTCGAAATGTGCAAAAAGATATGCCTATTTTAGTGAAGTCTGCTCAGTTTAGTCTTAACCGGATTGATGCCTAACTTCAACTAGCCATATCTCTCTCATCCAAACTCGGTTTTAGGAGATTCTTGAGTGTAAAATGTAGCCCCAGAAGTCCAATTTCCAATGGTGGTGGCCTCACAACTTAAGTCCAAGTGTACAAAAGGATAGACCTGATTTAGTGAAGGCTGCCCGGTTCTCTCTTAACGGTTTATGCCCAACTTCTTCCCCAACTAGGTTTCTTCCCTCTCCTGCAATTTTCTTCAACTCCAAACCTCTAAATAAGGTGTTTTGAAATATTTTTCAAAGAGTTCACCTCTTTTTTATTTATTTTCACTTTGCCCTTACTCGGTTTACCGAAAAACGCAACATTTAACGAAATGCAAGCCTCAGAACATCATAGAAGCTTTTTTTTCAAAAATATTTTGAAAGATAGGGGTTTAAGGTCTAAAATCATTTTGGTCAAAATATTTTCGATCGAAAATGGGGTGTAAGGTTGGGATTTAATGCTCTTCTTGCCGAAGAAATCGAACCTTTGCATAGCATAGCCTTCATCACCCAGTGATTAACTTGTGGCTCCAAGTCTTATGGGTGGTCAAAAATAGGGTGTCTACAATAAGTGCGTTAAAAGTGTTTTAATTACCACTGTTGATCATGTATGCACAGCTCAATGGACAATATTATTTTTGTTTTGCTTCGGCTTCAGGCCCCAATTATACTTAAATATTTTGAATTTTATCTTTGACGCCGTAGGTAATCTGCGGATTACTGGCTGGTTACAACGCTAAACCTATAGGGGCGGGTTTGGGTCGTGACATATTCTATGCATGAACCATAATTGATGCAAGATGCGCATACATGATACATATGTGAAGTGAAATGCACATTCTAAGCAACAACGCGAAATGCATATTCTAAGCAACAAAGCAAAAGGCACATTCTATGCAAGGAAGCAAAATGCATAATCTGACAAAAACGAATTTAGTAGCCACTTCCGATTTACCTATCAGAAGAGTTACAATATGAAAACATGTTTAAAAAAGGATACACCTCGTTCATGTTGACAAGTGACGAACATCGTGCACCGAAAACACAGTTTTGAGCTTCCGTAGATACAATCTGAACCCAATAGTGAACTTTCTCTGCAAGTCTTGGGAACAAAGACACAAAGCCGCATCAAAACACAAAAGAAGCCACCGGCCATTGGCCGCCCACAAGAAAAGGCTGCCGGCCACATGCCGGCCACCGAAGAGCCTTGCCGGCCACCTGCCGGCCAACGATGGCAGATCGCGGCAAAATCGACTTTTTATGCACGGGTCTTTAAATATAGGCCACTAGGGCTCATTTCCTCACAACCCCATGTCCGAAATTCTTCTCTCTCTCTCTCTCTCTCTAGGTGCTCATTCTCTCTAAATTTGCTCTTTCTACGCATTTTCCAATGCCCCACGCAAACTTTAGTCACTAAACCCTCTAAACCCTCTTCACTTTGAACTGATTAGAATTTGATTTCAACACTTTTTTCCGCATTTTCACCCTTCTAGGTTTGTTCTCCTCGAGTTTCTCTTGAGTTTTGTGCACTTTTCCCGGCTTTAGCTTTTTCTTCCATTTTCTCTCTCCTATGGTTGACTTTTTCAAAGTCTACCCTCCTTTCTTCATTTTTCTTCACTTTTCACCCAATTTTCACCTATTCTTTAGATGGTAGATGGTTCACCACACGACGGGGCCCCTCCAGAGGTTCCCTACATATTTTCACCTATTCCCGAGGTGGATAAGCCGATCATTGCTGAGGCTGCTGGAGGTGTTGAGGCTGACCTCGAGGTAGAGTTTGTGCCTGAGCCTGAACCAGAGCCACTACCGGTGAGAGTACGGCCATTTGGCCCGGAGAGGTATCATCCTTGAACACATATCTTCCCAGCTGGTGGCATTAGACGCTTTAGTGACTTCATTCTCGGTGTGCTGGAGGATCTCCTACTGAGGGAGTCGACTTCTCATCTGTCATCCGTCGTAGTTGAGGTATGAGCTCCATTTTCATGCATTCCTACCTGTCTTTACTTGCATTTCTTACATTGCATTTTTTTACTATACTTTCATCACTGCCATATCTGATTCATCTGTTCTTTGCCACAGGGTAGGTCTCGTGCCTTTAGAGGGTACGGAGCTACTACCGCGCGAGACTGGTATGACGAGCTCCCTGCAGGAGTTTGCAACATCATAGACGAGACCGGCTTTGGCCTATTCTGCTTCGACCTGACGCAGGTTATCACAAGTCGTCCTCTTCTGGGCGCACTTGTGGAGAGATGGTGGGACACCACCAACTCCTTCCACTTTTCCACTATAAGGGAGATGACGGTGACTCCCTATGACTTTGCCATGATCACTGGCTTAGACGTAAGAGGTGATCCGATCCCTCTCGATTCAGACGTGGGGGAGTGGGAGGTAGCCTGGGTTGAGCTACTGGGAGTGCGTCCACCTATATATCGGACAAGCATGGTCAGATATACCTAGTTCGCCGATCAGTTCAAAGGGAGCGAGCTCGAGAGAGTAGAGGAGATAGAGCAGTATGCTAGAGGCTTTCTGATGTTCGTCTTCGATACCACCTTGTTTTCAAACAGGTGGAACATCGTAGGCCTGTATCTGTTGAGCGCTTTGGTGACCCTTCCTTGGGTGCGCTTCTATGATTGGGGTGGAGCCGGCCTTGCCACCCTATATGGATATATGAGCTCGACCTCCCGTATGAGCGAAGACTTGATTGGAGGCTACTGGCGAGCTTGGGAGGTATGCATCTCAGTTCCCTCTTTGCACTTTACATGTTTTGCTTCACATTTTCTGCCTTGTATCCATTCAACACCTGTACTTTTTGCTTTGCATTTTCTGCCCCTGTTCATACATTCTGCTTTTTGCTTTGCACTTTTTGCATCTATTCATCCATCATGCTGACATATATCACTGCATTTTCCCCGCAACTATGGGTGTATGCATATTTTTCGACTTTGGCACTAGAGCCCATAGAGGAGCTCCCATTGGCAGTTCGTTTCACGGAGGTATGACGGCCGGCTCTAGCGCAGGACCTACGAGACCTTCACATTTTTCCGCCATTACTTCGACACTGTGGCTGCTCATGAGGTAACCCGAAACACAGTTATTTTTGCTTTACAACTGTTCTGATTCACATTTAGCAACTGACAGCAACTAATAATATGTACAACTTCTATTTGTAGATTATGTGGCAGCTATGGGCCATGATGCCAGCCGGGATTCGAGACAAGTATGTCGGGGCTTGGGCCACTTCTCGCTTTCGCATCCCATTCGAGGGCCCAGTCTGCCAGGCCTGGTTCTTGAACGAGCGATTCGTACGTCAGACTATGGGCCTGCTTGACCCGATTATTCCAATGGCTCCGCCAGAGTCCATGTGATCAGCCGATAGCCTATCCACTGATGAGGTCATTCAGTTTATGGTAGTCCTGGATGTTGATTATTTTTTAGCAGAGAGTGACTATGCAACCTTTATCCAAACACATCTCATGCTACCCTTGACCGGTACTCGTGAAGATGAGGAGTGAGAGCTCCTGCTGCGAGAGAGGCACTTAGAGTGACTAGAGCGACCAGGGCTTATGCTTTCCTGGCGAGGCAGAGGACTAGTTGGCCAGAGCTTCCCACCACGTTGACATGCTAGCAGCATACCGGGGACGGTTACCAAGTCCCGATTGAGCCTGCCACGGCTGGACATGAGCTTGTCGAGGTTAGAGGCCCGACTAAGGTATAGACCACTCTTTACCATTTTCACCCCACACTTTATTTCAGATATATTCACTGCGAACACTGATCATCATACATTTGCAGGCATCCATTAAGTATACATGGAGCGCTCTCGAGCTGATAGCTTTCCTGATAGGTATGGTATAAAGGAGGGAGACGCTGCTCGGCCTTTACGGCATTCAGGTAATTTCTTCAGTTTGCACTTCATGCTATCAAATTTCCACTGATGCACTAGCATTTTAACTATAGTTTGTTTTAAACCGCACTGATACACTGTATTGGCGCACTGCATCCATACACTGAACTTACACACTGTATCCGACTTCTGCATACACCCATTTTGCATACCACACTCGCAATTGATACACACCCTACATACTATACTTGCATCTGATACACACATTGAAACTGATACATGACAACTGTCCTTTTTAGATCCCACCTATACAGATGGCTCCAACGGCGATGATGCTAAGGAGGAGTCTGGGGCAGAGAGCGGAGACGAAGCCAGTTCTAGTTAGCTCAAAGTCAGATTCAGAGAGCAGAGCCGATGGAGATAGTGCCCCAGAGTCTTCTCCTCCGAGGAAGAGGACGAAGAGAGCCTCTTGGGCATGAGGCTATTGGCGCTGATTTTTGTACTTTTTGCTTAGTTTCTTTTTGTTAGTAGCATTAGCACATTGTATAGTTCCAGATAGGTTTTATTGCTTTAAAACTTGCACTCCTCTTTTGTAAAAAGCCATGATCGGAATATTAAAAAAACTCGCAGTTTTTTATGAAAAGTTTTATCATTTTTGCATCATGAGCACCATATATGCATGAAAATGACATGGATTTGAAATGGCCAAGAGCACTTGATTGAAACAAAATTCTTAATTGGGTAATGAACCGACTAACAACCAAAATACAAAATACAAAATGCAACATACAACTCGATAAACAAAACAACACAAAACAACTCAAATACAACTCAACAAACTTGTTAAAACCAAAATAACTCAAAACAAGACTTTAAAGCATGCAAAGAGCAGAACAAAACACATGTTTTTAGCATTATTTAGCAAAAGGTCGACAGCAGACCTGAGAGGAAGGGTGCTGGCCAGAAGAGGAATTTACTGACCACCTGCCAGCCATAAGAAATGGCCTGTCAATCACCTGCCGGCCATCAATGTGCAGAACCTCCAGATTGTTGATAGCTGGCTTCCACTCACTGCCTTATCTTCTACAAAAGGCTGAGCTTCATGAATTCTTCATTTTGCCGAAAGACTCTCGAATTTGATAGCGACTTTAGATAGCTCGGAAAAGGTAAATTTCTGAGGTTTCTGCATAAATGTACTTTTTTCGTTGAGCCAAACTCAACTCTGTTTTCCGTTCCTTCATGTCGCGGCTAGGTGTTGGAACCCGATTACACACGTCTTTAACTTCGGGGGACAAGAAATATGCCCGACAATTGAAGAATTTTAGGTGTTAGTGGAATCCCGGCACGATGAAAAACTCATGCCTCAGCCCTGTTTTGGCCACGCCCAAGCTTTGGGACGGATCTGTGGGCTCACTATGCACGAGGCTCAATCTCTAGTCCACAATGGAGAACTAGACATCCTCGGTTTAATTCATCAATTTTTCGATGCTGGTGACTGCGGCGACCGTCTTTGGCAAGGTTTTCGATAGCATGCCCTCTGCTTATACATGCTGGCTCATTTCCTTCTTGCCCCTAGTTTCGGTGGCTCCAACATTTGCTTAATGGAAGTAGTGCAAGGCTTGAAAGAAGGCAATAGTTGTATTGGTTTGGCGCTGGCCGAGACTTTGATGGGTTTAGAGGCCTTCCATCGGCAAGAGACTACCAGATTCTCAGGGAGTCCACTACTTCTTCAGGTAATGTTTCCCACTCTTTCTCATATGTGTTTCTCACATCACTCGGCACTCGTGCCCAATTTTTCTCTCAAAAACCTTTTCTCACTTTTCTGTCAACATACATCTCTATATTCTTTAATCTCTCTTTTCTTTCATTCGTCCCCAGGTGTGGCTTATGGATAAGCTGAAGGTAGTGGACTCTTGCCCTGTATACTCAGCTTAAGGATATTTCTTCCGCCACCAATTAGTGGATTTCCCGAATAAAGGGTGGTGGTGCGAATGGATGTGCAACAGGTCTGCTGCTGACATAGCCTGGCTTTGCCCCTGATTTAATCTAACCGAGATAAGCTACAGTATGGCTCGGTAGCCCGGCATTCGGTTGATCGGCCTGACTCACTATGTATTCTACTTCCCTTTCTAGTTCAAGCGGCAGTTTGGGCACAATCAAATCCACATAGAGGAGGGGGTAGAGTACCCGATTTCATTCCCCATCCGAGGTTCACATTTGGCTAGGTACCTTACAGCTTGGAGGACAAGAGAGCTTCTGGCCCCTGCCCTTAGTTTTACTTGCACCCTTTCTGGCAAATGCCTGGCTTGGCTCAAGGATTAGGCACAAACCAGGCCCACTTTGGTATTAGAAGCTTCCACAAGCATGAACGGGGGACGCATGAGCACCTGACTCATCTATGTCCCTAGCTTATTGCTTTGATCCTTTTTTTGAAGTTTTTTTTTTTCTCGATGTAACAAAAGCAACCTTAATTTGTATAGAGAGTAGGAGAACTTTGTATTAAAATCAATGAAATTAGAGTTGTGAGCACTGAAAATTTTCCTTTTGGTCCAAAAACGGTCCAAGTTGTAAAAGACAAAATTTGAACAAAATAAAATTTTATTAAAACTTTCCAAAATCATTTTCAAAAAGGATCACCACTTGACCCGTATGGAATCAATCCTCAAGATGTACAACCCCGAATCAAAAGGTCAGAACTGCCTCTTGATTGAACACGACTACTCAGCATTGTAATCAGCTCTTCTCTTAGAGTAAAGACCAACCAAACTCTCAGGTAAAGAACAGACAAAGATAACCTGATCAGATACATAGACAAGACAGTTGATTTGGAGGTGTTTACGACTGAACTTTGGGATGAAGTTGCCTACGTATCCCAAAGATAAGAATCAGGTCTTACGTAGTTCGGTTCAGGTTCACTCGAGTATTAACTCTCTCTTTTTGTGCTCTAACTTTTGCCAAGGCCGCCCTTTAAGGTTTTCAACCTTGCGAGCTCAGTTGTTCTTTATTTCTAATTTTTCATGCTCTAATTTTTGCCTAGGTCGCCCTTCCGGGTTTTCGGCCTAGCAAGCCTCTCAGGGATAGTATTTCTTCAACTTGTCCATGTTGATTGGTTAGAAAAATTCTAGGCCATCCAGGTCCATGAGAATGACAGCTCTGCCTGGCCAGATAGTTTTGATGATGTAAGGACTTGTCCAATTGGGTTTGAACTTGCCCCTAGGGTAAGGATGGGAGCTCGATTGTCTTTTAGCACCAAATCCCCGTCTTTGAGATTCCGGGACTTAACCTTCTTGTTAAAAGCCCTAACAATTCTATGTTAATAACCCTGAATGTGATACAATGCTTTTAGCCTTCTCTCGTCGAACAACATCAGCTCTTCAAATCTGCTCTGTTGCCAGTTTGCCTCTGCTATCTGACACTCAGCCATAACTCGTAGCAACGAGACTTCTATTTCAATTGGTAGAACAACTTCCATCCCATAGACAAGAGAATAAGGAGTTGCCCCTGTAGATGTCTGGATTGAAGTTCTAAAGCCCCAGAGTGCGAATGGCAATTTGTCTGGCCAGTCCCTATAGGTCTCAACCATCTTCTGCAGAATATGCTTGACATTCTTGTTAGCGGCCTCAATAGCTTAGTTGGTTTGCGGCCAGTATGTAGATGACTTGTGAAAATTCACATTTTATTTCTCCAACAAGTCTGCCACCTCTTTCTTGAAATGGGAGCCATTATCTGATATGATCTCGTTTGGGACTCCATATCAAAAAATGATGTTGTTTCGGATGAACTTAGCCACATGCACTGCTTTTAACACTGCGTAGGACTAAGTTTTCACCCATTTTGTGAAGCAATCAATTTCCACTTGAATGTATTCATGCCCATGCGACCCTTTTGGTGTGACTGCTCCACTAACGTTGATTCCCCAGACTGAGAAAGGCCATGGCGAAGTCATGTTTTACAGTTTTGATGGGGAGATGTTCATGTGATTAGCATGAATTTGGCATTTGTGGCATCACCGAACAAAACCAATACAATCCTCCTCCATTGTGGACCAGTAGTAACCTTGCCTAAGAATCTTCATGTGCACTCTGCACTCTCCCCCATGGATGGCCTCCATCAGGCGCTTTGACTCCTATTCTTTGACACACAACTTGTGCATTCCTAGATGACCTCTCTTGTACAGTTTGCCTCTGCAGATGATAAATTGAATGGCCATCCACCGTATTGCCCTTTTGTTCTTGGCATTCATCCCTGGTGGATGCATCTCCTTTTCCAAGAAGTTCCACATATCATAGTACCAACAGTTTTTGTTTTGTGCTTCATCTGTCGTGGCGACAGTCTCATAGGCTGGCATGTATCTCTATTCAATGATGATCAGACGCATCCGGACTCCAAGCGGGATGTCTATCATATAAGATAGAGTTGATAAGGCATCAGCGAACCTATTGTTCTCTCTCAGTAGATGCGTGAAAGTCCGCTTTTCAAACCTAGGAATCAAAACGTCCAGGGTCTGGTGATAAACTTTCATCTATTCTTCTTTAACCTTCCAGTCTCCATTTGCTTGAGAAACAACTAGGTTCGAGTCTTTGATAAGATCCAACCTTTTTGCCCCTAGTTTCAGGGCGACTTCCAAACCAGCAATACACTCCTTATATTCTGCTTCGGTATTGGATACCTGAAACCGGAGTTTGAAGGCTAAAGGTATATGGGAATTGTCGAGTGCTATCAGTAACACACCTATCCCACAACCGTATTGATTGGACGCCCCATCAAAGTACATTGTCCAAGTCTCCTCCTCGACTTGCAGAATGGCTTAATCTGGGAACAAGTATTCCACTGCTTCATCCCCTTCTACTGGGTGATTTGCCAGGAACTCCGCTACTACTCTCCATTTGACTGACTTGCGGGTTACATACTTGAGATTGAATTCAGAGAGAAGAAGCAACCAATAAGCTAGCCTACCCGTAAGCGCTGGTTTCTCAAAGAGATATTTGATGGGATTTAATCTCGAAACCAGAATTATGGAGTAAGCTAACAAGTAGTGCCTCAACTTCCTGGTAGTCCATACCAAGGCTGGGCAAGCTTTCTCCAACAGAGTGTAGCGAGTCTCATAATCTAGCATTTCTTGCTCAATTAGTAGATGGCTTTCTCCACCATTTCCTCATATTCCTGAGCAAGCATGCATTCCATAGTTGTGTTTGTTACTGACAGATAGAGAATTAAAGGCTTCCCCGACTCAAGCAGCGACAACGCAGGCGGATTCTGAAGGTACTGCTTGCTTAAAAGCAAATTGACATCGATCATCCCATTGGAATTTCTTTCCTTTTTTCAAGAGACCAAATAGTGGTTCACAAGTCAAGGTTAATTTGGAAATAAACCATCTTATGAATTGCACTTTACCTAAAAAGCCTCGCATCTCATTTTCAGTCCTTGGTGGTGACATTTCTAGGATGGCCTTGATTTTGGAAGGATCTACCTCGATCCCCCTCTGTGTGATCAAAAAACCTAGCATTTTCCCTGCTGTTATGCCGAAAATACACTTCTGTGTATTCAACCTTAGTCTGTATTCCCTGATTCGTTGAAAAAATTTCTTCAAGGTGACAATCATGTCGTCCACGTACACCTTAACCTCTTTGTGGGTCATGTCATGTAGAATAGTGGTTGCAGCTCGTTGATAGGTGGCCCAACATTCTTTAGCCCAAATGGCATCACCCATAGCAGTAGGTACCCCACGGCATAGTGAATGCAGTTTTCTCTCTGTCTTTGGGCGCCATTAGAATCTGGTTATACCCGGAAAATCCATCTATGAGGGAGAGTAACACATGGCCCGCGGTGCAGTCCACTAATTCATTGATGTGCGGCAGGGGAAAATCGTCCTTCAGACTAGCCTTATTCAGATCCCTGAAGTCAACACAGACTTTGATTATGCCATCCTTCTTTAGGACTAGAACAATGTTGGCCAAGCACGTTGGATACGCAGACACAAGCAAGAGCCCTACCTCAATCTGTTTGGTGACCTCTTCTTTAATCTTCAATGCCAAATCCGGACGGATTCTTCGTAACTTCTACTTGACTGGTCAGGCTTCAGGGTCAAGAGGAATCCGATGCTGTACAATCTCAGGATCAATTCTGGGCATGTCTTTGTAGGACCATGCAAAAACATCTTTGAAATTTTTTAATAAAGCGACTAAGCGCTCACGCTCCTCCGAAGACAATGTGGACCTGATTTGGACCAAACGCGAATCCTTTTCAGTATCCACATTAATAGCAATGATTTCATCTGCACAGGGTTTTGCAAACCTCTCCTCCTTGCAATTAATCAAAATTTTCAAAACCAAAGGAATTCCTTCATCATCGTTTTCATTAAAATTCTGAAAATCTTGATTAATGCAATAAACAAGCGGCACAGAGAAATACTTAGAATCAACAATGTTCTCATTCATAAGATCTAGCTTATCCAGCTCTTCGGTTACAACCAACTCAAAAGCAAAACAAAAAGAAGACCTGGACAAGACCTTGGCATCCGGGTTATCACCCTTAGGAATATCGGACTCAGACTCAGAAGAACCGGAATTTGATTCTTACACAACAGACTTGGTGGAATCAGATTCTGGCTGCCAAACGAGAGATGGTGCTTCAGATGCATCCAAAATGCTGCTAGATGGGTTCACACCTAGTTGGTCCCTGATCATGGGGATGGTAAGGTTATCCCCCAAGATCTCTGAGTCGGCTGGAGGATCTGAAAGGAGACATGCCAATGCTGCCCCTACTCCGAGCTCGCTGCTGTCCGAGTTACTTTCTATGCTCTGTTCAGCTTCAGCACTCGGTTCAGCCTTTTCCTCGGCATTACTGTCTTACAACTGCAAGTCAAAGAAGATCTCGAAGCCAGGGACACACTGCTTTGAAGAATTCATCCAGGGCTCAGCAAACCCACAAAATGGGAAGTCTTCTCCCTCCTGAACAAAGTGACCATTCAGCGTTCCCCGGATCGGTCTATGAATGAGCTCATACTGCTTCCTGACCTTCTTTGCTCTACCTCTCCCTGCCATCTCTTCCCTTTTCCTAACCTAATCCTTTTTGGTGGGCGTATAGCCAAGACCAAAGGCATGTGGATTATGCGGCGCATCGACCAATGCTG
Organism: Camellia granthamiana; assembly: GCA_036172215.1. Classification (NCBI taxonomy): domain Eukaryota; kingdom Viridiplantae; phylum Streptophyta; class Magnoliopsida; order Ericales; family Theaceae; genus Camellia; species Camellia granthamiana. The sequence continues at coordinate 136,500,606 of CM069909.1, read as the reverse complement.
TGATGCCCTTCTGGCTACTTCTTCCCAGTCCCATTCCGGGTATGTGTTGGAGTTTGCTCATGAAATATATAGACTAGGTGCTAACATACATGCCCTCATCAGCTACAAAGATGTTCTACACCACTCGAGCCTTGGCTAGAGTAAACCTTGAAAGGAATACATCCTCCTCACCATGAACGATCTCCAGTACTGGTGTAGTAACCCCTGGCAGAGGATGTATGGACAAATTGCCAAACATAATAGCCACTCCCTTCCCGTGAGGGTATTTTAGCATTTGTGAAGGGTAGAAGAGACTACTTTCACAAGGTGTAGGCATGGCCTCCCTAGCAATAAGTTGAAAGTGGCCGGCATATCTAGGACATGAAACTCGACATCTTGTTGCACTGGGCCCACTTGAACTCGGATTTGTACTATGCCCATCACCTCCTTGCTATATGCCCAAATCACTTGGGCTGTGGGCACGAAATCTGCTAGTTTCAGACCGATGGCATAAGCTGTACGAGACGGACAGACATTGATAGCTGACCCAGTATCGACCAACACTACTAGCACCCATTTTTCTCTACACTCAACAGATATGTAAAAAGGCTTGTTGTGAGCTGAGCCTTCTAGCGGCAGTTCTTTCTCGGAAAAGGTTAGGGTTGGACTGGTACCACTTGGGAAAACTAATCCCATAAGCTGTTTAGGGGTGGTGTCAATGGACAGTTTGGCTTTGTCCATTGCTGATAGTACAGCTTGTCGATGCACTTGGGAGGCCGTAAGAAGACCCCAGATCGAAATGTCAGCTTGGATTTTCTTTAGTTGCTTCAAAACTGTCTCTTCCTCCAACTGCTTCTCTTTCTGTTTTTCTACCTCTCTATCTTTCCTAGAGGCCTCAGCTTGGTCTAAATGTGGGGGTTTGAAATACCACCCAGTCCTCGTCATATGGTCTATCTCTTCAGTGTACCAGGTGTTGTCTGGGAGGGATTCACCCCAGTCTTCATCGGTGTGAGCCAGAAGTAGATCGTTATCCTCCTACCATACCCCTCCGACAACTGACAAACAATTGTTCGGCTCCGTTCTGATCAGTCTCACATCAGAAGTATCCTCCACATGGTGTTGGGCATTTCTAGCTTTCTGGGTGTCTTCAACCTTTTTTTGTTCAAACTGCTTCAACGCAGCTTCCTATTCCATGTCTGCCATACTCACAGTACCCAACTCTTGAGCTAAATTCTCGACGCCGGTGCTCTCTAGCAGTTTCCCTTTTTCATCGGCCATTCCGACCTCCTTAGCAATTCTTGCTTTCCTTTCCTCGAGTTTTGTTTTAGTTCCTTCTTTCTTGTCAGGTTCATCACTCAACCACACTAAGTTGTCCGTCGATCCATTTAAATCAAACCAGTCAATCTGCACATCCCCTTAATTTCGTTCGTCATAAAATTGCAGATTGTCTAAGTCCTCCTCTAGCTCAGCCAGATCATCCAAACCTTGGCTCGGGCTATCCTCTCTAACCACACTAACCTCCACTGCTGTTGGCAATACCACTTCGAGCTTGGCTTGATCAACTGGCACAATGTAGTGGCACGGATCATACTCCCCCTCAGTCAAATCCTTGGAGCACTCAGGCATCAGACTCATACTCTCCTCTAAGGTCAACCTCCCCTCTTATGCCTCTGTCATCACCACGGGTTTAGACGTGTCCATCATGCACAAGTTTGTACTTTTAGAATGAACACCGTCGGTCTGGGTAGGTAGGAAGGGGTGATATATACATTGGGGTCGTATGGGATGGAAAGTGTATGGATTAGGTTTAGATTTTGAGGTGGAGAAACTTGATTGTGGGCTGGGAGAGGGTTGACAATTACATTTGGCTTTTGGGGTGGTGCAATCACCTTATTGTGGATGAGATCTTGAATCTCATGACGCAGCCTGAAGCATTGGTCGGTGTCGTGACCGTGCTACTGGTGAAACGCACAGTACATGGCTGGGTTGTGTTTTAGTAGGAGAGGATCGAGTAGTGGGTGGGGCACTAATGGCTTGAGGTGCCCCATTTTGATCAACACCCTCATGGCTTGGGATAAAGGCATGTAGAGTGGGATAAAGGTCCTTTGGGATCGAGCCTATTTGTTTGAAGTTTGTGGAGTTGTACTGGCGAAAAGATTGGCGATCTTGGTCGTGGTGGTGACAACACTCACATCAGATGGCCACACAGTTGTGCTACCACTAGTGGTTGCATTGGAACTGCGTACAAAAGGCCTCTTGGCCTGTTCTTTCTCATCAGTGATCAGCCCCTATTTCATGGTGTCTTCAATCTGAACTCCCATTTCATAGAGCTCGGTGAATGTGAACAAGGGTAGAATTATCATCTTCTGCAGCAACTTCCCGTGCAGATTGCGAACTACCATTCTCATCTAGTCTTTCTCAGAAGGCTGTGTGGTCATCATTGAAGCTTTGGCCCTCCACTTTGTCACAAATTCTTAAAAGCCCTCCTTTGGCTCCTAGTGCGTTGCCTCGAGATCACGAGTTGTGACCTCGATTTGTGTGTTGTAAGAGTACTGTGTAATAAAGGCCTCAGCCATTTCCTTCCAACTCTGCTTCATAGAATCGTCGAGCTTTGCATACCAGATAGCTGCTATTCCAGACAAGGTCCAGCCAAAAAGAGACAACTTTTGAAGTTTGGTGAGGCCCATTGGTCGTAGAATGTTTGAAAATAGCCGAAGATGAACCATAGGGTCTCCGGAGCCATCAAATCTATCGATATACGGCATTTTGAACCGGTCTGGCAAGGTTACTACGGAGTTAGTATATCCATCTTTGATGTCAGGAATTGAGTTAACACCCTGTGCCCGCTTGAAATGCTTCTCCAGCTTATTGACCTTAAGTACAGTCGGGTCAACTTCAAACTCAAATGGAGCCTCGATTTGGTACAGGGGTGCTTTGGAGGCTTGTGGTGGGATCAGCTCTGCTGGGATGCCCTAATTCTCAACTTGGGCATTAGCGGCATGGACTGTGGCTACGGGTGCTGGGATACCCGTAGGAGGTGCATGAGATGCAGAAGTCGCTACTGGTTATGGCTATTGTTGTTGCAGCCTATTTATTACTTCGACTTAATGGGCTGTGACTTCAGCCTGATGAGTAGCATCTTGCTGCATGGTTTCCACCCTTTGCTGGAGATGATAGATCAAGTCCTCTATACTAACTGAAGGGTACTGTGCCATTGGAATTGGCGAGTAATCTCATACTGGACTAGATATAGAAGATTGAGCCTGACTTGATGTAAGTGATTGTTGGACTGGTGAATTGTGTAACCTGGGGGAGCGAAGCAAACACAAGTTGTCCCTTAACAAGATCTTCAGATCTGTAAAGCCTCCTAACATGGGTCCAGAGTGCTTGGGGGATATCCGAACTGTCCGAAGCAATGATGTTATACTACCTAGCAAAAAGAAATAAAGCAAAAAGAAAGCAAAAATTAGAAACTGCGCAGCACCTCAGCTCAGATATTGACAACACACAGATGTAATCAAAGCTAATAGGACTACACTCAATATTGAATTCTGCCCCCAAAACTGATACCCAACTTGTAACTGATATACGTTCTTGTACAGTTTCACTGTAAAGCACATACCAGTTAAGTGAGAGCCAAAAACACCCCTATGAGGAAGTAAGGTTACCTAGTCCTAGTTTTGTCAGGAGCTAGGGTTCACTATTCAAACAAAGCGATCTCACACAATCCTGCATTCGGGTAAGCATCATGTCCTAGTTTGGAATAGTCTTTATGGCTTTTGATATGCAACTAGGCCAAATGGTCAAAAGGGTACCTTGGCAAGACTACCTAATATACCTCTCGCACCTAACATCGAAAAGTGAAAGGCGGATCAAACGATACAACAGTAATCCAGATCCAAGAGTTGTGTTCCCATCATGGCAAAGCCCATGACCAGTCAGCCTTTTGGCAAGCTTTTCAAGCAAGCCTCCAGCAAACTATCCAAGAATAGCAGATGGCGAACATAGCAACTTTAGGTGCACCAATGCAAATGAAATGCAAAGAAACATATAAGGGTAGATAAAATCTCATATCATGAAGTTCAAGTCAAGTTCTCTAAATCCCTAGCAGAGTCGCCAGAAACTATAGCTTGACTTTTTCACGCCCCCCTTTCGGAAGTTCAAAATATAAGCCCTGCAGTTTGGACTCTCGTAGTTCTGAATATAATCTCATAAGTGCAATGTGAAATTGATAAATACCAAAGAGTCTAAATCCGACAAATCTTTTGGAAAATCAATTTTGAATCAAATTGCCAAAAATGGACTGCTTTGGCAGATACAGAGTCGCCACCTAAATATTTCTTGAGAAATTTAGGAAACCCATGACTTGTGCTAAAGGCCACGTGTCCATCATCACCAAGATTGTCACGGCTTAGGAACTTAGGTACGAAGAGGGGAAAGTGATGAAATGCATTTGAGCACCCGCCCTCGCTCGATCAAAGATCGGCCTCTACTAATCATGATGTGATTTTTATTTACATTATTATATGTTCTTGTTTTGGTTTATTTAGGCTAGCATTATTATGTGATGCGCACAAACAAGTATAGACTAACTTGCAAGAATTGGAACACTTGATCCATGTTTGTTTGCAAAATTGTTTCGAAATATGTACCACTTGAAAAAGTGATCGCATAAAAACACTACTCAAAATATTCCAATTCAAGCAACAAGCCTTCATCCACAGGCATTCAAGCAATAGCCTCATAGCAATCATGCTAGATATGGCAACATCAACATTCATGCGATTATGATAAAGCGAGTAAAGACTCACCTAGTACTCCAAACCAAAACAAACAAAAGAGTTAGAAAAATGGATGATTCCTAACTATGCAATATAACTAATGCAATGTATGCAATATGCAATTAAATAGGTTCGGCTACTAATATGGTATATGTGAAGTAATTAAATAGCATGCAGTCTAAGCACGTATTCAAAGAAGTATTAAACTAACAATGCAGTTAGAATGATGAACCAAGCCTTGGTGCATGCAATACAAGTGGATGCAAACATGGGAAATGCTAAAAGAAACATGATGCCTCTAAACTAACCATCATAAGCTAGTAAATAAAAGGAAGAAAGATGTGGGGTTGAAAGACATGCATATTATTACATTGCGCTCTCACGAAGGAGAGTCCGAATGAATAAACTAAGCTAATTTAAGCTGAGCTAATTAGACTAAAGCTAATTAAGCTAATTATTACAAAAAACAAATGGAATTAGCTAAATTACTTAACTAATTAGTGAAAACAACAAATGAACTAGTTAATTAACTAATCTTGCAAATTAAAATAATTACATCATAACTAGTTAACTACTTAACTAATTAAATAATTACAACACAAGTGCAGTTAATAATGAAACTAAGTAATTAACTACTCCGCCTCGAGAAATGAGAGATGTTCATGCGCATGCACGGTTTCCACCCGAAAATGCCGCTGTTTTGCTTCTGAATGCCTCTGTTTGCACAATTGAACATCAATACTACTGCTCACTCTGTTCTGACATACAAACTCACTATTGAATTTTGCACCAATGGCTAGCGGACCAGTGATGAAGGTTGCCGGCCACCTACCGGCCATGAAAGTGGCCTGCCAGCCATCAAAGGTGGTCTGCTGGCCACCTGCCGGCCATGAAAGTGGCCTGCCGCCACTGCTGGACAGGTTCATCTTACTGTAACAGAAGACAAACAGAGCATATACAGGGTATTTCAAGGGTTTGTTTGCACAACTCACCCCTCCTTTTCACGGACAAATCCAAAGAGTGATATACTTAAGCCACAAACCACCAACTCAAGCAATTTCATTGCATGACGGCTTGTGACTCAAGATGTGCAATTTCAATAAATGCAAAATAAGACACAAACCGCCACCCTTTCATGAATGATCAAGGGAAGGAGTTGACCTTGGAGACTTGAATCATTTCATCACTAACAAGTATGAAATGGTTCAAGTTTCCATGTGTTCAATTAATGTTTGATTGAACACGACCAATTATTATCTTCCTCACTTTTAGTCCCAAGTTTTAGTTACTCATTTTAAGTTACCAACCATTCTTTAATTCAATGAAGTCCAATAATGAATTAAAGTCCTCTAATGGAAAGAGGGTTCAAAACACAAGTTGCTTTGGGCATGAAAGAAGTATCATACCATTGGTAATGAACCCCCTCAAGGGATTAAACCATTAAGTATGAAACCTCAATTTCATACTTGGGGCAAACTTGTGACTTGAAACCACTTTCAAAGAAAAATAAAAAGTCAAGAATTGAGGGAGGTTCCAGAGATTATAAATGCTAAAATGAAGTATGAAAAGCCCAAAATAAGTGTTATCAACTGAAATAAGTGATGTCTAAGACATAGAACATCAAACTTATGAGGACTATTACACTAGAAGAATGCAAAACAAAGGTCAAATGTAAGCAACAGTCCAAAACAATGCTAAAACAGGCTAAAATATGTTCTAAAACATGCTGGAATTGAGTTAAAACAAGCAAGATTAATATGGTAAAACATGGCACTAACTAGGCTAGTAAACATGACATAAGAAGGGGAGGCTAACCCCTCCAAATTTGGAAAACATGATTTTGGCCACTAAAAAAGCTCTTAAAGTTAGTGTTTAAAAGCTTGGAAAAAGATAGTAAAAGGACGGGAAACACAAGGGCAAAGGCCTCCAAAACAAGGTATAAAGAAGGGCTATCAACCCCTTAACCCGTAATGGCCTTAAACCCAAGCTTCAACCCAAAAAACACAGAGTTTTGACAACCCAAAAAAATGAAAAAACAGTAAGAAAGAAAGTAGAGAAAGGAAGCAAATAGATAGAACCTTATACCTCTGGAAGAAAAGAAGCAATTCCAAGCAACAATACAAGCAAACAACCCCTTCTAGAGCTCAAACCAAGCTCAAAAGTATCTCAGCTTAAAGGTCAAGAGATTTGGTTAAGGGTGTATATGCAAAGGTTAAAGAATTGTAGGCTAAAGTGTAGAGATTTGGTAGAGAGAGGAAAATTTTTGAGTTCAAAATTTTCTAACCTTCAAAACAATATAAGAGGTCTTCTATATATAGAGAAGCAAGCAATTCCCTCAAAAACATCCAAGCCTACACGTGGGTGAAGATGCATGCATCTGTACAAAAAGCTGGCACAATTGGCATAAAATATCTACAAAATACACTGGTGGACGGCAAGCCACATCAATGGCCGACAGCCCAAAAGTGGTGGCCGGCAGGCCACTAAAGGCTGCAGGCTGGAAAAGCTAGGCTTAGTCCAAAACTGGGACAACAAAGGTATAGAATTTGAAAGGCTCAAAGTTATGGCATTCTGCTGAGAACTTCGAGCACTTGGCGAGCTAATACATTCATCATCAGGTGTGCATGCGAGGACGTCCAAGTCATAAGGGCCGTAAAAAATGAGGTGTCTACATCGAGCGACCCTTAAAAGAAAATGTCACATACCAAGCCAATTCCCTTGAATTTTCTAGCAATTCCTCAATTTCTTCTTCTTGAATTCACTCTCTCCCTAAGCTCTCACTCTCCCCCATGTTTGGAGCTTTAGGAGTATGAAATGAAGGTGCAAAATGAACTATTGGGGTCAAATTAGCCTTATATAGGCTCGTTTAAGGATGCTTAATTAACTTGAATTAAAAATAACTAATTGAGGTCAGTTTATTCTAATTATTTGGTTCCGAATCAAATTTTAGTCAAACTTACCAAAAAATTTTAAAAATTCAAATAACACATAAATAAAGTCACTTTCATGATCAGATGCCGATAAGGCCTTCAATTCGCAGAACCAAACAGAAACACAAAGAGATACTTCTACGATAGAAAGATATAAATGCAAATAACATATAATTCATGCACTTGACACATGATTTCCTCTTAATTACGTATTAAGGATTTTAATCATGGATTAATAGTTAATCATGGGTCCGGGTTGTTACATTTTGCATATGATTCTCTTGCATAATGTGTTCTCTATTTCTAGTAAAGCTCCAAGTTTTGTTTACTGTTTTTCCACTAGTAATAGAATTCATAAATATTATTAGTGGCTTTTACTTGGAATTATGTTTATGTAGACTTCTGTTACTTCTTTATCTTTTGCACTACACTGGTTTTACAATAATTGTTGGAAGTGTTAGTGCATTTACTCCGTGGAGTTATATTATACAGTTTTCTTTTTATTAAATTAAAGATTTTTTTTAATCTATTAAGTCAGATTTGAGCATTTTATCAAACTGTGTACCTATATTTTAATTGGATGTATTTTTTTTTTTTTTTTTTTGCATATAGTATACTCATGTCAATTTCTTGATGGCATTTATGGAAACTTGACTTTGGTTGAATAGATGCAACTCTTGATTAACTTTTTAACTTACAAAACATATCTAACTATTTATAGTAATTAGTGTTGGCCATTAGTTTGTTTCTTGGGCTAAACAAACAATTCTGCTTTGGTCAACTATCACAGTATCAATGAAGAAAATTGTCTACAAATTTAATTTGGTTAATACATAATTTATTTCAGGTCTCTCTATATAAATTTATTATATAGAATTAAAGTTTGTTCTCTATGATATTCATATATATTCAAATATGTGGAGTACAAAGTTTGTTTTTCTAGTTTACAAAGTATATGTCAATTTGTGTACTCTCTTTGTTTGATATTTGTTAACAGTTTAGAATACTGTCTAATGCACTTTAATTTGTGTTGTCCATACTATGAATCTATAGCAATCCTGAAGGATATATTTCGATGCAATATTGTCATTACTATAAAATACAAATTTGTTTATTCATAAATAATGTGTTGTTGACTCAGTTTCAGATTGCATTAAATTATTTTGTTGTGAATATTCTCTAGATATGAAGTGTTTGGTTTTAACAAACAATTGTTCAAAGGCTTTCATTGTTGAAAGAGTGCGACTGTATGGGAACCATTTCACATTCATGTATTTTGGATTATTATTCAAACATAACCATTTTCTATACGTGTCTCCACCATTTCATGTCCTTTCCAATTCAGACAGAATCGGTTTCTGATTTTTGTGACTAGTTATGATAGTACTTTTCCTCTTTATAAACTCTTTCAATTTATAGATATTAAAACTTAATAATGACTTCTCTATGTATGTATAGATGTCACTTCATGATATTATTAATTTACATAATTCATGTTGCTAGAAATGATAAACATTATGTTGTCCCTATTAATATTTATTTATCATATCATCGATATGGTTTACATAAGCGTATTAATTTTACTATTTTCAATTAATTTGGAATGAGTTTTTATGATATCATGCTGTCATAGACTTTTATGAAATATTGGGTGATATGTGTTATTTTTTGACTAGTTTAAATCCAGTGTTGGGTCTTGATTTTAAATAAAGTTTATTTAAAATGTTGTGAACTTTTAAATATTTTTTTAATTTTTATTTGTTATATATCAGAAATAATGGCTTCTGAAACTAGAAATACTAGTTCTGGTACTACTGTTATTGTTCCTGCTTCGACTCCTGTTCATGCAACAGTTTCAGTTAACCATGGTGAGAAATTGAAAAAGTTTAATGGAGCAAAGTTTAAAAGATGGCAACAGAAAATTGTTATTCTATATCACAATTGTCAATTTGGCACGGTTCATCCGTGAAGATGCTCCTGTTTTACATAAAAATGAGGCTAATCAGCAAATGATTGCTATAGTGGAAGCATAGAAGCATGCTGATTTCCTATGTAGGAACTATATCCTTAATGGGCTGGACAACACTTTGTATAATGTGTACAGCCCATTGAAGATGGCAGTAGCTCGGCTTTTTCACGCCCCCTTTCGGAAGTTTGAAATAAGCCCTATAGTTCGGACTCCCACAGTTCTGAATCTAATCTCACAAGTGCAATATGAAATTGATAAACACCAAAGAGTCCAAATCCGGCAAATCTTTTGGAAAATCGATTTTCAATCAAATTGCCAAAAATGGACTGCTTTGCCAGATATAGACTTACCACCTAAATATTTTATTTTGGGAACATTTAGGAAACCCATGACTTGTGCCAAAGGCCACCTGTCCATCATTACCAAGATTGTCTCAGCTCGGAAACTTAGGTACGAAAGGGGAAGGTCATGAATTGAGCACCCCTGCTCGCCCGATCAAAGATCGGCCTCTACTAATCATGATATGATTTTTATCAACATTATACGCTCTTGGTCTGATTTTTTAGGCTAGCATTACTATGTGATGTGCACACACAAGGTATAGATTAGTTTGCTCAAATTGGAACAATTCAATTTCATGTTTGTTTTTTGAAAAGGGTTTGAATTTGCCACTTGACAAAGTGGGCTTAAAGCTTGTGAATTTTCCATTTGACAAAATGGGCTTGAACGTACATTCATCGAATCATTCCAATTCAAGTAACAAGCCTTCATCCACAGGCATTCAAACAGTTTAACAAGTAAGCACTTAGCCTCATGGCAAGCATGCTAGTCATGGCAGTCACTCACACTCATGAAAGTATGCTAAAGCACTAAAAAAAACTCACTTAGTACTCCAAGCTAAGATAAAGAAAAAGAGTTAGAAAAGAATATGCATAATACCTAACTATGCAGTATGGCTAATGCAACTAAAATAGGCTTGACTACTTAAAATAGGCTCGACTAATTAACATGTTATTTGGTGTGAACAACGGGATGCACCCGAATGTTTTTGACCGAAGGGTTCTAACGCATCTCACATGAAAGGAGGAAGAGATGAAAGGATGCGATCTGAAAGGTACGAATGATTTAACCTAGAACTCCTCTGAATGAACCGTACATACAATATCGTGCATGTGAAGGAAAGAGACTTGACAAACACGATATAGTATGAATGCATGTTCTATGCGAGACAAACAACCGAGATACAATGTTAATGGCATGTTCTATGCAAGAAACAAAAGCATAAGCATATTCTATGCATGATTGAAAAGCAAATGCAAGACGCACATACAATTCCCGTAAGATGCACATTTTACAACAACATATGTGAGATGCATCTTCTATGCCACAAAATGAAGTCCATGTTCCATGCAACAATGAAAACGAAATGCATATTCTATGCAAGATAACAAAACATGATTTGACGAAACAAACTCAAAGGAAACTTCCGATTCACCTCTTAGAAGAATTACAATGTTTTTAAAGGATACACCTCATCCACATTGACAAGTGACGAACATCGTGCACTGAAAGCACAGTTTCGAGCTTCTGCAGAGACATTCTGAACCAAACAAACCCTTCAATTCTTGAAGACCAAAGACACAAAGAAGCATTAGGACTCCAAGGGAAACCTCAAAACACTTGTCGGCCACTAGAGGGGGCCGTCGGCCTCCTGCCGGCTACTAGTGATCATTGCCGACCACCAATGGTTGGTTGTCGGCCACCCGTGGCAGATTTGGGGCAAATTTGGTATTTTGCCTCGGGTCTTTAAGTATAGGGCATGGCACTTCATTTCTACACAACCCCACATCCGAAATTCTTCCCTCTCTCTCTAGGTGCTCCTTCTCTCTATATCCACGCTTTCTACGCATTTTTCAACCCCCCACGCAAAGTTGATTTGCTAAAACCTCTTTGGTTAATCCGTTTTGAACTGACTAAAATTTGATTTCGGTGCTTTTTCTTGGAGTTTCACCTTTTGAGGCTTATTCCCCTTGAGTTTCTCTTGAGTTTTGTACCTTTTCCTAGGCTTTGACTTTTTCATCCACTTTCTCTCTCTTAGGGTTGACTTTTTCTAAGTTTGCCCTTTTTTTCCTCCATTTTCGACCACTTCCTCATCTTCTTTCTTGATGGCGGACGGCATACCTCATGACGAAGCTCCCCCAGAGATCCTACCCCAGTTATCTCCAGAGATGGAGGCGGAGCCTGAACCAGTGCTACCACCACTCAGGATTCGACCCTTTGATCCGATGACATTTCATCCTCAGACGCATGTGTTACCCCCCGGGGGTATCAAACACTTCAGAGCATTTGCACGACGCACACCAGAGGACCTCTTGCTACGGGAGCCGGACTCTCATTTGTCTTATGGCACCACTGAGGTATACACTGTAGTCTCCTGTTTCATTTACTGTACATTGCATTTCTTGCTTTAACTGTAATGTTTACTCTGCATTTCTTGCCTCTTACTGCATTTTTTTCCCTAATCACGCTCTTGCACTGTATTTCTTACACTGTCTTTTCATCTTCTTGTTCTCATATCGCTGTATATCACTATTTTGATCACAGGAGGACTCTCGTGCTATTAGGGGCTATGGAGCCACGTTCGTGAGAGACTGGTATATGGAGCTTCCTGCTGGTGTCCGCTACATCATCGACGAGACCGGCTTCGGCTTATTCTACATGGGGCTATCGCTCTATATAGCGAGTCGCCCGCTTCTTGGTGCATTAGTGGAGTGGTGGTGGGATACCACCAACTCCTTCCACTTCTCTGCTACTAGGGAGATGACGATAACTCCCTATGACTTCGCCATACTCACAAGCATAGAAGTAGGGGGTCATCAGATTCCTTACGATATGGACATGGGCGAGTGGGAGGCCGCCTGGCTACACCTGTTAGGAGCATGTCCACCTCTTTTTCGATCGGGGATGGTACGATATAGCTGGTTCGTTGAGCATTTCCGAGAGAGAGAGAGCTAGAGACCCCAGAGGAGACCGAGCATTATGCCTGAGGCTTTTTGATGTTCTTGTTCGGCACCACCTTGTTTGCGAACAGGTGGAACATTGTAGGATTATATCTCCTGAGCACTCTGCTGGACTTATCTCAGGTCCAGCTTTATGACTGGGGTGGTGCTGGCCTAGCCACATTGTATGGCTATATGAGCTCGACATCCTGCAAGAGGGGAGACAGAGACGGAGGCTACTGGCGAGCTTGGGAGGTACGCTTTACATTTCTGTTTTACATTTTCTGCCCTCCATTTCTGTGCTTTCTGCTTTGCACTTTCTGTACACTATACATTGCACTGTTTGCACCTACTTTGCACTTTGTACACTGTACTACACATTCTTCTTTCTGCATTTTGCATTTGCATTTTTTGTACACTGTACACACATGCTATGCACTCTGCATCTGTACTTTCTGTACACACATTCTGCTTTCTGCATTCTGCATTTGTATTTACTGTATGCTGTACACCTACTATTGCCTTTTCCTTGCAGCTATGGGTATACGCATATTTCCCAACCCTTGCTCTGAAGCTGAAGGTGGAGATGCCCCCCGTTGTGCCATACTTTCACCGGTATGACGGGAGATGCCTATGGAGGACCCAGGAGACTTTCACATTCTTCCGTCGGTACTTCGACACAATGACTGCCGCGGAGGTAACTCAAAACTCACAGTTGTTTTTACTTTCCTTCAGCTCTGATTCATATTGTAATATCTGATGGCAACTATACAATCTGTGTATTCTCTATTTGCAGATCGCTTGGTAGCCTTGGGTGATGATGACAGATGGAGTCTGGGACCAATATGTCAGAGCTCGAGGGGCTTTTCATTTTCAGCTTCTACTCGAGGGCCCGGTTTGTCGAGCTCGGTTTCTATGAGAGCGATTCGTGCGCTAGACCTTAGGTTTGCTCGAGCCGGTAGTTTCCATGCCACCTCTAGCATCTATGAGAGCTACAGAGAGCCTCTCTTCCTAGGAGATAATTCAGTTCACTGGGGGCCTGGACGCCGACTACTTCCTCGGGGGGGGATTATGCGATATTTATCCAGACACATCTCATGCCTCCCTTGAAAGGTGCTCAGGCTCATGCAGGTAGAGCAACAGATGCCCCTTCGGCGAGTAGGACTCGAGCAATGAGGGCTAGGACTGGAAGGGCTCTTACTGGTTGGCCAGAGATCCTGACCATGCTGACGTACTGGAGGCCGGCCAGGACGTCCTGTCAGATTTTGATTGAGCTAGTGGAGGCCGGACATAAATACATCAAAGCTCGCGACGCACCTCCGGTATGTACCACATCTTTTTCAATTTTCCATTCTCTTTCTGATATTCGTTCCTTCCAGATACTGATTTTTCCCAATATATTTGCAGGCACCCCCCGGAACACTGAGGGATTGCTCGAGCTAGTAGCTTCATTCGAGAGCATGATAATGAGGAGGGAGGCACTGCTCAGTCTTCATGGCATTCAAGTATTTTCCCTATTCTTTGCTCGTAATCAAATATTTTCCACGCTATTATACACACCATTCTCACTGAAGCACTGATATTCATACCACGGTATACATTCTGCCCCTTGTCATATTACACCGATATGCTGTAGCAACATGCTGTACTGCACTTGCACTGTATCTGGTTCATTGCATTCTTCTACTTTCATCATATTGCATCTGCAACTACACTTCGTATCTGATGCATCCATACTATATTTTTTTAGGTTCCAGCTTTACTGAGAGCACCAGCGACGAGGGCTGCGCTTACACCATCACCACCTCCTCTAGCAGTAGAGGGAAGGGAGAGACAGACCCCATCATGCAGCCGAGAGGAACGTTGTGGTCGAGTCTAGAGGAGCCCTTCAGAGCTAGTGTTGAGTGATGACAATGTTAAGACCAGTGGCTTCAAGGAGGCAGTGAGTCTACAGTCTGAGTCCTCTGTGAGTAGAGATGATAACGACTTTAGATCTGAGAGTGGAGATGATGCCAAGCTGGGCTCTGAGGCAGAGAGCGGTGATGATTCCGGTTCTGGCTCGGCATCCGAGTCAAATGGTGGTGCTGATGGAGACAGCTCTGAGTTCCTGCCCAGGAAGAGGACAAATAGGGCCTCTTGAGCCTAAGATGGCTGGCCCTAAATTTCTTGTATTTTTGCATAGTTTCTTTTTGTTAGTAGTGTTAGCACATTGTAAACTTCAGACAGGTTTTATTTGCTTTAAAAAAACTTGTATTGCACTTTTGTTAAAAAACAACCAGGATCGGAATGAAAACTAGTTTTTCTTTGAAAAAGTGTTGTATTTTGCATCATAGTACTACTTAGCATGGAATGGAGATTGAATTTGATACTGAAAATTGAATACTCGTATTGTCACAACAGTCTTAATCAAGTAATGAACCGACCAACAACTGAAATTCTAAACACAACATACAACACGATAATCGAAACAGTAACAACTCGATAAGCAAAACAAAACAACCAGATAAACAACACAACAACTCGATAAACAAAGCAAAACAACTCGAATACAACTCAACGAACTTATTAAAACTAACAAGACTCAAAATAAGACCTTAAAATGCATAAAGAACAGAACACAACACATGTTTTCAGCATTCTCAGCACATAGGTGGACAGCAGGACAGACAAGACAGCTGCTGGCCACTTAAAGAGCTTGCCGGCCACATGCCAGCCATGGATGGAAGGTGCCGGCCACCAACAGTGGCCTGCCACCCATAAGAGTGGCCTGCCGGCCACCGATGTGCAAGACCTCTAGATTGTTGACATCTGGCTTCCACTCACTGCCTTATCTTCTACAAAAGCTTTACCTTCATCATTTTTTCTCTAGAACTCATTTTGGCTATTGTTTTTGCCACAAATGGAGCCATTTCTTGCCTAAAACCTCTCAGATTGGATTACAACGTTAGATGGCTCGGAAAAGGTGAATTTTTGGTGTTTTGGCATAAATGCACTTTTCTTGCTGAGTCATTCTCGACTTTGTTTTTCGTTCCTTCATGCCGCGACTAGGTGTTGGAACCCAATTACACATGTCTTTAGCTTTGGGGACAAGAGATATGCCTGACAATCGAAGAATTTCAAGCGCCAATGCAGTCCCGGCGTGATGAGGAAATCTTGCCTCAGCCCGTTTTGGTCACATCTAAGCTTTGGGATGGATGTGCGGCTTACTCTACACAAGGCCTGATCCTTGGTTCACAATGAGAAGCTGGATATCTCCAGTTTGATTCATCAATTTTCTAAAGTTGGCGATCGAGGCGACCTTCTTTGGCAGGGTTTTTGGCAACACGGCCTCTGCTTGTGCATGTTGGCTCATTTCCTTCTTGCCCCTAGCTTCGAAGGGTCTAGCATTCGACTCAAAGGTTTGAAAGAGGGCAATAGTTGAATTGGCTTAGCGTTAGCCGAGACTTTGATGGGCTTAGACGCCTTCTATCGGCGGGAAACCACCAAATTTGCGGGAAGTCCACTACTTCTTCAGGTAATGTTTCCTATCTATCTCATATGTGTTTCTCACATCTCTCGGCAGTCATGCTCTATTTTTCTCTCAAAGCCCTTTTCTCACTTTTCTCTCAACATACATCTCTCTATTCTTTAATCTCTCTTTTCTTTCATGCCTCCCCAGATATGGCTAATGGAGAAGCTGAAGGTAGTGAACTCTTGCCCTACATACTCAGCCCGAGCGTACTTTTTCCATCAATAGCTAGTGGATTTCCCGAATGAGGGATGGTGGTGCCATTGGATGTACAACAGGTTTGCTGCTGACATTGCTTTGCATTGCCCCTGGCTTAATCTGACCGAAATGAGCTACAACATGACTCAATAACCTGGCATTGAGCTGATTGGCCTGACACATTGTGTATTCTACTTTCCGTTCCAGTTCAGGCGTCAAGTTGGACATGATCAGACTTGCCCAGAGGAGGGGGTAGAATACCCAGTTTCATTCCCCGTCCAAGGTTCGAATTTGGCTAGGTACCTCACTACTTGGAGGACAAGAGAGCTTCTGGTGAGTGCTTGACTTGGCTTGAAGATGAGGCACAAACTGGGCCTGCTTTAGCATCAGAAGCTTCCACAAGCACGAGCAGGGGACGCAGGAACACCTGACTCATCTATGCCCCTAGTTTATTTTCTTTGATCTTACCTTTCAAGTTTTATGAAATTGTATCGAGAGTTGGAGAACTTTGTACTCAAATCAATGAAATTGAAGTTGTGAGCACTGAAAATTTACCTTTTGGTCCAAAAATGGTCTAAGTTATAAAAGGTAAAATTTGAACAAAAATCAACTTTTATCAAAACTTTTCAAAACCATTTTCGATAAGGATCGCCACTTGATACACACGGAATCTATCCTCGAGATGTACAACCCCGAATCCAAAGATCACAAATTGCCCATTGACTAAATAACACAGCCCGGCACTGTAACCAACTCTTCTCTCAGAATAAAGATCACAACCAAACTTTTTAGGTAAAACACAGACAAAGATGACCTGATCAACATATGGACAGAATAGTTGATTTGGAGGTGTTTACAGTCCAACTTTAGGATGAAGTTGCCTACGTATCCCGAAGATGGGAATTAGGCCTTACGTAGTTTGGTTCAGGTTCACTCAAGTATTAACACTTTCCTTTTACGCTCTAACTTTTGCTAAGGCCGCCCTTTAGGGTTTTCAACCTTGCGAGCTTAGTTTTTCTTTATTTCCAATTTTTTGTGCTCTAACTTTTGCCTAGGTCGCCCTTCTGAGGTTTCGGCCTTGCGAGCCTCTTAGGGATAGTATTTCTTCAAGTTGTCCATGTTGATCGATTGGGAGAATTCTAGGTCATCTAGGTCCATGAGAATAACAGCTCCACCTGACCAGATAGTTTTGATGATGTAAGGACTAGTCCAATTGGGTCTGAACTTGCCCCTAGGGTCATGGATGGGAGCTCGGTTGTCTTTTAGCACCAAATCCCCTTTTTTGATATTATTGGACTTAATCTTCTTGTTAAAATCCCTGGCAATCCTGTGTTGATAACCATAAACATGGTACAGTGCTTTCAGCCTTGTCTCATCAAACAACATCAGTTCTTTAAACCTGCTTTACTGCCAGTCCGCCTCTGCTATCTGACATTCAGCCATAACTCGTGGCGATGGAACTCCTATCTCGATTGGCAGAATAGCTTCCATACCACAAACAAGAGAGTAAGGAGTTGCCCCAGTAGACGTCCGGATTGAAGTTTTATAACCCAGAGTGCAAATGGCAATTTGGTTGGCCAATCCCTATAGGTCTCAACCATTTTCTACAAAATACGCTTGATGTTTTTGTTGGCAGCCTCAATAGCTCCGTTGGTTTGCAGCTAATAAGTAGATGACTTATGAAAAGCCACGTTGTATTTCTCCAACAAGTCGATTACTTCTTTCTTGAAATGGAAACCAGTATTTGAGATTATCTCGTTTGGGACTCCATAACGGCAAGTGATGTTGTTTCAGATGAACTTAGCCACATGTACTGCTTTCAACACTGCATAAGACTGAGCTTCCACCCACTTTGTAAAGTAATCAATTGCCACCAGAATGTACTCATGCCCATTCAACCCTTTCAGTGTGACTACGCCAATGACGTGGATTCCCCAGACTAAGAAAGGCCATGGTGAAGTCATGTTGTACAGCTTCGATGGCGGGATGTTCATGCGATTAGCATGAATTTGGCATTTGTGGTATCGCCGAACAAAACCGATACAATCCTCCTCCATAGTAGACCAGTAGTAACCTTGCTTAAGAATCTTCCAGGTTAACATTACCCCGTTTATGCGTGCTCCACACTCTCCTCCATAAATGGCCTCCATTAGGCGCTTTGATTCCTCTGCGTCGACACACAACTTGTGTATTCCTAGATGACCCCTCTTGTATAGTTTACCTCCATAGATGATAAATTAGTGGATAAACCTCCTTTTCTAAGAAGTTCCACATATCGTAGAACCAAGGGTTTTGATCTTGCGCTTCATCTATTGCGGTGATAGACTCGTAGGTCGGCGTATACCTCTCCTCAATGATGATTGGACGCATCCGAACTCCGAGCGGGATGTCTATCATAGAAGATAGAGTTGATAAGGCATCACCGAACCTATTGTTCTCTCTTAGTAGATGCATGAAGGTCAGCTTCTCAGACCTAGGAATCAGAACGTCTAGGGTTCGATGATAGATCATCTTTTCTTCTTTGACCTTCCAATCTCCTTTTGCTTGAGACACAACCAGGTTCGAGTCCCCAATGACGTCCAACCTTTTTGCCCTTGGTTCCTGGGTGGCTTCCAAACCAGCGATACATGCCTCGTATTCTACTTTATTATTAGATAACATGAACCAGAGTTTGAAGGCTAAGGGTATATAGGAATTGTCAGGTGTTATCAACAACACTCCTATCCCATAACCGTATTGGTTAGATGCTCCGTCAAAGTATATTGTCCAAATCTCTTCCTCAACTTACAGAATAACTTTATCTAGGAACAAGTATTCTACCGCTTCATCCCCTTCCACTAGGTGATCTGCCAGGAACTCAGCTACCGCTCTCCCCTTGACAGACTAGCGAGTGACATACTTCAGATCAAATTCAGAAAGGCGAACCAACCAACAGGCTAGCCTACCCGTAAGCGGGGGTTTCTTAAAAGAGATATTTGATACGATCTAATCTCAAAACTAGAATTACAGAGTGAGCTAACAAGTAGTGCCTTAACTTCCTGGTAGCCCATACCAAGGCTAAGCAAGCTTTCTAGAGCGGAGTGTAACAAGTCTCATTGTCCAACATTTTCTTCTTCAAGTAATAGATGGCTTTCTCCACCCAGTCCTTAGATTCCTGAGCAAACATGCATCCCATCATTGTGTCCGTTACTGACAGATACAAAATCAAAGGCTTCCTCGGCTCTAGCGGCGATAACACAAGTGGATTTTGAAGATACTGCTTGATCTGCTCGAAAGTAAATTGACATCGATCATCCTATCGGAACTTCTTTCCTTTTTTCAGGAGACTAATTAGTGGTTCACAAGTCAAGGTTAATTTTGAAATAAACCGTCTTATGAATTGCACTTTACCCAAAAAGCCTCGCACCTCCTTTTCAGTCCTTGGTGGTGGCATTTCTAGGATGGCCTTGATTTTTGAAGGATCTACCTCGATACCCCTCTGTGTGATCAAGAAACCTAGCATTTTCCCTGCTGTTACACCGAAAGTACACTTTTGCAGATTCAACCTCAATCTGTATTCTCTGATCCGTTGAAAAAATTCTTCAAGGTAGTGTAGTGGCCCTCTTTTTCCTTGGACTTGGCAATCATGTCGTCCACATACACCTCGACCTCTTTATGGATCATATCATACAGAATTGTGGTTGTAGCCCATTGATAAGTAGCCCCGGCATTCTTCAACCCAAACGGCATCACCCGATAGCAGTGGGTTCCCAGGGCGTAGTGAAAGCAGTTTTTTCTCTATCCTCGGGTGCCATCAGAATCTCGTTATACCTGAAAAATCCATCCATGAAGGAGAGCAACGCATGGCCTGCGGTGAAGTCCACCAATTCATCAATGTGCGGTAGAGGAAAGTCATCTTTCGGACTGATTCTGTTCAGATCTCTGAAGTCCACACACACTTGTACTCTGTCGTCTCTCTTTGGCGCTGGGACGATGTTGGCCAACCAAGTCGGATACCCAGATACTAGCAAGAACCCTGTGTCCATCTGCTTGGTGACCTCCTCCTTAATCTTCAAAGCCCAATTCGGGCGTATTCTTTGCAACTTCTGTTTGATGGGTTGGGCCTTGGGGTCAAGAGGGATCCGATGCTGTACAATCTCAGGATCAATTCCAAGCATGTCTTCATAGGACCATGCGAAAACATCTTTCAAATCTTTTAATAAAGCGACTAAGCGCTCGCTCTCCTCCGAAGACAACGTGGACCCGATCTGAACCAGACGTGGATCCTTCTCAGTACCTGCATTAAAAGCAATGATTTCATCAGCGAAGGGTTTTGCAAACCTCTTCTCCTTTCAATTAATCAAATTTTTCAAAAGCAGAGGATTTCCTTCCTCATTGTTTTTATCAAAATTTTGAAAGTCATGATCAATGTAATAAATAAGAGGCACAAAGAAATACTCGGAATCTGCAGTGGCATTCTCAGTCACAAGGTCAAGCTGATCCAGTTCCTCAGTTACAACCAACTCAAAGGAAAAAGAAAAGAACGACCTGGACAAAACCTCAGCATCCCGGTTATCAACCTCAGAAATACTAGACCCAGACTAAGAAGAACCAGAATTTGATTCCGACTCCACAGACTCTGTGGAATTAGATTTTGGTTCATAACCTGACTCAGAATTGCTAGACAAGTAGCCCTCCTCCAGCTACCAAATGAGGGATGGTGCATCAGATGCATCCAAGATACTGCTAAAAGGATCCACACCCAGTTGGTCCCCGATCGTGGAAATGGTTAGGTTATCTCCTAAGCTCTCTGAGTTGATCAGAGGATCTGAAAGGAGATATGCCAGTGCTGTTCTTATCTCAAGCTCGTTGCTGTCGGATTTACTTTATGTGCTCTTCGTAGCTTCAGTAGTTAGCCCAGCTATTTCTTCCATATCACTGTCTTGCAGTTGCAAGTCAAAGAAAATCTCAAAGCCAGGAATCCGCTGCCTCTTAGAGTTGAAGCAGGGTTCGGGGAAACCACAAAATGGGAAGTCTTCTCCCTCAAGAACAAAATAACCATTCAGGGTTCCCCGGATTAGTCGGTGCATAAGCTCATAGCGCTTCCCGGTCTGCTTAGCTCTGGCTCTTCCTGCCATCTTTTTCCCTTTCCTTACCCAGTCCTCTTTAGTGGGCGTATAGCCAAGACCAAAGGCATACGAGTTATGCGGCACATTGGCTAATGCAGTAGTGCCCTTCTGGCCACTCCTTCCCAATCTTATTCATAGCATGCTAGGCGCTAACATGCAAACCCTCATCAGTAGCCAAGATACTCTGCACCACTCGGGCCTTAGCCAAGGTAAACCCCGAGAGGAAAACATCCTCTTCGCCATGCCCAATCTCCAGCACAGGTGTAGTGACCTCTGGCAGAGGATGTATAGATGAATTCCCGAAGACTATGGCCACCCCCTTCCCATTGGGGTACTTCGGCATTTGGTGGAGGGTGGAAGAGACAGCTTTCACTTGGTGCAGCCAGAGTCACCCAAGTAGTAAGTTGAAAGTGGCCAGAACGTCCAAGATATGGAACTCGATATCCTGTTGAGTTGGGCCGACTTGTACTCTAATTTGCACTGTTCCCATCACCTCTCTGCTTGTATGATCATATGCCTGAATTACCTGGGCCGTAGGCACAAAATCGGCTGGTTTCAGGCCAATAGCATAAGTCGTGCGACAAGGACAGATGTTGATTGCTGACCCAGTGTCGACCAATACCACTGGTATCCACTTTTCCCGACACTTCACTGATACGTATAAAGACTTGTTATGTGCAGAGCCTTCCGACGACAGTTCCTTGTCTAAAAAGGTCAAAGTTGGTGTAGTGCCTCTCGGGAAGACTAATCCCACCAGTTGTTTCGGGATGGTGTCGATGGACAACTTAGCTTTATCCATCGCCGACAGTACAACATATATGTGCACTCGCGAAGCCATAAGCAGACCCCAGATAGATATATCAGCTTGAATCTTCTTCAACTGTTTCAGCACAGCCTTTTCCTCTAACTGCTTTTCCTTCTGTTTCTCAACTTCTTTGTCCTTTCCAGATGCCTCGGGTTGGTCCAAATGTGGAGGCCTGAAGTACCGCCCACTTCTAGTCATGTGGTCCACCTCTTCAGAATATCAGGTGTTCTCTGGCAGGTCTTCACTCCAATCCTCGTCAGTGTTGGCAAGATACAGATCATCATCTTCCCACCATATTCCTCCGGCAACTGACAAGCAATTGTCTGGTTCCGTTCTAATCATTCCTTCATCAGAAGTATCTCCTACAGGGCACTGAGTTGTTCCATCCTTCTGGTTTCCTTGATCCCTTTCTTGCACAAACTGCTTCAATGCGGCTTCCTATTCAGTGTCCGTGGTCCTCACGGCACCCAGTCCTTGAGCCAAATTCATAACACCAGGGCTCTCCGGCAATTTCCCTTTGTTCTCGGCCATTCTGGCCACCGCAACTATTCTTGCTTCCTTTTCTTCAAGTTTTTGTTGAATTTCCTCCTCTTTGTCAGGTTTGTCACTAAGCCACCCGGAGTTATCCGTTGATCCGTTCAGATCAAGCCAATCAATATGCACATCCCCCTAATCTTGCTTGTCAAAGAACTGCAAATGGTCTATGTCCTCCTCTAGGTCGGCTAGATCATCTAATCCTTGACTTGGCCCATCTTCTTGAACTACACTGACCTCCATCCCAGTTGGCAACACCACTTTCGGCTTAGCTTGATTGATTGGCACAATATAGCAGTATGGGTTGTACACCTCTTTAGATAAGTCCTCAGAGCCCTCGGGCAACGGACTGACATTCTCCATCAAGGCTGACCTCCCTTCATCTACCACTGTCACCATCACTGGTTCAAGTTGGAGTGCAGACATGCTCATCATGCACAAGTCCGTGCTCTCAAGGATGAACGATGCTGGCTTAGGTAGGTGGGAAGGGGTGATGTATATATTGGGGTCATAAGGGGCGGCTAGTGTGTAGATGAGGTTTATATGCCGGGGTGGAGGGATTTGGTTATGTGGTTGGAGAGGATTTGTAGTGACGTTTGGCTTTTGGGGCGGTGCTATCACCTTATTGTCAATGAGATCTTGAATCTCATGACGTAGCCTATAGCATTGATCAGTGTCATAACTGTGCTGCTGGTGAAAAGTGCAGCATCTGGCAGGGTTGTGTTTTGGAGAAAGATGATCGAGTAGTGGACGTTGTTCCAACGGCTTAAGATACCCTTTTTCTGATCAGGACCCCTAAGTCTTTGGACAAAGGCATATAGAGCGGGGTAAAGACCCTTTGAGACCAGGCTTGGCCGGTTGAGGTTTGTGGAGTTGTGTTGGATGTATTGGCAAACTGGTTGGCAGTTTTGGGTGTAGTGGTGACCATACTCACATCTGAAGACCGTGCAGAGGTGCTACCACTCGTGGTTGCATTGGAGCTGCGTGTAAAAGGCCTCTTGGGCTGTTCCTTCTCATTGTCTATCAACCCCTGCTTCATCGCATCCTCAATTTGAACCCCTATCTCATGGAGCTCAGCAAATGCCAACAAAGGCAAGACTATCATTTTCTGTAATAATCTCCCTTGCAAGTTACAGACCACTATACTAATTTGGTCCTTTTCATATGGCCTGATAGTCATCATAGAGGCCTTAGCCCTCTATCTTGTTATAAAGTCCGAGAAGCCCATCTTCGACTCCTGACGGGTCGCTTCAAGATCACGGGTTGTGACTTGATCTGGGTGTTGTAGGAGTACTGCATAATGAAGGCCTCTGCCATTTCCTCCCAGCTCCGTTTCACGGAGTCTTCCAACTTTGCATACTAAATGGCTGCTATACCTGATAGGGTCCGGCCAAAAAGTGACAGCTTCAAAAGTTTGGTGAGACCCATTGGTCGCAAGATATCATAGAATAACCGTAGATGGACCATAGGATCCCCGAAACTGTCGAACCAGTCTATGTGCGGCATCTTGAATCTGTCCGGCAGAGTCACTGCGGAGTCTGTGTATCCATCCTCAATGTCAGGGATTGAATTCACACCATCTGCCCGCTTAAAGAGCTTTTCTAGCTTGTTGACCTTCACTATGGTGGGGTCGACCTTGAATTCAAATGGCGCCTCCGTTTGGTACACTAGTGCCTTAGAAGTCTGAGGTGGGATCGCATCTACTGGAATGCCCAGATTCTCTTGGACAGTGTGTAGCTCGGCTTGTTCGCGCCCCCTTTCGAAAGGTTTGAAAGAAAGCCCTACAATTCGAACTCTCACGGTTCTGAATCTAATCTCACAAGTGCAATGTGAAACTGATAAACACCGAAGAGTCCAAATCTAGAAAATCTTTTTGGAAAATTGATTATAAATCAAATAATACCAAAATTGGACTTCTTTGCCAAATACGGAGTCGCCACCTAAATATTTTGTTTTTGGGAAAATTTAGGAAACCCTGACTCGTGCCAAAGGCCACGTGTCTATCATCACCAAAGTTGCCTCGGCTTGGGAACTTAGGTACAAGAAGGGAAGATCATAAATTGAGCACCCCCTGCTCGCCCAATCAAAGATCGGCCTCTACTAATCATGATATGCTCTTTTATAAACATTACGTGTTCTTGTTCTGATTATTAAACTAGCTTTACTATGTGATGCGCATAAGCAAGTATAGACTAGTTTACTCAAATTGGAACAATTCAACTCATGTTTGTTTACGAAAATGGTTTGAATTTGCCACCTCAAGTGGGCTTAAAGATGCTGATTTGCCACCAACAAAGTGGGCTTAAAACGCACATTTGTTGAATCGTTCCAATTCAAACAACATGCCTTCATCCACAGGCATTCAAGCAGTTTAGCATTTAAACACATAGCCTCATGGCAAGCATGCGAAACATGGCAATATGGCAATCACATTCATGCAAGTATGCTAAAGCGTAAAGACTCACCGAGTCCAAGTCAAAACAGAAACTAGTTAGAAAGTTGCATGATCCTAACTATGTAACATGCCTAATGCAACACATGCGATATGCAATTAATAGGCTCGGCTACTAATATGGAATATGGATTGATTTGATAACATGCGATCAAACACGTATTCAAGGAAGTATTGAAATTGCAATGCCGTTTGAATGATGCGCCAAGCCTCGGTGCATGCAATACAAATGAATGGATGCAAGCTTAAGGTATGCTAATCAAAACATGATGCTCCTAATCTAACCATCAAAAGCGGTTAAATAAAATGGAGAAAGACGTAGGGTTGGAAGACACACACATACGCACGCACTCTTATTACAGCATTACGCCCTCGCGAAAGGGGTCCAAATGGATAAGCGCTAACTAACTAGCTACGCTAAGTAAGCTAACTAATTACTACAAACTGAATTAATTAACTATTCTAGCTAATTAATTACAAAACAAAATTGAATAACTAGTTAAACTAACTAATTATTTACAACACTTAATTAGCTACAACTAATTAATTACAACACATGCTTGATCTAATGATAATTAAACTAACTAGCTAATCCCAAGAAGCGAGGAATGCATGCATACTTGATCCTTCACCCGAAAAGCCACCGTTTTGCTGCTGCAGCCTCTGTTTGAAAATATGATCACTGACAAAGCTGCCCACTTCCAGAACACCTCTGTTTCATCTTTCCAACACACTATGCAAAAATCATTGATGGCCAACAAGAGGGACAAGGGGCCAATCGGCTACCAATGGTGGCCGGTTGGCTACCATTGGTGGCCGGTCCGACACTGTTGGTTTACACTTCCATGCTGCAACAGAGAGCAAAACAGAGCAAAACAATGTATTCTCACAGGTTGTTTGTACTGTTTACCCTCCTCATCGTCACACAAGCTCAAAGGAAAGAAACTCTTAGCCCTCAAACCATCAATCAAGCAATTTCCATGCATGATGGTTAAGGGACCAAGTTTGTACAAGTTCAATAAATGAACAAACAAGACCAAAATGACCACCACCCCATCATGCATGATCAAGGGCAATGGTGACCTAGGAAAATGACACATTTCATCACTTTGACTATGAAATATTCCATTTTTCTTGTGTTCAAATTATCGCCCAATTGGAACACATGCAATGCAACACAAAGAATGCTTATCTTGCACACTTTTACTTGCCAATTTTGTTTACTCATTTTAATTACCAAACCATTCTTTCGTCACTTAGTCCATTGGTGAGTGTCTTCTAAAGTGAAAGAAGTGTCAACCAAGGGATAGTTTAAGGCATGAGAGAAGCTTCATGCCGTTGGTAATGAACCCTCAAAGGAGGATTAAACCATTAAGCATGAGCCTCAACCTCAAGCTTAAACAACCCTAAGGTTGAAGCAACCCTCAAAACAAATGAAAAAGTGAAGAGATGAGGGAGATTGTAGAGATTTTATGTGCTGAAATTGAGCGATAAAAGCACTAAAAACGTGCAACCAACTCACACCAATGATGGTTAAAGCCTTAAAACACCAAACTAGTGAAGGAATTAACACTATAACTATGCAAAACAAGACTCAAAAAAACTAACCAGCCCAAAACAGAGCTAAAACAGGTTATTTCAGAGACTAAAACGTGCTGGACTTGAGCTAAGTTAAGCTAAAAAAACATGCTAACATGTGAAGCTAACTAGGCATGCAAACAAGACATTAGAATGGGAGGCTAACCCCTCCAATTTTGGACTTCAAAATGAGTTTTTTACCATTGAAAAACCTCTGAAATTCAGTGGTTAAAAGGCCTAAAAAAGTTGGTTTGAAACTGATGAATAAAGGCACAAAAGCTATACAAGTTAACAAGCAAGAAAGGTGAACCACCCCTAACTAAAAAAAGGCTCAAACCACCACTTTTAAGTCACAAACACAGAGCCTCTTATAGTTCAAAACCAGGCCAGCAACAATTGAAATAGATGGTAAAACAAGTATCTTGAAACAAAGAAAACAAGACAAGCTTTATACCTTTGAAGCAAAGCTCAACTTTAGGCACCAAACCAAGCTAAAACCTCTTGCTAGAGCTCAAAGAGAGTCCCAAAGAAACTCAGCTCAAAGGTAAGGAGATTTGGCTTAGGAGGTCTAGGCAAAAGCTAAGGATTTGTGAGCAAATGTATACAAAATTGCAAGAGAGAGAGAGAGAGAGAGAGAGAGAGAGAGAGAGAGAAATCTAGAGAGAGAGGGAGAATTTTGTTCCAAAATTGCTAACCTCTCAAAATGTGCGAGGAACCCCCCTATTTATAGAAAAACACTCTTTGAGCTTAGAAACATCCCACCATACATGTGTAGGGAGATGCAGGTCATTGTGCTAACAGCTAGCATAACTATCAACAAATATCTGGAAAAATGAATTGGTGGCCGACAACCATTACCTATGGCTGACAGCCTATGGTGGTGGTCGACAGGTCACCAAAAGTTCCAGGCAAGCAAAAACAAGGTTTTGGTCCAAAACAAGGCCCAAAACAGATAAGATTTCAAGGCTCAAAGGCAGGGCAGTCCTCCGAGTACTTCGAGCACTCAAAACGAACACATGCAATCATAATCATCAAGTGTACAAGCGATGGCGTCCGAGTCTTGAGGACGGTCAAAAATGGGATGTCTACAGTTGCCCCTCTTTGACAGAACTCAAAAGTCATGAAATGGCAGGAGTGAATGTCAAAGGCCATAGCGACCCATTTTTGACAAGGCCGAAGACTTGGACAGACAAACAAACAAGACAAAAATGGTTGTGCCCGCAGGCTGCCTACGTATCCCTTTGCAAGGAATCAAACCAGCATAGTTCTGGAGCAAGATGCAAATGAAATGCACGATGCAGGAACACAATTTATGATCATGCAATGAGGCTATAATGAAACATTTGAATGCAAATGCAATGCAAGCAAACTGAAACAAGGTACAACAATCTCAATCATAAGAAGGAGTAAGCAAACATGCCACGCGTGGAAATTACAGACCGAACCACATTTCATGCAGAAAGGATGTAAGAAAATTATGCAAGCTTAATTACGCGACGCACAGGAAAGATGAAAACCAACCATTGGGCGCACCCGAGGTCTCAACCAAGATCTTAATGTGTTGCACACGGAAGGAAAAAAAGAGGTTTGTACATCGGGGGCACACCCGAATGTTTTTAACTGGAGGGCGGTAACCGAAAGAGGGTATAAACGTTAGGATGCACACAAATGTTTTTAACTAGAGAGCGGTGACCAAAAGACGGTATAAACATCAGGATGCACACAAATGTTTTTAACCGAAGGGCAGTGACCGAAAGAGGGTATAAACATCAGGATGCACACAAATGTTTTTAACCGGAACGTCCTAACGCGCTGCACGTGAGAGGAGAAGAGGTGATTCAAAGGGTACAAGTGATTCTACCTGGAACTCCTCTGAATGAACCACACATACAATATCATGCCTGCATAAGAAAGAAACTTAACAGGTATAATACAACAAGAATGCAAGTTCTACGCAAGACAAATAACTAAGATACAATGTTAATGGTATATTTTATGCAAAACATGCGAGAAACAAAACAGAAGCATATTCTATGCAACGAGAGCCGGAGCATGTTCTATGCCACATTGGAATGCATGTTCAATGCAACAGTACAAGATGCATGTTCTATGCACGATCAATAGTACAAAATGCATATTCTATGCAAGATTAACAGCATGTTCTATGCAAGATTAACAGCATGTTCTATGCATGATAAGTTGAAAGCATGTTCTAAGTAACAGAATGCACATTCTATGCAACAGTATATGTGAAATGCACATTCCATGCAACGACAAAGAGATGCACGTTCTATGCAATGAGAAAAGCGTATTTCATGAAACCAACTCAGTCGCAACTTCCAATTTACCTCTCGGAAGAATTACAATATGTTTTAAAAGGATACACCCCGTTCGTTTTAACTAGCAATGAACATCATGTACTGAAGACACGACTTGGAGCTTCCATAGAGGCAATTCAAACTTAAAAGTGAACTTTCCTTGCATTTCTTGAGAAATGAAGACACAAAACAGCATCAAGATTCAAAGGAGGAGCACTGGCCAATGGACGGCCACTAGAGGAGGGTGTCGGCCATTTGTCGGCCACCCCTAAGCATTGTCGGCCACCGATGGCAGATTGGGGCCAATTCGGTCATTTCACCACAGGTCTTTAAATATACACCCCCAAACTTCATTTCTACACTTCTCCAAACTCGAAAACCCTCCCTTTCTGTCTCTAGATAGTTTTCCCCTCTAGATCTGGGCTTTATACGTGTTTTCCAACGCCCCACGGACGTTTGATTCACTAAATCCTCTTTGTATACTCCATTTTGAACCGATTGAAATTTGATTTCGGCACTTTTTCTTGGAGTTTCACTGCTTAAGGCTTGTTTCCCTCGAGCTCTTCTTGGGTTCGATGCCTTTTCCCTGAGCTTTGACTTTTTCTTCCCTTTTTCTCTTGCTTAGGGTTGGCTTCAGTTGACTTTTTGCATTTTCCATCTATTTTCCTCATTTTCGGCTACTTTTCTCATCTTCTTTCCAGATAGCGAACGACATACCCCACGACAGAGCTTCCCTAGAGATCCCATCTCAGTTGTCTCCAGAGATAGAGGCAGAGCACGAGCCTATGCTACTACCACCTAGGGTTCAACCCTTCGACCCGATGACATATGATCCTCAGACACATGTGTTACCTCTTGAGAGTGTCCGGCATTTCAGACGGCTTGAGCGAGGTGCACCAGATGATCTCTTGCTACGAGAGCCAGCCTCTCATTTATCTTACGGCGTCACTGAGGTATACACTGTATTCTCATGTTTTCTTCACTGTACCTTGCATTTCTTGCTTAAACCACACCCTTACACTATATTTCTTACACTGCCTTTCACCTGCTCATTGTGATCATAGGAGGATTCCCACTATATCAGAGGCTATGGAGCCACATCTGCGAGGGAGTCGTATATGGAGCTCCCCAATGGTGTCCGCTACATTGTTGATTAGGCCGACTTCGGTTTGTTCTGCATGGGGCTGTCACGCCTCATAACAAGTCGACATCTACTTGGAGCATTGGTAGAGAGGTGGTGGGATACCACCAACTCTTTCCACTTCTTTACTGCGGGAGAGATGACGATGACTCCATATGATTTCTCTATGCTCACTGGCATAGAGGTAGGGGGTCGTCCGATCCCTTATGATACAGACATAGATGAGTGGGAGGCGACATGGATCTTTCTACTAGGAGCACACCCACCTCTCTTCCGATCGGGGATGGTACGGTACAGCTAGTTTGCAGAGCAGTTTCGAGGGAGAGAGCCTGAGACCCTAGAGGAGACCGAGTATTACGCTCGAGGCTTCTTGATGTTTCTCTTCGGCACCACTTTGTTTGCAGAAAGAGCGAACACTGAAGGGTTGTATGTCCTGAGTGCACTGGTGGACTTGTCTTAGATCCGTGTTTACGATTGGGGCAGTGTTGGCCTTGCCATATTGCATGGATACATGAGCTCAACATCTCGCAGGAGCGGGAACAGGGTCGGCGGCTACTAGAGAGCCTGGGAGGTATGCTTTACCTTTCGTACTTTGCATTTCTTGCCGTGCTTTCCGCTTTGCACTTGTACATTCTATATACTGCACATTTTGCTTTCTGCATTCAAACTTGTACTTTCTGTACACTGCACATTCTGGCTTTTGCACTCACACTTGTACTTTCTGTACACTGCACACACATTCTGCTTTCTACATTCCCTGTGTTTTGTTGTATACTCAATATGGCCCGCTTTTTTTTTTTTTTTTTGTAGCTTTGGGCGTATGCCTACTTCTCGGCCCTTGCCCCAGAGCCAGAGGTGGAGATGCCTCCTATCGTGCCGTACTCTCACCGGTATGACAGGAGATGTCTGCAGAGGACCTGAGAGACTTTTTCATTCTTTCGCCGGTACTTCGACACTGTGACTACAGCAGAGGTGACTCAAAATTCACTGTTAATGTTCATTCTACTTCAGCTCTGATTCATATTGTAATATTCCAACAGCAGCTAACAAGTTGTACATTCTCTGTTTACAGTTCACGTGGCAGCCTTGGGCGACAATGCCTGAGGGAGTCGGGGACCAATTTGCTGGAGCTCGGGGGGCCACCCATTTTTGGCTTCTATTCGAGGGTTCGGTTTGCCGGGCTTGGTTTCTAGGCGAGCGTTTCATACACCAGACCTTGGGTTTGCCGTAGCTGATAGTTTCCATGGCGCCCCCACCATCTATGAGAGCTATAGAGCAGCTTACCTCCCAAGAGATGATACAATTTACCAGAGGATTGGACGCCAATTACTTCTTGGGGGAGGGTGATTATGCAACATTCATCGAGACACACCTCATGCCTCCTTTGACCGATATTCGTGGAGGTGGGGGAATGAGAACTCCAGCTACGAGAGAGAGAGAGAGAGCTAGAGTACCCAGGGTGACCGGGGCTTGTGGTGGGGGGCCACCCAAATGAGGCAGAGGACCAGCTGGCCAAAGCTGCCTACTGCACTCACATGTTGGCGGTGTACTGGGGAGGCATATTAAATCTCGATTGAGCCTGCCGCAGCGGGACATAGATACGTTAGAGCTCCTAATGCGCCCCCGGTATGTACCACATTCTTTAGTTTTCTCATTTCTTTCTGATAGTTGTTTCTTCTGGACATTGATCATTTCCAATGCATTTGTAGGCACCTCCTGGATACACTGAGGATCTGCTAAAGCTATTAGCCTCATTCGAGGGCATGATATTAAGGAGGGAGGCACTGCTTGGCTTCTACGGCATTTAGGTTATTTCTTCAGTTCTCTTACATTCCAATCATGACATTTCCACTAACACACTGAAATTGATATTCCAACTAAAAATTTCCCCATGTTGCACTGATCCACTACATCTGAATTCATACACTGTACCTGACTTCTACATATACTCATTTTGCACACCATACTTGTATCTCTGATACACATATTGTGGCTAACATATAACAACTGTCTATTCAGGTCCCACCTATACCAACAGCAGTAGCACTAGGACCACCAGTAATCCCTCGGCAGCAAGGAGAGAGAGACAGGCCCTAGCATGCAGCTGAGGCCGATCTAGGAGTGCCTGAGCTGAGAGTGGCCCTTCAAAGCCTATTCTGAGCGAGGATGATACTAAGACCAGCAAGGCCAAGGAGGTAGCGAGTTAGCATGCTGAGTCATCCGAGAGTGGAGACGATGACGCCGGCTAGGGTTCTGCTAGCGACGATGCTACTGATCCAAGTTCAGAGGCAGAGAGCAGCGATGACTCCGGTTCCGATTCGACATCCGGTTCAGACAACGGCACAGTTGGTGGCAATTCTGAGTCCCCGCCCAAGAAGAGGACGAACAAGGTCTCATGAGCCTAAGATAGCTGGCATTGATTTATGTGTATTTTTGCTTAGTTTCTTTTGTTAGTAGTGTTAGCATTTTGTATAGCCTCAAACATGTTTTTATTTTCTTTAAAAACTTGTACTGCACTTTTTGCAAAATCAACCATGATCGGAATGAAAACCAAGCTTTTTGAAAAAGTGTTGTATTTTGCATCATGAGCACCGCATTGCATGAAAATGAGATTGAATTTGACATTGAGAATCGAATACTTGTATTGTCACAATAGTCTGAATCAGGTAACGAACCGACCAACAACTGAAATAAACAAAGTAATACAACTCGATAATCAAATTAACAACAACTCGATAATCAAAAGAACAATTCGATATACAACAAAACGACTTGATAAACAACTCAATGAACAAAATAGCTCGATAAACAACTTAAATACAACATAGCAAACTTGCTAAAACTAAAAGGACTCAAAACAGGACCTTAATGCCTTAAATACAAAGAGCAAAATAAAACAAAGGTTCTCAGCACTCTCAACACAAAGGTGGATAGCAGGTTTGCAAAAAGGCTGTCGACCATGAATGGATTCTGTCAGCCACTAGTGGTGGCCGATCGGCTACCAAGGTGGTCTGTCGGCCACCAATGTGAGGAACTTCCAGAATGTTGACACCTGGCTTCCACTAACTGCCTTATCTTTTACAAAAGGTTCAGACTTCATGTTTTCTTCATTTCAGCTGCAAACTCTTCACAAATGGAGCCATTCTTCACCGAAAAATTCTTGAATTGGATTGTAACTTCAGGTGGCTCGGAAAATTTGAATTTTAGGGGTCTCGACATAAATGCTTTATTCCTGCTGAGTCGTTCTCTGCTTTATTTTCCGTTCCTACATGCCGCAGCTAGATGTTGGAATCCAATTACACATGTCTTTAGCTTCAGGGGACAAGAGATATGCCCGACAATTGAAGAATTTCAAGTGCTAATGGAGTCCCGGTGCGATGAGGAAATCTTCCCTTAGCCCCGTTTTAGTCACATCCAAGCTTTGGGAAGGATGTGTGGGCTCACTTTACATGATGCCCAATCCTTGGTTCACAAGGGAGAGCTGGATATCCCCAGTTTAATTCATCGATTTTCTGATGTCGGTGACCGAGGCGATCTTCTTTGGCGAGGTTTTCGACAACACGCCCTTTATTTGTGCATGTTAGCATATTTCCTCGTTGCCCCTAGTTTCGACGGGTCTAGCATTAGCTAGTTGAAGTGGCACAGGGCTTGAAAAGGGCAAGAGTTGCATTGGCTTGGCACTGGCTGAGACTTTGACGGGCTTAGATGCCTTTCATCGGCGAGAGACAAACAAATTTGAAGGAAGTCCACTACTTCTTCAGGTAATGTTTCCCACCCTTTCTCATATGTGTTTCTCACATCACTTGCCACTCATGCTCGGTTTTTCTCTCAAAGCCCTTTTCTCACTTTTTCTCTCAACATACACTATTCTTTAATCTCTCTTTTCTTTCATCCCTCCCTAGATATGGCTTATGGACAAGCTAAAGGTAGTGGACTCTTGCCTTGCATATTCAGCACAAGGCTATTTCTTTCGCCAACAGCTAGTTGATTTCCCGAATGAGGGATGGTGGTGCCATTGGATATGCAATAGGTCTGCTGCTGACATTGCTTGGTGCTGCTCCTAGTTTGATCTACCCGAGATGAGCTACAGTATGGCTTGGCAATCCGGCATTCAATTGATTGGCCTGACACACTGTGTATTCTACTTTCCATTTCGATTTAGGCGTCAGTTCAGACATGACCAGACTTGCCCACATGAGGGGGTAGAGTACCCGGCTTCGTTCCCAATCCGAGGTTCACAATTGGCTCGATATCCCACTACATGGAGGACGAGAAAGCTTCTGGCTCCTGCCCCTAGTTTCAACTGCACACTTTCTAGCGATTACCTGGTTTGGCTTGAAGAAGAAGCACAAACTGGGCCTACTTTAGCATCAGAAGCTTCCACAAGCACATGGAGGGGACACAGGAACACTTGACTCATCTATGCCCCAAGTTTATTTCTTTGATCTAACTTTTCAAGTTTTCCTTTTGAAAGTAATAAAAGCACTTTGATTTGTATCGAGAGTTGGAGAACTTTGTATTGAAATCAATGAAATCGAAGTTGTGGGCACTAAAATTTTTTCTTTTGGTCTAAAAATAGTCTAAGTTGTAAAAAAATTAATTTGAACAAAAAAAATCAACTTTAATCAAAACTTTTCAAAACCATTTTCGATAAGGATCACAACTTGACACACATGGAATCTATCCTCGAGATATACAAAGCCGAATCCAGAAATGGAAAATTGGCCCTAGACTGAAAAGCACTGCTCAGCACTGTAATTAGCTCTTCTCTTAGGGTAAGGATCACAACAAATCTTTCAAATAACAAACAGACAAGGATGCCTTGGTCAAACATATGGACACAGTTAATTTGGAGGTGTTTACAGCCGAACTTCATAATGAAGTTGCTTACGTATCTCGAAGATGGGAATCAGGCCTTACGTAGTTCGATTCAGGTTCGATCAGATATTAACGCTCTCCTTTTGCGCTCTAACTTTTGCCAAGGTCGCCCTTTCTGGTTTTCAACCTTGCGAGCTCAGTTTTTATTTTTTTTAATTTTTTGTGCTCTAACTTTTGCCTACGTCGCCCTTCCGGGTTTTCTGCCTAGTGAGCCTCTCAGGGGTAATATTTCTTCAACTTGTCCATGTTGATTGGTTGGGAAAATTCTAGGCCATCCAGGTCCATAAGAAAAACACCTCCACCTGACTAAATAGTTTTGATAATGTAAGAACCAGTCTAATTGGGTCTGAAGTTGCCCCTAGAGTCATGGATGGGAGCTCAGTTGTCTTTCAGCACCAAATTCCCTTCCTTAAGATTCCGAGACTTCACCTTCTTGTTAAAAGCCCTGGCAATCCTGCGTTGATATCCTTGAACATGGTACAGTGCTTTCAGCCTCCTCTCATTAAACAACATTAGTTCCTCGAACCTACTCTGCTGTTAATCCGCTTCTGCTATCTGGCACTTAGCCACAACCCGCAGCGACGGAACCTCTATTTCAATCGGTAGAACAACTTCCATCCCATAAACAACAGTGTCACACCCTCAAAATAATAACATTAAAACACATCAATTTAGACATGCATTGATATAAAAGATAAATATTCTTCTATTCATCAGAGTAGTTTATTACAATGAGTATTACATGTTAACAACAAAAGCAAGTGCCCTACGGGCTTACAGCTTTCCAAGTTAACACTTGGTTACAAAAAGAAGAGTACTAACTCAAATACATATTAAGCCCTTGGCTTGAATTTACATGTAATTCATCCAAAAGATAACAAAACGACAAAAGTCTGCCTGCCTCTAGCCTCCCAAGCTATGTCCTTGGAGGTGGCATGCTACCTGTACCTGAAAATGATGTCCAATAAAGGGTGAGCCACAGCCCAGTAGAAATACACTAAACCAACTATGAACAATGACTAAAAGATTAGCAGTTAATAGATGGTCAACACAGATACATCCACATATATCACATTCCGGTTTCATGACATTAAGTCCATGTTACATTTCATTTCCCATTTCTTTCTCAACTTTGAGTTTGAAAACAAGGCTCAACACCTAGCCAAATAACTTAATGAGATTAAGACTCATCTTTAAAACACTTTCAAAATTCATGATGGATACACATTTTAATGCTGTATCGATAACACATAAACCATTTCCACACTTTACGAAAGATACACATTTCGATGCTGTATTAACATAACATAGAATCACTTCTATACTTCACAATTGATAACGATATACATTTTAGTGCTATATCAAATCAATTCGAACACTTCCATGATCAACACTTGATACACATGGTAGTGCTGTATCAATGTCACACAAAATCCGGTTTAGAGGTCCATCCCCTATCTTCCCCTAAACCGGGGAGTACATCCCCTATCTCCTCCCACACAACACATGTATATAAACATAAATCATATACAATCAATCAATACATAAAGTTAATGTATTATTCCAGTCGCTATATTCGATAGCATACTCAATCGATTAGTTTTAGTTTGCCTAATCACCATGCATTGTCTACAACAACCAAGACTATCCTCCACCGATAGCCCAAAGCAGTTATTTCTAAACAGAAAATAAATGCACCAAATGGATATATAATCGACATTTCAACTGGGTGAGCGATGAATGAATCTAACTACACCCTTTAATCCCATACACATCCAATCCCAACATTCTCAATTCAATTCCTCTTTTCCTTAAATTAATTATACCAATTGATTTATCAATGTCATTAGGGCATTTCCCATAATTAACATCACAACCCTAAGGTTCCATTTTCACTAATAATCCAATATTGATCTTATTTCTCTATGCTAAACATGCATATAGGTTTATATAAACAAAATCCCAACTTTTGTAAAATTACACAAAAGACCCAAACTTTCTTATAATTACACAACAACCCCCAACTTATCAAAATGCTAAAATTCAAAGACAAAGCTCATGAGAAGGAGTAGGATATCCCTACCTCGAAGTTTGAGCTCAAACAGAGATGAAGACCAAAGACCAACGTGCTCCAAATCCCAAGTTCTTCAGATTAAATCAAAGCCCTCAACCCACTCTATCTTTTTAACAAAGGACTAAGGATAGAAACTCAATCTAGATAGAACAAACCTTAGAGAGAAGACAAGTGTAGAGAGAGAGAGTCGGAACTAGGGTTTGATAGAAAAAGAGAGACGAAAAAGTGATGTTTAATCCACTGCTGTGATCTGATATATAACAGGCTCGCTCGAGCGAAGGATTGGTCGCTCGAGCGACTAGACACAAATAATACTTGCTTGAGCGAAGAGAGTCTCGCTCGAGCCAACAACTCGAAGCTTCAGGTCTGCAACCCAGAAGTACGCTCGAGCGAGCATTCTATCGCTCGAGCGAGGAAACTCAAAACATACACCTCGCTCGAGCCAAGAAACACAGCTCTCAGGTCAAAATGAGATGCAGATGCATGCTCGAGCGCAAGACTTCTCGCTCGATCCACAAGACACAAAACTCAACTCCCGTTCGAGCGACCAAACCCTGGATCGAGCGAAAGATCCAAAACAAAAAGCTCGCTCGAGCGACAAACTTCTCGCTCGAGCGAAGGACCAAAATTCTGGGAAGCAACCTTTTGTTCCCAAACACAACCAACCTGTAACAAACCTGCCCAACACACCCTATAACTCAAATACAAAGTATGAAAGGACGTAAACAAGATTTAAACAACTGCTAATATCCACGAACCCAAGTTCGGATCACTGTACAACAAGGGGTAAAACCCGGGATCGCTATAACCTCCCCCCCTTAAAGAATTTCGTCCCCGAAATTAAGCACAAGTTTTCAAAAAACAAGTTTTTCTCCATTTCCAGCAATATTACATTTTAATATTAACAACTCGACCCATTACCGGTCATTTCATCTCTTATCAAGAGGCATTTCATAATATGTAAAAAAACATACATTTCGACCTGCATTAACATTATGCATTTTCCTTCCAATTTCTACAATTTCATATCATAACTAATGTTCATGATACTTTTCCAATTCTACAATACCCAACATATGCAATGTTATATCAAACTTCCATTTTGAGGCAAGTTTCCAAAATACTTCCATTAAACCAAAACATAAACCATGTTTTACAACCTAAGATATATTCAATACTCTTACGGTTCAATAATACAACAAAATATACAATACATGCTCAAACATCCACAAATAGATCCGGATATTTCTCTCGGACCTCCAACTCACGTTCCCAACTGGCTTCCTCCACTCCGTGATGTTTCCACAAAACCTTCACAAGGGGAATGGTCTTTCCTCGCAAGACTTGCTCCTGCCTATCCAAGACCCGAACCGGTCTCTCCTCATATGAGGCATCCTCATCAACCTCTAAGTCGGTCCAGTCCAATACATGTGATGGATCCGGCTCATACTTCCGAAGCATACTCACATGGAACACGTCATGAACTCCGGACAACTATGGCGGCAAAGCTAAAAGATAGGCAACCTTGCCAATCCTCTCGAGGATCTCAAAAGGGCCAATAAACCGAGGGGACAACTTTCCACTCTTCCCAAACCTCATCAATCCCCGCCTAGGTGATATCTTCATAAAGATATGATCACCTACCTCGAACACCAAAGGTCTCCTCCTACGGTCGGCATATGATTTCTGATGACTCTGGGCTGTAACAAGCCTCCTACGGATAAGCTCAACCTTCTCCATCGTTTCCCTCACCAACTCTGGACCCAACAAAGGTGCATCACCCACCTCGGCCCAGCAAACTGGAAACCTACACGGTCGGTCATACAAGGCCTCAAACGGTGCCATACCGATACTAGACTGGAAACTGTTATTGTAGGCAGACTCCACCAAGGGCAAGTGCCTCTCCCACGTCCCACTAAAGTCAAGGACACAACCCCGAAGCATATCCTCGAGGATCTGAATAGTACGCTCAGACTACCCGTCAATCTGGGATGATAAGCCGTACTAAAGGTCAACTTAGTGCTCAGGGCACTCTGCAAACTCTGCCACAACCTAGCAGTAAAACGAGGATCTCTATCTGAGACAATCGTCACTGGGACCCCGTGCAACTTCACTATGTCCCGAATATACAAGTCGGCAAGATGATCTACCGAATCTCTCACCCGCATAGGGACGAAGTGCGCCGACTTAGTCAACCGGTCTACAACCACCCAAATAGCATCACTACCCCGCTGAGTCCTCGGAAGACCTACAACGAAGTCCATAGTGACATGCTCCCACTTCTACTCGGCAATAGGCAAAGGTTGTAACAAACCCGCTAGCCTCTGATGTTCAGCCTTCACCTGCTGGCAAGTAAGGCACTTAGACACAAAAGCTGCTACATCTTTCTTCATACCCCGCCACCAAAATTGGCGACCCAAATCCCGATACATCTTAGTGCCTCCTGGATGCACCGCAAGGCGTGAATGATGAAACTCTCGGAGTACCTCCTCTCGGCAAGACTCCGGCACGAACAAACGGTCTCGGTATCTCATACTCTGGTCGGGACACACCGTCAAACCCTTCTCAACCTTCCCACTAGAGATCTTCTCCCAGAGAGATTCTACCTTAAGGTCACCTCTCTGTGCCTCTAACACTCTAGTCACAAGTGTAGGCTGCGCAACAACAGAAAACAAGGCTGTAGCCTCAACAGATTCGCCCAAAAGCAAATCAAACTCACCAAGTGCACCCAACATCTTCCACTCCCGGATGGCTATACAAGCTACATCACCTATGGATTTCCTGCTAAGGGCATTGGCCACAACATTGGCCTTCCCCAGATGATAATGCAACTCGAAGTCGTAATCCTCAATAAACTCCATCCACCTCCTCTGCCTCAGGTTCAAGTCTTTCTATGTAAACAGATATTTCAGACTCTTGTGATCCGAGAACACCTCGAATCTCTCACCATAAAGGTAGTGCCTCCAGATTTTCAAGGCAAAGATCACTGCTGCTAGCTCTAGGTCATGTGTAGGGTAATTATTCTCGTGTATTTTCAACTGACGTGAGCCATACGCAACCACTTTCCCCTCTTGCATCAACACACAACCCAAACCCTCTCGTGAGGCATCACAATAGACTGCATAACCCAACCCTCTTTCCGGAATAATTAAGACCGGAGCGGTGGTCAATCTAACTTTCAGCTCTTGAAACGGCTTTTCACAAGTCTCACTCCATACAAATTTGACTCCCTTCTGAGTCAGTCTAGTCAACGGCGAAGCTAACCTGGAGAAATCCTTCACAAATCGGCGGTAATACCCAGCTAATCCCAGAAAACTGCGGATCTCAAACACACTCTTAGGCTGTGCCCAATCTTGCACTGCCTCAATCTTGGATGTATCAACAGACACCCCTTCTCCGAAAACCACATGGCCTAAGAACTTGAGTTCTCCTAGCTAGAACTCACACTTCCCAAACTTGGCATACAGCCTATGGGTTCTAAGTAACTCGAGCACCACTCTCAAGTGTTCCTCGTGCTCTTTCTCTGAAGGTGAATAGATGAGAATGTCGTCCACAAAAACGACCACAAAGTGATCTAAGAATTCCCGGAATATCCGGTTCATCAAATCCATAAAGACTGCCGGTGCATTGGTGAGCCCAAATGGCATCACCAGAAACTCATAATGGCCATACCGCGTACGGAATGCCGTCTTCGGAATATCCTCCTCCCTGACCCTCAACTGATGGTAACCCGATCTCAAGTCTATCTTAGAGAAACAACGGGAACCCTTCAACTGGTCAAATAGATCATCTATACGGGGCATAGGGTACTTATTCTTGACCGTAGCCCGATTCAACTTCCGGTAGTCGATACAAAGTCTCAAGGCACCATCTTTCTTTTTAGCAAAGAGGGCCGATGCTCCCCACGGCGAAACACTAGGGCGAACAAAGCCCTTATCCAGCAACTCCTGGAGCTGAATCTTCAACTCACTCAACTTAGCTGGGGCAAAACGGTAAGGTACCATAGAAATCAGCGTCGTGCCGGGCACTAGATCAATAGAGAACTCAATCTCACGGTGAGGTGGCAAACCAACGAGATCCTCGGGAAAAATATCTGAATACTCACAAACCGCTCTCGATAATATAATCTGGGTCTCATCACACTCACTACTCAAAAGGCTAGCAAGAAGCCCACTAAGCTCATTCCGTCCTCGCGGATCATACACCGGTGGCAACACACTACCAACCCGATCGCCCAAGAAATGAAAACACTCCCCGCTCAAGGTACATACCGTAACCCTCTGGCGGTAGCAATCGATAACAGCCCGGTATGACGATAGCCAGTCCATACCCAAAATAACATCAAAATCCTTCGTGGGCATAACTACAAAAGGGAACGGAAGCCGATGATCGGCGACCTCTATATCACAACCTCTACATCCGTGCTTCAAAATCAGTTCACCCCTAACAGGTGACACAACACATATAGGAGATGCTAATTGCGCCAACTCCAATTCCAAAACAGATGCAAATGCAGCAGATACAAAAGAATGAGACGCACCCGTATCAATCAACACACTAGCAACCGAGTTGCAAAACAGAAAGGTACCTCTCACAACTGATGGAACTGGTACCAGGTCCTGCGCGGTAACAGCATACACGTGCCCTGAAGGCCCCTGATCTACCTGCTCACCCCTTGGAGCATACGACTGCTGCACAGACTGGGATGATGAAGCCCCCTGATTGGCCCTCGAGGCCTGCACTGACTGAGCTGGCTGAAGACTCTACCTCTGCCCAGATGCACCAGATGTGCCACTCAACTGCGGGCAAAACCTCTTCAGGTGCCCCGCTTGACCACACTGATAACAAGACAGTGGCTGACCCCTGCCCTGACTCTAGCTTTGCGGTCTAGCCGAAGAACAAGCAGCTCGCTGACCTCCTCCCCTCTGTGGGCAAACCGAAGCCTTGTGGCCCAGCTGACCACACTTGTAACAGGTGAAATCTCCCTGATTGCCTCTCCTCGAGCCTGCACTCGGCACCATAAACGTCGATCTAGCAACACCACCCTGAGACTGCTGAGGGTTAGCACCCCTCTGTCTCCTGCCATCACCCTGACCATCCTGGCTCCTCTTGGAGCCTCTCTGTCCCTCCTCCTCCTACATCATGATCTCCATATTGGCTGCAGCATCAACCAAGCGCCCATAGTCTCAAATCATAGAACCCCCAACTCTCATCTTGAGGCCACGCCTTAACCTTTTCTCAAACTCAATACAGCAACGTTCCTCGGACGCCACAAGTTCAGGTGCGAACCTGGACAAGCTAGTAAAAGCAGCCTCATACTCGGCCACTGAAGAACTCAACTGCAAAAGCTGGCAGAACTAGTCTCTCAACTTCTCCCTGACTGCTGGAGATAAGAACTTCTCCTGGAAAGCACCCACAAAAGCCTCCCAAGTGCCACCAATACAACCCTTCATGAACTTCCACCACTGACCCGCAACACCCTTCAGCTGGAAAGATGCCAAGGTCACTTTCAATGCTCCATCCTTGATGCCAAGCATCTCGAACGTCTTACTCATCTGCTCCAGGCACTCATCAGCCTTAAGTGGCTCTTTCGGATCCCCCAAAAACTCATCCGGATTTGACCGGAAGAACTCCCTCTTCAAAAAAGAAGGCCCTGTATCAACAACCTGAGCCTGGACTTGATTCTCAACTCTGAGAATGTCCATGGATGCTCTCAATGCTCCTGCCATCTCACGGGCTAAGGCACCCATAGCCTGCTGACCTACTGGCTCGGCCAACACCCTTCTGCTGCGCCGGAATATCATCTGGTATAGGCATCTCCTGCCTCCTAGGCATACCTCGCCTACCACCACGTCCTCGTCCTGACATCCTAATAATGGTAACGAAGAACATTAGCACATTCAAAAATGTGCCGAAACTAAACACTCGCGTCCTAATACATGGACAACTGTAATTCACTCCACGTAAGCACATAAACACATAAGCACTTACGAAT
This sequence comes from Camellia granthamiana, assembly GCA_036172215.1. Classification (NCBI taxonomy): domain Eukaryota; kingdom Viridiplantae; phylum Streptophyta; class Magnoliopsida; order Ericales; family Theaceae; genus Camellia; species Camellia granthamiana. The sequence goes on along the minus strand of CM069909.1, from coordinate 136,457,359 downwards.
TTCATTTCCGGATAATGATAGTCCCGAGGCGTTGCTAGAGTTCCAGTTAGAAACAACATTGATCAAGTGCTTTTCCAATAGGACTCCCAGAAACCCAAGGATCCAATCAACATCCTAGAAACTAAATCCCATACCCAAATAGTCACATAAACATGTTATCACATAAGCACATAACATTACACTTAAGTCTCTAACAAGCGAGACAAACCCATTGTGATACTAATCACTTCCCACATACCCAAAGTATTCGAACCCGGTTCGCTCTGATACCAAGTTGTCACGCCCTCAAAATAATAACATTAAAACACATCAATTTAGACATGCATTGATATAAAAGATAAATATTCTTCTATTCATCAGAGTAGTTCATTACAATGAGTATTACATGTTAACAACAAAAGCAAGTGCCCTACGGGCTTACAGCTTTCCAAGTTAACACTTGGTTACAAAAAGAAGAGTACTAACTCAAATACATATTAAGCCCTTGGCTTGAATTTACATGTAATTCATCCAAAAGATAACAAAACGACAAAAGTCTGCCTGCCTCTAGCCTCCCAAGCTATGCCCTTGGAGGTGGCATGCTACATGTACCTGAAAATGATGTCCAATAAATGGTGAGCCACAGCCCAGTAGAAATATACTAAACCAACTATGAACAATGACTAAAAGATTAGCAGTTAATAGATGATCAACACAGATACATCCACATATATCACATTCTGGTTTCATGACATTAAGTCCATGTTACATTTCATTTCCCATTTCTTTCTCAACTTTGAGTTTGAAAACAAGGCTCAACACCTAGCCAAATAACTTAATGAGATTAAGACTCATCTTTAAAACACTTTCAAAATTCATGATGGATACACATTTTAATGCTGTATTGATAACACATAAACCATTTCCATACTTTACGAAAAATACACATTTCAGTGCTGTATCAACATAACATAGAATCACTTCTATACTTCACAATTGATAACGATATACATTTTAGTGCTATATCAAATCAATTCGAACACTTCCATGATCAACACTTGATACACATGGTAGTACTGTATCAATGTCACACAAAATCCGGTTTAGAGGTCCATCCCCTATCTTCCGCTAAACCGTGGAGTACATCCCCTATCTCCTCCCACACAACACATGTATATAAACATAAATCATATACAATCAATCAATACATAAAGTTAATGTATTATTCCAGTCGCTATATTCGATAGCATACTCAATCGATTAGTTTTAGTTTGCCTAATCATCATGCATTGTCTACAACAACCAAGACTATCCTCCACTTATAGCCCAAAGCAGTTATTTCTAAACAGAAAATAAATGCACCAAATGGATATATAATCGACATTTCAACTGGGTGAGCGATGAATGAATCTAACTACACCCTTTAATCCCATACACATCCAATCCCAACATTCTCAATTCAATTCCTCTTTTCCTCAAATTAATTATACCAATTGATTTATCAATGTAATTAGGGCATTTCCCATAATTAACATCACAATCCTAAGGTTCCATTTTCACTAATAATCCAATATTGATCTTATTTCTCTATGCTAAACATGCATATAGGTTTATATAAACAAAATCCCAACTTTTGTGAAATTATACAAAAGACCCAAACTTTCTCATAATTACACAACAACCCCCAACTTATTAAAATGCTAAAATTCAAAGACAAAGCTCATGAGAAGGAGTAGGATATCCTTACCTCGAAGTTTGAGCTCAAACGGAGATGAAGACCAAAGACCAACGTGCTCCAAATCCCAAGTTCTTCAGATTAAATCAAAGCCCTCAACCCACTCTATCTTTTTAACAAATGACTAAGGATAGAAACTCACTCTAGATAGATCAAACCTTAGAGAGAAGACAAGTATAGAGAGAGAGAGAGAGAGTCGGATCTGGGGTTTGATAGAAAAAGAGAGATGAAAAAGTGATGTTTAATCCGCTGCTGCGATCTGATATATAACGGGCTCGCTCGAGCGAAGGATTGGTCGCTCGAGCGACCAAACACAAAGAATACTCGCTCAAGCGAAGAGAGTCTCGCTCGAGCCAACAACTCGAAGCTTCAGGTCTGCAACCCAGAAGCACGCTCGAGCGACAGAATGCTCGCTCAAGTGAGGAAACTCAAAACATACACCTCGCTCGCTCGAGCGAAGGAAAACTCGCTCGAGCCAAGAAACACAGCTCTCAGGTCAAAATGAGACGCAGACGCATGCTCGAGTGCATGACTTCTCGCTCGATCCACAAGACACAAAACTCAACTCTCGCTCGAGCAACCAAACCCTGGATCGAGCGAAGGATCCACAACAAAGAGCTCGCTCGAGCGACAAACTTCTCGCTCAAGCGAAGGACCAAAATTCTGGGCAGCAACCTTTTGTTCCCAAACACAACCAACCTGTAACAAACCTGCCCAACACATCCTATAACTCAAATACAAAGTATGAAAGGACGTAAACAAGATATAAACAACTGTTAATATCCACGGACACAAGTCCGGATCACTGTACAACAAGGGGTAAAACCCGGGATCGCTATAAACAGAGTACGGAGTTGCCCCAGTAGATGTCCGAATAGAAGTTCTATAGCCCCAGAGAGAAAATGGCAATTTGTCTGGTCAGTCCCAGTAAGTCTCAACCATTTTCTACAAAATGTTCTTGATGTTCTTGTTAGCGGCCTCAATAGCTCTGTTGGTTTGTAGCCGATATGTAGATGACTTATAAAAAGTCATGTTGTATTTCTCCAACAAGTCGATCACTTCTTTCTTGAAATAGGAGCCATTGTCTAAAATGATCTTGTTCGGGACTCCATAACGACAAATAATGTTGTTGTGAATGAACTTAGCCACATGCGCTGCTTTGAACACTGCATAAGACTGAGCTTCCACCCACTTCGTGAAATAATCAATTGCCACCAACATGAACTCATGCCCATTTGACCCTTTCGGTGTAACTGCCCCAATGACGTCAATTCCCTAGACTGAGAAAGGCCATGGTGAAGTTATGTTTTACAGCTTCGACGGCGAGATATTCATCTGATTTGCATTAATTTTGCATTTGTGGCATCACCGAATAAAACCAATGCAATCCTCCTCCATGGTAGACTAGTAGTAACCTTGCCTGAGAATCTTCCGGGCTAGCATTACACTGCTCATGTGCGCTCCACACTCTCCTCTATGGATGGCCTCCATTAGGCGCTTTGACTCTTCTGTGTCAACACACAGCTTTTGCATTCCCAGATGACCCCTCTTATACAACTTACCCTTGCAGATGATAAATTGAATGGCCATCTGCCGTATTGTCTCTTCTCTTTGGTATTTACCCCTAGTTGATAAACCTCATTTTCCAAAAAGTTTCAAATATCATAATACTAGGGGTTTTGATCTTGTACTTCATCTATTGTGGTGATCAACTTGTAGGCCGGTGTATATCTCTGTTCAATAATAATCGGACGCATCCGGACTCCTAATGGGATGTCTATCATAGAAGATAGAGCTGATAAAGCATCAGTGAACCTGTTGTTCTCTCTTAGTAGATGAGTGAAGGTTAGCTTCTTAAACCTAGGAATGAGAATATCCAAGGTTTAGTGATAAATCTTCATCTTTTCTTCTTTGACTTTCCAGTCTCCTTTTGCTTGAGACACAACCAGGTTCAAGTCCGCAATGACGTCCAACCTTTTTGCCCCTAGTTCCAGGGTGGCTTCTAATCCAGCGATACATGCCTCGTATTCTGCTTCGTTGTTGGATACTTTAAACTGGAGTTTGAAAGCAAAGGTATATGGGAATTGTCGGGTGTTATCAACAACACCCCTATCCCATAACCGTACTGGTTAGATGCTCCGTCAAAGTACATTGTCCAAATCTTTTCCTCGACCTGCAGAATAGCTTCATCTGGGAATAGGTATTCTACCGCTTCATTCCCTTCCACTGGGTGATCTACTAGGAACTCAGCTGCCGCTCTCCCCTTGACAGACTTACGAGTGACATATTTCAGATCAAATTCGGAGAGAAGAAGCAACCAACGAGCTAGCCTACTCGTAAGTGCTTGTTTCTCAAAAAGATATTTGATAGGATCTAATCTCGAAACCAGAATTACGGAGTGAGCTAACAAGTAGTGCCTCAACTTCCTGGTAGCCCATACCAAAGCTAAGCAAGCCTTCTCCAGCGGGGTGTAACGCGTCTCATAATCTAGCACTTTCTTGCTCAGGTAATAGATGGCTTTCTCCACTCTATCTTCAGATTCCTAAGCAAGCATGTATCCCATCGTTGTGTCCGTTACTGACAGATACAAAATCAAGGGCTTTCCCGACTCTGGCGGTGACAACATGGGCAGGTTCTGAAGGTACTGCTTGTTTTGTAGACCGCCCTAAACTCCGCTCCGCGCGCGAGGGCGTGAATTGTAGGTCTAGCTACTATAGTTCAGACTCCTGTCATGGTTCTAAATCTAATCCCACAAAGTGCATTGTAAGACTGATAAATCACCAAAGAGTCCAAATCCGACAAATCATTTTAAAAAATCGATTTTAATCAAGAAGTGCCAAACATAGACTGCTTTGTCAAATTTCGGAGTCGCCACCTAAATATTTTGTTTTGGGAAATTTCAGAAACCCTGACTCGTGCCTAAGGCCACGTGTCCGTTATCACCAAAGTTGCCTCGGCTCAGGAACTTGGGTACGAATGGGGATGGTCATGAAATGAGCACCCCCGCTCGCCCGATCAAAGGATCGGCCTCTACTAATCATGATATGTTGTTTTGAAAACACATGTGTTCTTATTCCGATTATTAGCTAATCTTTACTACGTGATGCGCACAACAAACAAGTATAGACTCAATCACGCGGATTGGAATAGAACAACTCATATTTGTTTTTTGAAAATGGTTTGAAGGTGCTACTTGCAAGTAAGCTAAGATGCGGATTTGCCACCCTCAAGTGGGCTTAGAAAAACATGATTTTGCCACTTCAAGTGGGCTTAAAACTCACATTTGATGAATTGTCCCAATTCAGGCAATCAAACCTTTATCCACAGGCATTCATGCAATTTAACACTTAAGCACATAGCCTCATGACAAGCATGCTATTATGGCAATCACTTACACACATGCAAGGATGCTAAAGCATAAACGCTCACCGAGTACTCCGAGCCAAAACAGAAGCTAGTTAGTAATCAAGCATGATCCTAGCTATGTTAACAATGCCTAATGCAACACATGCAAAGATGCAACTAAGGCAGGCTCGGCTATTCTAAGATGTCATGTGAATGCAACTATAGAACATGTATTCAAATTGGTATTGAAATACAATGCAGTTTGTATGATGCGCCGAGCCTGGTGCATGCAAGACAGATGAATGATGCACACATGCATAACATAAGGTATGCTAATTGAGATATGCCCTAAACTGACTATCGAAAGCTGATAAGTAAAAGGGATAAAGAAATGGGGTTGGAAGACATGCATCACACACACGCACGCTTATTACAACAACACGCCCTCGCGAAGGAGGGTCCGAATGAATTTAGCTAACTAGCTACGCTAATTAAACTAATTATTACAAACCAACTAATTAACTATGCTAAGCTAATTAGTTATTACAAAACCTTAACTAATTAAACAAATCAATTTAGTTACAAAGCCAATTAAACTTAACAAATAAAGCCTGAAAAAATGTTGCCACAGTTCTGTTTGGAAAATGAACATGCAAGCACTCGGTTTCTCGCCCCGAAAAGCTCTCCGGATGCTCTTTAGAGGCTCTGTTTGCAGGGTGTCTTCCAGTTCTTGTTGCTGAGACTTACCAAAACAGTGTTGGGGAGTGCACCAGTGGCCTGCCGTCCATGAATGGTGGCTGCCGACCCCCTTGCCGGCCAAGGATGAACACTGCCGGCTAAAGATGAAAGGGTGCCGGCCACTGGTGTGCTGTGACACCAAGCTGCAATAGAGCACAAAATAGAGAAAATGGAGGGTCTCCCTTGAACATGTATGTACTATGCCCTTCCATATCATCTCGAAACATCAAGGGATAGGCATAATTGGATCCAAGACCATACATCAAGCATCGCAATACGTGATGGCCAAAGATCCAATTTGTACAAACTCAATAAATGCATGACAAACAAGACACTTAGACCATCTCCTTATCCTGAGAGATCAAAGGCAATAGAGACCAAGGGAGATTGGCTCATTTCATCACTTCAAGTATAAAATGAACCAATCTTCCTCGTGTTCAATACGACATCCGATTGAACACAATGCAAAGTAAGCAACATGACATGCAAACAACATGCTAAGGTGGCATGAAATGCGAGACTCTAACATGCAAACACTCATGCATAACATGCTAGAACACTAAAGCATTAAAAGCTAGTGAAGGACACAACACTAGAATCATGCAAAGCAATGCTCAATGGACTAAACCAACACCAAACAGCCCCCATGCATGCCAAAATAGTGGCTGAGATGCTCTAAAATGCTAGCATTAAAAGCAAGAAAATGCATGCTCATGCATTGGCCCATGACTAAGGCATTAAACACAACTCTCAAACACAATCAAAGAGTGAAAAAACATGGAAGTGTGACAACACCATATGCTCTGAAATCAAGTGTTAAATGAAGCCAAATCATCCAAATACCTCAAGCCAAGCATGCAAGATACCTCAAAACTCAAAACTAGTCAAGGCTATTGCACTACAAGCATGCACAACAAGCATCATATGACCAAGAAGGCTCAAAACAGAGCTAAAGTATGCCAAAATATGAATAAAAGCATGCTGGAGTATAGCCAAAATGAGCTAGAATAATAGACCAAAACACCAAGTGAGCTAGGCCAATGAGCATGATTACATTACAAGTGTAAGAAGCAAATGAGGGATGCTCTAACCAACCAAAAAACAGAGTTGTATCATGGCAAAAGAAGACCAAAAACACACTGAGATGTGAAGACACTACTCTCAAACACATAGAAGGAGTGGAAAATGTGAGTGTGGCAATGAAATATGCTCTGAAAACATGTGAGAAATGAGACTATACCATGCAAACATCACATTCCAAGCATGCTAGGGACTTCAAACACAAAGCTAGTGAGCAAGATTGCACTATGGCTATACAAAGCAAGGCATGCATAACCCAAAACACTTGAAACAGGGCTTAAGCATGGCAAAACATGAGTAAAAGCTTGTTGGAGCAGAGCCAAAACATGCTAAAATGATAGGCCAAAACACCAAGTGAGCTAGGCTAGCATGCAAGATTGTACTACAAGTGTGTGAAGCATGCAAGAGGTGACCAAGACAGCCGAAAATAGAGTTAAGGAAGGTCTAGAATGTCACAAAAATGAGCCCAAACAAAGCCTCAAGAAGATAGAAATACATGTTCTTTTGAAGGGCCATCAACACAAGTAAATAAGAGAAGAGGATGGGGGACAACCCCCACCCATATGGGACCTCAAAACCACTTTTCCACCACTAAAAATTCTCTGAGTTTCAGTGGTGAGAAGGCCAAAAAGAGATGGTCTTAAAGGCCTCAAAAGATGGCACAAAGCAAGGTAAAACAAACCACCAAAGGGGGTAAACCACCCCTAACTCAAACAAAGCCTTAAACAACCATGTTAAGCACTTAAATATAGAACTTTTTTCAGTTGAAAGTTAAGCCAAAAGAAGCATGCAAATGTGGCTAAGTACTCAAGCAAAACAAGGCTTAAAGGGGGTAACAACTCACCCTTGAAGAACCACATCCAAGCAGCAACTTCTTAGCCAAAAAAATGAACTTTGAGAGTCCAAACAAGGTCCTCTAGTACCTCAGCAACAAAGCAATGGTGCTTTAGTAGGTGTTGTAGTGCAAAAGTGAAGAGAAAACACACTTTCAAGCAATATATATAGAGAGAGAGAGTTTTAGAGAGAGACAGAGAGAGATATTTGTTGCCTCTAAAATTGCTAAACCACTGGAAAGGGGGAGGGGCCTCCCTTTATATAGAGCAATGCAATGCAAAGCTTGCTTGACATGCTTGAAATGGCCTCCATCCCTCCATACACGTGTATGGAGGATGGATCAGTGGAAAACAGCTGGCTCAAAAGATCTAATATAAATATCTGCTGAAACAAGGTGTCCTGCCGGCCATCAGTGGTGGCCGGCAGTGCCTTATTGATGGCCGGCAGGGTCTATAAATGGTCGGCAGGGCCAAACCCATGGTCGGCAGCCCCTTTCCTATGGCCGATAGGCCATCACGAACAACAATATGGAGGGACCAAGGCATGGTCCAAAAATGAGACCGAATGGAAATAGTGTTTGGGAAGAGCAAACCTGGCATTCCGTCGCGAAAGTTGAGCGCTCAGCGAGCAATCAAACTTGTAATCGGATGTACCTGCAAGCACATCCAAGTCTTGAGGACGGTCAAAAATGGGGTGTCTGCACATGTATCCCATCGTTGTGTCCGTTACTGACAGATACAAAATCAAGGGCTTCCCCGGCTCTGGCGGTGACAACACGGGCGGGTTTTGAAGGTACTGCTTGATCTGCTCAAAAGCAAACTGACATCGATCATCCCATTGGAATTTCTTTCCTTTCTTCAGGAGACCAAATAGTGGTTCACAAGTCAAGGTTAATTTAGAAATAAACCTTCATATGACTTGCACTTTACCCAGAAAGCCTCGCACTTCCTTTTCAGTCCTTGGTGGCTGCATTTCTAGGATGGCCTTGATTTTGGAAGGATCTACCTTCATGCCCCTCTGTGTGATCAAGAAACCCAACATTTTCCCTGTTGTTATGCCAAAAGTGCACTTCTTTGGATTCAACCTTAACCGATATTCTCTGATCCGTTGAAAGAATTTCTTCAAGGCAGTGTAGTGTCCCACTCTTTCCTTGGATTTGACAATCATGTCGTCCACATACATCTCGACCTCTTTGTGGATCATATCATGTAGAATTGTGGTTGCAGCCCATTGATAGGTTGCCCCAGCATTCTTCAACCCAAATGGCATCACCCTGTAGCAGTAGGTTCCCCACGACGTAGTGAAAGCAATCTTCTCTCTATCCTCGGTGCTATCAAAATCTAGTTATACTCGGAAAATCTATGAAGGAGAGCAACGCGTGGCCTGTGGTGAAGTCCACCAATTCATTGATGTGCAGTACAAGAAAGTCGTCACTCGAACTAGCTTTGTTTAGATCTCTGAAATCCACACACACCCGAATTCTACCATCTTTCTTTGGCACCGGAACAATGTTGGCCAACCAAGTTGGATACTTAGATACTAGCGAAAACCCTGCATCTATCTGCTTGGTGACCTCTTCCTTAATCTTCAAAGCCTAATTCGGGTGTATTCTCCACAGCTTCTATTTGACGAGTCAGGTCTTAGGGTCAAGAGGGATCCAATGCTGTACAATCTCAAGATCGATTCCAGGCATGTCTTCATTAGACCACGCGAAAACATCTTTGAAATCTTTTAATAAAGCGACTTAGTGCTTGCGTTCCTCCGAAAATAACGTGGACTCGATCTGGACCAGACGCAAATCCTTCTCAGTACCGACATTAATTGGAATGATTTCATTAACAAGGGGTTTTACAAACCTCTCATCCTTTTGATCAATCAAATGTTTCAAAACCAGAGGAATTCCTTCCTCGTTGTTTTCACTAAAATTTTGAAAGTCATGATCAATGCAATATACAAGTGGCACAGAGAAGTACTCAAAACCTGCGGTGGCATTCTCATTCACAAAGTCCAGTTCATCTAGTTCCTCAGTTACAACCAACTCAAAAGAAAAGGCAAAAGACGACCCAAACAAAACCTCGGCATTCGGGTTATCAACCCCGGGAATACCGGACCCAGACTCAGATGAACCGGAATCTAATTCCGACTCCATAGACTCTGTGGAATCAGATTCTGGTTCACTACTTAACTTAGAGCTACTGGACAGGAAGCCCTCCTCTAGCTGCCAAGTGAGGGATGGTGCATCAGATGCATCCAAGATACCACTGGAAGGGTCCTCACCTAATTGGTCTCCGATCATGGAAACGGTTAGGTCATCCCCCAAGCTCTCCGGGTTGATCTAAGGATCTGAAAGGAGACATGCCGGTGCTGCTCCTACCTCAAGTTCCCTGCTGTCGAAATCACTTTTTGTGCTCTTTGTGGCCTCGGTAGTCAGTTCAGCCTGTTCCTCTGTGTCGCTCTTTTACAACTGCAAGTTGAAGAAAATTTCAAAGCCGGGAACCCGCTGCTTCTTAGAGTTGAACCGAGGTTCGGAAAAACCACAGAATGGGAGGTCTTCCCCCTCCCAAATAAAATAGCCATTCAGGGTTCCCCGAATTGGTCAGTGCACAAGCTCGTAGTACTTCCCGCTTTGCTTTGCTCTGGCTCTTCCAGCCATTTCTTTTCCTTTCCTCACCCAGTCTTCTTTGGTAGGCGTATAGCCAAGACCAAAGGCATGAGGGTTATGTGGCATGTCGGCCAATGCAGTAATGCCCTTCCTGCCGATTCTGCCTAATCCCATTCTGGGCATGTGTTATAACTTGTTCATGAGATATACAGATTGGGCACTGACATATAGGCTCTCATCAACAGCTAAGATATTCTGCACCACCCAGGCCTCAACCAAGGTAAACCCCGAAATAAACACATCCTCTTTGCCATGTACAATTTCCAATACAGGCGTAGTGACCTCTGGCAGAGGATGTATAGATAAATTCCCGAATACTATGGCCACCCCTTTTCCATGGGGATACTTGAGCATTTGGTGGAGGGTGGAAGAGACAGCTCTTACTTGGTGTAACCAGGGTCGCCTATGTAGTAGGTTGAAAGTGGCTGGAACGTCCAGGACATGAAATTCAATATCCTCTTGTGCGGGTCCAACCTGCACTCTAATCTGCACTGTTCTCATCACCTCTCTGCTTATATTATCATACGCCCGAATCACCTGGGCTGTAGGCACAAAATCGGCCTGTTTCAGGCCAATAGCATAAGCTGTGTGGCATGGATAGACGTTAATTGCCGACCCAGTGTCAACTAGCATGACTGGCACCCAGTTTTCCTGCACTCTATGGATATGTATAGAGGCTTGTTGTGTGCAGAGCCTTCTGGCAATAACTCCTTGTCGGAAAAGGACACAGTTGGCGCAACGCCTCCTAGGAAGACTAATCCCACCAGTTGTTCCGAAGTAGTGTAACTTCACTTTATCCATCGCTGTCAATACAGCTTGTCTGTGCACTCAGGAAACCATAAGCAGGCCCCAAATAGATATGTCAGCTTGAATCTTTTTCAACTGTTTTAGCACAACTTCTTCTTCTAACTGGTTTTCCTTCTGTTTCGCTACCTCTTTGTTCTTCCCAGATGCCTCAGGTTGGTCTAGATGCGGTGGTTTGAAATATCGGCTACTTCTTGTCATGTGGTCGACTTCCTCCACATACCAGGTATTGTTAGGAAAGCCTTCACCCCAATCTTCATCAGTGTGGGCAAGATGCAAATCATCATCTTCCCACCACATTCCTCTAGCAACCGACAAGCAATTGTTCAGTTCTGGCCTAAGTGTTCCCTCAGCAGTAACATTTCCCGCTTGGCGTTGAGCTATTCCAGCTTTCTGATCACTTTCACTCATTTCCTACCCAAATCGCTCCAGCGCGACTTCTTGTTCTATATGTACAGTGCTAACAATGCCCAATTCCTGAGTCAGTTGTTCTTTACCAGTGCTTTTCGGTAGTTTTCCTTTCCTATCGACCATTCCGTCCTTTGCAGCGGTTCCCGCTTTCTGTTCTCTAAGCTTCAATTCAGTTCCCTTATCTATATCGGGTTCATCACTTAGCCATCTAGAATTGTCTGTTGACTCGTTCAGATCAAACCAATTAATATGCATGTCCCCCTGATCTTTCTCATCAAAGAACTGCAAATTGTCTCCATCCTCCTTTAAGTCAGCCAAATCATCTAATCCCTAACTTGGTCCATCTTCTCGAACGACATTGACCTCCATCCCAGTCGACAGCACCACTTCCAGCTTAGTTTAATTGATTGGCACAACATAGCAGCTTGGGTCGTATGTCCCTCCAGATAAATCCTCAAAGCCCTCAGGCAACGGACTGGCATTCTCCACCAAGGCTAACCTCCCTTCATCTTCCACTATCACCACCACAGGTTCGGGTTGAAGTGAGGACGCGTTCATCATGCATAAGTCTGTGCTCTTAGGGATGAACAACGATGGCTTAGGTAGGTGAGAGGGGATGATGTATATACTAGGTCATAAGGGATGGCCAATGTATGGATGAGGTTTATTTGCCAGGGTGGAGGGGATTGGTTATGTGGTGGGAGAGGATTTGTAGTGAAGTTGGGTTTTTCGGGAGGTGCTATCACCTTATTGTCAATGAGATCTTGAATCTCATGACGCAATCTAAAGCATTAATTAGTATCATGACCATGCTATTGGTGAAAAGCACAGTATTTGGCTGGATTGTGTTTCGGAAGGAGAGAATCGAGCAGTGGGCATTGTTCTAATGGTTTAAGATGTCCCTTTTTGATTAGGACCCCTAGGGCTTTAGATAAGGACATATAAAGTGCGGTGAAGACCCTCTGGCCTCAGGCCTGATGGCTTGAGGTTTGTTAATTTGTGTTGGATGTACTGGCAAAGGGGTTCGTAGTCTTAGGTGTGGTGGTGACCATGATCACATCCGAAGGCCGTGCAGAGGTGCCAACAGTCATGGCTGCATTAGAGCTACGTATAAAGGACCTTTTAGGCTGTTCCTTCTCATGGTCTATCAGGCCCTGCTTTATTGCATCCTCAATTTGCACCCCTATTTCATGAAGCTCAGCAAATGTAAATAAAGGCAAGACTATCATTTTCTATAATAGTCTTCCTTGCAAGTTACGGACCACGATTCTGATCTGGTCTTTCTCAGATGGCCGAATAGTCATCATGGAGGCCTTAGACCTCCACCAGGTCATAAAATCTAAGAAACCCTCTTTCGGCTCCTAACGGGTCACTTCAAGATCACGAGTAGTGATCTTGATCTGAGTATTGTAGGAGTGCTGTGCTATGAAGGCCTCGAATATTTCCTCCCAGTTTCTCTTCATAGAGTCTTCAAGTTTGGCGTAACAAATGGCTGCTATACCCGACAGGGTCCGACCAAAAAGTGATAACTTCTGTAGTCTAGAGAGATCCATCGGTCATAGGATATCTGAAAATAGCCGTAGATAGACCATGGGATCCCCGGAGCCCTCAAACCGGTCTATGTGCGGCATCTTGAATCTATCCGACAGAGTTACTGCAGAATCTGTGTATCCATCCTCAATATTAGGGATTGAATTCACACCCCAAGCCCATTTGAAGAGCTTTTCCAGCTTGTTGACCTTCAGTGTAGTGGGATCAACCTCGAATTCAAACGGTGCCTCCATTTGATAAACTAGTGCCTCTGAGGTCTGAGGTGGGATGGGATCTACCTGTATGCCGCATTTTCCTAGACATTAATTGTGACTCCGGGTGCCAAAATTCCCACTAGGGGTGCATGGGATGCTGAGGCTACTGTCGGCTGTGGCTGCTGTTGCTAAAGCCTTTCTACAACCTCGGCTTGGCGGGCTGTGGTCTTAGCTTGGTAGGCAACATCTAGCTGGATAGTCTCAATGGTCTGCTGGAGCTGACGAAGCATATCTTCCATACTGAATAAGGGACTTTGAGTTATCAGAACTGGCGAATACTCTCTATTTGGAATAGAAGTAGAAGATTGGGCCTAACTAGGCACAGGCGAAGCAAAAGGTGACTGCTGAATTAGTGGATTCTGCCTAATCCTCCTTCATCTGGTAACCGGTGGGAGTGAAACAAACACTAGATGTCCCTTGACTGGATCCCAGATCTGCAAATCCTTCTAACTCGGGTCCAGAGTGCTTGGGGGGTAACAAAATCGTCTAAAGAAATGGTGAAAAACTACCTTGCAAAAAGAAAATAAAGCAAAAATAAACAAAAATCAGAAACCGCACAGCACCTCGGCTCAGACACAAACAACACGCAGTTGCAATCATAAGCTAGAGAACTATACTCAACACTGATTTCTGCCCCAAAACTAATACCCAGACTTCCAACTGATACATACGTTCTTGTAGAGTTTCACTCTAAAAGCACATATCAAGCAAGTTAGAGCCAACAACACCCCTATGATGGGGGAGGGTTACCCTGTCCTAATTTCGTCAGGAGCTAGGGATTCACTACACAAAACAAGCGGTTTCATACAATTCCTGCATACGGGTGAGCAACCCGTCCTAGTTTGGAACAGTCTCTATGGCTTCTGATATGCAACCAGGTTGATTGGTCAAAAAGGGTACCTCAACAAGACTACCTAATATACCTCTTACACCTAACACTGAGAAGTGAAAGGAGGATCAAACGGTACAGCGGTAGTCCAAATCCAAGGGTTGTGCTCCCATCGTGGCAGAGCCCGCAACCGATCAACCTTTTGGCAAGCTTTTCCACGCAAGCCTCCGGCAAACCATTCAACAATAGCAGATGGCAAACACTGTGACTTAGGCACACCAATGCAAATGCAAATGCAAATGCAAAGAAACACATAAGTATAAATAAAAAGTCATATTATGAGTTCGAGTCAAGTTCTCTAAATCCCCAGCAAAGTCGCCAGAAACTGTAGCTCGGCTTTTTCGCGCCCCCTTTCGAAAGGTTTGAAAGAAAGCCCTAGAGTTCAGACTCCCGCGGTTCTGAATCTAATCTCACAAGTGCAATGTGAAACCGATAAACACCAAAGAGTCCAAATCCGACAAATCTTTTTGAAAAATTGATTTTAAATCAAATAATACCAAAATTGGAATTCTTTGCCAAATACGGAGTCGCCACCTAAATATTTTGTTTTTGGGAAAATTTAAGAAACCCTGACTCATGCCAAAGGCCACGTATCCATCATTACCAAAGTTGCCTTGGGAACTTAGGTACGAGAGGGGAAGGTCATGAATTGAGCACCCCCTGCTTGCCCAATCAAAGATCGGCCTCTACTAATCATGATATGCTTTTTTTATAAACATTATGTGTTCTTGTTCCGATTATTAAACTAGCTTTACTATTTGATGCACACAAGCAAGTATAGACTAGTTTGCTCAAATTGGAACAATTCAACTCATGTTTGTTTGCGAAAATGGTTTGAATTTGCCACCTCAAGTGGGCTTAAAGATGCGGATTTGCCACCAAACATAGTGGGCTTAAAACATGATTTGCCACTTAATAAAGTGGGCTTAAAACGCATATTTGTTGAATCGTTCCAATTCAAACAACAAGCCTTCATCCATAAGCATTCGAGCAGTTTAGCATTTAAGCACATAGCCTCATGGCAAGCATGCGAAACATGACAATGTGGCAATCACACTCATGCAAGTATACTAAAGTGTAAAGACTCACCGAGTACTCCAAGCCAAAACAGAAACTAGTTAGAAAGATGCATGATCCTAACTATGTAAAATGCCTAATGCAACACATGCGATATTCAATTAATAGGCTCGGCTAGTAATATGGTGTAGACGTCCCCCCGAACGCATCCCGGGGAAGGAGCGCGAGTCCCCCCCGTTCTGGTTCGATATTGGGTCTACTACAATTCGAAGGACTCAAATGTCACGGTTCTTAATCTTGAACCAAAGAGTCCAAATCCGGCAAATCGTTTTTGAAAACAGATTTTTTTGAAAGAAGTGCCAAACATGGACTGCTTTGCCAGATACAGAGTCGCCACCTAAATATTTTATTTTTGGGAAATTTAGGAAACCCTGACTCGGTGCCAAAGGCCACGTGTCAGTCATCACCAAAGTTACCTCGGCTCGGGAACTTAGGTACGATTGGGGAAGGTCACTTCGTGAGCACCCCCGCTCGCCCGATCAAAGACCGGCCTCTACTAACCATGATATCTGTTTTTGAAAACCTTGTGTGTTCTTATTCCGGTTATTAGCCTAGATTACTATGTGATACGCACAGCATACAAGTATAGACTGAGTCGCCTGAATTGGAACAAAACACTTCATGTTTGTTTATTTGAAAATGGTTTGATGGTGCTACCCGCAGGTAGGCTAAGACGTGGATTTGCTACCCTCGGGTGGGCTTAGAAAACATGATTTTGCCACTATCTAGTGGGCTTAAAACAAACATTTGATGAATTGTTCCAATCCAAATAACTCAACCTTCACCCACAGGCATTCAGGCAGTTATATCACGTAAGCACATAGCCTCATGGTAAGCATGCTATTCATGGCAACACTCACACGTGTGCAAGGATGCTAAAGCATAAAACTCACCGAGTACTCCAAGCCAAAACAGAAACTCATTAGAAATCCATGCATGATCCTAGATACACAGGATTGCCTAATTCAACACATGCAAAGATGCAAACTATAGCAGGCTCGACTATTCTAAACATGGCACATGGAATGCTACAACTAACACGTATTCAATTTGGAATTGAAATACAAATGCAGTTTGTATGATGCGCCGAGCCCGGTGCGTGCAAAACAGATGAATGATGCAAACATGCTGTCATACTGTATGCTAATTGAAATATGCCCTAATCTAACCATCATAAGCAGGTAAATAAAAGGGAAGAAAGACGTGGGGTTGGAAGACATACATCACACTCACCCACACTTATTACAATTATGCCCTCGCACAGAGGGTCCAAAAGAATATACAGTCCCGAATGAAAGAATAGTACAGTCCGAATAATACAGTCCAAATAATACAAATTCCTAATTAATTTACTAATTAACTAAGAAAAGAAAAGACTGGCATGCAAGCCAGGGACTGCCTTGATTCTGATGAATGACGTATGTTTGGGCTGCCTTGCGCGGAAATCCACTGGGATGCCCCAATTAGCCTCTGTTTCGCAATTATTCTTGGAAAGCGCGCCAAGCCTCGAAAGACTGTTGATCCTTGATTTACTGCAACAGAGAGCAGGAAAGGGGCATAGCAATGTATTTCACAAATGTATGCATGTCTCGATCCTCGTGCCACCAATCACGCATCTCGATGCATGATGGCCGAGGAGCCGAATTGCACAACTCAATATAGAATGAATGCACGTGAAAACACAACAAAACCTAACTCCATCATGGATGATCCGGAGTGTCGGTGACTAGGGAATTGAGACACGTTCCGTCACTCGAAGTACGAAACGCACCTCGTTTCCCGTGCCTGGGCTAACTCCTATCCCGAACACAATGCAATATGCATGACATGCATGAAATGCAACTAAGATACAATCCTAACATACACAATGTCATGGAATGGCATACACGCTACACGAGGTAATACACAACCGAGCATACACAATGCTATGGATGAAATGGCATACGCAATGCAATAATGGGCTTACACCAACATGAGAGAGCCTCAGCCACACTCACATAGGAGGCCATCAGATGAAAACAAGACAACTCGAAATGCGTGCACACGTGCACGCAAACCGAGGACGGACCCTCAGGCACCGAAATGCCACTCTAATGAGACATGGCAAAGACATGGAATACGATATACATACATGCAAAAATCAGTGATAAAATGAAGTGCAAAACAGCCCCGAAACCCGGTAAAATGGCACCCGATGCATGAAATGATCCCGAAATGCGAAACTAGGCACCCGAAATGACTTATAGCTATACAATACATACATAATTTGAACATGCAATAAAGAGACAGAAGCAAGGAAGGCCCGAGACAAGAATTTTTACAGTTCAAAGCATGGCCAAAAAAAGAGCACAAGTAGGGCTAAAATGGCATACAAAAATGGCTCCGCAAGGGAGGCAATGAAGCAAGTGGTAGATACAAAGCCCAAACAGAAAAATACCCTTCTACAGCACTGAAGAGGGACCAAAAATATGATCACTTACAATTTATGGAAGCCCCAAAAACAGTATACAAACATACTCAAAATGCAATGCAAGATTAAGGCCACAAGAGGGTATAACACAAAGTATACAAAACATGCATCAAAAAGCCAAGGACCCTTAATGAAACATGACAAGGGGGTCAAAATATGGCCACTTTTAGTTCTGATTATGGCCCAAAACAGAAGCAAGATAAGCTAAAAAAATCATGCAAAAATGGGGACCAAAGAGGGGTACAATGGAAAGTGATACATGGAGGTCCCAAACAAGGATGAGTCCTTCTACAATGTTGTAGAGGGGCTCAAAATAAGCCAACTCACAGTTTATATCATGCTCCAAAACAGATCACACATAGGCTAAAAAAATCATGCAAAAATATGGCATTCAAAGGGATATTGAAGCCAGTGCAACATGGGGGTCCCAAACAGTGTTGAACCCTTAAACAAACATAAAGAATGGCTCAAAATAAGCCTAGTTTCAGTTAGGGTCGGAGCCCAAAACAGCAAGCAAAGAGGCTAAAAAAATGAGGCAAAAATGAGTTAGAAAGAGAGAGAAGAGTGCTCACCCTTGAAGACAAAGCCTTGGCTGCTTCTTGGCTTGAGAAGTGAGGCCTCCTAGCTGCTGGAAAGCCCTCCTAGTTGCTGGAATTGGTGTAGTGGTAGTGGTGCCTGGTGGTGATGAAGAAATGGGGTTGGAACTTGGAGGTTTTGAGCTTTGGAGTAGAGAGGGAGAGAGATATGGATATGGGAGCTATAAGGGTTTTTTTTCCAACCCTTAAACCAGCTGTGGCAGCTGGTTTATATAGACAAAGAGGGGGAGAAAGAGGGGGAAAGGTTGGGGGGAAAAGAATTGAAGTTTCCCCCCCCCCCCAAAAATTTGACCCTCCGGATACAAAGTCTGGGGGGGAAATGAATACATGTTTGAATTGAACAGGGTGTAAGGATGCTGGCCGGCTGGCTTTTGAACTTACAGGTGGCCGGCCGGCCACCCCCTATGGCCGGCCGGCCAAGGGTCAAAAAGGTCAACCTGAATTTCTGGCCGGCCACCAGATATTGGTGTCCTCCCAGGTGCCCTCAACACAACCCTGTGGTTCAAAATTGGCAACTCTAAAACAGGAGAGAGAACAAGCCACTTTTCAAAGGGGTTCAAAAGGTTCAAGTTGAATTAATGGCCGGCCATAAACTTTAGTGTCCTCCCATGTGTCTACAACACAAATATGGGGGTTAGGATTGAAGAAAATGACCCTAGGGTGGTCAACATTGGCTTGGAAGTGAGGAAAAACGGGCGACGAAGGGCGATGAAGGTAGTTGGTTGCTGAAACAAATGCTGGCCTCCCACCCTTCTACGGCCTTCTTGGTGATAAAACCGAGGTACCTGCCAAAAATGAACGAAAACCGATGCAAAATAAAGGTACCGGGGCCGAAACGCGCAGTCCGAGGCCCCGAAAACTGCCTGTTGGGCACCGGGAGTGGCGTTCGACCACGAAGTGGGTCTCTCAGACCTCAGTGTCCCTCGAAAGGGAGTAAATAGGATGCATGCCAAAAACCGGGGCAAACGAAGGTGGTTAGGCGGTCCCGAACTGAGGCACACGGCCTGACGGCTCCGAAAATCGGGAACCGGGCTCCGAAATGGGCAAAATGGCCTACGGCCACGAAATGTAGCCCATGGCCACTAAGAGATGGTCTACGAGACCTCTCCTTCCCTCTGGGAAGAGAAACAGAGAAAACCGAGTTTGGTTCGCAAACCGAGGCAAGGCACAGAAGAGGGTTCGGAAGTCCGGAGGCAGGGCTCACGGCCGAGACTCTAAGACTTCTGAACGAGCACAATATGCAACATCACCGAGCGCTCAATCGGTGACATCTGAGTCTTAAGGTCGGTCAAAAATGGGGTGTCTACAGTTGCCCCTCTTTGACAGAACTCGGAAGTCACAAGTGACGGGAGTGAATGTCAAAGCCCAGAGACGACCCATTTTTGACAAGGCCAAAGACTTAGACAATCATACAAGGTGAACAGAGATATGCCCGCAGGCGTACCCACAGGCAAAAGGGGGCAAAATGCAAAGCGATATGCACAGAGCCAGATGTAACTTAATGATCATGCAAATGCAGCAAGCTGTAATGAAGCAAGTATTCGCAAATAGATGCAACAATTTTAAGCAAGAATGCAAAGCAACAACTACATTTCATGCAGTTAAGAATGCGGAGAATTGTTCAACTCTCGTCGCGTCTCACACGGAGAAGATATGATACCTGCGCGATTCGTCTGGTCGCACCAGCCTCAAATGAACCGTACATACAATATCGTGCCTGCAGAAGAGAGAAATTCAACAAGCACAATATTGTAACAACATATATTCGATGTGATTCCGAAAGTTTGGCACACGCGGTGCCGGCGGGTGAATGCATCGCAATGCGAGAAAGGAGCGTGCGTGACAACGCAAGCTCAGGCTCAGAGGCATGGTAATAACAAGAAACGTGCATAACAATGCAAGTATGTGCATGAGAATGCAAGTTACATGCACAACAATGCAAAACGAGCATAAATCAGGGTGCCCGTTTGACACGAAACAACGAGCAGAGAAACGCGCGTTTCGGCGAGGGCGACTCGATCGCGGCCTCCGGTTCACTTCCCGGAGAGGTTACAACACTTTCAAAAAGGATACACTTTGATTTTGATGAATAATGATGAGACACATGTCAGAAATTGAAGCTGACGTTCCGGCGGGGCGATTTCGCGACCGAAAGTGCACTTTTCTTGAACTTTTTCAAGTCCCGGGAACTCCAATCTTCCTCAAAATTTGCAGAGACCTTGGGGGGCATGTGGGGGATACCACCGGCCAGTTTTCTTCCTCAGGGGAGGCCACCGGCCAGGTTTCAAAAAGAGGATGGCCGGCCAGCCAGAAAAGGTGGCCGGCCGGCCACCTGCCCAAATCCGCGGGCAATTTTGTCTTTTCACCTCTTTTTCTTTAAAACCACTTGCCCAAACACTTTGAGCTCACAACTTCAGGTCCGAAATCTTCTCCTCTTGATTCCCAAACCATTTTCTTCTTCAGATCCGAGCTCTATACGCGTTTTCCAACGCCCCACGCAAGTTGTTTTCGCAAAAACTTTCAGTTTCAAGCACTTTGAACCGATTAAATTTTGATTTCGGGGCCTCTTTTCTCATTTTCACCATTTGAGGTAAGTTTGTCTCAACATTTGGAAGATTTTCTCGGGAGTTGACTTTTGTTGACTTTTTCATTTCCCGAGAGTTGACTTTTGTTGACTTTTTCCAATTTTGGCTCATTTTTGCTCCTTTTTGCAGATTTTCTGAAATGGCCGGTCATTTCCCTCACAGCGGAGGTCCTCCGGGTGCCGGGGATGATTTTGATGTCATGACTCTGCCTCCGAGGGTTCGCCCCTTCATTCCCGAGAGGTACGCCCCGCCGGCACACGTTCTTCCGCGGGCCGTTTTCCGTCACTTCACTGACTTTAATGATCGAGCACCCAGAGATTTGCTTCTGCGGGAGCCAGAGCATCACCTCTCCCACGAGGCATGAGAGGTATTTACTTCATTTTTTGCATTTTTCGTGCATTTCGGGCTTTGTTTGCATCCTGAACACGTGGCTTAAACACTTGAATTTCTGAACACTCGGCTCATTAATTGATTGTGAACGTACGGCACACATTAGTTAAGAATTGAACACACGGCCCAAACACTGATTTGTCGAACACACAGCCCGAATTTGAAGGTGAACACACTGCACACACTGACTAAGAGTAGAACACGCAGCCCAAACTCTGATTTTCTGAACACACAGCTCGGATTGATGGTGAGCACACGGCACACACTGATTGGGATTTGAATACACAGCCCAAACATTAATTCTCTGAACACACAGCCCAAATTGATGGTGAACACACAGCCCACCCTGGTTGAGAGTAGAACACACGGCCCGAACTCTGACTTTCTGAACACGCAGCCCAAGTTGAAGGTGAACACGCAGCACACACTGATTGAGAGTAGAACACGCAGCCCTAACTCGGATTTTCTGAACACACAACCCAAATTGAAGGTGAACACGCAGCCCACACTGATTGAGAGTAGAACACACAGCCCTAACTCGGATTTTCTGAACACACAGCCCAAATATTTGAGATGAACACGCAGCCCGAACTCTGTCTTTCTGAACACGCAGCCCAAGTTGATGGTGAACACACAGCCCACACTGATAAAGTTTTGAACACACAGCCCAAACCTTGATTTTCTGAACACGCAGCCCAAGTTGAAGGTGAACACGCAGCACACACTGATCGAGAGTAGAACACGCAGCCCTAACTCAGATTTTCTGAACACACAGCCCAAATTGAAGGTGAACACGCAGCACACACTGATTGAGAGTAGAACACGCAGCCCTAACTCGGATTTTCTGAACACACAGCCCAAATATTTGAGATGAACACGCAGCCCGAACTCTGTCTTTCTGAACACGCAGCCCAAGTTGATGGTGAACACACAGCCCACACTGATAAAGTTTTGAACACACAGCCCAAACCTTGATTTTCTGAACACGCAGCCCAAGTTGAAGGTGAACACGCAGCACACACTGATCGAGAGTAGAACACGCAGCCCTAACTCGGATTTTCTGAACACATAGCCCAAATTGAAGGTGAACACGCAGCACACACTGATTGAGAGTAGAACACACAGTTCGTTTATTTTGCTTTGCACGCGGCTCGTTCATTTCTTTTGCACACAGCTCATTCATTTTATACTGACACATGTATTCATTCTGAATGTAGGTTGGTTCTCGCACGGTGCGGGGATATGGCTCCACCGCTGCTAGAGATTGGTATGCTGAGCTCCCGGAGGCTGTCCGGGATTTAGTTGACCTGGCGGGGTTTGGGTCCTTCTGTGTTGGGTTATCGCGCTGTCCTGCCAGGAGGACATTGATAGCAGCTTTGGTGGAGAGATGGTGGGACACCACCAACTCCTTTCATTTTTCCGCCACTGGGGACATGACTATGACCCCGCTGGATTTTGCTGTATTGACTGGCCTGGACATAGGAGGTTGGCCCATTCCTTACGATGAGGACATGGGCGAATGGGAGGCCGCTTGGGTACATTTGTTGGGGGCCCGCCCGCCTGTTGACAGAGCTTCAGGGAGAGTCCGATACACCTGGTTCTCTTCCCACTTTCGAAGGGAGGGGATGGAGCCCGAGACTCTTGAGGAGGCAGAGCAGTATGCCCGTGGTTTCCTTATGTTCCTCTTTGGGACTACTCTGTTCGCCGATAGAGGGAACACGGTTGGGTTATATCTGTTGAGCGCTCTGGTGGACCTATCACAAATCGGACGGTACGACTGGGGTGGCGCTGGCTTGGCTACCCTTTACTGCTATATGAGCGCGACCTCCCGCGGGCAGGGAGACTTACTTGGCGGTTATTGGAGAGCCTAGGAGGTACTTTCTGTCCTCTTGACTTACATTTCTGCTCCTCATTACTTGTACATTGCACACACGGCGCACTTTACACTCTGTATTCTGCTTTTAGCACTTTGTATTCACATTCTGCACTATTTTCCGCAGTTATGGGTCTACGTATATTTTCCGACGTTAGCTCCAGAGTTGGTGGTGGCAGGGCCCCTCATGACCCCGTACTCGCTGGTATTCGAAGGCCAGCAGCGGCCGAGACCCCGAGAGACTCTCTTTTATCTATGGCAGTATTTTGACACCGTGCAGACGACAGAGGTATTTCAGAACTCTCAGTCCCTTCCGTTTTCATCTTTGATCTGCCCTGTATATTCTCGATTTCTGATTGGTTTATGCACTGGTTATCCGCAGATTACATGGCAGCCCTGGGCGCCCTTGGGTAATGGTCTCCGATTTCAGTATGCCGGAAGATCGGGCACCTCCCAGTACAGGATCCTGCTCGAGGGACCGGTCGGTAGATCATGGTTTCTGGGGGAATGCTTTTTGCGTCAGGTATGGGGGTACACTTCTCAGGATCCTCCCGCAGCACCTCCAGTCAGTATGCGGACTGCTGATAGGCTCTCTTCCCAGGATGTTGTTAGTGCTATGCTAGGCACTAATGCTTTGCTACATCTTACGGAGGGGGACTATGCCACTTATCGTCACACATATCTGATGCCCCCATTGACGGGAGTCCGTACTCCGTCGCTGAGGCCTGCTGATGTGCCATCTTCGAGTCAGGCTCGTGCTACAGATATCCCTTCCTCCAGCAGGGCTGGTACGTCTAGGGGTGGGGGTGGGTCGATTCCCCCGATTCCTCCGACTCTTCATCACCCTGGGTGGCCAGACATGCCGACCGAGTTGACGAGTTGGCGATTTGGGACTCCTTACCAGGTCTCGCTGGAGCCTCCCTTTCCTGACCATAGATATGTTAGAGATCCTGATTCGCCACCGGTATGCTTTACAGCTTTGATTTACCAGTCAGATACTTGGACATTCACTCCTTTACTGATGGTTTTGCATTTGTATCTGCAGCCTCCTGTTGAGTACGTGGATGAGATGCTTGGAGTGATGGCCGCATTTGAGGGGATGATCCTGCGGAGGGAGGCACAGCTGGCCATTATGGGTGTGTAGGTACTGTTCATCTTTCTTGCATTTATCATACTTCTGATGACACGCTGGTTTTGAACATTCTACTGCATTGATAGGCTTTTTGTGTAGAACACATCTGACACACACCCCACTCACATATTGTACTTGCACCTGATTTTCATAGTTGAACTGATGTATTGAACTCTTCACTTTCAGATGCCTCCTGTATATGCTCCGCCCCGGGCCGGGCCACCTGAGCCTTCTTAGGGAAGTCGATCGTCTGGACCTTTTCGAGGCACTGGACCATCTGGGCCCTTTCGAGGAGCTGGGCCATCCAGGCCTTTTCGGGGAGCTGGGCCATCCAGGCCTTTCCGAGGAGCTCGAGGAGGGTCCTCTCGCAGACGCAGGGCACATATCATGGAAACAAAGCCCGATGAGGATGAGGAGGAGGAGGAGGTCGCAGACCGTCAGTCGGAGACATCCGCTGAGGAGGGGGGCTCCGGTCTTGGTTCCGGGAGTGGAGGCGAGGCTGAGGGGGATCCTGAGGATGACAGCTCCGACCCGGATGATGATGGTGGTGCAGAGGTTGTCCCGCAGAAGAGGATGAGGAGAGCCCCTCATTCCCGCTCCCGAGGGTACTGATGCTGCTGTTTCCTGCTTTATTTTTCTTTTTGCTAGTAGTTTGTAGCACTTTGCATATTATCAGGCAGTTTTATTTTCCGTAAAACTTGTACCTTTATTTGTTGTAAAACATGATGGAATGAAACAGCTTTTTGAAAAAGTGTTGTATTTTTATGCTCTCAGCATCGCATCGCATCATTTTGCACAAAAATGGGATTGAATGGAAATGTGCACTGTGTATTTACCAGGCCAGGTAATGAACCGACGCAACAAATCAAACGACTCGACTCACTAAGAAATAACAGAATCTTAGCAAGTTTATAACCCGATAAGCAAAATACAACAATGTTAACGACTCGATAAACAAGACTCAACAAAATTGCGTAAACAAAGAGTAACAACTCAAAACACAAAATACGACAGCTCGACAAAACTTACAACTCGATAAACAAAACAACAACTCGATAAGCAAAAATTACAACTCGATAAGCAAAAACAAAGCGTACTTTGGACGATCTGGGTGATGGAACGCATCCGAAACTGAGAGAAATGGAGACATTTGACATTCCCAATGCATCGAAATGCCTCGAACTTCCTTCTGGAGAGCAAAACAGGACCAATGGCACACATTGGAGCATGGCCGGCCAGCTTTTTGCATTTGAGGAGTGAAAAGGTGGCGGCCGGCCAGCTTTTGCATATTGAAGACTCACAGGTGGCCGGCCTGCTAGAATAGGTGGCCGGCCGGCCACTTTTCCTGCAGCCACTAGAATTCTGACACTTGTCCCTCGAATAGTGTTTCACCCTCTATAAAAGCTCCAACTTCGGGACTCATTCATTTCATCACTGCTTTGCACAAAGAATGGAGGCGTTTCTCGTAGAAAATCTCACATCTTGGATCTCCTCTTTAGATGGCTCGGAAAAGTTGAACTTCCGGGGTTTCGGCTTGAATGCACTGTTCACGCTGAGCCGGACTCCGCTACACCTTCCTTTCCTCCATGCCGCGGTGAGGTTTTGGAACCCAGTGACGCACGTCTTTAGCTTCGGCGGGCAAGAGATATGTCCGACTTTTGAAGATTTTCAAGCCTTGATGGAATCCAAGCACGGCGAGGAAATCTTGCCCCAACTCAATTTTGGCTATGCCCAAACCTTAGGGCGAATGTGCGGACTCAACGCGCATGATGCTCGATCCCTGATTTGTAACGGAATGTTGGATATCCCGAGCCTGATTTATCGGTTCTCTGATGCCGGTGACCGCAGTGACCATCATTGGCAAGGCTTCCGACGACATGCTCTCTGTTTGTGCATGATATCTCATTTTCTATTTGCCTCAAGTTTTGGAGGATCCAACGTCCGTCTGATTGAAGTTGCTCAAGGCTTGAAAGAAGGAAAGAGCTGCATCGCCATGACATTGGCCGAGACACTGATGGGCTTGGATGCTTTCTACCGTCGGGAGACAACCAGGTTTGCAGGGAGTCCACTACTATTACAGGTAATATTTCCCACCCAAGCTCACATATGTATTTGCTCACATCACTCGGCCCTCAGGCTCGATTTTTCTCACAAAACCCTTATCTTACTTTTCTCTCCTCGCACATCTCTCTATTCTGTATTCTCTCATTTTTCATCCCTCCCCAGGTATGGTTGATGGATAAATTGCAGGTTGTGAACTCTTGCCCTGCCTACTCGGCTCGCAGTTACTTCTTCCGACAACGCCTAGTCGACGCCCTTGATGAGGGATGGTGGTTTGAATAGATGTGCAATTTGTTGGCAGATCGCATTGCATGGCACTGTCCTTGGCTCAATCTCCCGGCAATGAGCTACAGCATGTCTCGGCAGGTCGGGATTCGATTGATCAGCTTGACCCACTGCGTGTTTTATTTTCCATTCCGTATATTGCGCCAGTTTGGCCATGATCAGACTTGCCCACCAGAGGGGATAGAGTATCTGGCTACATTTCCGGTTCGAGGCGCACAGTTGGCTCGGCAGGCCGCAGCGTGGAGAATTAGAGAACTCCTGGCCCCCGCTCCCACTTTCAGTTGTATTTTGTCTGACGAGTGCTGGGATTGGCTCAATGAGGAGGCACAGGTTGGGCCTAACTTGGCATCGGAGGCTTCAACCAGCCCTGGAAGGGGGCGCAGGGACACCTGACTTGACTATGCCCCGAACTTATTGCTTTATTAGTACTTTCAAGTTTTCAGTAGGAGTGTAATAAAAAGCAACTTCGATTGTATGCAAGAGCAAGAGAACTCTGTTTTGAAATCAATGAAATTGAAGGTTGTGGTACTGAAAATTCTCCGCTTTGGTCCAAAAATGGTCTTAGTTGTAAAAAGATTAATTTTGAACAAAGTAAACTTTTATTAAAACTTTTCAAAACTATTTTCGATATAGATCAGAACTGGACACGCCTGAGATTTGTCACTGGGATGCACAACCCCGGATCCTAGCAACTGGAAAGTTGCCCCTAGTTTGAATGGTACCGCAGCACTTCATGGCAACGGAAAGTTGCCCCTAGTCTGAATAG
Source organism: Camellia granthamiana (assembly GCA_036172215.1). Taxonomy (NCBI): domain Eukaryota; kingdom Viridiplantae; phylum Streptophyta; class Magnoliopsida; order Ericales; family Theaceae; genus Camellia; species Camellia granthamiana. Next base: position 136,429,842 of record CM069909.1, on the reverse strand, counting down.
CACTGTACCGGAGATCACGATAAATGCTGATGAATAGAGATGACTGAGATGATCAAATGGACAAAGTTGACCGGGGAAAAGATTGTGGCTGAACTTCAGAATGAAGCTGCCTACGTATCCCAAGGATGGGAATCAAGCCTTACGTAGTTCAGGCTTAGGTTCGCTCGGGTATTTTCACTCTCCTTTTGCGCTCTAACTTTTGCCAAGGCCGCCCTTTGCGGGTTTTCAACCTTGCAAGCTCAGTTTTTATAATTTTCAAATTTTCTATGCTCTGAATTTTGCCTAGGTCGCCCTTTCGGGTTTTCGGCCTAGCGAGCCTCTCAAGGGTAGTATTTCTTCAACTTGTCCATGTTGATCGGTTGGGAAAACTCTAAGCCATCTAGATCCATCAGAACCACAGCTCCACCTGACCAGATTGACTTGATGATGTAGGGACCAGTCCAATTGGGTCTGAACTTGCCCCTTGGGTCGTGGATGGGAGCTCGGTTGTCTTTGAGTACCAAATCTCCTTCCTTTAAATTCCTGGACTTAACCTTCTTGTTGAAAGCCCGAGCGATTCTACGTTGATAACCCTGAACATGGCACAGTGCTTTCAGCCTTCTTTCATCAAAGAGCATGAGTTCCTCAAATCTGCTCTGCTGCCAGTCTGCCTCGGCTATCTGGCACTCAGCCAATACTCTCAAAGACGGAACCTCAATCTCGATAGGTAGAACGGCCTCCATCCCATAAACCAATGAGTATGGAGTCACCCCAGTAGAAGTTCTGATTGAAGTCTGGTAGCCCCACAGAGCAAACGGCAGCTTATCTGGCCAATCCCGGTAGGTTTCCACCATCTTCTGTAGTATGCGCTTGATATTCTTGTTGGCGGCCTCAACTGCTCCATTGGTTTGTGGCCGGTAGGTAGATGACTTATGAAAAGCCACGTTGTATTTCTCCAACAAGTCAATCACTTCCTTCTTGAAGTGGGAACCGTTATCTGAAATTATTTCATTTGGGACTCCGTAGCGATAGATGATGTTGTTTCTGATAAATTTTGCAACGTGCGAAGCCTTCAACACTGCATAAGATTGGGCCTCGACCCACTTTGTGAAATAATCTATCGCTACCAAGATGAACTCATGCCCATTCGACCCCTTTGGCGTGGCAGCTCCGATTACATCAATTCCCCAGACTGAAAATGGCCATGGCGAAGTCATGTTGTACAGCTTTGACGGCGGAATGTTCATGCGATTTGCATGGATCTGACATTTGTGGCATCGCCGGACGAAACCAATACAATCCTCCTCCATGGTGGACCAGTAGTACCCCTGTCTGAGAATCTTCCGTGCCAACATTACACCATTCATGTGTGCACCACATTCTCCCCCGTGGATGGCTTCCATCAGACGCTTTGACTCTTCGGCATCAACGCACAGTTTATGCATTCCCAGATGACCCATTTTATACAGTTTACCCCCGTAGATGATGAACTGAACTGCCATTCTCCTGATTGCCCTTTTGTCTTTGGCATTTACCCCTGGCGGGTATACTTCTTTCTCCAAGAAGTTCCAGATGTCGTAATACCAGGGGTGTTCGTCCTGAACTTCATCTATGGCTGCAATCGACTCATAGGCAGGTGCAAATTTCTGGTCGATGATGACTGGACGCATCCGGACTCCACACGGGATGTCTATCATAGATGATAGAGTTGCTAAAGAATCTGCGAACCTGTTGTTCTCTCTTAGTAGATGAGTAAAACTTAGCTTCTCAAACCGAGGAATTAGCAAGTCCAAGGTTTGGTGGTACATCATCATATTTTCCTCTTTCACCTTCCAGTCTCCTTTAGCTTGAGACACAACAAGGTTCGAGTCCCCAATAACGTCCAACCGTCTTGCCCCTAGTTCCAGGGCTGCTTCTAGACCAGCAATGCACGCCTCATACTCTGCTTCATTGTTCGAGACTTTGAATCGGAGTTTGAAGGCTAGAGGGATACGGGAATTGTCGGGTGCTAACAGCAACACTCCTATCCCATACCCATGTTGATTTGACGCTCCGTCAAAGTACATCGTCCAAGTTTCATCGTCGATATGCAGAATTGCTTCATCTGGGAACAAATACTCCACTGCTTCATCCCCCTCAACCGGGTGGTCGGCAAGGAACTCTGCCACTGCTCTTCCCTTCACTGACTTGCGTGTCACATACTTGAGATCAAATTCGGAGAGCAACAGCAACCAACGAGCTAGCCTACCTGTAAGTGCTGGTTTCTCGAAAAGATATTTGATGGGATCGAGTCGTGAAACCAACATTACGGAGTGAGCTAATAGGTAGTGCCGCAGCTTCTTGGTAGCCCATACCAAAGCTAAGCAAGCCTTTTCCAGCGGTGTATACCGGGTCTCATACTCTAGCATCTTCTTGCTCAAATAGTAGATGGCTTTCTCCACCTTGTCTTCTGATTCTTGCGCAAGCATGCAGCCCATTGTAGTTTCAGTTACTAACAGATACAAAATCAACGGTTTCCCTGGTTCTGGTGGTGACAACACGGGCGGGTTCTGTAAATATTCTTTAATCTGTTCAAATGCAGCTTGACATCGGCCGTCCCATTGGAACTTCTTTCCTTTCTTCAGGAGACCAAAAAGTGGTTCACAAGTCAAGGTTAATTTTGAAATAAACCGTCTTATGAATTGTACTTTACCTAGAAAGCCTCGCACCTCCTTTTCAGTCATTGGTGGTGGCATTTCTAAAATGGCCTTAATTTTGGAAGGGTCGACCTCGATGCCTCTTTGTGTAATCAGAAACCCCAGCATTTTTCCCGCTGTAACACCAAATGTACACTTTTGAGGGTTCAGCCGTAACCGGAATTCCCTGATCCTTTGGAAAAACTTATGCAAGGCGGTGTAGTGGCCCTCTCTTTCTTTGGACTTGACAATCATGTCGTCCACATACACCTCAACCTCTTTGTGGATCATATCATGTAATATCGTGGTCGCGGCCCGTTGATATGTATCTCCAGCATTCTTCAACCCAAACGGCATTACCCTGTAGCAGTATGTCCCCCACGGGGTGGTGAACGCAGTCTTTTCTCGGTCTTCGGGTGCCATCACTATCTGGTTGTATCCTGAGAAGCCATCCATAAATGAGAGCAATGCATGCCCTGTTGTGAAATCTACCAACTCATCGATGTGCGGTAAGGGGAAGTCGTCCTTCGGACTAGCTCTGTTCAAATCCCTGAAGTCCACACACACCCGGATCCTGCCATCTTTCTTCGGCACCGAAACAATGTTGGCCAACCAAGTCGGATATTCAGATACCAGCAAGAAGCCTGCGTCGATTTGCTTGGTGACCTCTTCCTTAATCTTGAGAGCCCAGTCCGGGCGAATCCTTCTGAGTTTCTGCTTGACAGGTCGGGCCTCGGGGTCAAGGGGGATCCGATGCTGTACAATCTCAGGATCGATTCCAGGCATGTCTTTGTAGGACCACGCGAAAACATCTTTGAAATCTCTTAATAAAGCGACTAAGCGCTCGTGTTCCTCCGAAGACAACGTGGACCCGATCTGGACCAGCCGCGGGTCCTCCTCAGTACCAATGTTCACGGTAATGATTTCATCCACTAGGGGTTTAACAAATCTCTCTTGCTCTTGCTCAATTAAACGTTGTAAAACCGGAGGAATTTCATCCTCGTCGTTTTATCAAAGTTTTGAAAGTCTGAATTAATGCAATAAATTAAGGGCACAGAGAAGTACTCGGAAACCACAGATATTTCATTCTCATTAGGCACATCCAAATTGTCCGATTCATTGGTTACAAAAGACTCAAATGAAAAGGAAAAAGACGACCTAGACACGACTGTGGCATCCGGCTTAACATCCCCAGGAGTACCAGACTCAGACTCAGTCGAGCTGGAACCTGATTCCGACTCACTGGACTCGGTGGAATCAGATTCCGGCTCACTACCTAACCCAGTGCTGCTGGACAAAAATCCCCCCTCGTATTGCCAAGTGAGAGAGGGTGCGATTGATGCATCCAAGATAGCTGCTAGTAGGTCCACAGCCGTTTCATCCCCAATCATGGAAACCGCGAAGTTATCCCCCAAGCACTTTTAGTCGATCGGAGGATCAGAGAGGAGACATGCCAGTGCTACCCCCATTTCAAGTTCTGTGCCCTCAGGATCTACTGCCTTACACTGCTCAACCTCAGCTGATGGGTCTATCTACTCTGTGGCAACGTCATCCCCGGATAGTTGCAGGTCGAAGAAGATCTCGAAGCCTGGTACGCACTTCCTCTCCGCTTTTAACCATGGCTCTGGGAAGCCGCAAAATGGAAAGTCCTCCCCCTCCTGGACAAAGCGTCCGTTCAGGGTACCCTGGATGGGCCTGTGCATTAACTCGAAAGGCTTCCCAGCCTGCTTTGCTCTGGCTCTGCCGGCCATTTCCTTTCCTTTCCTCACCCAGTCCTCTTTGGTGGGCAGATAACCCAATCCAAAGGTATGCGGGTTGTGTGGCACTTCGGCCAATGCTGCGACTCCTTTCCTGCCGCTCCTTCCTAATCCCATCCCAGGGATGTGCTGTAGCTTGTTCATGAGGTAGACGGATTGAGCACTGACGTACACACCTTCATTCACAGCCATAATATTCTGCACTACCCGGGCCTCAGCCAAAGTGAATCCTGACAAGAACACATCCTCCGTGCCGGGCTCTATTTCCAAAACCGGTGTAGACACTTCTGGCGGCGGATGGATGGATGAGTTTCCGAAGACAATAGCTACCCCCTTCCTGTGAGGGTACTTTAGCATTTGATATAGAGTGGAAGAGACTGCTTTTACTTGGTGCAACCACGGTCGCCCTAAGAGTAAGTTGAAGGTTGCGGGAACGTCCAAGACATGAAATTCGATGTTATGTTGTCCTGGACCAACCTTGGTTTGAATCTTGACAGTCCCCATCACTTCTCTGCTTGTATTATCGTATGCTCTGATCACCTGAGTGGTTGGTATGAAATCTGCGGGTTTCAACCCGATTGCATACGCTGTTCTGGCTGGGCAGACATTGATGGCAGACCCGGTATCAACAAGTACCACCGGTATCCACTTATCTCTACATTCCACGAAGATGTAGAGAGGTTTGTTATGATTTATGCCCTCAGGTGGTAGTTCCTTGTCTAAAAAGGTTAATGCCGGGGAACCTCCTCCCGGAAAAACTAGCTCAACCAGCTGTTCTGGTGTAGTATCGATAGAGAGTTTGGCCTTGTCCATGGCAAATAGGACAGCCTGTCTGTGTACCCATGAAGCCATAAGCAGTCCCCAGATGGAGATGTCTGCTTGTATCTTCTTTAACTGTCTTAGTACAGCCTCTTCTTCAATCTGTTTCTCTCTCTGCTTCTCAGCCTCTTTGTCTTTCCCAGATGTCTCAGGTTGGTCTAGGTGCGGGGGCTTGAAGTACCGCCCGCTTCTAGTCATGTGGTCCACCTCATCAAGGTACCAAGTGTCATCTGGCTGAGCGCCTGCCCAATCTTCGTCTGTGTGGGCAAGACATAAGTCATCGTCTTCCCACCACATCCCGCTAGCGTTCAACAGACACCTATCTGGTTCTAGCAAGTTTGTACTCTCGGTACTTTCATCCCATATGCTCATAGAATGTCTTGCTCTCGTGCTCGCAGCACTTTCATCCCCTTCATGGTTCTTGGCTTTTCGGATTCTCTCAGAATCCCACTTCTTCTCTTGCTCCTCCTGCATTATCATGGTTTGTTGTTCGGTTTTCGCAATATCTATGTCCCGAGCGAAATTCTTTGTACCGGCGCTCTCCGGCAATTCATTCTGACTTTCGGCCCTTCCGGCCACCATTGATACCCTTGCCCCTGCAGGGCCTTGCTCTGTCTGAAATTCCACAATGTCTGGCTAATCATCTAACCATCCGGTAACTTCCGCCGACTCCTCATATTCAAACCAGTTGATTGTTGCACCCCCTGATTCTTGGTCGTTGAAGAACTGGAGGTTGGCAAAGTTGTCCTCCACTGTTGTCGGATCATTCGCCCTCTGTTCAAGTCTGTCCCCGCGAATTACACATAGTTCAACTTTTTCTGGCAGCCCCACACTCGGCTCAGACTGGCCCACTGATAAGATGTATTCGCTTGGATCATAGGCTCCTCCAGCATAATTCCCAGACTGTTCCATCCCGGACTCAACAATTCTTCCTTCCTCTGAAACCAGCCCCGTTCCATCGTCGGTGGTCACCACCTTTGGCTCAGATTGGGTTGTGAAGGTGTCCAACATGCACAAGTCGGTGCAGTCAGGAAGGATCACCTCTGGCTTGGGTAGGTGGGAGGGAGTAATATAGATAGTAGGATCGTAGGATACGACCCCAGTTTGGATAAGATTGACTCTTTTGGGCGGTGGAGCTTGGTTATGTGTGGGGAGTGGGTTGGTTGTGACGTTGGGTCTCTCGGGAGGCAGAATAATATTCTTGTCAACGAGGTCCTGAATCTCGTGACGCAGTCGGAAACATTGGTCTGTATCGTGGCCATGCTGCTGGTGGTATGCACAGTACTTGGCTGGGTTGTGGGAAGGGGGGAGTGGATTTGGTAATGGCCTCGGCTCTAGGGGTTTCAGGTGCCCCTTTCTGATTAGAACCCCGAGAGCCTTGGACAAAGGCATGTATAGTGGAGTGAAAGTTCTTTGGCCCCTGGGCTGGTATTTTGGGGCTTGGGTACTGCTTCCGGATGTACTGGAAAAGGGTGTGGCGGCCATGGGTCTTGGGGGAGGGGGAATGGTGGTGACCATACTGACCTCTGAAGCTCTTGTATTAGCAGCGCCACTCGGGCCTGCGTTGTTGTTACGGTTAAATGTCCTCCGGGGTTGCTCCCGATCCTGGTCGATCAGAGAAGGTGGGAAAGGGGAGTACAATCATCTTCTGCATGAGTTTCGGTTGGAGATTGCGCACAATCATCCTGATTTGGTCTTTGTCAATGGACCTCAAAGTCATCATCGACGCCTTTGCCCTCCATCGAGTTACAAAATCGGAGAAAGACTCCTTGGGCTCCTGCCTCGTCGTCTTGAGATCACGAGTTGTAATCTCGATCTGAGTATTGTACAAGTACTGTGCAACAAAGGCCTCAGCCATTTCATCCCAACTTCTTTTGACGTCATCCTCCAACTTTGCGTACCAAATGGCGGCCACACCCGACAGGGTTCGGCCAAACAGAGAAAGCTTTTGTGGTCGGGTCAGGCCCATTGGCCGCAGTATGTCTGAAAATAGCCGGAGGTGGACCATAGGATCTCCGGACCCATCAAAACGATCAATCTGTGGCATCTTGAATCTATCGGGCAAGGTTACGGCCACGTCAGTATATCCATCCTCGATATCCGGAATAGCCCTCACCCCTTGTGATTTCTTGAAAAGCTTCTCCAGCTTGCTCAATTTCAGAGCTGTATGGTCTATCTCGAACTCGAAGGGAGAGTCCAAATGGTTAGGTGTAAGAGTCTTGGACAGTTGAGGCAGAAGCAGGGGCGGAGCCAGCCCCGTTGGAAGGCCTGTGTCCTCTTGAATATTCTAGACATTGGGTAGGGTGTTCTGGGTGTTCGGGAGGGTATTCTGAACAGTAGGTGCCTGCTCGGGTAATGGGGCCCCGGGTGGAGGAGGAGCCTGATGTGAAGCAGATGCTGCATTTTGTTGTTGCAGCCTAGTGATTAGTTCGGCCTGCTGAGCCATGACTGTGGCCTGTTGCTTAGAAAATTCCGCCTGGCGGATGGCATCCTCTTGCATCTGTTTTATGCTCTCATGCATTTGGCGCATCATTGCCTCCATCCCTGATGTATTCTGCTGATTCATCTGACGGACCGGTAAATGTATCTCTATAGCGGAAACAGAAACCTCAACCCGACTGTTTGCTACCAGAGTAGACTGCTGCCCCGGTAATCCCTGCTCTGACACACTGCGCCTTCTTGGCCTTCTTCTAGCAACTGGGGGTAGAGAGTGGAACACTGGATGTCCGTCAACCAGATCCTCGGATCGATTGAGTCGGCGACCTCTCGTCCAAAGTGCTTGGGGAATATCTAATGGTTCGGAAGCAATCGTGCTAAACTGCCCTAGCAAAAAGATAAATAAAGCGAAAAGGAAATAAATAACCAGACAAACGGACAGCATAACAGCTTAAATTAAACACACAACACACAGTTGGGCATACAACACACGGTTGATAAGCTGGAAACACACTGTCCTCAATCACTGATCACTGTTCCTGTATCACTGTTCCCCAAAACTGAACCTGATATCCGCAGACAATTGATTCTCAGATACTGACTGATGCCCGCAGGCCTGATGCCCAAACTCAACTGATACATACATTCCCTGTAGAGACGCACTCTAACAAGCACATAGCGGATAAGTGAGAGCCAAAACACCCCTATGTTGGGGTAGGGTTTCCCTGTCCTATTTTGTCAGGAACTAGGGTTTCACTACGCACACAGCGGTTTCAAACAACCTATAAACGGGTAAGCAACCTGTCCTAGTTTGGAATGGTCACTATGGATCCGAATATGCACTAGGTCGAATGGTCAAAAAGGGTGCCCCGGTAAAACCGGGGTTTGTGTTCCCATGCTGTCAGAGCCCAAAGCCGATCAGCCTTATGGACATGCCTTGACAAGACAAGCCTCCAGCAAATCGTTCGGGAATGGCATATGGCAAACACGGTGTCCTAGGCGCACCAATGCAAATGCAATGCAAAGAAACACACAAGTGTAGTCAAAACAAGATATCATGAGTTCGAGTCAAGTTCTCTAAATCCCCAGCGGAGTCGCCAGAAACTGTAGACGTCCCCCGGAACGCATCCCGGGGAAGGAGCGTGAGTCCCCCCCATTCTGGTTCGATATTGGGTCTACTACAATTCGAAGGACTCAAATGTCACGGTTCTTAATCTTGAACCAAAGAGTCCAAATCCGGCAAATCGTTTTTGAAAACAGATTTTTTTGAAAGAAGTGCCAAACATGGACTGCTTTGACAGATACAGAGTCGCCACCTAAATATTTTATTTTTGGGAAATTTAGGAAACCCTGACTCGGTGCCAAAGGCCACGTGTCCGTCATCACCAAAGTTACCTCAGCTCGGGAACTTGGGTACGATTGGGGAAGGTCACTTCGTGAGCACCCCCGCTCGCCCGGTCAAAGACCGGCCTCTACTAACCATGATATCTGTTTTTGAAAACCTTGTGTGTTCTTATTCCGGTTATTAGCCTAGATTACTATGTGATGCGCACAGCATACAAGTATAGACTGAGTCGCCTGAATTGGAACAAAACACTTCATGTTTGTTTATTTGAAAATGGTTTGATGGTGCTACCCGCAGGTAGGCTAAGACGTGGATTTGCCACCCTCGGGTGGGCTTAGAAAACATGATTTTGCCACTATCTAGTGGGCTTAAAACAAACATTTGATGAATTGTTCCAATCCAAATAACTCAACCTTCACCCACAGGCATTCAGGCAGTTATATCATGTAAGCACATAGCCTCATGGTAAGCATGCTATTCATGGCAACACTCACACGCGTGCAAGGATGCTAAAGCATAAAACTCACTGAGTACTCCAAGCCAAAACAGAAACTCATTAGAAATCCATGCATGATCCTAGATACACAGGATTGCCTAATGCAACACATGCAAAGATGCAAACTATAGCAGGCTCGGCTATTCTAAACATGGCACATGGAATGCTACAACTAACACGTATTCAATTTGGAATTGAAATACAAATGCAGTTTGTATGATGCGCCGAGCCCCGTGCGTGCAAAACAGATGAATGATGCAAACATGCTGTCATACTGTATGCTAATTGAAATATGACCTAATCTAACCATCATAAGCAGGTAAATAAAAGGGAAGAAAGACGTGGGGTTGGAAGACATACATCACACTCACCCACACTTATTACAATTATGCCCTCACACAGAGGGTCCCAAAGAATATACAGTCCCGAATGAAAGAATAGTACAGTCCGAATAATACAGTCCAAATAATACAAATTCCTAATTAATTTACAAATTAACTAAGAAAAGAAAAGACTGGCATGCAAGCCAGGGACTGCCTTGATTCTGATGAATGACGTATGTTTGGGCTGCCTTGCGCGGAAATCCACTGGGATGCCCCAATTAACCTCTGTTTCGCAATTATTCTTGGAAAGCGCGCCAAGCCTCGAAAGACTGTTGATCCTTGATTTACTGCAACAGAGAGCAGGAAAGGGGCATAGCAATGTATTTCACAAATGTATGCATGTCTCGATCCTCGTGCCACCAATCACGCATCTCGATGCATGATGGCCAAGGAGCCGAATTGCACAACTCAATATAGAATGAATGCACGTGAAAACACAACAAAACCTAACTCCATCATGGATGATTCGGAGTGTCGGTGACTGGGGAATTGAGACACGTTCCGTCACTCGGAGTACGAAACGCACCTCGTTTCCCGTGCCCGGGATAACTCCTATCCCGAACACAATGCAATATGCATGACATGCATGAAATGCAACTAAGATACAATCCTAACATACACAATGTCATGGAATGGCATACACACTACACGAGGTAATACACAACCGAGCATACACAATGCTATGGATGAAATGGCATACGCAATGCAATAATGGGCTTACACCAACATGAGAGAGCCTCAGCCACACTCACATAGGAGGCCATCAGATGAAAACAAGACAACTCGAAATGCGTGCACACGTGCACGCAAACCGAGGACGGACCCTCAGGCACCGAAATGCCACTCTAATGAGACATGGCAAAGACATGGAATACGATATACATACATGCAAAAATCAGTGGTAAAATGAAGTGCAAAACAGCCCCGAAACCCGGTAAAATGGCACCCGATGCATGAAATGATCCCGAAATGCGAAACTAGGCACCCGAAATGACTTGTAGCTATACAGTACATACATAATTTGAACATACAATGAAGAGACAGAAGCAAGGAAGCCCTGAGACAAGCATTTTTACAGTTCAAAGCATGGCCAAACAAAGAGCACAAGTAGGGCTAAAATGGCATACAAAAATGGCTCCGCAAGGGAGGCAATGAAGCAAGTGGTAGATGAAAAGCCCAAATAGAAAAATACCCTTCTACAACACTGAAGAGGGACCAAAAATATGACCACTTACAATTTATGGCAGCCCCAAAAACATTATACAAACATACTCAAAATGCAATGCAAGATTAAGACCACAAGAGGGTATAACACAAAGTATACAAAACATGCATCAAACAGCCAAGGACCCTTAATGAAACATGACAAGGGGGTCAAAATATGGCCACTTTCAGTTCTGATTATGGCCCAAAACAGAAGCAAGATAAGCTAAAAAAATCATGCAAAAATGGGGACCAAAGAGGGGTACAATGGAAAGTGATACATGGAGGTCCCAAACAAGGATGATCCCTTCTACAATGTTGTAGAGGGGCTCAAAATAATCCAACTCACAGTTTATATCATGCTCCAAAACAGACCACACATAGGCTAAAAAAATCATGCAAAAATATGGCATTCAAAGGGATATTGAAGCAAGTGCAACATGGGGGTCCCAAACAGTGTTGAACCCTTAAACAAACATAAAGAATGTCTCAAAATAAGCCTAGTTTCAGTTAGGGTCGGAGCCCAAAACAGCAAGCAAAGAGGCTAAAAAAATGAGGCAAAAATGAGTTAGAAAGAGGGAGAAGAGTGCTCACCCTTGAAGACAAAGCCTTGGCTGCTTCTTGGCTTGAGAAGTGAGGCCTCCTAGCTGCTGGAAAGCCCTCCTAGTTGCTGGAATTGGTGTAGTGGTAGTGGTGCTTGGTGGTGATGAAGAAATGGGGTTGGAACTTGGAGGTTTTGAGCTTTGGAGTAGAGAGGGAGAGAGATATGGATATGGGAGCTATAAGGGTTTTTTTTCCAACCCTTAAACCAGCTGTGGCAGCTGGTTTATATAGACAAAGAGGGGGAGAAAGAGGGGGAAAGGTTGGGGGGAAAAGAATTCAAGTTTCCCCCCCAAAATTTGACCCTCCGGATACAAAGTCTGTGTCACGCCCCAAACCCGCCCCTAAAAGTTTGGGCATGACCTATTCGAAAACAGACACTAATCCTGTTATACATATTATACGGGGACTGAACGGAAGCATTCAATAATATAAAATACATAGAATAACATCCATTGAGCTACTTCTAACATGCCAGGATCTCAACATCACACTAAGTAAATATTATACAGAAAATTTATACACATATGCCTCAACTCATCCCCGCCAATAGGCGTATAACAAAAATAATAATGAAGAAGGAATTATATACAGACATCCAAAGTATAAATCAAGACTCAGCTAACTTTACTTAATGTACGGCTTCAGGTGGTGCCTGGACGCATCGATGTTGACAAGAGAAACACAAGCCTTAAGGTTAGGACTGAACTCCCGATTGGTTACCTACAGAAATAGACAGACAAAATATAAAATGAGCGAACTCAGTGAATAATAGTACGTAAATAATATAATATTTAACCTGAATAACCAAGCATATAATTGCAGATACAGATGATTAACTACACTCTGTGATTATTTCCAAAACAACCATGGGTCCACTTTCCGTAACAGAATGGTTTTAAGCCCAGCATATACAGAACAGCCATAGGCCTACAGATACAGAACGACCATAGGTCCAGAGATATCAGAAGTAACAGAAATAACAGAAATAGCAGAACTAACAGAAATAACAGAAATAACAGAAATAACAGAATTAACAGAAATAACAGAAATAACAGAAATAGCAGAACTAACAGAAATAACGAAAATAACATAAATAACAGAAATAACAGAACGCATAAAGCGTGGGTAACAGAACGCATAAAGTGTGGGTACAGAGGGTACAAAACACATAAAGCGTAGGTAACAGAACGCATAAAGCGTGGGTACAGAACGCATAAGCGTAGGTAACAGAACGCATAAAGCGTGGGTAACAGAACGCATAAAGCGTGGGTACAGAGGGTACAGAACGCATAAAGCGTGGGTACAGAGGGTACAGAACGCATAAAGCGTGGGTAACAGAATGCATAAAGCGTGGGTACAGAAATAACAGATGTATGGACTCAAGAGGTGGCTTGTACGGATTCCAGAGGTGGCTCCCACCAAGGTGTAGCACTTCGTTCCGTACAGCACTTTGTTCCATACCAGAAAGCATCAGAACAGATTAATACAAATAAACACATTCTTCCCATTAATCACATAAATAACATAAGTTTAACAGAACTTTGCCGATAACTGTTAACAAAAGGCAACATAGTTTACAGCTTGCACGCTTTCAGAAATACATGAATGCTACAATTCCGTAAGGTATATAGATATCATTCGCTTATCATGTTCCAATGCCACAAACTAGTAGATAACATAATGGTAGCAAGCAAAACATATGCCCCAAACCCGCCCCTAAAAGTTTGGGCATGACCTATTCGAAAACAGACACTAATCCTGTTATACATATTATACGGGGCCTGAACGGAAACATTCAATAATATAAAATACATAGAACAACATCCATTGAGCTACTTCTAACATGCCAGGATCTCAACATCACACTAAGTAAATATTATATAGAAAATTTATACACATATGCCTCAACTCATCCCCGCCAATAGGCGTATAACAAAAATAATAATGAAGAAGGAATTATATACAGACATCCAAAGTATAAATCAAGACTCAGCTAACTTTACTTAATGTACGGCTTCAGGTGGTGCCTGGACGCATCGATGTTGACAAGAGAAACACAAGCCTTAAGGTTAGGACTGAACTCCCGGTTGGTTACCTACAGAAATAGACAGACAAAATATAAAATGAGCGAACTCAGTGAATAATAGTACGTAAATAATATAATATTTAACCTGAATAACCAAGCATATAATTGCAGATACAGATGATTAACTACACTCTGTGATTATTTCCAAAACAACCATGGGTCCACTTTCCGTAACAGAATGGTTTTAAGCCCAGCATATACAGAACAGCCATAGGCCTACAGATACAGAACGACCATAGGTCCAGAGATAACAGAAATAACAGAAATAACAGAAATAGCAGAACTAACAGAAATAACAGAATTAACAGAAATAACGGAAATAACAGAAATAGCAGAACTAACAGAAATAACAGAACGCATAAAGCGTGGGTAACAGAACGCATAAAGCGTGGGTACAGAGGGTACAGAACGCATAAAGCGTGGGTAACAGAACGCATAAAGCGTGGGTAACAGAACGCATAAAGCGTGGGTACAGAGGGTACAGAACGCATAATGCGTGGGTACAGAGGGTACAGAACGCATAAAGCGTGGGTAACAGAACGCATAAAGCGTGGGTACAGAAATAACAGATGTATGGACTCAAGAGGTGGCTCGTACAGATTCCAGAGGTGGCTCTCACCAAGGTGTAGCACTTCGTTCCGTACAGCACTTTGTTCCATACCAGAAAGCATCATAACAGATTAATACAGATAAACACATTCTTCCCATTAATCACATAAATAACATAAGTTTAACAGAATGTTGCCGATAACTGTTAACAAAAGGCAACATAGTTTATAGCTTGCACGCTTTCAGAAATACATGAATGCTACAATTCCGTAAGGTATATAGATGTCATTCGCTTATCATGTTCCAATGCCACAAACTAGTAGATAACATAATGGTAGCAAGCAAAACATATGGTACAATGATGCGCTTAGCTTTCTTCATGGTTCATTGTACGTAGACATACTTATTTCGTAATTAACAGAACTTTAACATTACCAATAATCTGAAGATAAATGTACCATTACATCAACAGGCCAGAATAACCAATAAACCAACTTCACAGTGTTAATAGTTGTATGCAATTCTTATACAGAAATATAGGTAATTCATAGGATGGTATATTGACAATAATCAATAGCCATAACTCAAAATACAGAGTAGGTTCAGAATCATACCGATGTGTGCTAACTCTTTCAATATTCATATCAATTCTCAATCAACAAACACGTTAACATATTAGCTCACGAAAAATAGAATGTTGTTAACAATATTCTTAACGGTAAACAAGGTACATTTGTACATCTGTAGTACTATTACTCACAGTGTTTAGATGATAGGTCTGTCCCTGTAGCTAACCCTACACAATTCAATTCAACAACATTAACACAACCCAACATAATCAGCATAACCCCACATAATTATCACCATCCAATATAGTCCATACTAATTAACATAATTCCACTCAATGCTACCAATTATAATTTCACATAATTCAAATTAAATTGTTAAGGCTCAATTTACATCATCCACATCATCAACAAACCTTTCCCCTAATTTCCTTTCTCATTTTAACATGATTACTATGCCCATAACAAGGTTCATTCGTAAATTTTTAACATTATTTCGAAACATCTCAGAAATCCAATTAAACTTGTACACGTATAATTCAATCCACCAATTCCATAATTCCATTTTCAATTTGAGTAAAATCACTCTTTATCATCACAAATTAACCTAGGGTTTTCAAGAACATAAAGTTTTCCATAAAAATTCATACTTCTCATACCATGACCTTACATCCTAATTTCCTCCTTGATTATACATCCAAGACTCATAATCCATCATACAAACCCATCAATTTAACTTCCAACATCTTCAAACCATAAAACCCCAAATCACATAATTTACTCTATATGCTCAAAATTGCAAATTTGTACATTAATACAATGGAAATACCACAACTCTATCTCTTAATGTAAGTATTGAAGAGTATTAGAACCCTTACCTCAAGAATCAACAAAGGAGCAAGCTTAAGGAGAAACCTTCGCAAATCCAAGTTCCAATCGGTTACAAACATTGATCTTTTCTTATTCTCCATCCTTGATGCAAAAACCGTGGTGGATTGTTGCTCAAAATAGAGGAAATCAAGGTTTTGAGGCTAGGGTTTCGAAGGGGAGAAGAGGAAAGAAAGGAGGGGAAAGAAAATGTCAAGAAATGATCCAAAATCTGATTTTTAAAGCTGCTGTCCCGTAATTCCCGCTCGAGCGGACCTGCCCTCAGCACAAATTTCGAAACTTTGAACAGGTATAACTCTTTCATCCGGACTCCATTTTAGGTCGTTCTTGTGTCCAAATTGAAGCCCCGGAAATAAGCTTTCCAATGGTTCTAACCTCACATCCAAATTCAAAGTGTGGAAAAAGAAAAGGGCAAAAGAGTGACGGCTGACCGTAAGATAACTATCCGAATTAAATTCTTTGGTCCAATCTTACTTTACCATCATATTACCACCTCAACCAATACCCCAAAAATAAGATAAGAACATTCCAAATACACTAATAAAATGTCAAAAACGAGCCCACGTGCCTCAGAAGTACAACTCAACCTGGAGGCCCGCTCGAGCGCCCAACCTTGCGCTCGAGCGTATAGACCAACAAAGTCGTCCGCTCCAGCGTAGACTCCCCCGCTCGAGCGGAGAATCACGACTCCCAGAACCTCAGGCCGTCTGCAAAATTGCTGGAACCCCCAAAAGTCCGCTCGAGCGTTAACTCTTCCGCTCGAGCGGAGGGAAAAGTTCTTAGTCGTCACAGTCTGGGGGGGAAATGAATACATGTTTGAACTGAACAGGGTGTAAGGATGCTGGCCGGCTGGCTTTTGAACTTGCAGGTGGCCGGCCGGCCACCCCCTATGGCCGGCCGGCCAAGGGTCAAAAAGGTCAATCTGAATTTCTGGCCAGCCACCAGATATTGGTGTCCTCCCAGGTGCCCTCAACACAACCCTGTGGTTCAAAATTGGCAACTCTAAAACAGGAGAGAGAACAAGCCACTTTTCAAAGGGGTTCAAAAGGTTCAAGTTGAATTACTGGCCGGCCATAAACTTTTGGTGTCCTCCCATGTGTCTACAACACAAATATGGGGGTTAGGATTGAAGAAAGTGACCCTAGGGTGGTCAACATTGGCTTGGAAGTGAGGAAAAACGGGCGACGAAGGGCGATGAAGGAATATAGCTGGTTGCTGAAACAAATGCTGGCCTCCCACCCTTCTACGGCCTTCCTGGTGATAAAACAAAGGTACCTGCCAAAAATGAACGAAAACCGATGCAAAATAAAGGTTCCGGGGCCGAAACACGCAGTCCGAGGCCCCGAAAACTGCCTGTTGGGCACCGGGAGTGGTGTTCGACCACGAAGTGGGTCTCTCAGACCTCAGTGTCCCTCAAAAGGGAGTAAATAGGATGCATGCCAAAAACCGGGGCAAACGGAGGTGGTTAGGCGGTCCCGAACCGAGGCACACGGCCTGACGGCTCCAAAAACCGGGAACCGGGCTCCGAAATGGGCAAAATGGCCTACGGCCACGAAATGTAGCCCATGGCCACTGAGAGATGATCTACGAGACCTCTCCCTCCCTCTGGGAAGAGAAACAGAGAAAACCGAGTCTGGTTCGCAAACCGAGGCAAGGCACAGAAGAGGGTTCGAAAGTCCGGAAGCAGGGCTCACGGCCGAGACTCTAAGACTTCTGAACGAGCACAATATGCAACATCACCGAGCGCTCAATCGGTGACGTCTGAGTCTTAAGGTCGGTCAAAAATGGGGTGTCTACATATGGCATATGGATTGATTTGATAACATGTGATCAAACACGTATTCAAGGAAGTATTGAAATTGTAATACAGTTTCAATGATGCACCAAGCCTCGGTGCATGCAATACAAATGAACGGATGCAAGCATAAGGTATGCTAATCGAAACATGATGCTCCTAATCTAACCATCAAAAGCGGTTAAATAAAAGGAAGAAAGACGTGGGGTTGGAAGACATACACACACAGGCACACTTATTACAACATTACACCCTCGCGAAAGAGGGTCCGATGGATAAGCGCTAACTAACTAGCTACGCTAATTAAGCTAACTAATTATTACAAACCAAATTAATTAACTATGCTAGCTAATTAATTACAAAACAAAATTGAATAACTAGTTAAACTAACTAATTATTCACAACACTTAATTAGCTACAACTAATTAATTACAACACATGCTTGATCTAATGCTAATTAAACTAACTAGCTAATCCCGAGAAGCGAGGAATGCATGCATGCTTGATCCTTCACCCGAAAAGCCACCGTTTTGCTGCTGCAGCCTTTGTTTGCAAATATGATCGCTGACAAAGCTGCCCACTTCCAAAACACCTCTGCTTCATCTTACCAACACACTATAAAAAAATCATTGATGGCCGACAAGAGGGACAAGGGGTTGGTCGGCTACAATTGGTGGCCGGTCGGCCACTGATGGTGGCTATTGGCCACTGCTGGTTTACACTTCCATGCTACAACAGAGAGCAAAACATAGCAAAACAGTGTATTCTCATAGGTTGTTTCTACTGTGTACCCTCCTTATCATCACACAAGCTCAAAGAAGAGAAACTCTTGGCCCTCAAATCACCAATCAAGCAATTTCCATGCATGATGGCTAAGGGACCAAGTTTGTACAAGTTCGATAAATGCACAAACAAGACCAAAATGACCACCACCCTATCATGCATGATCAAGGGCAATGGTGACCTAGGAAAATGGCACATTTCATCACTTTGAGTATGAAATATTCCATTTTCCTTGTGTTCAAATTAACGTCTGATTGGAACACATGTAATGCAACATAAAGAATGCTTATCTTGCACACTTTTACTTGCCAATTTTGTTTACTCATTTTAATTACCAAACCATTCTTTAGTCAATGAGCTTGCATGCTTGCCGCATTGCATTGTGTGTGCATGCCTTACCTCTTGATCAAGCATGATAGAGTTTAAGGTCCCTTATGTGTTTTTGTGCATTTCATTCATATTGAATTGTGCGACTTGGCTTCTTTGGCCATCATGCATTGGAATGCGTGATTGAAGGCTCGAGGGTCGAGCACTACACTCCTTTGAGTTTCAAACATGATAAGGGGTGTAGTTGCACAACATTTTCTTGCAAATGTATTGCCATGCCTCTGTTTGTACTCTGCTGTAGCAAAAGGAGCAGTCTGCAGGAAGAGATGGCCAATCGGCTATCTGGTGTGCCGATCAGCTAACAATTTTTGGCCGATAGCCTCATAAGTGGTCGATGACCCTCATCCCTTGGCCGATGGCCTCTCATAGTGCCCATGAGGTGGTTCAGAAGAATCACAAAAATTTTCACAGTTTTCAGAAGTCAAAAACAGTGCAAACATAGGCAACATGAGGCATGGCAACGGATTTTCGAGTGAGGCGATCGAGCATGCATCATTCATCACTTCAAGGTAGAGCTATGGCAGCCTGTTTTAGTTTCATACTTGGCTGGTTTTGCAACTTGATTAATTTGTTTAATTAGTTAAGGGTTTTGTAATAATTAATTAGCTGGGGTAGTTAATTAATTAGTTGATTTGTATTATTTATTCGGACCCTCCGTCGAGAGGGTGAATTTTGTAATAAGTGTGCGTGAGTGTGTGAATGTCTTCCAACCCCACGTCTTTCTCCCTTTTACTTAACCGCTTATGATGGTTAGTTCTAGGTCATGTTTTGATTAGCATCCTTATGCTCGCATGTTTGCATCCATTCATCTGTATTGCATGCACTGGGCTCGGAGCATCATACTAACTGCATTGTATTTCAATTCCTACTTGAATACATGTTATCTAATTGCATTTCATATGCCATTTTAGAATAGCCGAGCCTATTTCTAGTTGCATTTTTGCATGTGTTGCATTAGGCATCTTAACATAACTAGGATTATGCATGATTTCTAACTAGTTATTGTTTTGGCTCGGAGTACACTGTAAGTGTTTATGCTTTAGTATCTTGCATGAGTGTGAGTGTTAACATGATAGCATGCTTGCCACGAGGCTAACTGCTTAATTGATATAACTGCCTGAATGTCTGTGGGTGAAGGTTGGATTACTTGAATTGGAACAATTCATCGAAATGCGAGTTTTAAGCCCACTTGAGAGTGGCAAAATCATGTTTTCTTAAGTCCACTTGAGGGTGGCAAATCCACGTCTTAGCCTACTTACGAGTAGCGCCTTCAAACCATTTTAAAACAAGTATGAAATGTTCTGTTCTAACTTAGGCGATCTAATCTATACTTGTATGAGATGCGCATCACGTAGTAAGTTAGCTAATAAACCGGAATAAGAGCACATGTGTTTTCAAAAACAAAATATCATGTTAGTAAAGTCCGATCTTTGATCGGGCGAGCGGGGTGCTCATTGCATGACCTTTCCCTCTTGTACCCAAATTCCCGAGCCGAGGCAACTTTGGCGATGACCGACACGTGGCCTTAGGCATGAGTCAGGGTTTCCTAAATTTCCCAAAATAAAACATTTAGGTGGCGACTCTGTATCTGGCAAAGCAGTCCATGTTTGGCACTTCTTTATTAAAATTAGTTTTCCAAAATGATTTGCCAGATTTGGACTCTTTGGTGATTTATCGGTCTTGCATTGCACTTTGCGAGATTAAATTCAGAACCGTGACATTGAGTTCGAACTGTAGTAGCTAAATAAACAAAATGGATTTCGCGCCTTTGTACGCGGAGCCGTGACGTTCGGGCCGTCTACAGTCATCACCAAAGTTGCCTCGGCTCAGGAACTTAGGTACGAGAGAGGAATGTCATGGATTGAGCACCCCCGCTCACCTGATCAAACATCGTCCTCTACTAATCATGGTATGATTTTTTATAAACATTCTGTACTCTTGTTCCGATTATTTAAGCTAGCATTACTATGTGATGCACACAAGCAAGTGTAGACTAGTTTGCTCAATTTGGAACAATTCAACTCATGTTTGTTTGCAAAAATGGATTGAATTTGCAACCTCAAGTGGGCTTAAAATTTGCGGGTTTGCCACCAAACATAGTGGGCTTAAAACATGATTTGCCACTCAACAAAGTGGGCTTAAAACATACATTCGTTGAATCGTTCCAATTCAAACAACAAGCCTTCATCCATAGGCATTCAAGCAATTATAGCAGGTAAGCATTTAGCCTCATGGAAAGCATGCTAGACATGGCAACATTCACATTCATGCAAGTATGCTAAAGTATTAAAAACTAACCTAGTACTCCAAGCTAAGAAGATATGAGTTAGAAAATGATGCATGATTCCTAACTATACAAGATGCCTAATGCAACACATGCAATATGCAATTAATAGGCTCGGCTACTAATACGACATATGAAGCAATTTAAATAACATGCGGTTAAACACGTATTCAAAGAATTATTGAAATGACAATGCAGTTTGAATGATGTGTCGAGCCTTGGTGCATGCAATATGAATAAATGGATGCAAGCATAAGGTATGCTAATTGAAACATGTCCCTAATCTAACCATCGAAAGCGAGTAAATAAAAGGGAGAAAGATGTGGGGTTGGAAGGCATACACGCACGCACACACGCACACTTATTTCAACATTACGCCCTCGTGAAGGAGGGACAAAATAAAACTAGCTAAGCTACACAACCTAACTAATTATTACAACACTTGAAATGAATTAACTATTCTAAGCTAATTAATGATTACAAAGCGAATTAATTAGCTAAATACTTAACTACTTAATTACAAAGCAACTAAGCTAATTAATTAGAACATGAATTAATTAACTAATCAACTTAAATAGTTACAACATTTGCATGAATTAACTACAACTAATTAACTAAGCGAATTAACTAAATGGCCCCGGGAAACGAGGGATGCATGCATGCTCAGTTTTTCACCCAAAGAACATCCACTGTCTGTCACTAATTGCCTCTGTTGCATAAAACTTACACTGTTTTCCTCCTCCAGATCAACACTGCTCTGCTTCAGATGCACAATACTGAATTTTTCACTAATGGCCGGACAGCCACAGATGTGGGTTTGCTGGCCATTGGAGACAAGTATTTCCTTGCTACAACAGAGGACAAAACAAAGCAAGAAAGGGGAGGTCTCACAGGTTGTTTGTACCATGTATCACCCCTTATAATCAACACAAGCTCAAAGGAGTGATACATTTGGCCCTCAAACCATCAATCAAGCAATTTCCATGCATGATGGCTAAGGGACCAATTTGTACAAGTTCAATGAATGCAAAACAAGACTCAAATACCATCACCCTATCATGCATGATCAAGGACAATGGAGACCTAGGAAAGTGGCACATTTCATCACTTTTGAGTATGAAATGTCCTATTTTCCTTGTGTTGAAATTAATGTCCAATTTAAACACATGCAATGCAACACAAAGGAATGCCTATCTTTGCCACTTTTACTCGCCAATTTTGTTTACACATTTTAGTTACCAAATCATTCTTTGATCAATTTATCCATTGGTGAGTGTCTTCTAAGTGTCAACCAAGGGATAATGTAAGGTAAGAGAGAGATCATGCCATTGATAATGAACCCTCAAAGAGGATTAAACCATTAAGCATGATCTTAATCTCAAGCTTAAAGGATCCCAAGATTGAAACAACCCTCAAAAGCAAATGAAAGAGCGAAGAAAAGAGGGAAGTTGCAGAGTTTATAGCGCTGAAATGGAGTGAAAAACAACACTAAAAATTGCTATCAACTCAAAAAAGAGGTGTCTAAGACCCTAAAACACTAACTTGTGAGGACAATTACACTACAACCATGAAAAATAAGACTCAAATGAACTAACCAGCCCAAAATAGAGCTAAAGCAGGCTATTTCAGAGGCTAACACATGCTGGACTTGAGCTAAGTTAAGCTAGCAAAACATGCCAACATATGAAGTTTACTAAGCGTGCAAACATGACACAAGGAGGGGAGGCTAACCCCTCCAACATTGGACTTCAAATTGAGTTTTTTGTCACTGAAAAACCTCTGAAATTCAATGGTTAAAAGGCCCAAAAAATTTGGTTTGAAAGTGGTGAACAAAGGTACAAAAACTTTACAAACAAAGAAGTAAGAAGGGTGAACCACCCTCTAACTGAAAATGGCCTCAAACCACCACCTTTAGGCCATAAAAACAAAGTTTTTTACAATTCAAAATCAGCCCCAAAACAGCCCCAAAACAATAGAAGAGGATGGCAAAGCAAGTATGTAAAACAAGCTAACAAAGCAAGTGTTATACCTCTTGAAGCCAAGGCACAAATTAGGTAACAAAGCAAGCTACAACCACCTTCTAAAACTCAAAGATGGTCTTAAGTAACCTCAGCCCAAAGATAAGCAACTTTGGTCAAGGGTTAACAGACAAAAGTGTTGAGACACTAAGTAACCAAGCACAAAATTTCAAGAGAGAGAGAGAATTTTGTAGAGAGAGAGAGAATTTTGCTCCAAAATTTTCTAACCCTTTGCAATGGGGGAGAAGGTCCCATATTTATAGAAATACAAGCTTTTGGCTGAGTTATATCAATCCATACAACTGTATGGTGATCAAACCCATTGTGCCAACAACTGGAACAGCTATCAAGAAAATATCTGCAAAAAGGCATCAATGGCTGGCAAGCCACTAATGTGGCCGGCAGCCTCAATTGGTGGCCGGCAACCACCAAGGGTTGCAGGCTTGAAGATTTTGGTCCAAAACAGGGAACAAAATGGAAGGGGTTCGAAGGATCAAAGACAGGGCATTCCACTGAGGACTTCGGGCACCAAAACGAGCACAAATAGTCACAATCATCGAGTGCACAAACAATGACGTCCAAGTCTTGGGGACGGTCAAAAATGGGGTGTCTACACTAAGCCAATTTGGATTATTAATCTATAAATAATGATGATGAGTTAAACATCTGTGATGAGATT
Organism: Camellia granthamiana; assembly: GCA_036172215.1. NCBI lineage: Eukaryota > Viridiplantae > Streptophyta > Magnoliopsida > Ericales > Theaceae > Camellia > Camellia granthamiana. Next base: position 136,406,111 of record CM069909.1, on the reverse strand, counting down.
TTAGTGATAAGGAAGTTACTTGAAGACAAAAAAATTGAAGGAGATAAAACTATATGATTTGATTGCGGTACAAGGGATTCAGGTTTGGAGGATCAAACTTCCTAAAGGAGGGAAGAATGTGATAACCCAACCTGTAATAAACTTAATTACACATGTGATTATGTGTTTGATATGAATTTGTATGTTAAATTATGTGAGTTCTTATGTGATTACGAATCTATATATGTTGGGCATAGAAAAATCTGTCGCAATTGGAACCTTGAACTAAAAATTTATGGCGCTAGAGGCGCCAGAAACCAAAACCGATTTCATATCTGTGTTTAGCATGATTTTTAGAGCCTCCGGTGAAACTTGGCAAAATTACGATTCGTAATGAATTAATTGAGCTTAATTAGCAGAAACCTTAGATTATTCCAACCTCATCTTAGATTATTCCAACCTCATTATGTATGTGATTTTATGTTTAATTAATTAAGGAGATTTGGATTCTAATTGGTTGTTACTCTAAGGTCATTTGGGATTTATGAGAATTTTGAAGTCTGATTCGTATTTGATTTTAATAAGGATTTATTTTGGAATTCGAAATGGAAAGCCTAAATGGCTCAAGAGAGTTTAATTGGGGAATTGAATTATTTTAATTTCGAGTATCAGACCGTATGGGAGTTTAATTAAATATTCGATTTAAATTTGTAAAATTGAGATTTGATTAATTGGGTCCGAATTGGAGTAAACTAAGTTATGAGAATTGAGAATTAAGATTATTATGAATTAAATTTATTTATGAGGTATTCAATTGAGTATGTAATTTATTGGCGAAGATTTTGAAGTTTAATATGAAATTGGAGGCCTTAATGATTTAGGAAACCAAAATTGAGGATGGAAATAAATTTAATTTAATATTTGGAGCCTTTTGGAAGTTTGATTAAAAATATGATTCAGAATGATAAATCTTAATATAATTAATTGGGCTATGTGGAGAAGTGTTTTGGAAATACTCTTCTGATCCTGGGGAGCGCTCGAGATCCGCTGATAGTCACCTGAAAAGGAATAAACACTCCGGTCGGGGGTGCCGGAATTAGCACTCCGACGGACAAGTCAGTCTTTACACTCAAGGATGGTTGTATTCTAAGTTAAGCACAATAATTTTTTACCTACCTCCTTCTGGCTGATGTCTATTCTATTTATATCTTTTCTTCTTTGGGCCTCGGGATTATGTCCATCCCCCACCTCATATTCGGCACATTTTATAACGGACCAATCTTCACACGGCCCCTCGCCTAATCGGTTATTTGGCCGAGTAGGGTTGGATTTGAGCTTTCGAGCCAATGGCCGAGTGCGTCGAACCTCGACTCTCCCAGATTCAACTATCCAAAATCTCTACGACTCCCAAATCTCGGCCCCCACAATTGCCCCCTAAGCATTCCACTAACGACAGTTGGCTGGAGTGTTTGGCTTCGAACTCGAAGAGTCAGAGCCGAAATTCGGCAGTTGACTGCATTCCAACACAAATGTCTGTACACACACTTCTCGGTTATCATTTCAACTTCCCGCCCCCTCGTACACTTCTATTTATTGTGATTTAAAATTTCGACGTCTTTTCAAATACATACACGCTTTTAGACGCCCGTCACTGGACTGCCTCCCGAACTACCTCTGCAACTTCCTACTCTTCTCTATCTCCTTCGCCCCTTGTAAGTTCTCTCCTTCTCTGCTTCATTTTTTTTTTTGGCTTAGCATAATCCTATTGGCTGGGCGGAATGGCGAAACATTTAAAAGATCTCCTCTCACCAGATCGAATTTATGGCTTCCGACGCCATTTTTCCATTCCTGATGACGTCCGTCTGTCATTTGTAGCAGACGGCACCCTCGATATGAAGAGGGTTGATGAAACCATGATTGTCCATCCTCTTCTATCAATCGCAGAGGGTGGAGTCCGTTTCCCCCTTCACGCACTCCTCAGGGCCGTGCTCTGCCATTGGGGGTTAATCCCTTCCCAACCCAACGTCAACTTCTTTAGGATCGTGATGGGGATTATCACACTAAACCGCCGCCTTGGGCTTAACCTTGGCATTCCCGCTATTCGGCATTGCTATGCCTTGGCCAAGTCTACTGGTCGGCACGTGCGTTATTTCCTTAGGGCCAAAGACACTGACCATCAACTAGTGACTATGTTTTCCAGCTCTGGGAAGCGAGTCGATGATGTTATGGTCGTCGTCTAAGGAAACTGGGAATTCGGCGAAGGCGAGGATCGCCTTGATCGTATTCCTAGACGGAGGGGCGAACCAGGTGGCCGAGTATCTTCTTTTATTTATTTACTTGTTATATTTATAAAACCTTATTTTCGGGACCTTATGGTTTTGTTTTTGCAGGAAACGATTTGAAGAAAGTCTTGACCTCGGCTGACGACGCCGTCCTTTCAGAAATCAAGACTGCGCTCAAGTATTTCAGCCGATCGAGTCTTCAGAAGCAGGGGAGGGTGGCCCACGTTCCGCTCCGCTACGAGCCGACTTATATGACCTTTTCGGTGGCGGAGAACATCCCAATTCCGAAGGGTGGAGAGTTTCTTATCGCCCTTATCTTGACTAATTTCAGAAATTTCAGGCAAGTCGGTTGTGAGAGATCAGATTCGGAGCGACCAGAACTTGCTGAGGCCACCGAGTCAGACCAATCTGAAACTGAGGTTGATGAGGCTTTGAAGTTAGCATTTGAAGAAGCCGGCCTCAATTCGGCTGATCCTCCGTCCACCTCGGGTCGAGAGGACCGTCCGCCTGACGATATTTTTCATGGTCTAGAGGACCTTCCCGGCGTGTTCCCAGAAGATATGGCTGGGTTGAGCCTCACTAAACTTGCCAAGAAGGCGAACGCGAAAAGGATGGTCGCGCGGCGAAGGGCGTAGGGGATTTGGGCTGCCGAATCTCAGTCCCAGTCCTCCTTGCCTGTTATTGAGGGGACGGCAAAGAACGGAAGTACCGAGGCGGAACCTTTTGTGCAGGCAAGTGTAGAAGCTGAGCAAAGGGTGGAGAAGCGCCCTGCCGATGTCGAGGCTTGCTCAGAAGAAGACCGTGCCGTCAAACGACCTCGTTTGGAGGAGTCGGACGTGATTGTACCTTTTGTTATTCAGCCAAAGATAAAAAAATATGCCAATCTCCTCCGATGCTTCGGTGATCAAAGATCCGGCGGTTGCCCTCAACTTGGTGACGTCCGTTTCACTGCCTGCTGACAAAGCGGCCTTTCGGGCAGAGCCTGATCTGGTTGCAATTGGGTTGGCTGCAAAATCGGCTCTTTTGGTATATATCTGCACTTTGTCTTTTCTCTTTACGCGAATCATTATTTTGTTCTCAACTTCCTGTTTTGCAGGTGGTCGGAAGGATAGCCGACATGGGCCGTCGCTATCACGATGCCGTCGAGTTAATTGGCCGTTTACAAGCGGAGGTTGAGGGCCAAAGGAGTAGGGCACAGACAGAGGGTGCCCGTGCCGAGGCCGAGATGGAGAGAGCCCGCAATGCTGAAGAACTGAGATCAGTCGTAGAGAAGAGGGCGGATACGAGCAACGACAAAATTCAAAAAATAGCAAAAAAATAGGAATTGGCATTTAATTATATGGCATGGTTTAGACAAGAATATAAAAGAATCATGTTCAAAACAAGTGGTAAAAATGTACGAAATATGACACATTGTTGGACAAAGCGATAAAATACACAATAAGTAATACAAAACAACCGGTGCAAGGCGACATGTAATAATTTGCATTTAGGAAAAGATAATGATGCCACGAAAAGTAATTGTGGCTCGATTTACGGTGACCTAGGCTGCGGCCTGTACCGCTGCCTTGGCTACTACCAGTGTCGCTGCCGTGGCTGCGACTTGTGTTGTTGCCTTGGCTGTGGCCTGTACTGCTACCTGCCTACGGCCTGTGTTGTATCCTAGTGTCACGGTCTTGGTTTTTCCAAGCCAACCGTGCGGCCTTAGATGCTTGTAGCATGCCTTGCTTGCACCTAAGTAAGCCTTCTTGGAAGAGAGCTAGGAAAGATTCACATACAAGAGAAAGTGTATAGCAAATTAGAGAGAGAGCTCTTGGAGAATGCTTGCTTGTATTGCTTTGAATGACCTTGGATACACTTGGATGGTTTGGGTGAATGAGGCCCTCCCCCTTTTATAGGCTACAATGAACATTCTAGAACTACAAGGATGGAGAGTGTTCTAGACACTTCCTCCTATTGCATCTAATAGACTATTCTAGAATATATAAGTACTATGTACAAGCTTCTAGAGCTATGTACAATTCTCTACAAAGCTCTAGGGAGTTCCAGGATCTTCCAGTAATCTCCATAACCACCCAGGGCTTTCTAGTGAGGGACAGCTTCAAAATTTATCAATATATGACACTAGGTTGCTACCCTACTTGTGGCATATGCTGCTGCTAGGCTGCAGCTTGTGCTACGGCTTGCGCTGCTGTCGTGGCTGCGGCCTGGGCTAGCAACTGGGCCACGGCTTGTGTTGTTGCCAAATCATAGATGTGCGTTGCGTGTGAAGGCATGTGTGAACCTGCACACACTGTGGTGAAGATTATAGCACGGGCCACACACAGGCCATGCGACGCTCATGCCATTACGAACTCGACTTTTTTCACGCCCTATTTTCGAAGAGCTCGAATTGGTCCTATAGTTCGGACTCCTGTCACGGTTCTGAATCTAATCTCACAAAGTGCAATGTGAGATCGATAAACACCAAGGAGTCCAATCCGACAAATCATTCTAAAAAATTGATTTTAAATCAAATAATGCCAAAATTGGACTGCTTTGCCAGATTACAAAGTCGCCACCTAAATTTTATTTTTGAGAAATTTAGGAAACTCTGACTCATGCCAAAGGCCACGTGTCTGTCATCACCAAAGTTACCTCGGCTCGGGAACTTGGGTACAAAAGGGGAAGGTCCTGAAATGAGCACCCCCACTCGCCTGATCAAAGATCGGCCTCTACTAAGCATGATATGTTGTTTTATAAACACTTGTGTTCTTATTCCGGTTATTAGCTAACTTTACTATGTGACGCACACACAAGTATAGACTAAAATCGCAAGAATTGGAACAAAGTCAACTCATGTTTGTTTTCGAAAATGGTTTGAAAGTGCCACCCTTAAATGGGCTAAAGTGCGGATTTGCCACCCTCAAGTGGGTTTAAAACATGATGATTTGCCACTTCGCAAAGTGGGCTTAAAACTCACAATCATCGAATTGTTCCAATTCAAGCAATAAAGCCTTCATACACAGGCATTCATGTAGTTAATCACTTAAGCAAATAGCCTCATGGAAAGCATGCTATCATGGCATCACTCACACTCATGCAAGTATGCTAAAGCACAAAACTTACAGTGTACTCCAAGCCAAAACGAAAGCCAGTTAGAAATATGCATGATCCTAACTATGCTAAATGCCTAATGCAACACATGCAATAATGCAATTAAATAGGCTCAGCTATCTAAGATGGCATATGAATGTAACAATTTGATAGCATGCTTTGAAACACGTATTCAAATAAGTATTGAAATTACAATGTAGTTTGAATGATGCACCGAGCCTCGGTGCATGCAAGACAAATGAATGATGCAAACATGCAAGCATAAGGTATGCTAATCGAAACATGATCCCTAATCTAACCATCGAAAGCGGATAAATAAAAGGGAGAAAGACGTGGGGTTGGAAGACATGCACACACGCACGCACACTTATTACAACATTGCGCTCTCTCGAAGGAGGGTCCGAATGAATAAGCTAACAAGCTACGCTAAGCTAATTATTATAAAACAACTAATTAACTATTCTAGCTAATTAATTATTACAAACCAATTGAAACTAATTAACTAACTTATTCTAAGCTAATTAATTACAACAAATTGAAATTGAAGAACTAGTTACACAAACTAATTAAGTAGAACACTCGAATTAAATAATTAGCTACGCTAACTAATTAAAGCAATTAAAATGGCCTTGAGGGCGAGGGACGCATGCATGCTCGGTTGGTTTTCTCTAGAAAATCCACCGCCTTGCCTTTGGATGCCTTTGTTTGCACTCGTTGATCTATGAAAATTGCACCGACTTCCAGAACACCTCTGCTCCAACTCAGGAACACATTTGCACAAAAATTCACTGGTGGCCGGTTGGCCACATAAAGTGGCTATCGGCCACCTTAACTAGCCGGTCGGCCACTGCTTTTTCCGAACTTCTGCTTTTGCTGCAACAGAGGCAAAGCAATGCATTTTTCAAGAAATGTGCATACTTCCACCCTCCTTATCATGTCTCAAGCACAAAGGAGTATGGCACTTGGCTCTCAAGCCACCAATCAAGCATTTTCATGCATGATGGCCAAAGAACCAAGCTCGTACAAGCTTAATGAATGCGCAAATAAGACTCGAAGGGCCACCACCCTATCACGCATGATCAAGGGTGACGGCGACCAAGAAATGTGACATGTTTCATCACTTTGAGTATGAAATGTCCCACAATTCTTGTGTTTGGATTTGTGGAGAAGTGGTTTGGAAATACTCTTCTGATCCTGGGAGACGCCAATGATCCTCAGCTAGTCACATGAAAAGACACGAGCACTGCGGTCGGGGGTGCCGGAATTAGCACTCCGGTGGACAAGTCAGTCCTCATACTCAAGATAGCTTGTCTTCTAAGTTTAAGCAAAGTGATTATTACATACCTTTCTAAGTCCGTTGTTCCTGTATTTATACCCGTTTCTTTTGGGCCTCGGGGCTAGGGCCTACTTTTTAATCATTGTCCTTTCTCTTATTCGGCTCCAAGGGTTTACACCTATTCGGCCGATATATTATATTCGGCTCCCTATTCTCACAGGATACAGCCAATTAATATCAGCCTTCTAAAGTACGCACCTTCTGACATTGCCATTTATTCGGCTGCCACAATTGCCCCTCGAACTCCCCATTGACAGTAGTTAATCGGCGTGTTTGGTTTTGAATTTGAAAAGTTAAAATAGGTCAGGCGGCTTCGCATATCCCAATATAGATGTCAGAATGTGCACACCTTTTCGGTCATCATTACACTTTCTCGCCTCATTCGTGCGTCTCTCGCATTTATTACGATTTGAAACTTCAGTCCTTTCGAGTGTATATTTCGTCGAGTATTTGACACTCTTGGACCGCCAGTGGGTATCCCTTCTCTGACTCGCATTTTCTGTAACTCTTCTCCGTCTATCCTTGTCCCATTTGCTCCTCGTAAGTCTTCTTCTCTTTTCTTTGCAATCCTACTTTCTGTTTGTTATTTTAATTTCGGTGAATCCTTGAATCCCCGCGAAAATGGCTAAACACTTGAAAGACCTCCTTTCTGAGGGTCGTATTTCCGGATTTCGGTGACACTTTTCCATCCCCGACGATGTCCACTTATCTCTTGTTACGGACAGTACTCTTGATATGGAGAGGGAGGATCAAAATACGATCATCTTCCCTCTCTTATCCATTGCGGAGGGCAGAGTCCATTTTCCCCTACATCCATTGCTTAGGGCCGTCCTTCGCTATTGGAGTCTGATTCCTTCTCAACCCAATGTAAATTTCTTTCGAATCATCATGGGGGTTATAAAATTGAACCAACGCCTTAGGATCAACCTTGGCATTCCGACGATTCGGCACTGCTACGCTTTAGCCAAATCTTCCGGTCAGCTGGGGCGATACTTTCTCAGGGCCAAGGACACTGACCATCACTTGATAACCATGCTTGCCAGTTCTGGTAAGAGAGTTGACGACGTAATGGTCAATGTTCGAGGTAATTGGAAGTTCGGTGAAGGCGAAGACTGCCTAGACCCTATTCCCAGATGGAAGGGTGATCCAGGTTGCCATGTAATGCCTTGTGTTTGTTGATCTGTCTTTTATTCGGCTTTTTCCCTTAATCACCCCTTGTCTTTTGCAGGTAATAAATTGAAGAAGATTCTTACTTCAACCGACGACGCAATCCTTGAGGAAATTAAGACTGCACTTAGATACTTCGGCCGCCCAAACATACAAAAGCAAGGGAGAGCTACTCACATACTCCTTCGATACGAGCCTACTTATACTACATTCTCGGCCGCGGACGGCATTCCAATTCCATCCGGCGATTAACACCTTTCGGCTCTTATCTTTTCCAACTTCAAGAGCCTTAGGCAAATTGGTCTTGAAGCTTCCGATTCGGGGCAAGACGTGGAGCCAGTGGTAGAGGTCGTTGCCGAACCAGCCAGAAAGGTCACTAAGGAGGCCGAAGAGGTCGACGAGGCCCTACGCTCGGCGTTTGAGGCTGCCGGACTTAACCAGCCTTCCTCACTGTCCACTTCGGGTCGGACAGAGTTTTCTTCTGAAGATATTTTTGCAAATTTGGGAGACCTACCCGGCGATTTTTTCGAAGGTATGGCTGGGGAAAACCTTACGCAGAGAGCGCGAAACAAAAATGCCGAGCGAATGGCTGCTCGAAAGAAGGCCAAGGCCGCCCGTTCTGAACCCACCTTGATTAAAACTTTCGTACCTATTATTGAAGAGACGGTTCAGGTTGCTACGGCCGAAACGGAGAAAGAGGTTGAACAACAGGTTATTGAAGAATGGCTGATTCCGGAGGAGCGGGGCAAAAAGCGTAGTGCCGAGGGAGAGGCTGGTTCAGAAATTAGCCCTGCTGACAAACGACCTCGTTTAGAAGAGTCGGACGTGGTTGCTCCTTTTATTGTTTAGCCAAAGATCAAAGATACGCCAATTTCCTCTGATGCTTCAGCCATTGAGGATCCAGCCGTAGCGTTGAGCCTAGCGGCTTCAATTTCCTTGACGGCTTCAACGCAGCCTTTCACGCCGTGCCGGATATTATGGTCGTAGCCCTATCTGCGCAGTCAGCCCTCCTGGTAGGTGACCATATCAAATTCTCTTGAATTTGTTTTCATTAAGGTATCTGACGATCCCAACTTGTTTTGCAGACGGTTGGCAGGATCACCGACTTAGGCCACTGCCTGCATGATGTCCTTGGCAGGATTGATCGTTTGCAAACAGAAGTGAACGGTCAAAAGAGTAGGGCCGAGTTTGAAGTGATGAGAGCCGCAATGGAGGGTGCATGAGCCGAAGCAGAGAAGGAGAGGGCTCGCACTGCTGAACAACTCCGCTCTGACGCTGAGGATAGGGCGAATGCGAGTGAAGAATCGCTCAAGTTAGCCAAGGAGGCGCTTGCCGAGGTGAAGGTTCAGTTAGAGGAGCTCAAGGCGGTCAAGGAAAAAGCCGACTCTAAGGCTTCTGCGGCATTTGAGGCAGAAAAAAGCGTCGCCTTCACGGAATATGTAGATGAAGTCCCTAAATTCGAGAATCGGGGGTTCAAACATGGGTGGCTCAAAGCCCTTGCTGCCACTGGAGTTACATTGGCCTTGCCAATTCCCTACGAGCAAGTGGATGTTGAGCCACTTGAATCTGACCCCGAGGATTGATCTGGGAGACATTTCAATTTTATTAAGCATTTTTAATTCCGATGTAAGTTTTTGTTTGGTAGACTTTTGCTGGTTCAGGGTAGTTTTCATGTATAAATTGGTTACTATCTGCGCTCAATTTATTAATGAAAATTTTCTTGTCATTTCACTACTACTACTTGTACACAGTTTGTGAAGTTATGTTAATGAAGAATGTTTTGCCTTTCACTACTTTGGATAAAATCATTGCTGTGTTTGAGCTTTCAGAGATTGAATATCCTATGGCAATATTGATTTATCATTCATATGCCGAATATTTCGTGGGCATTCAAGCCGAACAGGTTGGTGAAATTGCCCTGGCCCCAGGTGGTTCATGAGGACGCTGGATGACACGAACTTGAAATCTCGGGGTAGATTTCATGAGCCGACTGGGGCACTTGAGCCGAATAGATTGATGAATCTGCCCTTGCCCCAGGTGGTTCATGATCATTCAGACACCGGATGAGACGACCTTAAGAATTTTGAAGAATCGATTCATGAGCCGGCTGGGGCACTCAAGCTGAATAGATTAGAATCGTGAAGAATCGATTCATGAGCCGGCTAAGGCACTTGAGCCGAATAGATTGATGAATCTGCCCTTGCCCCAGGTGGTTCATGATCATTCAGACAGCGGATGAGACGACCTTAAGAATTTTGAAGAATCGATTCATGAGCCGGCTGGGGCACTCAAGCTGAATAGATTAGAATCGTGAAGAATCGATTCATGAACCGGCTGGGGCACTTGAGCCGAATAGATTAATGAATCTGCCCTTACCCCACGTGGTTCATGATCATTCAGACGTCGGATGAGACGACCTTAAGAATTTTGAAGAATCGATTCATGAGCCGGCTGGGGCACTCGAGCCAAATATATTGATGCCTTATTTTGGCTCACGAACATTATACGCTGAATGGGCACATGAATTCTGCCCTTGCCCCACGAGGGTTGACTCAGTCGGCGCCGGGAGATTGAGGTTTTCAGAGTTAATGAGATTGCCTCGAGGGTGCTGCCCCTGTAGGGGATAAATGAACGAAGGTACAACTTTTAAGAGCTTAGTAAACAACTGACTCCAGCTCTTTGAGGAAGATTTAACATGTGAATGTCGAACAGACTCTTCTTTAACAGCAGAGGGGAAGTGAGGACGCTAGCTGAGCTGGGCGGAGACATGAACCGAGGTGGTGAACCTTTGCGCACAGGAAGTAGGAGTTCTAGGGATCGAGAGAGGCATCAGTCTCCTCGACGTCGAAGCAGGTCGCCCAGGCGGGACAGGCAGTCGCAGGGCAGATCTCCGCAACCCCAGGTCGGGAGGGGATCCGACGCGAATCCGTGCCCATTGAGCTTTGCGGTCTTTGTGGGGAATAGACCCATGACAGAAGCGGACTCGATCATTCGAGACCTAAATGTAGTGGTCGAGTTTGCTCGACAAATTTTTCCTCCTGAGGTTCAGCAGTCAATGGTAGGTCGACAGGACTACGAAGTATTTCGTGAAGGCATTCACGGGCAGTGAAGGGGCTTTATACTGCCTACGAAATCGGCATGCGACTGCGCGCTGCCCGCCAAGAAATAGAGAAGAAGGAGGAACGAATTCGAAGTTTGGAGGCTCGCGCGGAGGCGGCTGAGCATGAGTTAAGGAAGGCCAAGGCAGTCCAGGCACAACCCGCTGGGCAAGGAAACCCAATCGTGGAAGAAATGGTCACCTAGCGGCTCATCAGTACCACGCTCACCGATCGTGATACGGCGAGTATGTTCGCAATGGAGTCTGCGAAGGGGAGGGCCTATGAAAAAGGTTTTCATGATGGTCGAAAAGTTGGAATCGAAAAGACCAATGAGAAGCTTGCCGAAGAGGTTTGCCGATGTGAAAATCATGGATTTAGGCATGGTTTGATCAAGGCATCTCAAGCCGCGGAAGCTCTTCGAGCGTCGGGCATTGATTCGGCATCACCACTCTACCTTGATAAACATTTTCCGTTTTCCACTTTTGAGGTCAAGAAGAGTGAGGATGAGGGTGACGCCGTATAAGAATACTCATTGTAAGGTTGAAACGCGGATCGCATTCAGAACTATGTAATTATTGTTTGATGGAATAAAAATATTCTATTATAAATATTTCGTTGCAGTTTGTATTCGGCGTATACGTGTTTCATTTTATTGCATAAATGTTTGAATGAATGTATAAACATTGATCGGCCCAAGCATCCATTAAATGACCAGTGATACGACAGCTTATAGGCAGGGTCGGCCCAGTCGTGATAGCCGTTTAGTCTTGAATGAGGCCATTGTAACTTGGCCATTTGTAATGAGGCCATTTATCTATGATCGTCGCCTAAAACCAGTGAGTGGAGTGGCTGCGGCAAATTCAACTCAGCTCGGGTCCTAGATGCTTGGCCAATTGGATTGATAATTCTGCCCTTGCCCAGCCAGTGCATGTGCTTCAGAAAGCCGTTGGGATAACTAGATCATGGCAAATGTCGATCGACGTTCGTCTCATGGGGTTTAGCGTTAATGAAATCGCCTCAGGATTGGGGCCTCGAGATCGCTGCCATTGTTGAAAATAAAAGGAGTGGGCGCTTCGTGCCAATAAACACACTTGATTTATCATTACTTGTTGTGTGGGGTGAGATAAGTGGGGATGTCAGTTAGAGAAGCTCGAACTTCGGCCAAGCTTGGTCTTGCAATGGATCGCAGCAGAGAACCCACCCGTGCGGGAGTTAGGTCGTCCAAAAAATGGGAGATTCATGAGTCTCCAAGTCGTCGAAGCAGATCACCCCGAAAGGAGAGTCAACGACCGTTGAGTTTATCCTTCCTTGTCCTAGATCTTTGCCTTGACATTGTCAATGGTATCAGGGGAAGTTTGGCAATATGCAAGTCGTGGGCTTGGGCACAGTTGGCTCAAGGCATTGCAAGCCGTGGAGGACTTCCGGGCAACGAGCGTTGATTCGGCGCTGTCGCTTTACCAACGCGTCTTTTTCCCCTTTTTCGCTTTTGAGGTTGAAAATGGATATTGTAATGTTCGAACACGGATTGCGTTTATGTAACAACTGTTTGATCAAATAAAAAGTTTTATTTCAAACATTTGCGTCTTAGTCTGAATTTTTTATATGCTTAGTTAAGCACCTTATTTCGAATGTTGGCATGTTTTGTTTTGTTTTGTTCGTGCCGAAGGGTGCTCCGAATTCGGAGGTATGATCTGCCCTAGGGTGTTATGCGCCAGAGGCACTGTGAATTCGGAGTCTTAATCGGCCCAAAGACATCTTGCACCGATGGGGCTCCGTAACCGGCGTTTCGATGCGAACTTGTCGCTTGCTTAGTAACTTTCGTATGTAAAAGGGGTGTAAGCTGATGAATGGTATTGCCCTCAAATATAGTTCGATAAGCTTAGTTTAGGCACTTGGCTGATCAGCGTAATAAATATGTAGCGGCCTGGTTTGAAAACATGGCCGATCAGTAGCAGTCTGGCTTGAAAACATGGCCGATCAAATTAATCAACGCAATAAATCTATTTGAGCACTCCGAATCCGGAGACTTAATCGGCCGTAAGGTGTCATGCACAAAAGGGGCTCCGAATCCGGAGGCTTTGGGCCAATCGTGATATCCACGGAGGGCGCTCCGAATCCAGAGGCCTAATCGGCCGTAAGGTGTCATGCACCAAAGGGGGCTCCGAATCCGGAGACTTAATTTGGCCAATCGTGATATCCACGAAGGGCGCTCCGAATCCAGAGGCTTAATCGGCCCTAAGGTGTCATGCACCAAAGGGGGCTCCGAATCCGGAGACTTAATCAGCCCTAAGGTGTCATGCACCAAAGGGGGCTCTGAATCTAGAGACTTAATTTGGCCAATCGTGATATCTACGAAGGGCGCTCCGAATCCGGAGGCTTAATCGGCCCTAAGGTGTCATGCACCAAAGGGGGCTCCCAATCCGGAGGCTTAATCGGCCGTAAGAAGTCATGCACCAAAGGGGGGGCTCCGAATCCGGAGACTTAATCGGCCCTAAGGTGTCATGCACCAAAGGGGGCTCCAAATCCGAAGACTTAATTTGGCCAATCGTGATATCCACGAAGGGCGCTCCGAATCCGGAGGCTTAATCGGCCCTAAGGTGTCATGCACCAAAGGAGGCTTCGAATCCAGAGACTTAATCTGGCCAATCGTGATATCCACGAAGGGCACTCCGAACCCGGAGGCTTAATCGGCCCTAAGGTGTCATGCACAGAAGGGGGCTCCGAATCTGGAGACTTAATCGGCCCTAAGGTGTCATGCACCAAAGGGGGCTCCGAATCCGGAGACTTAATTTGGCCAATCGTGATATCCACGAAGGGTGCTCCGAATCCGGAGGCTTAATCGGTCCTAAGGTGTCATGCACCAAAGGGGGCTCCGAATCCGGAGACTTAATCGGCCCTAAGGTGTCATGCACCAAAGGGGGCTCCGAATTCGGAGACTTAATTTGGCCAATCGTGATATTCACGAAGGGCGCTCTGAATCCGGAGGCTTAATCGGCCCTAAGGTGTCATGCACCGAAGGGGGCTCCGAATCGGGAGACTTAATCGGCCCTAAGGTGTCATACACCAAAGGCGGCTCTGAATTCAGAGACTTAATCGGCCCTAAGGTGTCATGCACCAAAGGGGGCTCCGAATCGGGAGACTTAATTTGGCCAATCATGATATCCACAAAGGGCGCTCCGAATCTGGAGGCTTAATTGGCCCTAAGGTGTCATGCACCAAAGGGGCTTTAAATCGGCGACATGACGAGCGCTACAATGGGGGTTAGAAAATGAATTGAGCAACGAAGAAAAATGGTTTGCATTGCAGAAGTGAAGTGTATACAAGTATCAAAGCCCACAGGTCGGGTCAGTGATAGGGTTTCATAAAATCTCTACTTGTGCCGATTGCGAGGAGCCATGGATTTCTTCAGTGCCATGGGCTATCGGGAAGCACACAAGCTGATGATAAGTGATTGGAACGGCCTCCATAATATGTAACCAGGTTCGCCCCATGATGACATTATACGGCGATGGGAGCTTTATGACCAGGAATTCTACTTCGACCGTTCTGGAGCCCGCTCGAACAGGTAGTGTGATCTTCCCTAACGGGTACTCAGGATTCGTATTAAAGCCGAACAATGGGTGAGGCGCCGGAGACAGATCTAACTCGTTGAATCCGAGTTTGATGAAAGTCTTGTAATACATAACCTCTAAAGTACTCCCTAGGTCTATGAGAATGCGTTCAATGGTGAACCGGTTTACGCATAATTTGATGACCAATGGATCGATGTGGGAGGCTGTTGTACCGCTAAGATCGGAGTCATTGAAAGTAATCGTCGGAGCTTCTCTGGGCCATTCAGTCGGAATATGTAGCTTTTGGGGGATTGGATGCGATTGAATTGTGTGCACGGTTAGGGATGCTGGCAGGCTGTAGATTATATGGATCACGCCAAGTGGAGGTGAGTCCTAGCTCAAGGCTAGTGCCTTGATTGGCTTGCCCTTTCTCACGTACTGTTCCAGTCGGCCGTCTTGCACCAGTTCTTCCAAGTGATCCTTTAATGCGTAACAACTCTCAGTTTCGTGGCCGTGATCTTTGTGATACTCGCACCGCCTATCCCTTCTTCGCGTGTCGGGAGGCCCCACCATCTTTGACATCCATTTGAAGAATGGAAGGTGTTGGACTTTGGTCATTATTGCAATGATTGGTTCTGACAAATCTGTGTACTTCTTGTCGGCACGCCTCGAGCGCCTGCTGTCGACTTGCAGTTGTTCATTCGTCTGGTGGGAGCATTGATCGCTTGATCGGCAAGAGTCCTACCTTTTGTCTCGTTTAGCGCGTTGCCGTGGCTCAGGGCTCGAAGGTGGCACGGAACTTATTGGTTGAGCAATTTCAGGGGGGGCCGTTTTGTTGGACATTTGTCCGGCTTTAATTCTCAAGGCATCATCTTCCACTTTGCAATACTCTTTAACTTTCTTCATCAACGCCCAGACTGTTTTGGGGGGTCTTCTGGTCAGGGAACTACGAAGAGCACTGTCAGGATGTAGTCCCATTTTGAAGGTGGTGATAGCCATGGAGTCGTTGCAAGCGTCATCAACGAGATTGAAGCACTCCCAATAGCGCGCCGAATACGCTCTGAGCGTTTCTCCTGACTGGATCTGTATAGCCCAGAGAGAGTCGGCCTGTTTCGGCTATACCTCGTTGGTGATGAACCTGGCCCTGAAGGATTTTTGTAATTGATGGAAGCTTTTGATCGAAGCTGGCTCCAGCTTGTAGTACCACCTGACAGCTAATGGCCCCAGGCTGCTGGGGAATATTCAGCACATGAGGGCCTCGTTGTCTGCATGCAATGTCATGGCCTACTTGTAGTGACAGATATGATCAGTGGGGTCTGATATTCCGTCATAGAGAGTGAATGACGGAGCTTTGAACTTCTTGGGCAGGGCCGCCCTTGCAATCCGTCGGACAAAGGGATTGTGATAGTCCTCTTCATCTGAACTGCTTCTTCTGCGCTTGTTCCTTGTATGTAGACTCTTTTTAGAGGAGCTGGAAGTTTCAGATCGTCCCTTCTTGTTGAGCTCCATGGATAATGAGTTGGAGTCGCTATCGGTATCCCTTGGTCGGGCTCGAGGTCATTGTCCACCTACCCGCGGAGGTCGTTCGGGATCTTGGCTCACGGCTACTCTGGATTTTGCTACTTCCAGGGCCAAATCTTGACGGAGACGTTCATTCTCAGCGATCATGTTCTCCAGCCTTTGTTCATTCTGCTTTGCTTGTTCCATGATCGCTTGCATTGTCTCTTGCGCTGAAGTCGTTGGTGAATCGAAGTTCAAGGCACGTCTTGCAGCGATGGTTTCCTTTCCGAGCATATTTGCTGGAGTGAGGTCATCTCTCTGTGTGGTCTCGTCAGTGGCTATCGGAGGATCTTCAATCACGCTTGCCATGGATGTATTTGTGTATTCCCACAGACGGCGCCAATTGTGGAGAAGTGGTTTGGAAATACTCTTCTGATCCGGGGAGACGCCAATGATCCTCAGCTAGTCACCTAAAAAGACACGAACACTCCGGTCGGGGGTGCCGGAATTAGCACTCCGACGGACAAGTCAGTCCTCATACTCAAGATACCTTGTCTTCTAAGTTTAAGCAAAGTGATTATTACATACCTTTCTAAGTCCGTTGTTCCTGTATTTATGCCCGTTTCTTTTGGGCCTCGGGGCCAGGGCCTACTTTTTAATCATTGTCCTTTCTCTTATTCGGCTCCAAGGGTCTACACCTATTCGGTCCATAAATTATATTCGGCCCCCTATTCTCGCAGGATACAGCCGATTAATATCAGCCTTCTAAAGTACGCACCTTCTGACATTGCCATTTATTCGGCTCCCACAGGATTAACGTCTGATCCAAACACATGCAATGCAACACAACATGCTTATCTTGCTCAAGTTTTACTTGGTTCATTTTGTTTTCACATTTTAAATTACTGATTAATCCTTTAACCGATTAAGTCCAATGTGATTGTCCTCTAATTGGAAAGAGGGCCTAAGACACAAGCGCCTTGAGCATGAAAGAGGCCTCATGCTGTTGGTTAGGAGGAACCCTCAAGGGAGGATTAAAACCATTAGGCATGAGAGCCTCAATTCCATACTCAAGCCAACAAGGGGCTCCAGTCCACTTTCAAAACAAAATAAAAAGTGAAGAATAGAGGGAGGTTGCAGACATTTCAGTGCTGATATGGCATGCAAAAAGACACTAAATCATGCAAGCAACTCATGCAAGTGATGCTTAAGAGCCTAAAGCACTAAACTAGTGAAGAGCACTACACTAGAGGCCTGCAATACCAAGCTCAACTGACCAAACCAGCTCAAAATAGAGCAAAAACATGCCAAAACAGTGGCTAAAACATGCTGAGATTGAAGCATAAAAGGCTAGGACAAACATGCTCACATGTTAGCTCGCAAACAAGACTCAAAACACAACTCTCAAAAGCAATGAAAGAGTGAAATAAGTAAGAGTGTGACAGAGATATATACACTGAAATCATGTATAAAATGATGCTATAACATACAACCAACTCATGCAAGACATGTTAGAGGGCTTAAAATACTAAGCTAGTGAAGGCATTTGCACTACAACCATGCAAGACAAGGCTCATATGACCAAGAGAGGTCAAAACAGAATTAAATGATGCCAAATCAGAGCCTAAAACATGCTGACGTCAAGTCACAAAAAGGTAGAAAAACATGCTCACATGTTAGGGTATCTACACTTGCAAACAAGACACAAGGAGGGGAGGCCACCCCCTCCTATTTTGGACCTCAAAACCAAGTTTTTGCCACTAAAATTCCCCTGGAATTCAATGGTTAAAAGGCCAAGAAAAGGTTGTTTTAAAAGCTTTGAAACATGGCACAACACTTTAGCAAACAAGCTACAAAAAGGGTGGACCACCCCTAACTCCAAAATAAACCTCAAGCCACCATTTTAAACCATAAAAACAAAGATTTCAGAGGTTAAAACCAGCCTCAAAATAGCATGCAAAGGTGGCCAAACAAGTAACTAAAACAAAGCTTAAAAGGGGTAAGCCTTATACATAAGCCTTATACATTTGAAGCACAACACTAAAACATCAACAATTTTGACCTAAAACCATTCTTAGAACCTCAAACATTGCCTCAAAGAACCTCAGCTCCAAGATGAGGATGTTTGGCTAAGGGTCTCTTTGCAAAAGTGTAGCGAATTCCCACTTTCAAGCACAAAATAGGAAGAGAGAGAATTCTAGAGAGACAGAGGAAAATTTTGCTCACAAAATTGTGTAACCTCTCAAATGGGGAGAGACCTCCCCTTATATAGAAATGCAAGCCAAAAGCTTGCTTTCATCCCTCCATACACGTGTATGGAGATGACACAGTGATCAATAGCTGGTAAAGAAAATATCTGAAAAAGGAGAAAAATGGCCGTCGGCCACTTCAGGTGGCCGGCCGGCCACCTTTCCTAGCCAACCGACCACTTCAAGTGGCAGACAAGAGGGAAAAGTGGCCGACAAGGGCCAAAAGTGGCCGACAAGGCCCTTCCCCCCTCCAGGCAAGAGTCACCAAGGTTTGGTCCAAAAACAAGCACAAAACAAAGAGGGTTTAGAGGCACAAAGATAAGGCGTTCCGCCGAGAACTTAGGGCACTCAAAACGAGCACAAACGTGCACAATCATCGAGTGCACAAGAAAGAAACTTAACAGATACAGCAAGATAGGAATGCATGTTCCATGCAAGATGAATAACCATGACACAATGCTTAGAGAGGCATGCTTCATGCAGATTATGCAAGAAATGGAGCATGTTCTATGCAATACCGAATGCATGTTCAATGCAACAGGTATGGGCATCTTCTATGCGTGTGTAAGGGCATGCACAATGCAAGATAACGTGATATGCACATTCTATGAAAACATAAGAACATGTGTAATGCAATGCAACGCATCATACACATTCTGTGCACAATAATCAATGCATATTCAATACAACATCAATAGCATGTTCAATGCGAAAACACTGAATAAAGAAATGTGCGTCTTAACAAGACCAATTCAGTTGCAACTTCTGATTTACCTCTCGGAGGAATTACAAAAGGATACACCTCGTTCATGCCGGCTGACGATGAGTCACGCATCGAAGACATGAGTTGAAATTTCCACAGAGACATTTTGAGCTGAAAAGTGGACTTTTCTTGGACTTTCTCGAGAGCCAAGGACACAAAACAGCCTGAAAACACACAGGGAGAACACTGGACAACTGTCGGCCACCATGAAGCTATGTCGGCCACTTGCTAAAGTTGTCGGCCACCTAAGCGGCCGGTCGGCCAGTTGTGGTATTTCTGGGCCATTTCGGTCTTTTTGCATGGAGATCTTTAAAAACACATCCCCAAGTCACATTTCCTCACACCCACAATGCCAAAATCACCTCTTCTTCATCCCTAGACACTTTTCCTCTTAGATCCGTGCTTTACACGCGTTTTCCAACGTCCCTCACGAAGTTGATTCGCTAAAACCTTTTGATTTCCTTCGTTTTGAACCGATCAAAAGTTGTTTTCGGAGCTTTTTTCTCCATTTTCACCACTTGAGGTTTGTTTCCCTTAAGTTTGTCTTGAGTTTGATGCCTTTTCCCAGGATTTGACTTTTTCTCCTATTTTCTCTCTCCGAGAGTTGACTTTTGTTGACTTTTGGTATTTTCTGCCCATTTTGCTCATTTTCGCCTACTTTCTCATCTTCTTTCTAGATGGCAGACGACGTTCCACATGACGGGGGTTCTCTAGGGATAGAGGGAGAGCCCGAGTACATTCTGTTGCCATCTAGAGTCCCACCTTTCGACCCGAAGAGGTACC
Organism: Camellia granthamiana; assembly: GCA_036172215.1. NCBI lineage: Eukaryota > Viridiplantae > Streptophyta > Magnoliopsida > Ericales > Theaceae > Camellia > Camellia granthamiana. Next base: position 136,386,307 of record CM069909.1, on the reverse strand, counting down.
GCCCTGAGGCACATGTACTACCACCCAGCACAGTTCGCCACTTTAGTGGATTTGCACAACGCGCACCAGCAGATCTACTGCTATGAGAGCCGGAGTCTCATCTGTCCCACTATGCCTCCGAGTTATATACTGCATTCTTACATTTCTGCGATGTACTTTACATTTCTTGTATAGCTCGCACTTTTGCACTGTATTTCATCTGCTCATTCTGAACACACTCATACACTGTATTTCTACTCATTCTGAACACATTCACACACTATATTTTTGCTCATTTTGAACACAAGTAGATTCCCGTTTCAACCGCGAATATGGGTCCACCGCAACGAGGGAGTGGTACATGGACCTCCCTAACGGCGTCCGACAGATCATTGATGAGGCAGGGTTTGGTTTGTTTTGCATGGGGCTGTCGCACCTTATGGCGAGCAAGACCCTCTTGGGTGCATTGGTAGAGAGATGGTGGGACACCACCAACTCCTTCCATTTCTCTACCACCGGGGACATGACGATGACCCCGTATGACTTCACCATGTTTATAGGCCTTGAGGTGGAAGGCCGGCCGATCCCATACGACTTCGACATGGGTGAGTGGGAGGTCGTTGGACCTATCTGCTGGGAGCACACTGCCTATCTTTCGATCCGGTATGGTCCGATATACCTGGTTCGCGGACCACTTCAGAGGGACAGACCCAGTGACTGTAGAGGGGACTGAGCAGTACGCTCGAGGTTTCCTGATGTTCCTCTTCGGCACTATCTTGTTCGCCAACAGGGTGAACACAGTCGGGTTGTATCTCTTGAGCGCCTTAGTGGACCTATCCCAGGTTCGACATTATGACTGGGGTGGCACCAGCCTCGCTACCCTATACTACTACATGAGCTTGACCTCCTGCAAGAGTGGGAACAGAGTGGGCGGCTATTGGAGAGCCTAGGAGGTATGCTTTACTTTTTGCTTTACATTTTCTGCCATGCTTTCTGCTTTGCACTTTTTGTACACTGCACACACCGCACACTGCACACACCGCACACTGCACACTGCACACACATAGTCTAATCTCTGCTCTGCACTTGTACTTTCTATACACTGTGCTACACACTTTGCTTTCCGCACTTTCTGTATTTTGCATCCTTTGCATTCTGTGTTTTTTGGACACTGCACACATACCCTGCTTTTCGCATTATCTGTGTTTATCTGTATTCTCACTATCACCCTCTTGCTTTTCATAGCTATGGGTATATGCCTATTTCCCGACACTTACCCCAGAGCCAGAGGTTGAGACGCCTCTTGAGGTACCATACTCGCATCGATATGACGGTTGGTGCCAGCCGAGGACCCAGGAGACCCTCTCATACTTTCGCTAGTATTTTGACACAGTGAGGACGATAGAGGTAATTCAAAACTCACAGTTCTTTCTACTTTCAGCATCAATTCATTTTACATATCTAATGGCAACTCATCAATCTATGCACTTGTTGCCTGCAAGTCAAATGGCAGCCCTGGGCGACGATGCCAGAGGGTGCCAGATTCCAGTTCGTCGGAGCCTGGGGCATTTCCCGATATTGGCTCCTACTTGAGGGACCAGTAGGCCGAGCCTGGTTTCTTGGTGAATGCTTCATGCGCTAGACACTGGGCCTGCCATTACAGTCAGTTCCTTTACCGCCTCCTCCTTCTATGCGAGCCACAGAGAGTCTCTCCCCTTAGGAGATCATTGACTTCATGCGAGGCGCAGATACAGACTTGTTCATTGGGGAAGAGGACTATACGACGTATCTCCAAGCGTACCTCATGCCTCCATTGGCAAGTGTTCGTGCTCACACGGGGAGGGCATCTAACGTCCCTTCGTCGAGTAGGGCCCGGGCAGCAGATGCTCTTTCGACGAGCAGGGCCCGAGCACTGAGGGGCGAGGCTAGATGGATACCCCCTGTTAGATAGAGTTTTGGATGGCCAGATCTGCCAACCGAGCTAACTGGTTGGCGGTATTTTGGAGAGCCTTATCAGATCCAGATTGAGCCTTCGTTGCCTAGTCACAGATATATGAGGACACCTGATTCACCACCGGTATGCATTACAACTTTCATTTTTCATTCTTGCTCAAATATTCGGACATTCATTCATTCACTGATCATTTCAACTTGCATTTGCAGCCCTCTACCAGATACATCAAGGGATTACTCGAGATGTTGGCCTCATTCGAGGGCATGATCTTGAGAAGAGAGACGTTGCTTAGCTCTCACAGCATACAGGTAATTTTTAGTTTTCTTGCATTTCGGTTATCATATTTCTGCTGATATACTGAAACTGACATCTCAATTGAACAGTTTTCCACACTGCACTGATACACTGCATGTATAGATCACATCTGACACATTGCATTCACATACTGTATCTGACTTCTGCATGTACTCACCCTGTACACCATACTTACATCTGATATTCACGCTATGACTGATATATTCAAACTGCCTTTTCAGGTCACACCTTTATAGACGAGACCCTCAGAGCCTTCTCCAGCAGCAGGAAGAGAGATTCCAGCTCGCGGCCGAGGGAGACGTCAGGAGCCTATCATGCGCGATGATGATGATGAGACCAGTGAGGACGAGGAGCTAGCGAGTCCCCAATCAGAGTCATCTGAGGGTGGAGATGACGGCACCGGCTCGGGTTCTAAGGGTGGTGACAATGCTGAGGAGGGCTCCGAGGATGGGAGCGGAGGCAGCTCCGGTTTAGGCTCCGGCTCAGATTTGGATAGTGGCGCCGATGGTGATAGCTCTGAGTCCATGCCCAGGAAGATGACGAAGAGGGCCTCTCGATCCTGAGATGGGTGGCACTGATTTATATGCTTTTTGCTTTGTTTCTTTTTACTAGTAGTGTTAGCACATTGTACAGCCTTAGGTAGTTTTATTTTCTTTAAAACTTATACTCTTTGTAAAAAGAAACCATGATTGGAATGAAAATAGCTTCTTCTTTTTTTTATGAAAACGTGTTGCATTTTATATTCTGAGCATTGCATCGCACCATTTTACACAAAAATGGGATTTGATGGAAATTGAATATTGTATTGTCTTGGCAATTGCTTAGTCAGGTAGTAAACCAACCAAAACATAACAAATAGAGTAAAACAACTCAAAGAACAACTAGTACAACAACTCGATAAACAAGACAACAACTCAATAAACAAAACAAATACAACTCAATAAGCAAATTCCAACAACTCGATAAACAAATTGAAACAAACTTGAGAGCGCCTCAACAAAACTACTAAAACAAAAATAGCGGAACGCATCCAGAGTAGAACAAAACACAAGTTTTTAGTATTGTCAACACACTGGAAGGCCAAAGACATTCTGCTGGAGACTAACAGTGGCTGTCGGCTGCTTATGATGATTTGTCGGCCACTAAAGTGGCCGGTCGGCCACACAAGGGGGCTGGTCAGCTACCTTAACTGGCCAATCAGCCAGTAATGCAAGGAATCTCCAGATTGCTACCACCTGTCTTCCACTCAGCGCCTTATCTTCTACAAAAGTTAGGACTTTGTAGTTTCTTCATTCCAGCTCTGTTTTTTTTGCTTCAAATGGAGCCATTCTTCATCGAAAAACTATCCGATTGGATTGCGAATTTAGATGGCTCAGAAAAACTGAATTTCTGGGTTTCAGGATAAATGCACTATTTTCGCTAAGTCGTACTCCGCTGTGTTTTATGTTCCTTCACGCCAGGCTAGATGTTGGAACCCAGTTACGCATGTTTTTAGCTTCGGGGGGCAAGAGATATGGCCAACAATTGAAGAGTTCTAGGCTTTGATGGAATCCCGGCGTGACGAGGAAACCTTGCCTCAGTCTCGTTTTGGCCATAGCTAAGATTTAGGATGGATGTGTGGGCTTACTTTACATGATGCTCGATCCTTGGTTCACAACGGGGAGTTGGATATTCCCAGCTTGATTCATTGGTTTTTTTGACGTTGGCAACCGTAGTGACCGTCTTTGGCAAAGTTTTCGGCAGCATGCCCTCTGTTTGTGTATGTTAGCTCATTTTCTGCTTGCCCCTGGCTTCAAAAGGTCTAGCATTCGCTTGATCGAAGTTGCCCAAGGCCTGAAAGAGGGCAAATGATACATTGTCTTGACGCTGGACGAGACTTTGATGGGTTTGGATACTTTCCATCGCCGGGAGACGACCAGGTTAGTAGGAAGTCCACTACTCTTGCAGGTAATGTTTCCCACCCTTCTCACATGTATTTCTCACATCACTCGGCCCTCTGGCTCTGTTTTTCTCTTAAAACCCTTTCTCACTTTTCTCTCCACGTACACCTCTCTATTCTTTAATATCTCTTATTTTTCATCCCTCCCCAGATATGGCTCATGGATGGGTTGAAGGTAGTGGACTCTTGTCCTGCATATTCAGGGCGCGGCCATTTCTTCCGTCAACGAGTAGTTGATTTCCCGAACAAGGAATGGTGGTGCCACTGGATGTGCAACAGGTCTGTTGTTGACATTGTTTGGCGTTGCCCTTGGTTTGATCTGCCTGAGATGAGCTACAGCATGTCTCGCCAGCCTAGCATTCAGTTGGTTGGTTTGACACACTGTGTCTTTTATTTTCCATTTCGGTTCCGGAGTCACTTCAGACATGACCAAACTTGCCCAGAAGAGGGGATAGAGTACCTAGCTTCATTTTTTATCCGAGGCACACAGCTAGCTCAGTATTCCACTGCATGGAGGACAAGAGAACTTTTGGTCCCCGCTCTCAATTTCAGTTGTGCCCTTTCTAGCGAATGCATAGCTTGGCTTGAAGATGAGGCACAAACCGGGCCTACTTTGGCATCTGAAGCTTCCACGAGCTCTGGGAGGGGACGCAGGAACACCTGACTCAACTGTGTCCCAAGTTTATTGCTTTAATTTGTACTTTCAAGTTTTTCTTTTGAATGTAATAAAAAGCAACTTCAATTTGTATCAAGAGTCGGAGAACTCTATATTGAAATCAATGAAATTGAAGGTTGTGGGTACTGAAAATTTTCCTTTTGGTCCAAAAATTGTCTAAGTTGTAAAAAGATTAATTTGAACAAAATCAACTTTTATTAAAACTTTTCAAAACCATTTTCAATAAGGATCGCAACTGGACACACCCGGAATTTATCCTTGAGATGCACAACCCAAAATCCAATAACTGGAAAGTTGCCCCTTGTCTGAATAGCACTGCACTACACTGGACATTACAACTAAACTCTTGGATGCAAAATAGACAAATATGACCAACATGATCACATGGACACAATTGATTTGGAAGTGTTATGGTTGGACTTCAGAATGAAGTTTCCTACGTATCCTGAAGATAGGAATCAAGCCTTACGTAGTTCAGTTCGGGTTCACTCGGGTATTAACACTGTCCTTTTGCGCTCTAACTTTGGCCAAGGCCTCCCTTTCTGGGTTTTCAACCTTGCGAGCTCAGTTTTTCTTTTTTCTAATTTTTTGTGCTCTAACTTTTGCCTAGGTCGCCCTTTTGGGTTTTCGGCCTAGTGAGCCACTCAAGGGTAGTATTTCTTCAACTTGTCCATGTTGACTGGTTGGGAGAATTCAAGGCCATCTAAGTCCATAACAACAACAGCTCCACCCGACCAAATAGACTTGATGATGTAAGGACCAGTCCAATTAGGTCTGAACTTGTCCCTAAGGTCATGGATCCGAACTCGGTTGTCTTTAAGCACCAAATCCCCTTGTTTCAGATTCCTGGACTTAACTTTCTTGTTGAAAGCCCTGCCAATCCTGCGTTGATAACCCTGGACATGATACAGTGCTTTCGACCTCCTCTCATTGAACAGCATAAGTTCCTCGAACCTGCTTTGCTGCCAATCTACTTCTGCTATCTGGCACTCAGCCATAACCCACAGTGACGGAACCTCAACTTCAATCGGCAGAACAACCTCCATCCCATAAACTAGAGAATACGGAGTCGCCCCAGTAGATGTTCGAATTGATGTTCTGTAACCCCAAAGAGCAAATAGCAACTTATAAGTTTCAACCATTTTTTGTAGAATGTGCTTGATGTTCTTGTTGGTGTCCTCAACAGCTCCGTTGGTTTGCGGCCAATATGTGGATGACTTATGAAAAGCCACATTGTATTTCTCCAATAAATCAATCACTTCCTTCTTGAAGTGGGAACCATTGTCCAAAATGATCTCATTCGGGATCCTATAACGACAGATGATATTATTCCTGATGAACTTGGCTACATGTGACGCTTTCAGCACTGCGTAGGATTGGGCCTCGACCCACTTTGTAAAGTAGTCTATCACCACCAGGATGTACTCATGCCCATTGGACCCCTTCGGAGTAATTGCCCCAATAACGTCAATTCCCCAGACTGAAAATGGCCACTGTGTAGTCATGTTGTACAGCTTCGACGGTGGGATATTCATGCGATTTGCATGGATCTGACATTTGTGGCATCGCCGAACAAAAGATACAATCCTCCTCTATGGTTGACCAGTAGTAACCCTGTCTGAGAATTTTTCAAGCTAGCATCACCCCGCTCATATGTGATCTGCACTCTCCTCTGTGGATGGCCTCCATTAGGCGCTTTGACTCTTCAGCATTCAACACACAGTTTATGCATTCTCAGATGGCCCCGTTCATACAATTTACCCCCGCAAATGATAAATTGAGCAGCCATTCGCCGTATTGCCCTTTTATCTTTGGCATTTGCCCCTGGTGGATAAGCCTCCTTTTCTAGGAAATTTCAGATGTCATGATACTAGGCGTTCTAATCTTGTACTTCATTTATCGTGGCGATCAACTCGTAGGCTGGCACATACCTCTGTTCAATAATGATTGGACACATCTGGAATCCCAAAGGGATGTCTATCATGGAAGATACAGTTGATAAAGCATCAGCGAACCTGTTGCTCTCTCTTAACAGATGCGTGAAGGTTAACTTCTCAAACCTGGGAATCAGAACGTCCAGGGTTTGGTAATAGATTTTCATCCTTTCTTCTTTAACCTTCCAGTCTCCTTTTGCTTGAGACATTACAAGGTTCGAGTCCCCAATGACATCCAACCTTTTTGCCCCTAGTTCCAGGGCGGCTTCCAAGCCAGTGATACATGCCTCGTATTTTGCTTCATTGTTAGATACCTTGAACCGGAGTTTGAAAGCTAAAGGTATGAAGGAATTATCGGGCGCTATCAGCAATACCCCTATCACATACTCGTACTGGTTAGATGCTCCGTCAAAGTACATAGTCCAAATCTCTTCTTCAACCTGCAGAATGGCCTTATCTGGGAACAAATACTCTACTGCTTCGTCTCCCTTCACTGGGTGATTGGCTAGGAACTCCGCTACCGCTCTCCCTTTCACAGACTTGCAAGTCATGTACTTCAAATCAAATTCGAAGAGAATAAGCAACCAACGGGCTAGCCTACCCGTAAGCGCTAGTTTCTTGAAGAGATATGTGATGGGATCTAATCTCGAAACCAAAATTATAGAGTGAGCTAACAGGTTGTGCCTCAACTTCCTAGTAGCCCATACCAAGGCTAAACAAGCCTTCTCCAGCGGAGTGTAACGAATCTCATATTCCAGCATCTTCTTGCTCAGGTAATAGATGGCCTTCTCCACTCTATCCTCAGATTCCTGCATAAGCATACAGCCCATTATCGTGTCAGTTACTGACAGATACAAAATCAACGATTTCCCCAGCTCTGGTGGTGACAACACAGGTGGGTTTTGTAGATACTACTTGATCTGCTAGAAAGCAACTTGGCATCGGTCATCCCATTGGAATTACTTTCCTTCTTCAAGAGGCCAAATAGTGGTTCCCAAGTCAAGGTTAATTTTGCAATAAACCGTCTTATGAATTGCACTTTACCTAGAAAGCCTCGCACCTCTTTTTTAGTCCATGGCGGTGGCATTTCTAAGATGGCCTTGATTTTGGAAGGATCGACTTCGATGTCCCTTTGTGTAATCAAGAACCCCAGCATTTTCCCTACTATGACACCAAAAGTACATTTCTGAGGATTCGGTCGCAACCAATACTCCTTAATCCGTTGAAAAAATTTCTTCAAGGCGGTGTAGTGATTGTGGGGGCCGAATAATGGGGGTCGTAAAGAGGCCAAATGGCTGAACGTGGAGAGCTGGAATATAAATATAGCATTCGACTTCGTCCCGCTGTTTGAAATCCAACCCTATTCGGTCAAAAGGCCGGTTGGGTAAGGGGCCGAGTGAAAAGCAGTTTGCTTTAAAAGAAGCTGAATGGCAAACTAAAGATGGGCCTGGCCCCGAGGCCTAAGAAAGAAAATATATAAATAGAAGAACATCAGCCAGAAAGAGGTATATGAGAACTACTACACTTAACTTAAAACACAGCTCGAGATCGTCATTCACTCTCTATGATGGAAAATTAGACCCCACCGATCACATCCATTACTACAAGCAAGCCATGACATTACATACAGACGACGAGGCCCTTATGTGCCGAATATTTCCCAGTAGTTTGGGACCATTGGTTGTCAGGTGGTATTATAAACTGGAGCCGGCTTCGATCAAAAGCTTTCATCAATTATAGAAATCTTTCAGGGCCAGATTCATCACCAACGAGGTCCAGCCGAAAGAAGCCGACTCTCTCTGGGCAATGTAGATTCAGCCAGGAGAAACACTAAGAGCGTATTCGGCACGCTATTGGGAGTGCTTTAATCTTGTTGATGACGCTTGCAACGACTCCATAGCCATCACCGCCTTCAAAATGGGTTCGCATCCTAATAGTGCTCTCCGCAGTTCTTTGACTAGAAGATCCCCCAAGACGGTCTGGTCGTTGATGAAAAAAGTTGAAGAATACTGCAAAGTGGAAGACGACGCTTTGCGGGTTAAAGCCGGGAACACGGCCAACAAGACAGCTCCTGAAGAAATTGCTCGGCCAATAAATTCTTTACCACCTCAGAGCCCTGAACCACGGCATCGGGCCAAACAGGACAAGAGACGGGATTCCCGCCGATCAAGCGACCAATGCACCCACCGAGAAAGTGAACAACTGCAAGTTGACAGTAGGCGCACGAGGCACACTGACAAGAAATATACGGAGTTGACAGAGCCGATCACTGCAGTTATGTCCAAAATCCAACACCTTCCGTTCTTCAAATGGTCGTTGAAAATGGTGGGACCTCCCAACACGAGAAGACGGGATAGACAGTGTGAGTATCACAAAGACCATGGCCATGATACCGAGAGTTGTTATGCACTGAAGGATCACTTAAAGGAATTGGTACAAGATGGCCGGCTACAACAGTACGTCTGAAAAGGCAACCCAACCAAAGCAATAGCCTTAAGACAGGATTCACCTCCGCTTGGCGTGATCCACATGATATACAGCCTGCCAATGTCATCGGCGGTGCATATGATTCAGTCAAACTCCGACCCTCAAAACCAACTCACTCCGGCTAAATGGCCCCATGAAGTCGTGGGCATTACTTTTGATGATTCAGATTTGGCTGGAGTAACACTGCCCCATATTGATCCCTTGGTAATTGAGTTACGCGTAAACTAGTTCACAATTGAGCCCATACTCATTGATCTAGGGAGCACTTCAGAGGTTATGTACTATAAGACATTTACTAAACTCGGCTTCTTCGAATCAGATCTCTCTCCGGCCCCGTATCTACTATTCAGCTTCAACGCCAATCCAGAGTACCCGTTGGGGAAGATCACACTACCCATTCGAGCAGGCTCCCGAACAATGGATGTGGAATTCTTGGTCGTCAAGCTGCCGTCGCCGTATAATCTCATCATGGGGCGATCTTGGTTGCATACTATGCAGGCCGTGCCAAGCACCTATCATCAGCTGCTACGCTTCTCAACAGAACGCGGTATTGAGCAAATCCGTGGCTCCCAGAAATCGGCACAAGCATGTTATCTCCTTAGTGAAAAAACACCAAAGGAGCTGCAGGTGAATTCTATTGAGGTGCTAGATCGAGAGAGCCTCGACGATGTTGGGCGGCTCCCAAATGAAAAGGCCATGGAAGGCTTAGACCGAGTTGAAATCGATAGAAGCCCAGACAAATTCTTCATGGTCGGTGGATCCTTGAATCAGGCCGACAGACAGCAGCTAATCTCTTTCCTGCTCAGCAACCTCGATGTCTTTGCGTGGACTCCATATGAGATGCCGGGTATAGATCTGTCCACTTCACAGCACCGTTTGAATGTTAATCCTAAGTGTAAGCCGATCATTCAGAAAAACCGGCAGTCAGCTGCAGAGCACACTGCCGTCATTGTTGAGGAGGTTGACAGGCTGCTTGATGCTGGGGCAATTAGGGAAGTGACCTACCCTACATGGCTCTCTAATACAGTGGTGGCTAAGAAGAAAAATGAGACTTGGCGAGTGTGCTTCGATTTCACGGACTTGAACAAAGCCGGCCCTAAGGATTGTTTTTCCCTACCCAGAATTGACCAACTTGTAAACGCGACGGCATGCCATCAACGTATGAGCTTCCTCGATGCTTACAGAGGCTACCATCAAATCGCCATGCATCCAGATGACCAGGACAAAACTGCATGCCTCACCCTAAGAGGAACCTACTGCTACAAGGTTATGGCATTTGGGCTGAAGAATGCAGGGGCAACCTACTAAAGACTGGTCACCGCCATGTTCAAGGAGCAACTCGACCACACTATGGAAGTGTACATTGACGATATGGTGGTCAAGCCTAAGGAAGAGCAGAATCATATAGCCGATCTAAAAGAGACATTCGACATTTTACGCAAATATAGAATGAAGTTGAATGCTTCCAAATGTGCGTTTGGGATCGGCTTTGGCAAATTCTTGGGGTACATTGTCAACCACCGAGGAATTGAAGCCAACCCAAGGCAAGTCACAGCAATCCTAGAACTCGGCTCCCCTCGATCGGTCAAGGAAGTTCAGAAGTTAATGGGGATGGCTGCCGCACTCAACAGGTTCATCAATCGGTCCACAGATTGCTGTCGACAATTCTTTCATACACTACGGCAGGGCAAGGCTTTTGAATGGTCCGCCGAATACGAAGCTACTTTCAACGGCCTTAAGACCTACCTCCGCTCAGTGCCACTCTTGACAACACCTGCTACTGGTGACCTGCTCATTTTGTATCTAGCAGTTTCCGATAGGGCCGTCAGCGCCGTACTGATAAAGGAAGAGCTGAGGGAGCAGCGGCCATTGTATTATGTGAGCAAGGCAATGGTTGACACCGAAACACGCTACCTTCCGCTGGAAAAACTCATCCTAGCCCTAGTCATGGCGGCAAGAAAACTGATGCATTACTTCCAGGGACATAGCATTGAGGTGCTAAGAGATTATCCCCTCCAATCAGTACTACGAAGTGCAGAAGCATCAAAACGTGTTTCAAAGTGGGCTCTTGAACTCGGCCAGTACGACATTCAGTTTCTACCTAGAACCTTAATCAAGGGACAGGTGCTTGCCGACTTTGTTGCCGAATTCACTGGGGGTCTTGCCGATTTCAAGTTTGATGAGATTCGATCGGAGCTGAACTAGAGAATTTATGTTAGGGACATTTGCCAGTTGTACTGTGATGGATCGTCTAATCAGTGGGGCAGCAAAGCCGGAGTTGTAATCATGGCTCCCTACGGCGCAATAATTGAGCAGGCTGTCAAGCTCGGCTTTGAAGCATCAAATAACGAGGCAGAATACGAAGCCCTTCTAGCCGGTTTGCGGAATGCACATCTTCTGGGTGCTCGGTGTTTGCTTGTATTTTGTGATTCAAAACTGGTGATCAATCAGCTAAAGGGGGAGTACGCGGCAAGAAACGACAGTATTGCAGCTTACATGAAAATGGCCAACTCCTTGGCTCTCTAATCTTTTCCAGGTGCAAGGTTAGGGTTGGGAGGAATGGTTCTGGTATGATTATTCCTATCCCGATTTTCCTTTGGCTTGAATTGCCCTCGGCCTAAGTGGGGAAGATGTCAGCCACAATCTTTGCAACAACTGCGAGTACTTGTTGCTTATTCAACCCTCCGGCTTTCAGAACCTCAACAGCTTGCTGGAGTTGTTCATAGGGATCAGTGTCCACCTTCACCTTGTTCTTTCCACTAGCCTCAGCTTGGTAAAAGGTTTGGGTTTCTTGATCAGAGCGGAGCCTTGTTGTCGTCGACATGTCATTGCCGGAGATTGAGATAGCTTCAGGTTGGCTGAGCTCAATTACAATTCGTCCCAGTAGCGGGGGCTCCTCCGGCATGAAGTTCCCGACATACGATGTGGTTGGTGGTGGAGCTGACATTCCGTAGGCTAGATCAGCCACAGACCTCTGAAGGTCACCAATCATTCCCATCAACTCAAATGTGGTGGGCTCACGAGCTTGAAACAACTAGGGTTCCCAAATCGGGTGTGCGGCAGGTGACCTGGGTGGGTGTGGCACTTCAACATCGGTATCACTCTGCATGATGATTCCCTGGTTTAGTGCGGCTGCCATAACCACTATTTCCTCAAAATTTTGTGTCATCATAAGTCCGCTGAACTGAACGGGGGTGATGTGACCGGTGATTGACGGATCAGATGTCTACCTTGCCTTAGCGAAGGAGAACACTAGCTATTCTGAACTAACTCTCTGAATTGAAAGAGAAAACAGGAAGCATCTCAGCCCAATTTCACCAAAACAGATATAAACATAGCTGAATAACTGTACTCTACTACTGATCACTGTTCCCCAAGATCACTACCCCAAAACTGAATCTGATACCTGCGGATATAACTGATTCTCAAAACACGGATGCCCGCAGGCCTGATACTCAGACTTGCAAACTGATACACATAGCCTTGTAGAGACATTCTAACAGCATATAGCAAACAAATGAGAGCCAAAACACCCCTATGTTGGGGTAGGGTTTCCCTGTCCTATTTTGTCAGGAGCTAGGGTTTCACTATGCACACAGCGGTTTCAAACAACCTATAATCGGGTAAGCAACCTATCCTAGTTTGGAATAGTCACTATGGATTCCGAATATGCACTAGGTCGAATGGTCAAAAAGGGTGCCCCGGTGAAAAACGGGTTTGCGTTCCCATCGTGGCAGAGCCCGCAACCGGTCAGCCTTATGGCACGCTTTTCGAAGCGAGCCTCCGGCAAACCGTTCAGGAATAGCATATGGTAAACACGGTGTCCTAGGCGCACCAATGCAAATGCAATGCAATGCAAAGAAACACATAAGTGTAGTCAAAACAAGATATCATCAGTTCGAGTCAAGCTCTCTAAACTCCCCAGCAGAGTTGCCAGAAACTGTGGACGCACCCTGGGGGGGCCTATGCTTTTCCACAGTTAGGACTCATATGTCACGGTTCTTAATCTGATCTCGCAAAGTGCAATGCAAGACTGATAAATCACCAAAGAGTCCAAATCCGGCGAATCGTTTTAAAAAATTGATTTTTAAGAAAGAAGTGCCAAACATGGACTGTTTTGCCAGATACAGAGTCGCCACCTAAATATTTTATTTTGGGGGAATTTAGGAAACCCTGACTCGTTGCCTAAGGCCATGTGTCCGTCATCACCAAAGTTGCCTTGGCTCGGGAACTTGGGTACGATTGGGGAAGGTCATCTATGAGCACCCCCGCTCGCCCGATCAAAGATCGGCCACTACTAAACATGATATCTTGTTTTTGAAAACACATGCGTTCTTATTCCAGTTATTAGCTACAATTACTATGTGATGCGCACAACACACAAGTATAGACTAGATCGCCTAATTTGGAACAAAGCATCGCATATCCGTTTGTTTGGAAAATGGTTTGAAGTTTGCTACTCGCAAGTAGGCTAAATCACGGATTTCAATGAATTATCCCAATTCAAGTAATCCGACCTTCACCCACAGGCATTCAAGTAGTTATATCACATAAGCAAATAGCCTCATGGCAAGCATGCTTTCATGTTAATACTCACATAGATGCAAGATGCTAAAGCATAAACACTTACAGTGTACTCCAAGCCAAAACAGGAAACTAGTTAGTAATCATGCATGATCCTAGCTCATGTTAAAATGGCTAATGCAACACATGCAAAATGCAATTAGAATAGGCTCGGCTATCCTAAGAATGGCATATGAAATGCAACAATTGATACACGTATTCAAGTTGGAATTGAAATACAATGCAGTTAGTATGATGCGCCGAGCCCGGTGCATGCAATACGAATGAATGGTGCAAACATGCATAGCATAAGGTATGCTAATGGAAATATGCCCTAAATCTAACCATCGTAAGCGGTTAAATAAAAGGGAGAAAGAAATGGAGGTTGGAAGACATGCATCACACACACGCACGCTTATTACACAATTGCGCCCTCTCGACGGAAGGACCAAAAGAATAATACAAATTAGCTAACTAACAAGCTAATTAAATATTACACAACACTTAACTAATTAAACAAATTAATTAAGCTATGAAAACAGTAAATCAGCCTCGAAAAGAGGGTCAAATGCATGCATGCTCAGCTCCGCTCGGAAATCTATCGCCATGCTACATGTTGCCTTGTCTGCACTGCTCTGCACCTTTGAAAACTACACAAGTTTCAAGGATGCTCCTGAACCACTCCCTGAGCACTGTGGGAAGTCACCGGCCAAAAGGCAAGGCCATCGGCCAAGGGAAACTGGTCATCGACCATGTGTGAGGCTCTCGGCCAATAATACATAGCTGGCCGGCACTGAAGATGGCCGACCGACCATCTCTTCCTGCAGAATGCTGTTTTGCTACAACAAAGGACAGACAGAGCATGGCAATGCATTTTCAATGCAATGTATACACCACCACCCTCCTTATCATGTTTAAGACTCAAAGAAGTATGGTTCTCGACCCTCGGGCCATCAATCACGCATTTCAATACATGATGGCCAAAGGAGTCAAGTGTGCAATTCAATATCAAATGAAATGCACACAAAACACATAAAGGACCCCAACCTCTATCGTGATTGATCAAAAGGCAAGGGATGCATGCATAATGCTATGCAACCTAAGCATGCAAGCTAAGCATGCAACATGAGCATGTGAACAAGCATGCAAATAACTCAAGCATGCAACAAGTATGCAATAATATGTGACAACATATCAAGCACATGATAAAATGCAAGCTAACAAGCATGCAAGATGCAACTTAAACATACAAATATACAATGCATGTAACAACATGCAATAGGCCAAGTATGCAACAACATGCAAAGGATGGACTTAAACCAATATGGACAACTCTCAAATAGGCCCAAATCAGTGGCCAAAGTGATGCAACAAGGGCATGAAATACACATACAAACATGCTAATTAGCCTACCACCTAGGCACAAAAGGGCAACTCTTAAGCACACTTAAAAGAGGCAAATATGGACATGTGACAAACATGTTAAACTCTGAAAACATGCTAGGGATGATGCCAAATCAACCAAACAATTATAAGCATGGCATGCACAAAAGCTTGAAGCTTGAAACTAGCCCAAGGGCTCAAACCATGGTCATGTGACACATGAAGCAAATGGCCAAAATGAACCAAAACAGTCCTAAACCATGCCAAAGTAAGCCTAAAACATGCAAAGACCAAAGCCAAAATAAGCTAAAACAAAGCATCAAAGCATGAGGCATGCAAGGCTATAAAAAGAGTGTTACACTACACCTAATATAACCAAACATGGCATGTCTTAAGCAATGAAAAACAAAGTTATGGCATGGTAAAACAAGCCCAAAAACCCACTTAGATGGCATCCCAAATGCCTAAACATGGTGGCATACGCAATGACACATTCATGAGGCATAAGACACTAACCCTTCAAAGCATTAAAGGAGTCATAAGTGTAAGCATGTGAGCATGAAACATGGACTGAAATACCATAACTAATGATGCCAAATCATTGAAATGAGCCAAGTAAAGCATGCTAGTGACTTGAACACTCAAAGCTAACAAGCAAGATTGCATGGTAACTATACAAAACAATGTAAGCATGACCATCAGAGCTCTAGCATGGTAAAACAAGGCTAAAAGCTTCATGAAGTTGAGCCAAAATCATGCTAAAAAGACATGTTACAACATGAGACATGTTACAACATGATGCATGTTAGGCCAAATCATGGGATTACAAGACAAGTATACAAAGCATGCACGGTATGTCTAATCCAACTCAAAACAGAGGTGTATCATGGCAAAACAAAGCCTAATATGTACTGAAATGACGTTAAAACAAGCTAAGCATACATGCTACCAACATAAGCCATTTATGCAAGCATTAAAGACAACATGGAGAGGGGATGACCCTCTCCCATTTAAGACACCAAAACCACCTCTCCACCACTGAAAATCCTCTGGATTTCAGTGGTAGAGAGGTCATGCAAGGCTAAGAACAATGGCCAAAAGAGATGGCCTAAAACAAGTCCTAACAAGGCCTTGGAGGGGGGAAACAACCCCAAACCTCAAAGTGACCTTAAACAAAGTTCTAAAGCAAGTAAAATTAGAACTTTTATCAGTTATAAGTTAATCTTAAAACAATAAGCAAGAAGGGCTAAAAGCTTAAGCAAGAAAAAGGTATCTAAAGCAAGAAACTCACCCTTGTAGAACGTCTCCAAGAACAAAGCTCCAGCAGGTTTTCTGAGTTCAAACTGACCCAAGAACACTAAAATCAACGTCAAGGGACCTCAGCTCCAAGAGGATGGTGTTCTAGTGTGTGTTTGTGTACAATAGTAAGACAATACTACACTTTTGGACACAAAACAAGGCTAAACCAAGAAATATAGATACAAGACTATATCTATCCTCTCAAGAACAATTTTTTTGAACCCTTGAGGAGGGAGGAGGAGCTCCCTCTTTATAGAGGTTCAAATCTAAAGCTTCTAAGAGAAGCTAAGCAAAGGGGGCAATCCCTCCATACACGTGTATGGATGGGGGAATTGTGGGTGCCAGCTGTGCCAGCTGGCACTAAATATCTGCATAAAGCAGATGAATAGGGTTCAACCAGCAAAAATGGCCGATCAACCAACACAATGGCCGGCTGACTAAATAAAGTGCCGACCGGACAACACTTTTGGCCAATGGCAAGAAATCATGGCCGATGGCCTCAAGCCTTGGCTGGTGGGTTGAGGTGATGGCCAACAAGCCACCCTCTTCCCTCAGAAGCAAAAACACAAGTGTTTGGTCCACAACCAAGCACAAAATAGACAAGTTGAGAGATCTTCAGGCAAGGTGTGCGGCCGAGACCTCCGAGAACTCAAAATGAACACAAACATGGATGATCATCGAGTGTTCAAACAATGACATCCAAGTCTTAAGGACGGTCAAAAATGGGGTGTCTACAAATGGTGCCAGAAGTTTTCCCCGTTAACCCATCTACCTGCTGAAGAGTTGAGCTCTATCACCAGTCCCTGGCCGTTTGCCCAGTGGGGGCTTGATATCGTAGGACCATTGCCGAGAGCCCTAGCAACAAGCGATACTTGATCGTCACCACGGACTATTTCACAAAATGGGTCGAAGCGAAGGCATTAACGCACATTCGAGACGGTGATGTCAAGCGCTTTGTGTGGAAAAATATCATAACTCAATTCGGCATTCCAAGAGCTCTTATCTCGGACAATGGCACCCAGTTTGATTATGGCGTCTACCAGGAGCTATACAGCAAGTATGGTATCCGGCCCTACTTTTCCACGCCGGCTTACCCCCAGAGCAATGGTCAGACAGAAGCCTCTAACAAATCCATCTTGGACGGCATCAAGAAGAGGCAGGAGAAAGCTAAGGGTAAATGGGTCGAAGAATTACCGAATGTATTGTGGGCACATCGAACTACGCCGAGGAGATCCATTGGAGAAACGCCGTTTGCTTTATGTTTCAGTACCCAGGCGATCATACCCCTGGAAGTCGGCCACCTAACCCTGAAAATGCAAGTTTTTTATATGGGCTGAAATGATATGATGTTGGCTTTGGATTTGATTTTGATCGAAGAATGAAGAGACCGCGCCCTCGCCTCCATGGCACGATACTAGCAACAGCTTGCCAAGTCGTACAATCAACATGTTCAGCTTCGCCGCTATAAACCAGGAGAGTTGGTCCTGAAGAAAGTACTTCCGGTGGCCCGGAAACCGGCTAATGGAAAATTGGGCCTTAACTGGGACGGCCCCTATCAGGTCGATTCGATCGTAGGGGTAGGGGCATATCGGCTTAAAGACATGTCTGGAAGGAGCCTCCCACGGCCTTGGAATTCAACGCACTTACGAAAATTCTATCATTAAACCCGACTTCTGGGGAATGGTACTAGTTCTAAATGGCTTAACGTTTACGTGCACCACTTTTATAATGCAAAGATCCTTGTTTACTCACCGCCAAATCCAGTTCAAAAGTGTTACTCTCCAGATTCGGAGCCCCATCGGCGCATGACGTCTTTGGGCCGATAAAGCCTTTGGATTCGGAGCGCCCTTCGTGGATATCACGATTGGCCAAATAAAGTCTCCGAATTCGGAGCCCCATCGGCGCATGACGTCTTTGGGCCAATAAAGCCTCCGGATTCTGAGCGCCCTTTGTGGACATCACGATTGGCCAAATAAAGTCTCCGGATTTGGAGCCCCATCGGCGCATAATGTCTTTGGGCAAATAAAGCCTCCGGATTCGGAGCGCCCTTTGTGGATATCACGATTGGCCAAATAGTCTCCAGATTCGGAGCCCCATCGGCGCATGACGTCTTTGGGCCGATAAAGCCTCCAGATTCAGAGCGCCCTTCGTGGATATCACGATTGGCCAAATAAAGTCTCCGGATTCAGAGCCCCATCAGCGAATCACGTCTTTGGGTCGATAAAGCCTCCGGATTCGGAGCGCCCTTCGTGGATATCACGATTGGCCAAATAAAGTCTCTGGATTCAGAGCCCCATCAGCGCATGACGTCTTTAGGCCGATAAAGTCTTCGGATTCGGAGCGCCCTTTGTGGATATCACGATTGGCCAAATAGTCTCCGGATTTGAAGCCCCATCTGCGCATGACGTCTTTGGGCCGATAAAGCCTCCGGATTCGGAGCGCCCTTCGTGGATATCACGATTGGCCAAATAAAGTCACCGGATTCAGAGCCCCATCGGCACATGACGTCTTTGGCCCGATAAAGCCTCCGGATTTGGATTGCCCTTCGTGGATAACAGGATTGGCCAAATAGTCTCCGGATTCAGAGCCCCATCGGCGCATGACGTTTTTGGGCCGATAAAGCCTCCGGATTCGGAGTGCCCTTCGTGGATAATAGGATTGGCCAAATAGTCTCTGGATTCAGAGCCCCATCAGTGCATGACGTCTTTGGGCCGATAAAGTCTCCGGATTCAGAGCGCCCTTCGTGGATATCACGATTGGCCAAAAAGTCTCCGCATTCGGAGCCCCATCAGCGCATGATGTCTTTGGACCGATAAAGCTGCCGGATTTATTGCCAGGGCCATGTGTAACACGTATGCTGAATAAAAATTTATTGAAGAGCGCTCCATTTTGACGAGTCGGAAAAAATTGTTTGCATATTAAGGCATATATACATTTGAAATGAACTCTAGACGGTCAATGCCTATCCAATCATTTAAAACGCATTTATCCAAACATTCATGCAATAAAGCACAAAACATGGAAACATATGTGTGCCGAACAAAAATTATAAAGAAACACGAGCATTGAAAACAAAACATTTTATTCAATCAGCCAATAATTACATAGTTTTTAATGCAATCTGCATTTTCAGCATCACAATGAGTGTTTTTATCCGGCGTCTCCATCGTCGTCATTCTTTTTGACTTCAAAAGCAGAAAAAGGAAAATGATCACGCTGGTACAGTGACAACGCCGAAACACCCTTTGCATGGAGAGTCTTCGCGGCCCGAAGTGCCTAGATCCAACCGTGCCTAAATCCCCGGTTCTCGCATCGGCAGACCTCTTCCGCAAGTTTCTCTTTGGTTTTGTCGATGTCGACCTTCCGGCCCGCATGGAAGCCTTGTTCGTAACCCATGGTCCTCGCATTCTCTACGACGAACATGCTTGCCGTGTCGCGATCGGCGATGACGTGACTTAACAGCTGTTGAGTTACCCTCTCCTCCACAATTGGGTTGGATTGACCCACCGTACGCGGCTCAGTGGTTTGAGCCTTCCTAAGCTCCTTGAGCTCACGCTCGGCCTTCTCTGTGCAAGCCTCCAAACTGCGGATTCTTTCCTCCTTCTTCTCTATTTCACGTCGTACGGCGCACAGGCGCATGTCGACTTCATAGCCGGTATACAGCCCTTTCACCGCCCCATCGATGCCCTCTTGAAATACGTCGAAATCTTGTCAACCAACCATCGACTGCTAGACCTCCGATGGAAAAATCTGTCGAGCAAACTCGACCGCCACACCTGGGTCCTTGATAATGGAGTTCGCCTCTGTCATCAGTTTATTTCCCACAAAAACTGCAAAACTCAATGGTCGTGGCGCCATGTCGGCCTCATTTCTCGGTCGCGGTCGAGGAGAACTTCCCCGTTGCTGTTTCTCCTTTCAGGGTGATCTGCTTGGATGACTTGGAGGCTGACGTTTTTCCCGTTCTCTAGACGCCCTACCTCCCACATGGGTGGGTTCGCTGCTGCAATTCATTGCAGTATCAAGCTCAGCCAAAGTTCGCGCTTCTCCTCTGCTATTGAAGAAAACTCTATTTGACATTCACACTTATCTAACCCCACGCAACAAATTGTTTTAAATTAAGTCTGAACACAGTAAGTGAAGTTACTGGCGTGAAGAGTCCATCCCATTTATTTCTAATGCTTGCAACGACCCCGAGGCGATTTCATTAGCGCTAAACTCCAAAAGACGGATGCCGATCGATATGTGCCACAGCCACTCCATGTACTAATTTTTGACTTTTTGGATTTAAAATTGCCTAATCATCTAAACGGCAATTATACACGAATGTCTTGGAGTTCATGCACTGGCTAGGGCAAGGGCAGATTTATTAATCTAACCGGCCAAGAATCTAGGCCCCATGCCGATCGATATGTGCCACAGCCACTCCATGTACTAATTTTTGGCTTTTTGGAGTTAAAATTGCCTAATCATCTAAACGGCAATTATACACGAATGTCTTGGAGTTCATGCACCGGCTCGGGCAAGGGCAGATTTATTAATCTAACTGGCCAAGCATCTAGGCCCCATACCGATCGATATGTGCCACAACCACTCCATGTACTAATTTTTGGCCTTTTGGAGTTAAAATTGCCTAATCATCTAAACGGCAATTATACACGAATGTCTTGGAGTTCATGCACTGGCTGGGGCAAGGGCATATTTATTAATCTAACCGGCTAAGCATCTAGGCCCCATGTCGATCAATATGTGCCACAGCCACTCCATGTACTAATTTTTGACTTTTTGGATTTAAAATTGCCTAATTATCTAGTCGGCAAGTATACATGAATGAATGATCCAATAAGACAATTTAGCTCAAATAATAGCAAAGTGCAAAAGGAATTTTCATTAAGTAAATTGGACACAAATTGTAGCCATTTTATATATGAAAACTACTAAACAAAAGACTACAAATTTGCAGGGAAATGCCTAGGGAAAACTTAAAACTTGTAGCCATACATAAAAAACTAAACAAAAGCTGTAAACAAAAACTACTATCGCCCTGATCAATCCTCGGAGTCAGACTCCAGCGGCTCAACATCCACTTGCTCGTATGGAATTGGCATAGCCAGTGTCACATTAGCAGCAGCAAGGGCTTTGAGCCAGCCGTGTTTGAATCCCTGATTCTCGAATTTGGGGACTTCTTGCACATAATTATTGAGGGCAGCGCCTTGCTCGGCTTCATATACCTTCGAAGCTTCAGAATCGGCAACTTCCTTCGCCGCCTTCGATTCTGCCAAGTCCGCCTCAAGTTTGGCGATCGCTTCTTGGGCTAACTTGAGCGCAACTTCGCTCGCGTCCGCCCTTTGCTCAACAGCCAATCTTTGTCGATCCGCATTTCTGGCCCTCTCCAACTCGGCCTCGGCCCTTGCAGCTTCCATTTTCGCCCTCATAGCTTCGAACTCGGCCCGGCTCCTTTGGCCCTCAACTTCGGTTTGTAAACGGCCAATTCGCTTGAGGGCGTCGTGCTGGCGTCGGCCTATCTCGACTATCCTTCCGACCGTCTGCAAAATAGGAGATTAAACCTAAAAATATATGCATAGAAGGGAAAGGAGATTAAATCCGAAAATATATTTTTACCAGAAGAGCCGATTGAGTGGCTAACGCTAGTGCTAAAACGTCTGGCTCCGAGCGAAAAGTCGCCTTGTCAGACGGCAATAAAACTGATGAAGCCATACTCAGGGCAACGGCTAGGTCTTTTATAGCCGATGCGTCAGAGGAGATCGGCATATTTCTTATCTTTGGCTGAACCACAAAAGGCACAACTGTTTCCAACTCCTCTAAACGCGGCCGTTTGTCAGCAGGCTCTTCTCCAGAGTAGGCCTCAACCTCGGCAGGACGTTTCTCCACCTGTCGTTCAGCCTCCTCATTTACTGGCACGATCGGCTCTGACTCGGTATCTTGTATTTGAACCATCTCCTCAATAACAGGCACGGGCGGCTCAACATCTATGACAGGCGGCACCTCGGATCGATTGGCCTCTGCTCGAATGGCCTCTGCTCTCTACCGCGCAGCCATTAGCTTGGCGTTTGCCTTTTTGGCGAGCTATGTGAGTGACAACCCGGCCATATCTTCAGGGTATGTGCCGGGAAGATCTTCTAGTCTGATAAAGACGTCATCGTAAACTTCCCCTCGACCCGAGGTGGATGAAGGGTTAGTTGAATTAAGGCCGGCTTCTTCAAAGGCTACCTTTAAAGCCTTGTCTACTTCGGCCTCGGATTGGCCAGATTCTTCAGCGACCTCAACTTCCGCAAACTCCGAGTTGGATCCTTCGACGCCGATTTGGCGCAGGTTTCTGAAGTTTGTCAAAATAAGAGCCGTTGGAAACTCCTCGCCCCTTGGAATTGGGTACGTCAGCTCGTATTTAAGCAGAATATGGGCCGCCCTCCCTTGTTTCTGAAGGCTTGAACGGCCGAAGTATCTCAACGCGACTTTTATCTCCGAAAGAACGGCGTCGTCGGTCGAGATCAAAACTTTCTTCAATCGTTTCCTGCACAAGCAAAACCATTAGGTTCCAAAAATGAAGCTTTACAAATATAACAAAGGAAAAATAAACACAAGAGGCTATACGGCCACCTGGTTCGCCCTTCCGCCTAGGAATAGGATTGAGGCGATCCTTGCCTTTGTCGAATTCCCAATTGCCTTGGACAACGACCATAACATCATCGACTCGCTTTCCAGAGCTAGAAAGCATAGTCACTAGTTGATGGTCAGTGTCCTGGGCCCAAAGGAAATAACGACCGTGCCGACCAGAAGACTTGGCCAGGGCATAACAATGTCAAATGGCAGGAATGCTGAGGTCGATCCTAAGGCGACGGTTTAGCTCTACGATTCCCATTATGATTCTAAAGAAGTTGACATTGGGTTGGGAAGGAATTAGACCCCAATGACAGAGCACAACCCTAAAGAGTGGGTGAAGGGGGAATCGGACACCACCCTCTGCGATTGATAGGAGAGGGAAGACGATCGTGGTTTCATTAGCCCTCTCCATATCGAGGGTGCCGTCTGTCACGAGAGACAGACGAACGTCATCAGGAACGGAAAAATGGCGTCGGAAGCCAGAAATTTGATCCGAAGAGAGGAGATCTTTCAAATGTTTTGCCATTTTCCTCAGTTTATAGGTATATTCTAAACCAAAAAAAAACCAAGAAAAAAGGATTTAGAGCAGAGAGGGAGAGAACTTACAAGAGACGAAGAGGATAGTGAAGGAAAGGAAGTTGCAGAGATAATTCGGGAGGAAGTCCAGAGACAAGTATCTGAAAGTGTGTATGTATTTGAAAGGACGTCCAAATTTTAAATCATAATAAATAGAAATGTACAAAGGGGCGGGAAGTTGAAATGATGACCGAGAAGCGTGTGCTCAGACATCTGCATTGGAATGAGGTCAGCAGCCGAATTTCAGCCTTGACTTTTCGAGTTCAAAACCAAACACTCCAACCAACTGTCATTAGTGGGGTGCTTGGGGGGC
Organism: Camellia granthamiana; assembly: GCA_036172215.1. Classification (NCBI taxonomy): domain Eukaryota; kingdom Viridiplantae; phylum Streptophyta; class Magnoliopsida; order Ericales; family Theaceae; genus Camellia; species Camellia granthamiana. Next base: position 136,362,271 of record CM069909.1, on the reverse strand, counting down.
AATTGTGGGGGCCGAATAATGGGGGTCGTAAAGAGGCCGAATGGCTGAACGTGGAGAGTTGGAATATAAATATAGCATTTGGCTTCATCCTGCTGTTTGGAATCCAACCTTATTCGGTCAAAAGGCCAGTTGGGTAAGGGGCCGAGTGAAAAGCAGTTTGCGTTAAAAGAAGCCGAATGGCGAACTAAAGATGGGCCCAGCCCCGAGGCCCAAGAAAGAAAATATATAAATAGAAGAACATCAGCCAGAAAGAGGTATGTGAGAACTACTACACTTAACTTAAAATACAAGTAATCCAGAGAGGAGATACTGACTTGCCCGTCGGAGTGCTAATTCTGGCACCCCCGACCGGAGTGTTGATTCCTTTTCAGGTGGTTAGCTGAGGATCACAAGCGTCCCCCAAGATCATAAAAGTATTTCCAAACCACTTCTCCACAGTGGCCTTCTCTTTCCTTGGACTTGACAATCATGTCGTCCACATACACCTCAACCTCTTTGTGGATCGTATCATGCAAGATCGTAGTTGCAGCCCGTTGATAAGTAGCCCCGCATTCTTCAAACCGAACGACATCACCCTATAGTAGTAAGTACCCCACGGTGTGGTGAGGGCAGTCTTCTCCCTATCCTCGGGTGCCATTAAGATCTGGTTGTACCCGAAAAACCCATCCATAAAGGAAAGTAGCGCATGCCCTGCGGTGAAGTCCACCAATTGTCGATATGCGGTAGAGGAAAGTCGTTCTTCGGACTAGCTTTGTTCAGATCTCTGAAATCCATACACACCCAAATTCTGCCATCTTTTTTCGGCACCGGAACAAGTAGGATACTCAGATACTAACAGGAACCCTGCATCTATCTGCTTGGTGACCTCTTCCTTGATTTTCAGAGCCCAATCCGAGTGTATTCTCCGAAGCTTCTGCTTGACGGGTCGGGCCTCAGGGTCAAGAGGGATCCGGTGCTATACAATCTCAAGATCGATTCCAGGCATGTCTTCGTAGGACCACGCGAAAACATCTTTGAAATCTTTTAATAAAGCGACTAAAAGCTCGCGTTCCTCCGAAGACAACATGGACCCGATCTGGACCAGACGTGGATCCTTTTCAGCACCAACATTAATTGAAGTGATTTCATCAACCAAAGGTTTTACAAACCTCTCCTCCTCTCGATCAATCAAATGTTTCAAAACCGGAGGAATATCCTCCTCGTCATTTTTATCAAAGTTTTGAAAGTCTTGATTAATGCAATAAACAAGTGGCACAAAAAAGTACTCAGAAATAGCAGTGGTACCATTCTCATTCACAACTTCCAGTTCGTACGATTCCTTGGTTACAACAGACTCAAAAGAAAAGGAAAAAGATGAGCCGGACAAAACAACGGCATCTGGGTTATCAACCCCAGAAATATCGGACTCTAACTCAGAAGAACTAGAATCTGATTCTGACTCCACAGACTCTGTGGAATCAGATTCTGGTTTACTACCTGATTCAAAACTATTAGACAAGAAGCCCTCCTCGAACTGCCAAACGAGGGAGGGTGCGATAGATGCATCTAGAATGCCAGAAGAAGGGCCCACAGCCGTTTAATCTCCAATCATGGAAATAGAGAAGTCATCCCCCGAGCTCGCTGGTGTGATCTGAGGATCCGAGAGGAGACAAGCCAACGCTGCTCTTATCTCAAGTTCTGTGCCATCGGACTCATCCTCTATGCACTATTCAGCCATAACTGGTAAGTCAATCTGCTCTTCTGTAACTTCATCCCCTTGCAACTGTAGGTCGAAAAAGATCTGAAAGCCGGGCAAACGCTGCTTCTCAGAATTCAGCCATGGCTCAAGAAAGCCACAAAATGGGAAATCCTTCCCTTCCCGGACAAAGCGGCCATTCAGGGTTCCTTGAATAGGTCTATGCACCAACTCGTAGTGCTTCCCAACTTGTTTAGCCTTGGCCCTTCCTACCATTTCCTTTCCCTTCCTTACCCAATCCTCTTTGGTAAGCATGTAACCTAGACCAAAGGTATAAGGGTTGTGTGCCACTTCGGCCAATGCAGCGACGCCCTTCTGGCCGCTCCTTCCCAATCCCATTTTGGGTACATGTTGTAGCTTATTCATAAGGTAGATGGATTGCGCACCGACATATAATCCCTCATCAACAGCTAGCATATCTTGCACTTCCCGGGCCTCAGCCAAGGTGAACCTAGACAAAAAGACATCCTCCTCGCCATGCACAATTTCCAAGACTGGTGTAGTAGCCTCCGACAGTGGATGTATGGAAGAGTTCCCAAACACAATAGTTACCCCCTTTCTATGGGGGTATTTCAGCATCTGATGTAAAGTGGAAGAGACAACTCTTACTTGGTGCAGCCACGGCCGTCCAAGGAGTAAATTAAAGGTGGCTGGAACATCCAAGACGTGAAATTCAATGTCCTGTTGCGCCAGGCCAACCTGAGTTCTGATCCGAACCGTCCCCATCACTTCCTGACTTGTATTGTCATAAGCCCGAATCAACTGGGCCGTCGATACAAAGTCTGCGGGTTTTAAACCGATAGCATAAGCCATACGCGACGGACACACATTAATTGCAGGTCTGGTATCAACCAAGACAACTGGTATCCACTTCTTTTTACACTCCACTGAGATGTATAACGGCTTGTTGTGTTTAGAGCCCTCAGGCGGCAATTCTTTATCTGTGAACATCAAAGTCGGTGAAGCACCACCCGGAAACACCAGTCCCACAAACTGCTCAGAGTTTGTGTCGATGGAGAGTTTAGCCTTATCCATTACTAATAGGATGGGTTGTCTATGCATCTGTGAAGCAATGAGCACACCCCAAATAGAGATATCCTCTTGAATTTTCTTCAGCTGCTTTAGTATAGCTTCCTCTTCCAACAGTTTATCTTTCTGTTTCTCTGCTTCTTTATCTTTTCCTGATGCCTCCGGTTGGTCTAGGTGTGGGGGCTTAAAGTACCGCCCACTTCAAGTCATGTGATCGACTTCCTTGGCATACCACATATCATCTGGTAGATTCTGTCCCCAGTCCTCATCCATGTGGGTGAGATGCAAATCTTTATCTTCCCACCACATTCCCTCGGCAACCGACAAACAACTGTCTGGTTCTGTCGTAGGCATTCCTATATCCGCAACACAGTCAGTCCTCACAGGACCTTTGGCTTTTTTAGCTTTCTGATAGTCTCAGTTCTTTCCTATTCGAACTGCTTCAACGCGGCCTCCTATTCTGTTTCAGCTGTACACAAGCTACCCAATTCTTGAGCAAAATTCTTAGTACCGGTGTTTTCCAACAACTTCCCTTTGTTGTCGACCGTTCCAGCTGTTGCAGACGTTCCTGTTTCTGACTGTTCTTGCTTCAGTTGAGTCCCCTCATCAACATCTGGCTCATCACTAAGCCACCATGTATTGTCCGTTGATCCATTCATATCAAACTAGCCAATCTGTATATTCCCCAAATCCTGTTCATCAAAGAACTGCAGGTTACTAATGTCCTCCTCAAGCTCAGCTAAGTCATCCAGCCCCTGGCTCGGCCCATCCTCCCGGACTACATTAACCTCCATCCCCTTTGGCAATTCCACCCTCGGCTTGGCCTGGCTAGTTAGCACAATGTAACAGCAAGGGTTGTACTTTTCTTTAGGTAAGCTCACGGAGCCCTCAGGCATACCTTCTTCTACTACAGCCACCACCACGGGTTCAGGTTAGGATATGGACGTGCTCATCATGCACAAGTCTGTGCTTTTTGGGATGAACAGCGCTGGCTTAGGCAGGTGGGAGGAAGTGATGTATATGCTGGGGTCGTATGGGACAGCCATTGTTTGGATAAGGTTTACTTCCCTAGGTGGAGGAAGGGGTTGGTTATGTGGTGGGAGAGGGTTTGTAGTGACATTAGGCTTCTCAGGAGGCGCTATCACTTTGTTGTCAATGAGATCCTGAATCTTATGACGGAGTCTAAAACATAGGTCAGTGTCATAACCATGCTGTTGGTGGAAGGCCCAATACTTGGCCGGGTTGTGTGTAGAAGGGAGGGGATTAGGCAACGGGCGTGGTTCCAGGGGTTTTAGATGCCTTTTTTTTATTAAGACCCCTAAGGCTTTGGATAGAGACATGTAAAGTGGGGTGAAAACCCTCTAGCCTCGAGGTGGATATTTTGCAGGTTGTGGGGTGGTTCCGGATGTACTGGTAAAGGGGGGGCTATTTTTGGTGTGGTGGTGACCATACCAACATCAGAGGTCCTCGCAGCTACATTGCTACTCGTAGCCGCATTCAAACTACATGTAAACGCCCTCTTGGGCTGCTTCTTTTCATGGTCAATCAGACCCTGTTTCATCGCATCCTCTATTTATACCCCTATCTCATGAAGATCAGCAATGTAGGTAGGGGTAAGACAATCATCTTCTACATCAGCTTCGGTTGCAGATTACGAACAACCATTCTTATCTAGTCCTTCTCAGCTGGTCTGGTGGTCATCATAGAGGCCTTGGCCCTTCACCGAGTGTCGAAATCAGAGAAGCCCTCCTTCGGCTCTTGTCGAGTAGCCTCGAGATCACGAGTTGTGACCTTGATTTGAGTGTTATAAGAATATTGGGCGACAAAGGCCTCGGCCATCTCTTCCCAGCTCCTTTTCATAGAGTCCTCCAGTTTAGCATACCATATAGTCGCAATACCCGACAGGGTCCAGCAAAAAATGGATAGCTTTTGCAGTCTAGTTTGGCCCATCGGCCGCAGAATATCTGAAAAAAACCCGCAAGTGGACCATAGGATTGCCCGAGCCGTCGAAGCGGTCTATATGTGGCATTTTAAATCTATCTGGCAATGTCACCACCGCATTTGTGTAGTCGTCCTCTATGTCTGGGATCGAGTTGACACCCTAAGCCCTCTTAAAAAGCTTCTCAAGCTTGCTCACCTTCAGAGTGGTAGGCTCGACCTTGAACTCAAAGGGGGTCTCCGTTGGGTAGGCCGGTCCTTTCAAAGTCTGGGGTGGAATTGGATCCACTGGGATGTCCGTATTTTCCTGGACATTGGATGTAGGAGCAGGAGCTCTGGGTAGTGGAATATCTACAAGAGGTGGGTGGGATGCAGAAGCTGTTGTCTGCTACGATTGTTGTTGTTGTTGCTGTTGCTGTTGCTGTTGAAGCCTAGCAATGAGTTCAGCCTGTTGGGCTGCAACCACTATTTGGCGAGAGGTAACTTCCGCTTAGTGAGCAGTGTCCCGCTGCGTGGCCTCGATGGCCTGTTGAAGTTGACGCATCATATCCTCCATACTAACTAAGGGGTGCTGATCTATCAAATCCGGTGTATACTCTCTTTCTGAGGTGGTAGCAGAAAACTGGGCCCAACTGCACACAGGTGAAGCAGATAGTGACCGCTGAATTGACGACTGTTGAACCGGTAATCTATGCCTGACTGTCCTCCGTCTCGTAACCGGGGGTAGTGAAGCAAACACTGGTTGTCCTCCAATAAGATCCTCAGATCGATAAATCCTCCTGACTCTGGTCCAGAGTGTTCGGGGGGAAATTGCCTCATCAAAAGCAATTGTGAAATACTACCTTGCAAAAAGAAAATAAAGCAAAAAAAGAAACAACAATCAGCAAACGCATAGTATCTCGGCTTAGACAGAGACAACAGATAGTTGAAATCATAAGCTGGACAATCTGTACTCAAACACTGATTTTTGCCCCCAAATTTCTACCTCAAAACTGATACCCAAACTTACAACTGATATACACATTCCTGTAGAGTCACACTCTAAAAACACATATCAATCAAGTGAGAGCCAAAACACCCCAATGGTGGGGTAGGGTTTCCCTGTCCTAATTTTGCTAGGAGCTAGGGGTTCGCTACGCACGTATGCGATTTCATACAATCCTGTATTCGGGTGAGCAACCTGTCCTAGTTTGGAACAGTCTTTACAGCTTCCGATATGCAACTAGGTCAATTGGTCAATAAGGGCCCTTAGCAAGACCACCTAATATACCTCTCGCTCCTAACACTGAGAAGTGAAAGGAGGATCAAACGATACGGCGGTAGTCCAGATACAAGGTTTGTGTTCCCATCGTGGCAGAGTCCGCAACTGGTTAGCCTTATGGCAAGCTTTTCCAAGCAAGCCTTCGGCAAACCGCTCAGGAATAACAGATGGCAAACACTATGACTTAGGTGCACCTATGCAAATGCAATGCAAAGAAACACATAAATGTAGATAAAACAACATATCATGAGTTCGAGTCAAGTTCTCTAAATCCCCAACAGAGTCACCAGAAACTGTGGACTCTACTTTCTTCGCGCCCTCCTTTCGGAGAGCTCGAATTGGTCCTACAGTTCGGACTCCTGTCACGGTTCTGAATCTAATCTCACAAAGTGCAATGTGAGACTGATAAACACCAAAGAGTCCAATCCGCCAAATCATTTTGGAAAATTGATTTTAAATCAAATAATGCCAAAATTGGATTGCTTTGCCAAACTACAGAGTTGCCACCTTAATATTTTATATTTGGGAAATTTAGCAAACCCTGACTCGTGCCAAAGGCCACGTGTTCGTCATCACCAAAGTTGCCTTGGCTCAGGAACTTGGGTACCAGAGGGGAAGGTCCTGAAATGACCACCCCCACTCGCCCGATCAAACATCGGCCTCTACTAAGCATGATATGTTGTTTTATAAACACATGTGTTCTTATTCCAGTTATTAGCTAACTTTACTATGTGACACACACACAAGTATAGACTAAAATCGCAAGAATTGCAACGAAGTCAACTCATGTTTGTTTTCAAAAATGGTTTGAAAATGCCACCCTCAAGTGGGCTAAAGCGCGGATTTGCCACCCTCAAGTGGGCTTAAAACATGATGATTTGCCACATCGCAAAGTGGGCTTAAAACTCACAATCATCGAATTGTTCCAATTCAACCAATAAAGCCTTCATCCATAGGCATTCATGCAGTTAATCACTTAAGCAAATAGCCTCATGGCAAGCATGCTATCATGGCATCACTCACACTCATGCAAGTATGCTAAAGCGTAAAACTTATAGTGTACTCCAAGCCAAAACAAAAGCTAGTTAGAAATATACATGATCCTAACTATGCTAAATGCCTAATGCAACACATGCAATAATGTAATTAAATAGGCTCAGCTATCTAAGATGGCATATGAATGCAACAATTTGATAGCATGCTTTGAAACACGTATTCAAATTAGTATTGAAATTACAATGCAGTTTGAATAATGCGCCGAGCCTCGGTGCATGCAAGACAAATGAATGATGCAAACATGCAAGCATAAGGTATGCTAATCGAAACATGATCCCTAATCTAACCATCGAAAGCGAATAAATAAAAAGAAGTAAGACGTGGGGTTGAAAGACATGCATACACACACGCACACTTATTACAACATTGCGCCCTCTCGAATGAGGGTCCGAATGAATAAGCTAACAAGCTACGCTAAGCTAATTATTATAAAACAACTAATTAACTATTCTAACTAATTAATTATTACAAACCAATTGAAACTAATTAACTAACTTATTCTAAGCTAATTAATTACAACAAATTGAAATTGAAGAACTAGTTACAAAAACTAATTAAGTAGAGCACTCGAATTAAATAATTAGCTACGCTAACTAATTAAAACAATTAAAATGGCCTCGAGGGTGATGGACGCATGCATGCTCGGTTGGTTTTCTCCTAAAAATCCACCACCTTGCCTTTGGATGCCTCTGTTTGCACTCGTTGATCTCTGAAAATTACACCGACTTCCAGAACACCTCTGCTCCAACTTAGGAACACATTTGCACAAAAATTCACTGGTGGCTGGTTGGCCACAAAAAGTGGCTGTCGGCCACCTTAACTGGCCGGTTGATTAGTTTAAATGGCCAGTTGGCTACTTCAAGAGGCCGGTCGGCCACTGCTTTTTCTAAACTTTTGCTATTGCTGCAACAGAGAGCAACAGAGGCAAAGCAATGCATTTTTCAAGAAATATGTGTACTGACTCCCTCCTTATCATGTCTCAAGCTCAAAGGAGTATAGCACTTGGCTCTCAAGCCACCAATCAAGCATTTTCATGCATAATGACCAAAGAACCAAGCTCATACAAGCTTAATGAATGTACAAATAAGACTTGAAGGGCCACCACCCTATCATGCATGATCAACGGTGACAGCAACCAAGAAATGTGACACATTTCATCACTTTGAGTATGAAACGTCCCACATTTCTTGTGTTTGGATTAACGTCCAATCCAAACACATGCAATGCAACACAACATGCTTACCGTGCTCAAGTTTTACTTGGTTCATTTTGTTTACACATTTTAATGTCCTCTAATTGGAAAGAGGGCCTAAGCCACAAGTGCCTTGAGCATGAAAGAGGCCTCATGTTGTTGGTTAGGAGGAACCCTCAAGGGAGGATTAAAACCATTAGGCATGAAAGCCTCAATTCCACACTCAAGCTAACAAGGGGCTGAAGTCCACTTTCAAAACAAATTAAAAAGTGAAGAATAAGGGAGGTTGTAAAGTCCTTCGAGAGGTAAATCGGAGACACCAAAGTACGTATTTGATGCCCTTCTATTGCATAGAATGTGCACTTTCATATACACTTTTGTTGCATGCGTGCCGCACATCGTTTATGATTCATGTATAGAATATGCTTTCAATGTTGCATAGAATATGCTCTTGTCTCTTGCATAGAACATGCTTTCAATTCACATCATATAATGGTTGTCTATCTCACATGGAACATGCATTGTTTTGTAAACCAATCACTTTTGTGCATCTATCGCACAATAATCTTACTCAGTACATTTATCACACAATCACTCACTTTGCTCGCACTATTTTGTGCATTTGCTTTGTTCGCACTATTTTGTGCATTTGTTTTGTTCGCATAATTTTGTGCACTTTGTATCACACTCGCACTATTTTGTGCAATTTACACTCACGCTTTCTTGTGCATCGCACTTTCTTGTGCAGTTTACACTCGCGCTTTCTTGCGCATCGCACTATCTTGTGTATTTCATTACATGCTCTCATCTTGCATAGAAAATGCTCGTATCTTTTGTAGAGAACATGCCTCGCGCTATTTTGTGCACCTTACCTGCACTTGTTTGTGCATTGCATCGCGTTATTTTGCGCACCTTACCTGCACTTGTTTGTGCATTGCATCATGCTATTTTGCGCACCTTACTTGCACTTGTTTGTGCATTCACCCTGTATCGCACTATCTTGTGCACCCCACAAAGCACTGTCTTGTGCATTCACATTTGTTTCATGCATTCAAACTTGCATTGCACTGTTTTGTGCACCCTGTTTTGCACTATCCTGTGCACTTTGTATCGCACTATCTTGTGCATTCCACCCTTATATCGCACTATCTTGTGCAACTTGAGTTTGCACTGTCTTGTGCACTTGCATCGCACTGTCTTGTGCACCTGTGTGGCACTATTTTGTGCATTCATCTTATATTTCACCTTGCATCACACTGTCTTGTGCATTTCATCTTTCATTGCACTATTTTGTCGATTACATTGCACTGTCTTGTGCACCTATGTGGCATTGTCTTGTGCACCTATGTGGCATTGTCTTGTGCAAACTTGCATCGCACTGTCTTGTGCATTTCATCTTTCATCACACTATTTTCTGCAGTTACACTCGCACTATCTTGTGCACCTATATAGCACTATTTTGTACACCTACTCGCACTGTCTTGTGCATTCATCTAGTCTAGGAGACCTTAAATCCTCTAAAGGTGCAATTCCTTTGGTGTTTGTCGTGCCCGAACGACTTCCAGTGGTCTGGTATAGCCACCTACCTGTGTTTGGGACGAGTTCCTAGGAGATCAACTGAGATGGTGAAAACTAGAGTTTGAATGGCCGATGCCTAGAACTCAAAGGTTCGGAAGTTCCGAGACTAAAGTCTGGTTTAAATACCCAGGGGTGTATCCTCGGCTTGAAATCTGTATGGCAGCCCCATAGGTTGAGGTAGCGTGTATGTGCCTCAATTCTGGATACTGAACCAACCTAGTCTGTCATCCTATTGGAGAATAGGGAAAGTTACGAATATAGTTAGGGAGAAAAGTAGTACCTGTGGTTCGGAAACGCAAGATACAGAAGAAGAAGATCCCCAGCAGCATGAGGTGAGTCATAGCCAATTGCCCCTGTAAGGTACTTCCATTTCCTAGCTGGTACATCATATGTATCATCATATATTACATCTATCGCATTGTACATAGCATCTATTGCATTATCCATTACATCATGCATCATTTCCATGTTAAGCTTAGTTTGGCATGTGCTCATACATTTCCTTCGTTGAAGCATGGTTCTGTGATAATGTGTACACGCCTATTCCACTAAGAGAATTGTGGTTTGAGGGTTTTGGCACCTTTTCTGTGTTAGACGTGGTCTGTTTTGTGTCCATACCTTTTCTAAGTAAGATGCGGTTTGACCTGCACCTTATTCGCTACATCCATTACATTTATTGCATTGTACTTTGTCTTGTTGCATTCAGCATGTAGGATCATTATCTTTCCTCAGTAGATCATTCCTCAGTTATATCATCCCACCCAATTACTTGTACTCTTTCTACGAAACACACAGTTCTGCATGTGCATACGCCTATTCCACTAAGAGAATTGTGGTTTGAGGGTTCCAGCACCTTTTCTGTGTTAAACATAGTTTGATGTCACATTTCCATCCCTTTATGGTATTTGTGTGGTTTTGCACTGCTTGTTGTTCGATGATTCAATTACATTACATATCATTTGCATTGTTTCGTTGCATTGTATATCATTACATTGTTTTGTTACATTGTGTATCATTTTGCATTCTGCCCCTGAACTATGCTGGCTTGATTCCTTGCAAAGGGATACGTAGGCAACCCTCAGGTTCAACCAATTGCATTTGCATTTTCTTTGTTTGCCCAAGTCTTACGGCCTTGTCAAAATGGATCGTCTTTGGGCTTTGATATTCACTCACATCGTTTCATGACTCTGAGCTCTGTCAAAGAGAGACAACTGTAGACACCGCATTTTTGACCGCCCTTAAGAATTTGGCGCTACTGATTGCTTACTTGGTGATGAAAGTTGTGCAATGCAAAGGTTCGATTTCTTCGGCAAGGAGAGCGTCAAATCCCAACCTCACACCCCATATTGGACCAAGACCTTTGACCAAAATGATTTTAGACCTTAAAATCCTCCCTTTCAAAATATTTTTGAAAATGATTCTACGATGTTCCGAGGCTCGCATTTCGTTAAATGTTGCGTTTTTCGATAAACCGAGCAAGGACAAAGTGGGAATAAATGAAATAGAGGTGAAATCTTCAAAAGATCTTTCAAAACACCTTATTTAGAGGTTTGGAGTTGAAGAAAATAAGAGGGAAGAGAAGAAACCAAGTTGGGGAAGAAGATGGGCATGAACCGTTAAGAGAGAGTCGAGCAGCCCTCGCTAAATCAGGCCTATCCTTTTGAACACTTTGATTTCACCAATGAGGCCACCATTGTTGGAAAGTAGACTTCTGGGGCTTCATTTTACATTGAATAATCTCCTAAAGCTGAGTTCGGATGAGGGAGCTATGGCTGGTTGAAGTTGGGCATCAATCCGATTAGGACCGAACTGAGCAGTCTTCACTAAAAGAAGGATCTCTTAGAACACTTGTAATTTTTATGTGAAGCTTCCACCATTGGAAAGAAGACTTCCGGGGCTACAATTTAGATTCAAGAATGACCTGCAAAGGAGTACAAATGAAGGAGATATGACTAATTGAAGTTGGGGCTAGAAACCAATTTTTGCTTTCCAGGCACTAGTGAAGCTTGTCGACCATGTGTCAGCCAAAAATGGAGTTTGACGGCCATAGGTCAGCCAGGAGTGACCCTTGTCGGCCACCAGTGGTGGCTGGTCGGCCACAAGTGTCCAGAAAGCTCAGATTTTACAGATATTTTCCTCCAGCTGTATCACACTGCTCCAACTGTCTATAATTCAGATATTTTCGACCAAGGCTCTTGTATTTCTATATATAGAGGCCATTCTCTATTGTTTTCAAGGTTGGAAATATTTGAGAGCCTCTCTCTCTACAATTCTCTCTCTCTCTCTCTCTCTCTCGATTTCTCTCTTTATTGCCCTTTTGTGCATATAAGTAGAGATACACTTCTAGTTTGCCTATCAACCATTAACAAAAGTTACTTATCTTTGGGCTGAGATTCCTTGGGACCTTGTTTGAGCTTTAGAAGGTGATTTTAGCTTGATTTGGTGCCTCATTTTTGCCTAAAGTGTGTTGTGCTTCAAGGGGTATAAGACTTACCATTAAAACTTGTTTTGCATAACTTGTTTTACCATCTTTTTGTATGGTTTTTGGCCTGGTTTTCAACTACAAAAACCTCTATTTTTATGACCTTAACATGTTGGTTTGAGGCCATTTTCAGTTAAGGGGTGGTCCAGCCTTCTCATTCCTTTGTTGTTAAAACTTTTGTGCCTTTATTCATCACTTTCAAATCAACTTTTTTTGGGCCTTTTAACCACTGAAATTCAGAGGTGTTTCAGTGGCAAAAACCTCATTTTGAAGTCCAAAATTGGAGGGATTAGCCTCCTCTCCTTGTATCTTGTTTGCATGCCTAGTTAGCTTCATATATTAGCATGTTTTTGAAGCTTAACTTAGCTTATTTCTAGCTTGTTTTTGCATCTGATTTGGGCTACTTTAGCTCTGTTTTAGGCTGTTTGTGTTGTATGAGTAGTCTTTTGCATGGTTGTAGTGTAACCCCATGTTTTAGCTTATTGTTTGAGCTACTTTTGGAATTTCAAACACGAGGAAGGTAGGGCATTTCATACTCGAAGTGATGAAACGTGCCACTTTCCTTGGTCACTATTGCCCTTGAGCATGCATGATAAGGTGGTGGTTTTACTAAGTCTTATTTTGCACTCATTAAGCTTGTACAAGCTTGGTTCCTTAGCCATCATGCATGAAAAATGCTTGGTTGATGGTTTGAGGGCCAAGAGCTACACTCCTTTGAGCTTGTGTGATGATAAGGAGAGTAGCAGTACATACACTCCTTGAGAATACATTGCTTTGCCTCTGTTTGCTCTCTGTTGCAGCAAAAAAGGAAGTTCGGGGAAAGGGTGGCTGACCGACCACCAGTAGTGGCTGACCAGCCACCAGAAGTAGCCGACTGACTACCAATGGTAACTGACAGCCACCATTGGTAGCCGATCGGCCAGAAATGAAATTTTGCACAAGTGTGTTCCTGAGTTGGAGCAGAGGTGTTCTGGAAGTTGGTAGCACTATTGGTGTTCAAGCAAGTGCAAACAGAGGTGTCTGATGGCAAGGTGGTGGATTTTTGGGAGGAAACCAACCAAGCATGCATGTGTCCCTCGCCCTCGAGGCCATTTACTTGCTTTGTTTAATTAGGTAGTCGTAGCTAATTCATTCATACAAGTGTTGTAATTATTTAGTGAATTAATTTGTTTTGTAATTAATTAGCTTAATTCGGTTATAATAATTACTTAACTAGAATAGTTAATTAGTTTCGTTTTGTAATAGTTAGCTTAATTAACGTAGCTAGTTAGCTTATTTATTTGGACCCTCCTTCGCGAGGGCATAATGTTGTAATACATATGCGTACTTGTGTGCATGTCTTCCAATCCCACGTCTTTCTTCCTTTTATTTACCCGCTTTCGATGGTTAGATTAGGGACATTTTTAATTAGCATACCTTATACTTGCATGTTTGCATCCATTCATTTGTCTTACATGCACCGAGGCTCGGCGCATTATTCAAACTGCATTGTCAATTTCAATACTTACTTGAATACGTGTTTCAAAGCATGCTATCAAAGTGTTGCATATGCCATATTAGTAGCCAAGCCTATTAATTTCATTATTGCATGTGTTGCATTAGGCATCTTGTATAGTTATGATCATGCATTCTTTCTAACTATTTCTTGTTTTGGCTCGGAGTACTCGATAAGTTTTATGCTTTAGCATACTTCCATGAGTGTGATTGCCATATTGCCATGTTTCGCATGCTTACCATGAGGCTATGTGCTTACTTGCGAAACTGCATGAGTGCCTGTGGATGGAGGCTTTGTTGTTTGAATTGGAACAATTCAATCAATGTGAGTTTTAAGCCCACCATGTTTGGTGGCAAATCCGCATTTCTAAGCCCACTTGAGGGTGGCAAATTCAAACCATTTTCAAAAGCAAACATGAGTTGAGTTGTTTCAATTCTCGCAATTTTAGTTTATACTTACTTGTGTGCGTCAATAGTAAAGTTAGCTAATAACTGGAATAAGAACACATAAGGTTTATAAAACATCATATCATGATTAGTAGAGGCCGATCTTTTGATTGGGCAATTGGGGGTGCTCATTTCAGGACCTTCCCCTCTCGTGTCCAAGTTCCCGAGCCGAGGCAACTTTGGTGATGACGGACACGTGGCCTTTGGCACGAGTCAAGGTTTCCTAAATTTTTCCAAAACAAAACATTTAGGTGGTGACTCTGTAATCTGGCAAAATAGTCCAATTTTGGCATTATTTGATTTAAAAATATGATTTTCCAAAATGATTTGCCAGATTGGACTCTTTGGTGTTTATCAGTTTTACATTGCACTTGTGCGACTAGATTCAGAACCACAGGTAGAGTCTGAACTGTGAGGCCTTTCTTTTCAAACCCTTTCCGAAAGGCGGGGGTGCAAAAAAAGGCGAGTCCACAGTGGCCTAGGCTTCAGCTTGTGTCACTGCCTTGGCTATTGCCAGTACTGTTGCCGTGGCTACTACCTATGCAGCTGCCTTGGCTGTAGCCTGGGCTGCGGCCTATACAACTGCCTTGCTTGCGGCTTCTGTGGCTAACTTGGCTGCGGCATGCGTTGCTGCCTGGCTACAGCCTAATGATGCCATGAAAAGTAATTACGGCTCGATCTATGACAGCCAGGGCCGCGGGCTAGGGTGCGGCCTATGCTGCTGCTTTGGTAGCGGCCGGGCTGCGGTCTGTGCTGCAGCCTTGGTTGCTGCATGTGCTACGGACTGGGCGGTGGCTTATGCAGTTGCCTTGGCTATGGCATGTGCTGCTACCTGGCTTGCTGCTTGTGTTGCTGCCTTGGGTGTGGCATGTGTTACTACCTAGCTGAGACCATGGTTGTGGCATGTGCTGTGGCCTTGGCAGCTACTGGCAAGGCTACGGCCCGGCCAGGTGCTGACTGCTGCTAGCAGCGACTTGGTCTGCTGTTGGCTACAGCCTGCGCTACGGCCTCTGCTGTTGCCTTAGCTACGACCTGTGCAAATGCCTTGGCTACGACCTGGTCTTCTACCTGGGTTACAGCCTGGTCTTCTGTCTGAGCTAAGGCTGGACTGCGGCTTGGGCTGTTGTTCAACTGCAGCCCAGTCTACTGCTAACTGTGGCCTGGGCTATTGCTGGCTGCGGCCATGGTTGCTGCTGGGCCGCGGCCTAGGCTACTACAGGCTACAACCTTGGCTGCAACTTGGGCTGCGACCTGTACAATTGCCTTGGCTGCGGCATGCATTGTTGCCTGGGCTACAGCCTTGCTATGGCCTAGGTTGCTTCCTTGTCTGTGGCCTGGACTGCAGCATGCGCTGCTACTTAGCTGCGACTTTGGCAACGGCCTGTGCTGTGGACTGGGCTGTTGGCAAGGCTGCAACCTAGGTTATGGCTGTGGACTAGCCTTTTTTCGCGCCCCTGCCTTTCGGAAAGGCTTTGAAAAGAAGGCCTCACAATTCGGACTCCCGCTGTTCTGAATCTAGTCTCACAAGTGCAATGTGGAACTGATAAGCCTTTCGGAAAGGCTTTGAAAAGAAGGCCTCACAATTCGGACTCCCGCTGTTCTGAATCTAGTCTCACAAGTGCAATGTGGAACTGATAATCATCAAAGAGTCCAATCTGGCAAACCTTTTTGAAAAATCGATTTTAAATCAAATAATGCCAAAATTGGACTGCTTTGCCAGATACAGAGTCGCCACCTAAATATTTTGTTTTGGGGAAATTTAGGAAACCCTGACTCGTGCCAAAAGCCACGTGTCCGTCATCACCAAAGTTGCCTCAGCTCGGGAACTTGGGTACGAGAGGGGAAGGTCCTGAAATGAGCACCCCCACTCGCCCGATCAAAGATCGGCCTCTACTAATCATGATATGTTCTTTTAAAAACATTATGCATTCTTATTCCAGTTATTAAACTAGCTTTACTATGTGATGCACACAAGCAAGTATAGACTAGTTTGCAAAAGTTGGAACAACTCAACTCATGTTTGTTTTCGAAAATGGTTTGAATTTTGCCACCCTCAAGTGGGCTTAAATATGCGGATTTGCCACCTCAAGTGGACTTAAAACATGATTTGCCACAACAAAGTGGGCTTAAAACTTACATTCATTGAATCGTTCCAATTCAAACGACAAGCCTTCATCCACAGGCATTCAAGTAGTTTAGCATTTAAGCACATAGCCTCATGGCAAGCATGCAAAACATGGCAATCACACTCATGCAAGTATGCTAAAGCATAAAAACTTATCGAGTACTCCAAGCCAAAACAAAAACTAGTTAGAAAAATGCATGATCCTAACTATACAAGATGCCTAATGCAACGCATGCAATAATGCAATTAATAGGCTCAGCTACTAATATGGCATATGATTCAATTTAGACAACATGCATTTAAACACATATTCAAAGAAGATATTGAAATGATGATGCAGTTTGAATGATGCACCGAGCCTCGGTGCATGCAAGACAAATGAATGGATGCAAACATGCGATATGCTAATTAAAAAATGTCCCTAATCTAACCATCAAAAGCGATTAAATAAAAGGGAGAAAGACGTAGGGTTGGAAGACATGCACACACACACGCACACTTATTACAAAATTATGCCCTCACGAAAGAGGGTCCGAATGAATAAGAGCTAAGCTAATCTAAGTTAACTAATCTAAACTAATTAGACTAATTATTACAAATGAAATGAATAACTATCAAACTAATTACTAATTATTACAACACTTTAACTAATTAGCAAACTAATTAATTAAAACAAATGCATACTAACTAGTCATGCAAGGCATTAAACTACGCTGCCATAGCTCCACCTCGGGAAGTGGAAGATGCATGCGCTCGATTTTCACCCCGAAAATCCCTTCATTATGCTCTCGACAGGCTCTGTTTTCAGGGTTGAGCACACTTCAAAATCTTTCTGCTTCAAACTTACCAAATCTCTGCTGAGGGTTGCATCAGTGGCCTGCCAGCCATGGATGGTTGTTGTTGGCCCTCTGCTGGCCACTGGTGTGCCTTGTCGGCCAGAAATGAAGCCTTGCTGGCCACTGATGCTCTGGGTCACCATACTACAATAGAGCACAAACAGAGCAGACTATGGAAGTGTACATTGATGACATGGTGGTCAAGTCCAAAGAAGAGCAAACCCATCTAGCCAATCTGGAAGAGACATTCGGCATTTACGCAAATATAAAATGAAGCTGAACGCTTCCAAATGTGCGTTTGGGATCGGCTCAGGCAAATTCTTGGGTTACATTGTCAACCACTGAGGAATCGAAGCTAACCTGAGGCAAATCACAGCAATCTTGGAACTCGGCTCCCCTCGTTCAGTGAAAGAGGTTCAAAAGTTGATGAGGATGGCCGTCGCACTCAATAGGTTCATCAATCGACCCACAGATCGCTGCCGACAATTCTTTCATACACTACGGCAAGGCAAGGCTTTCGAATGGTCCGCCAAGTGCGAAGCCGCTTTCAACGGCCTTAAGACCTACCTCCGATTAGTGCCACTCTTGACAACACCTTCGGCAAGTGACCCGCTCATTTTGTATCTGGCAGTTTTCGACTGGGCCGTCAGCGCCGTACTGATAAAGGAAGAGTTGGGGGAGCAGCGGCCAGTATACTATGTGAGCAAGGCAATGGTTGACGCCGAAACACGCTACCTTCCGCTGGAAAAACTCATCCTAGCCCTAGTCATGGCGGCAAGAAAACTAATGCATTACTTCCAGGGGCACAGCATCGGGGTGCTAACAGATTACCCTCTCCGATCAGTACTACGTAGTGCAGAAGTATCGGGACGCATCTCAAAGTGGGCTCTCGAACTCGGCCAGTACGACATTTAGTTTCTACCTAGAACCTCAATCAAGGGACAGGTGCTTTCCGATTTTGTTGTCGAATTCACCGGGGGTCTTGCCGACTTTAAGTCTGATGAAATTCGACTTAAGCCGAACTGGAGAATTTTTGTTGGGGACATTTGGCAGTTGTACTATGATGATGGATCATCCAATCAACGAGGCAGTGGAGCTGGAGTGGTAATCATGGCTCCCGAAGGCGCAATAATTGAGCAGGCCGTCAAACTCAGCTTCGAAGCGTCAAACAACGAAGCCGAATATAAAGCCCTTCTAACCGGTTTGCGGAATGCACACCTTCTGGGTGCTCGGCGTCTGCTTGTATTTTGCGATTCAAAATTGGTGATCAATCAGCTAAAAGGGGAGTACATGGCAAGAAATGATCGTATGGCGGATTACATGAAAACGGCTAACTCCCTGCTGGCAAAATTTGACCATCATGAATTGAATCAGATAACACGTGATCAGAACACATATGCATATGCCCTGGCTTGCCTAGCCTCCGCCATTAACTCAGAGATTAAACGGACCATCAGGTGGGTTTCATCCCGGAGCCAAGCATTGGTCTTTCAAAGGAAATCCAGGTCAATGTCATAGAATCTGGACCGAGTTAGATGGATCCCATTGCTGCATTCCTGTCTTCCAAACAGCTCCCAGAGGACAAGAAAGAAGTACACAAGCTGCGAAACAAAGCCCTGTGTTACTACCTGGATCCGCAAGGAAAGCTTTATAAAAAATCCCTTTCTGGTCCATACCTAAAATGTGTGCATCCGGACAAAGTCGAAGAGTTTCTGACTGAAATACATGAAGGCAGTTGTGGCGCATATTCTAGCGGGCGCTCTTTGGCCCATCGAGCTATAACACAGGGGTATTATTGGTCTACAATGAGATCTGATGCCAAATGCTATGTGAAAAAATGTGAACAGTGCCAGAAGTTCTCCCCGTTAACCCATCTGCCTGCTGAAGAGTTAAGCTCTATTACCAGTCCTTGGCCGTTTGCCCAGTGAGGACTTGATATCGTAGGACCATTGTCGAGGGCCCCAGGGAACACGCGATACTTGATCGTCGCGACAGATTACTTCACAAAATGGGTGAAAGCAGAGGCATTAACGCACATTCGAGATATTGATGTTAAGTGCTTTGTATGGAGAAATATCATAACACGATTCGACATTCCAAGAGCTCTTATCTCAGATAACGGCACCCAGTTTGATTGTGGCGTCTACCAAGAGCTGTGTAGCAAGTATGGTATCCGGCCTTACTTTTCCACGCCGTCTTACCCCCAAAGCAATGGTCAAGCCGAAGCCTCAAACAAATCTATCTTGGACGGCATCAAGAAGAGGCTGGAGAAAGTTAAAGGCAAATGGGTTGAAGAATTGCCGAGTGTATTGTGGGCTCATCGAACTACGCTGAGGAGATCCACTAGAGAAACGCTGTTTGCTTTATGCTTTGGAACCCAGGCGATCATACCCCTGGAGATCGGCCACCCAACCCTGAAATCGCAAGTTTTTTATATGGGCCGAAACAACATGATGTTGGCTTTGGATTTGATTCTGATCAAAGAACGAAGAGACCGTGCCCTTACATCCATGGCACGATACCAACAACAACTTGCTAAGTCATACAATCAACGTGTTCAGCTGCGCCGCTACACACCAGGAGAATTGGCCCTGAAGAAAGTATTTCCAGCTGCCAGGAAACCGGCTGATGGAAAATTGGGTCCTAACTGGGACAGCCCCTATCAGGCCAATTCGATCACAGGAGTAGCGGCATATCGGCTAAAAGACATGTCCGAAAGGAGTCTGCCACGGCCTTGGAATTCAATGCACTTGCGTAAATTCTATCATTGAACCCGACTTGTGGGGAATGATACTAGTTTTGAATGGTTCACCATGTACACTCTCCACTCTTGTAATGCAAAGATCCCTGTTTACTTACTGCAAAATCAGTTCAAAAGTGTTCTGATAAAGCCTCCGGATTCAGAGCGCCCTTCGTGGATATCAAGATTGGCCAAACAAAGTCTCCGAATTCAGAGCCCCATCGGCACTTGACGTCTTTAGGCCGATAAAGCCTCCGGATTCGGAGCGCCCTTCGTGGATATCACAATTGGCCAAACAAAGTCTCTGAATTCGGAGCCCCATTGGCGCATGACGCCTTTAGGCCAATAAAGCCTCCGGATTCGGAGCGCCCTTCGTGGATATCACGATTGACCAAACAAAGTCTCCGAATTCTGAGCCCCATCGGCACATGGCGCCTTTGGGCCAATAAAGCCTCCGGATTCGGAGCGCCCTTCGCGGATATCACGATTGGCCAAACAAAGTCTCCGAATTCGGAGCCCCATAGACGCTTGACGCCTTTGGGCCAATAAAGCCTCCGGATTCGGAGCGCCCTTCATGGATATCACGATTGGCCAAACAAAGTCTCCGAATTCGAAGCCCCATCGGCGCATGACGCCTTTGGGCCGATAAAGCCTCCGGATTCAGAGCGCCCTTTGTGGATATCACGATTGGCCAAACAAAGTCTCCGAATTCGGATCCCCATCGGTGCATGACGCCTTTGGGTCGATAAAGCCTCCAGATTCGGAGCGCCCTTCGTAGATATCACGATTGGCCAAACAAAGTATCCAAATTCGGAGCCCCATTGGCGCATGACGCCTTTGGGTCAATAAAGCCTCCGGATTTGGTGCGCCCTTCGCAGATATCACGATTGGCCAAACAAAGTCTCTGAATTCGGAGCCCCATCGGCGCATGACGCCTTTGGGCCGATAAAGCCTCCGGATTCGGAGCGCCATCGGCGCAAGACCTTTAAGCCGATTAAGTCTCCGGATTCGGAGCACCCTTTGTGAATGTCACGATTAGCCAAATATCTCCGGACTCGGAACCCCATCGGCGCAAGACCTTTAGGCCGACTAAGTCTTCGAATTCGGAGCGCCCTTTGTGGATGTCACGATTGGCCAAATAAGGTCTCCGAACTCGGAGCCCCATTGGTGCACGACACCTTTGGGCCAATTAAGCCTCCGGATTCAGAGCGCCCTTCGTGGATATAACGATTGGACGTCTCCGAATTTGGAGACCCATTAGTGCGTGACACCGTATAAACGTGAAATGGAGGAAGCCCTATAAACGAAGGCTGAGACATCAAACATTCAAAATAAAATAAAACATGCCGCATAAACGCAGGCTGAAACATGTGAACGTTCAAAATAAAATGTGTCCTTAGATCAGTAGATTGAAATGAAGTATACTAATACAATCAGAAAGTATGCTAACACTTGAAAACACTTGAAATGGAAAATGTACTATTATTCAATTAGCTACAAATTACATGAATTTTGCATTACAATGCCTACAATGTCTACTTTTATACAGCGTGTCCCTTATCGTCACTCTTTTCGACTTCAAAGGTGGAAAAGGGAAAGTGATCATGTTGGTACAGTGGCAACGCCGAATCAACACCCTCTGCTCGGAGAGCCTCCGCGGCTTGAAGTGCCTTGATCCAACCATGCCTAAAGCCCCGGTTCTCGCATCGGCAGACCTCCTCTTTAAGTTTCTCTTTGGTTTTGTCGATCCCAACCTTCCAGCCCGCATGGAAGCCTTGTTCATAACCCATGGTCCTCGCATGCCGACTTCATAAGCGGTGTACAGCCCCTTCACCGCCCCATGGATGCCTTCTCAAAATACTTCGAAATCTTGTCGTCCAACCATCGACAGCTGGACTTCCAGTGGAAAGATCTGTCGAGCTAACTCGACTGCTACACCTGGATTGTTAACGATGGAATCCACCTCCATCATTGGTTTATTCCCCACGAAAACCACAAAACTCAACGGTCGGGGCGTTGCATCGGGCTCGTTTCTCAGTCACGGTCGCGGGGAGCTTCCCTGTTGCTGTTTTTCTTTTCGGGGTGATCTGCTTCGACGACTTGGGGGCTGACGTTTTTCCCATTCCTTGGACGTCATTCCTCCCATGCGTGTAGGCTCGCTGCTGCGATTCATTGCAGTGTCTAGCTCAGCCAATGTTCGTCCTTCTCCTTTGCTATTGAAGAACAATCTGTTTGACATTCGCACTTATCTCAAGCTAGTTTAAATCGAATTTGAATAAGAATAAGTGGAATCACTGGTGCGAACTCACCCCATTTATTCTTAATGTATGCAGCGCCCCCAAGGCGACGTCATTAATGCTAAATGCCAAAAGCCAGATGCCGATCGGATCATTCCACGAACTAGTCCTATTCGGCTTCTGAAGCTCATGCACTGGCTGGGGCAAGGGCAGATTTATTAATCTGATTGGCCAAGTATCTAAACCCAATGCCAATCGATTTATGCCGCAGCCATTCCATGAACTGGTATTATTCGGCTTCTGAAGCTCATGCACTGGCTGGGGCAATGGCAGATTTATTAATCTGATCGGCCAAGTATCTAAACCCAATGTCGATCGATTTATGCCGTAGCCATTCCATGAACTGGTATTATTCAGCTTCTAAAGCTCATGCACTGGCTGGGGCAAGGGCAGATTTATTAATTTGATCGGCCAAGTACCTAAACCGAATGCCGATCGATTTATGCCGCAGCCACTCCATGAACTATGATACTTGGTATTGAAAACAAAATGTAGCCATTTTACAATTCAAAGCAATACCATTCATCAATAACAAAATTTAGCACAAATAATAGCAAAGTAAAAAGGAAATTTTTAATAGTAAATTGGGCAAAAATTGTAGCCATTTTACATACGAAAACTACTAAACAAAAAGCTACAAGTTCGCATGAAAATGCCTAGCAAAAAACTATGAATGTAGAAATATATGAAAACTACTAAACGAAAAGCTGTAAAAATACATTTGAAATCCTAAAACAAAAACAAGTGTCGCCCAAATTAGTCCTCGGAGTCAGACTCCAGCAGCTCAACATCCACTTGCTTGTATGGAATCGGCATAGCCAATATCACATCAACAGCAGCAAGGGCTTTGAGCCAGCCGTGTTTGAATTCCCGATTTTCAAATTTGGCGACTTCTTCCACATAGTCGGCGAAAGCAGCACTTTTCCCGGCCTCGAATGCCTTGGAAGCCTTCGAGTCGGCTGCTTCATTCGCCTTCTTTATTTCTTCCAACTCAACCTCTAGTTTGGAGATCGCCTCTTGGGCCAACTTGAGCACGTCTTCACTCGCATCCACCCTCTTCTCGGTGGCCGATCTCAGTTGATCCGCGTTACGCGCCCTCTCCATCTCAGCCTCAGCCCTGGCACTTTCCATTTTCGCCCTCGCCGCCTCAAAGTTAGCCCTGCTCCTTTGGGCCTCTACCTTCGTTTGTAAACGACCAAGTCGTTCGGCGGCGGCGTGCTGGCGATGACCTATCTCGGCTATTCTCCCGACCATCTGCGAAATAGAAAATTAAAACCAAAACAATATTTGCATAAAAAGGAAAGACAAGGTCAAGGTATATACTAGGAGAGCCGACTGAGCGCCTAGTGCTATCGCCAGCAGATCCGGCTCCGCCCTGAAAACTGCCTTGTCAGCCGACAATAAGACGGACATAGCCATGCTGAGTGCGACGGCAGGGTCTTTAATTGTCGAAGCATTAGAGGAGATCGGCGTGTTCTTTATCTTCGATTGAATGACAAAGGGCACAATCACATCTGATTCCTCTAAACGAGGCCGTTTGTCGACACGGTTTTCTTCTAAGCCGGCCTCGACCTCGGCAGGATGCTTGTCTGCCCTTTGCTTAGCCTCTCGATCGGCCTGAACAACCACCTCGGACTCAGCCGATCAGTTTTGGCCCGTTTCCTCAATAACGGGCAAGGAGGGCTGAGATTCGGCAACAGGCAGGGAGGGCTGAGATTCGGCGGCAGCTGGCACTTCATTTCGATTGGCCTCAGCTCTTCGCTGCGCGGCCAACCTTTCTGCGTTCCTCTTTTTTGCAAGTTGTGTGAGGCTTAACTCAGCCATGTCCTCGGGAATGCGCCGGGAAGGTCCTCTAAACCGTTAAAAACGTCATCAAACAGAATGTCCCCTCGGCCCAAAGTGGACGGAGGGTCGGCTGAATTGAAGTCGGCTTACTCGAAGGCCAATTTCAAAGCTTCGTCCACTTTCGCTTCAGACTAGTCTGATTCGGCAATCTCAGTTACTTCCGCCCGCTCCGAATCGGACCTCTCGAAACCAACTTGCCGTAGGTTTTTGAAGTCGGTCAAGATAAGAGCGGTAAGAAACTCTTCACCTTCAGAATAGGGATGTTTTCTGCCACCGAGAAAGTCGTATATGTCGATTCGTAGCGAAGTAGAACGTGGGCCGCCCTCCCCTGTTTCTGAAGACTCGGACGACCGAAGTATTTGAGCGCGACTTGGATTTTCGAAAGAACAGCATCGTCGGTTGAAGTCAGGACTTTCTTCAAGTCGTTTCCTGCACAAGCAAAGCCATGAGGTCTCAAAAATGAAGCTTTATAAATACAACAAAAAATAAACACAAGAAGCTATATGGCCACCTGGTTCGCCCCTCCGTCTAGGAATAGGATCAAGGCGATCCTCGCCTTCGCCGAATTTCCAATTGCCTTGGACAATAACCATAATGTCATCGACTCGCTTTCCAGAGCTGGAGAGCATAGTCACTAGTTGATGGTCAGTGTCCTTAGCCCTAAGGAAATAGCGTCCATGCCGACTAGAAGACTTCGCCAAGGCGTAACAGTGCCAAATAGTAGGTATGCCAAGGTTAATCCTAAAGCGACGGTTTAGCTCTATAATCCCCATTATGATTCTAAAAAAATTGACATTGGGTTGAGAGGGGATTAGACCCCAATGGCGAAGGACAACCCTAAGGAATGGATGAAGCAGGAAATGGACTCCACCCTTCGCAATCGATAAGAGAGGGAAAACGATTGTGCTTTCATCGTCCCTCTCCATATCGAGAGTGTTGTCTGTCACAAGCAACAGACAGACATATTCAGGGATAGAAAAATGGCGTCGAAAGCCAGAAATTCAATCCGCAGAGAGGAGGTCCTTTAGATGCTTTGCCATTTCGATCAGCTTATAGGAGTGTGCTAAACTAAGGGAAAACCAGGAAAAAGGACTCAAAGCAGAGAGAAAGCAGAGAGGAAGGAGACTTACAAGAGACGGAGAAGACAATGGAGGACGAATGGAAGTTGCAAAGACGAGTCGGAAGGCAGTTCAAAAACTTTAAGCGTCCAAAATGTGCGTGTTCGAGAATACGACAAGATTTTAAATCATAATAAATGGAGGCGTACGAAGAGGCGGGAAGTTGAAATGATAACCGAGAGGCGTGTTCTCTAACATCCGCGTTGAAATAAGGTTAGCCGCCGAATTTCAACTCTGACTTTTCAAAGTTCAAAACCAAACACTCCAACTAACTATCGTAAGTGAAGTGCTTGGGGGGCAATTGTGGGGGCCAAATATTAGGAGTCATAAAGAGGCTGAATGGTTGGACTTAGGTCGAAACATATATATTTCATTCGACCCCGTCCCGCAATTTAAATCTTGTCCTATTCGGCCAAATAGCTAATTGAGTAAGGGGCCGAGTGAGAAGCGGTTTGCTGCAAACGAAGCCGAATAAATAGTTATACGGCAAATTGAAAGTGGGCCCAGTCCCGAGGCCCAAGAAAGAGAGTAATATAAATACAGGATCATCAGTCAGAGGAAGGTATGTAAGAACTAGTATGCTTAACTTAAAATACAAGTAATCTAGAGAGAGTAGAGACTGACTTGTCCGTCGGAGTGCTAATTCCGGCACCCCCAACCGGAGTGTTCATTTCTTTTTAGGTGTCTATTTGAGGATTACGAGCGTCCCTTAGGATCAGAAGAGTATTTCCAAACCACTCCTCCATATCGCTGTATTGGTTGTTGCCTTGGTTGTGGCCTAGGCTGCGGTCTATGCTGCTGCCTTGGCAGCGGCATGTCGGCGGCCTGGGCTGCTGCTTGTGCTGCTGCCTTGGTTACGGCCTGCGCTGCTACCTGGCTTTGGCCTGGGCTACTGCCTTAGTTGCAGCCTGTGTGGCTACCTTGTCTGCTACCTGGGCTGCAGCCATGGTTACAGCCTGGGCTACTCTCTTGGTTGTGGCCTGTGTAGTTGCCTTGCAGTTTATGCTGCTGCCTTGGCTGCGACCTGTGCTGCTGCCTTGGCTACGGCCTAGGCTGCTACCTTAGTTGCAGCCTATACTATGATAAGTACTGCTTCCTTGGCTACTGCCATGGCTGCAGCCTGGGCTACTGCCTATGATGTGGCCTGTGCGGCGGCTAGTGATGCGGGCCGGACTGTTGCCTTGGCTGCGGCCAGTGCTGCTGCCATGGCTACGGCTTGGGCTACTGCCTAGGCTGCGGGCAGTGCTGCTGCCTCAGCTGCGACTAGTGCTACTACCTTGGTTGTGGCCTAGGCGGTGGCCTGGGCTACTGCCTTGGTTGCGTCCTGTGCTGCTGCCTTGGCTGTTGCTGTGGCTATGGCCTATGCTGCTTACTAGGCTGCGGCCTGGGCTACTGCCCATGGCTACGGCCTGTGCTACGACTTGGGCTACTGCCTTGGCTGCGGTCTATGCTATGACTTGGGCTACTGCCTTGGCTGCGGTCTGTGCTATGACTTGGGCTACTGCCTTGGCTGCGGTCTGTGTTACAGCCAATGTTGCTGCCAGTGCTGCGGCCTATGCTGCAGCTAGTGCTACGGCCTTGGTTACTACCACGGCTACGGCCTTGGCTGCGACCACTGTTACTGCCTTAGCTGCAGCCTGTGCTACTATCTTGGCTGAGGCTTGTGCTGCGGCCAATGCTATCGCCTTAGCTACTGCCAGGGCTATAGCCTTGGTTGCAGCCCTAGCTGCAGCCTGGGCTGCTGCTTGGGCTGCTGCCATAGTTGCGGCCTAGGCTGCTGCCATGGCTGCGACCTATGATGCGGCCTTGGCTGTTGCCTATGCTGCGACCTTGGGTACTGCCATGGTTGCGACTTGTGTTGCAGCCTATGCTGCTGTCTTTCTTGGCTGTAGCCTATGTTGTTGCCTTGGCCTAAGCAAGCCAGGTTGCAGCCTTACCAAATGCTGCCTTAAGCAAGCCAGGTTGTTGACTTACCAAGTGCCGGAGCCCAGGCCACGTGAATTGCCACAACCTTGGCCACGGCGTAGGCCGTGCACTTAATAGCTAGGGCACAGAGTTGCCAAGTGCCGTAGCCCAGGCCTTCTCACGAACGAAAGCCTTCGTTCGGCACGTGTTGCCAATCCACAACTCATCATAAAGCGTTAGCAATCCCCTTGGGCCTTAGGAATTCCGTTTCAGTATGCACGTGAATCATTTTTGTGTGTCGAGGCTCACACTTGGGCTATATTATGCGTTCCCAAACCTCGCGGGCAACCACTCACGGTGGGGACAGGTAGTGGAGAGGGACGAATCGGAGTGACACAGGGCTAAATCTCAGTAAATCATGGCCGCAAGACCACTCTTCCACTTACAATACCCCAACGCGTATTTAAGTCATCTGCAAAGGATTCTACTTGGCGCTCAAGATACGAATTATACTTCAAGGGCTCATCCGCCGAGCAGGCTTCACCAACAACACGTGTCCTTAGGGGGCCAAACGGCCCCTATTGCGGATTAGCAAGCGGATGGCGGACACACATGTCACTTCTAGCCAAGATTCTGACTTAGATGCATTTGTCACTTCACGCCACTGGCTTTTCAAACAAGCGCGATGACCAATTTTGCAAATCAATGGTTCCTCTCGTACTAGGTTGAATTACTATTGGGACGACTTCAGAGATGTCTAAAATTTGGCAGTTTCATTGGAAATGGCGTTTTGGCGACTCTTTTCGGATGAGCTCAGAATTGTCTTAAATTTGGCAGTCTGATCAGAAATGGCGTTTTCGTGACACTTTTGGGATAAGCTCAGAATTGCCTCAAATTTGACAGTCTAATCAGAAAAGGTGTTTTCGCAACACTTTTAGAACGAGCTCGAAATTGTCTCAAATTTGGCAATCTGAGCAGAAGCAGCGTTTTTGAGACATTTTTTGGACAAGTTTGGAATTGTCTTAAATTTTGTAGTTTGATCGAAAACGGCGTTTTCGCGACACTTTTGGGATGAGCTCAAAAATGTCTCAAATTTGGGATTCTGATCAGAAACGTCATTTTAGCGATATTTTTGGGACGAGCTCAAATTTGTCTCAACTTTGGGATTCTTATCGAAAACGGCATTTTAGTGACACTTTTGGGACGAGCTCAGAATTGCCCCAAATTTGGCAGTCTAATTGAAAATGAAATTTTTAGCAACACTTTTGGGACAATATCAGAATTGTCTCAAATTTGGCTTTCTAATTGGAAACGGCATTTTGGCAACGCATTTGGGTCAAGCTCAAAACTGTCTCAAATTTGGCAATCTTAGCGAAAATAGCGTTTTGGAGACACTTTTGGGACAAGCTCGGAATTGTCTCAAATTTTGTAGTCTGATCGGAAATGGCATTTTCATGACACTTTTTGGATAAGCTCGAAATTATCTATAATTTGGGATTCTAATCGGAAATGGCATTTTAGTGACACTTTTAGGACGAGCTCGGAATTGTCTAAAATTTGGCAATCCATTATCAAACGGCATTTTAGCGACACTTTTGAGATGAGCTCGGAATTATCTCAAATTTAGCAGTCTAATCGGAAACGGCATTTTAATGACACTATTAAAACGAGATCGAAATTGTCTGAAATTTGGTAATCGGATTGGAAACAGCATTTTGGCTATACGTTTAGGTCGAGCTCGGAATTGTGTCAAAGTTAGCCGTCTGATCAGAAACGGTGTTTTTGCGACACTTTTAGGACGAGATCGGAATTGTCTCAAATTTAGTTATCTGATCTGAAACGACATTATGGCAACACTTTTAGGACCAGCTCAAAATTGTCTCAAATTTGGTAGTCTGATAGAAAATAGCATTTTGGCGACACTTTTGGGATGAGCTCGGAATTGCCTCAAATTTGGCAGTCTAATCGAAAAAGACGTTCTGGCGATGCTTTTGGGACGAGCTCAGAATTGTCTCAAATTTGGCAGTCTCGACGTTTTGGCAACACTTTTGGGATGAGCTTGGAATTGTCTCGAATTTCACAGTTAGGATGAAAACGGCGTTTTAGAGACACTTTTCGTACCAGCTACAACTTGTTCCAAATGTGGTAGTCCAATAGAAAATAGAATTTTGGTGACACTTTAGGGATGAGCACAAAATTATCTCAAATTTGGCAGTTTAATCAAAAACGACATTTTAGCAACACTTTTGGGATGAGATCAGAATTGTCTCAAATTTCGCAATCCAATCAGAAACGGCATTTTGGTGATACGTTTAGGTCGAACTCGGAATTGTCTCAAATTTAGCAATCTAATCGGAAACTGCGTTTTGGCGAAACTTTTGGGACAAGCTCTGAATTGACTCAAATTTGTCAATCTGATCTAAAACAACATTTTCATGACACTTTTGGCATGTGCTCGGAATTGTCTCGAATTTGACAGTCTGATCTGGAATGGCGTTTTTGCCACACTTTTGGGACTAGCTCGAAATTGTCTCAAATTTGTTAGTCTGATCGGAAACGACATTTTGGAGACACTTTTGGGACGAGTTCAGAATTATGTAAAATTTGGCAATCTGATCTGAAACGGCGTTTTCATAACAGTTTTGAGACCAACATGGAGTTCTCTCAAATTTGGCAATCTGATCGGAAGTCATGTCGCATGATCGGAAATGACATTTTGGGAAAACTTTTGGGATGAGCTCAGAATTGCCTCAAATTGGCAGTCTAAATGGAAACGGCATTTTGGAGACACTTTTCGGACCAGCTAAAATTGTCTCAAATTTGGAAGTCCAATAAAAAATAGCATTTTGGCGACACTATTGGGACGAGTTCGAAATTGTCCCAAATTTGGCAGTCTGATTGGAAACGGCATTTTAGCAACACTTTTGGGACGAGATCGGAATTGTCTCAAATTTGGCAATCTGATCGAAAACGGCATTTTGGCAACATGTTTAGGTCGAACTCAGAATTGTCTCAAATTTAGCAGTCTAATCGGAAACGGCATTTTGGCAAAAATTTTGGAATGAGCTCGGAATTGACTCAAATTTGTCAGTCTGATTTGAAACGGTGCTTTCGCGACACTTTTGGGACGAGCTCGGAATTGTCTCGAATTTAGCAGTCTGATCTGAAACGACTTTTTCACCACACTTTTGGGAACCGCTTGAAGTTGCCTCAAATTTGGCAGTCTGATCGAAAATGACATTTTGGAGACAATTTTGGGTCAAGTTCAGAATTGTCTAAAATTTGGCAGTCTAATAAGAAACGGCGTTTTGGGGACACTTTTGGGACGAGCTCGAAATTGTCTGAAATTTGGCAGTCTAATCTGAAACGGTATTTTCGCAACACTTTTGAGACCAGCTCAGAATTATCTCAAATTCGACAATCTTATTGGAAAAGGCATTTTCGAGACACTATTGGGACTAGCACGGAATTGTCTCAAATTTGGCAGTCTGAGCGGAAAGAGCGTTTTGGAGACACTTTTGGGACAAGTTCGGAATTATCTCAAATTTTGTAGTCTAATCAGAAAAGTCATTTTCGCGACATTTTTGGATGAGCTCAGAATTGTCTCAAATTTGGGATTCTGATAGAAAACAACATTTTAGAAACACTTTTGGGACGAGTTCAGAATTGTTTGAAATTTGGCAGTCTATTCTAAAACGGCATTTTAGAGACACTTATTAGACGAGCTCGAAATTGTCTCAAATTTGACAGTCTGATCGAAAACAGCATTTTAGCGACACTTTTGGGATAAGATCAAAATTGTCTCAAATTTAGCTGTCAGATTGGAAATGGCATTTTGGTGACACGTTTGGGTTGAGCTCGGACTTGTTTCAAATTTGGCAGTATAATCGAAAATGACGTTTTGGCGACCCTTTGGGGAAGAGGTCAGAATTGTTTCAAATTTGGCAGTCTGATCTGAAATGGCGTTTTGGCTACAGTTTTGGGACCAGCTTGAAATTATTTCAAATTTGGTAGTCTGATAGAAAATGGCATTTTGGGACCCTTCAGGGACGAGCTCGAAATTGTCTCAAATATGGCAATCTAATCGGAAATGGCATTTTGGCTACACTTTTGGGACGAGCTCGGAATTGTCTCAAATTTGGTAGTCTGTTCGAAAAACGGCATTTTGGCGACACTTTTGGGACAAGCTTGAAATTGTCTCAAATTTGGCTCTCTGATTGAAAAGAGCGTTTTGGCGACACTTCTGGAACGAGCTCGGAATTGTCTTAAATTTGGCAGTCTGAACAGAAACGCGTTTTGGAGACACTTTTGCGACCAGTTAGAAATTGTCTCAAATTTGGTAGTCTGATAGAAAACAACATTTTGGCGACACTTTTGGGACGAGCTCGGAATTGTCTAAAATTTGGCAGTCCATGTTGAAATGGCATTTTCGCAACACTTTTGGGACGAGCTCGAAATTCTCCCAACGACTTGTCTCAAATTTGGCAGTCTAATTGGAAACGGCATTTTAGCGACACTTTTTGGACGAGATCGGAATTGTCTCAAATTTGGCAGTCTTACCGAAAACGGCATTTTGGTGACACATTTGGGTCGAGCTCGGAATTGTCTCAAATTTGGCGGTCTGAACGAAAATGGCGTTTTGGCGACACTTTTGGGACAAGCTCGAAATTGTCTCAAATTTGGCAATCTAAACTAAAACTGCATTTTCGCGACACTTTTTTTCACAAGCTTGGAATTGTCTCAAATTTGGGATTCTGATTAGAACCAACATTTTGGAGACAATTTTGGACGAGTTCGGAATTGTCTAAAAATTGGCATTCTGATTGGAAACGGCGTTTTGGCGTCACTTTTAGGACGAGCTAGGAATTGTCTCAACTTTGGCTATCTAATCGGAAACGGCATTTTGGTGACACTTTTGGGACGAGTTTGGAATTGCCTCAAATTTGGCAGTCTTATCTGAAACGGCATTTTCACAACCTTTTTGGGTCCAGCTCAGAACTGTCTTAAATTTTGCAGTCTGTCAAAAATGACATTTTCACAACACTTTTAAAACGAGCTCAAAATTATCTCAAATTTGGCAATTTGATCGGAGAAGGCGTTTTTGTGACACTTTTGGAACAAGCTTAGAATTGTCTCAACTTTGGCAGTCTGAGCAGAAACAGCGTTTTAAAGATACTTTTGGGACGAGTTCAGGATTGTCTCAAATTTGGCAGTCTGAACAGAAACGGCATTTTAGCGACACTTTTGGGACGAGATCGAAATTGTTTTAAATTTGGCAGTCTGATTGGAAACGACATTTTGTCGACACGTTTGGGTATATCTCGAAATTGGGTCAAATTTGGCCATCTGATCAGAAACGGCGTTTTTGCAACACTTTTGGGACAAGGTCAGAATTGTCTCAAATTTGGCAGTCTAATCTGAAACAGTGTTTTGGCGACACTTATGGGACTAGCTCAAAATTCTCTCTAATTTGGTTGTCCAATAGAAAATGGCATTTTGGCGACACTTTTGAGACGAGCTCAGAATTGTCTCAAATTTGGCAGTTTGATCAGAAACGACATTCGGGTGACACTTTTGGGACGAGCTCAGAATTGTCTCAAATTTGGCAATTTGATCAGAAACAACGTTTTGGCACCACTTTTGGATGAAGTCTGAATGGTCTCAAATGTGGTAGTCTGATCTGAAATGGCATTTTTGCAACACTTTTGGGACCAACTTCAAATTGTATCAAATTTGTTGTCTGATAGAAAACGGCATTTTAGTGACACTTTTGGGACGAGCTTAAATTTGTCTCAAATTTGACAGTCTGATTCGAAACGACGTTTTGGCGACACTTTTGGGACGAGCTCGGAATTGTCTCAAATTTGGCAGTCTGAATGGAAAGAACATTTTGGAGGCACTTTTTGGACCTGCTACAAATTGTCTTAAATTTGGTAGTCCGATAGAAAACAGCATTTTTGCAACACTTTTGGGACAAGTTCGAAATTGTCTCAAATTTGGCAATCTTATTGGAAACGGCATCTTAGCAACACATTTGGGACGAGATCGGAATTGTCTCAAATATGGCAGTCTTATCGGAAATGGCATTTTGGCGACATGTTTGGGTCGAACTATCTCAAATTTGGCAGTCTAATTGGAAACAACATTCTAGCAACACTTTTGGGCGGTACACGGAATTATCTCAAATTTGACAGTCTAAATGGAAATGGCATTTGGGAGACACATTTTGGCGACCCTTTTGGGATGAGCTCAGAATTGTCTCAAATATGGTAGTCTAATCAAAAATGGCATTTTGGTAACACTTTTGGGACAAGCTCAAAATTGTCTCAAATTTGTTAGTCTGATTGAAAAGGGCATTTTCGTGACACTTTTGGAATGAGCTCAGAATTGTCTGAAATTTGGCAGTCTAAATGAAAACGGTATTTTGGAGACACTTTTCGGACCAGCTAGAAATTCTCTCAAATTTGGTAGTTTGATAGAAAACAGCATTTTGACGACACTTTTGGGACAAGCTTGGAATTGTCTAAAATTTGGCAGTCCATTCCGAAACAGCATTTTCGCAACACTTTTGGGACGAGCTCGGAATTGTCTCAAGGAATTGTCTCAAATTTGGTAGTCTGATCGGAAATGCCATTTTAGTGACACTTTTGGAACGAGAACGAAATTGTCTCAAATTTGGCAACCTTACCGGAAATGGCATTTTGGCGACACATTTGGGTCAAGCTCAAAATTGTCTCAAATTTGGCAGTCTGATTGGAAACGGCGTTTTAGCGACACTTTTGGGACGAGCTCGGAATTGTCTTAAATTTGGCATTCTGATCTAAAACTACGTTTTTGTGACACTTTTTTTGAAATGCTTGGAATTGTCTCAAATTTGGGATTTTGATCGGAAACAAAATTTTGGAGACTGTTTTGGGACAAGTTCGGAATTGTCTAAAATTTGGCAGTTTGATTAGAAACGGCGATTTGGGGTCACTTTTGGGTCGAGCTCGAAATTGTCTCAACTTTGGCTATTTAATCGAAAACGGCATTTTGGTGACACTTTTGGGACGAGCTCGGAATTGCCTCAAATTTGGCAGTTTGATTTGAAACGGCATTTTCGTAACCTTTTTGGGCCCAAGTCAGAATTGTCTTAAATTTTGTAGTCTGTCTAAAAATGGCATTTTTGCAACACTTTTGGGACGAGCTCAAAATTGTCTCAAATTTGGCAGTCTATTCAGAAAGAGCGTTTTCGCGACAATTTTGGAACGAGCTCAAAATTGTCTTAACTTTGGCAATCTGAGAGAAAACAGCGTTTTGGAGACACTTTTGGGATGACTTTAGAATTGTCTAAAATTTTGTAGTCTGATCAAAAACGGTGTTTTTGTGACACTTCAAGGACGAACTCGGAATTGTCTCGAATTTGGCAGTCTGATTAGAAACGGCATTTTCGCCACACATTTGGGACCAGCTCGAAATTGTATAAATTTTGGCAGTCCATTCTGAAATGCCATTTTAGCGATACTTTTGGGACGAGCTCAGGATTGTCTCTAATTTGGCAGTCTAATCGGAAACGGTATTTTAGCGATAGAACGAGATCGGAATTGTTTCAAATTTGGCTGTCTAATTGGAAATGGCATTTTGGTGACATGTTTGGGTCGATCTCAAAATTAAGTCAAATTTGGCCATCTGATCGAAAACACCATTTTTGTGATACTTTTAGGACAAGGTTGGAATTGTCTCAAATTTGGCAATCTGATTTGAAACGGCGTTTTGGCGACACTTTTGGGACCAACTCAGAATTGTCTCAAATTTGGTAGTTTGATCCGACATTCTGGCGACACTTTTGGGACGAGCTCGAAATTGTCTCAAATTTGGCAGTCTGATTAGAAACGACGTTTTGGTGCCACTTTTTGGACGAGGTCGTAATATTCTCAAATGTGGCAGTCTGATCTGAAACAGCGTTTTGGTAATACTTTTGGGACCAACTTCAAATTGTTTCAAATTTGTTATCCGATAGAAAACGGCATTTTGGCGACACTTTTAGGACGAGCTTGGAATTGTCTCAAATTTGGCAGTCTGATCGGAAATGACGTTTTCGCTACACTTTTGGAACGAGCTCGAAATTGTCTCAATTTTGGCAATCTGATCGAAAAATGGCGTTTTGGTGATATTTTTTGGACAAGCTCGAAATTGACTCAAATTTGTCAATCTGATCTGAAACGGTGTTTTCGCGACACTTTTGGAACGAGCTCAGAATTGACTCGAATTTGGCAATCTGATCTGAAACGACATTTTGACACACTTTTGGGACCAGCTCAAAATTTTCTCAAATTTGGCAGTCTGATCGGAAATGATATTTTGGAGACAGTTTTGGGACGAGAAAAGAAATGTCTAAAATTTGGCAATCTGATGGGAAACGGCGTTTTGGGGACACTTTTGGAACAAGCTCGAAATTGTCTCAGATTTGGTTGTCTGATCTGAAACGGCGTTTTCGCCACCCTTTTGAAACTAGCTTGGAATTGTCTCAAATTCGGCAGTCTGATTGGAAAGGGCGTTTTCGCAACCCTTGGGACGAGCTCGGAATTGTCTCAAATTTGGCAGTCTAACCGAAAATTGCGTTTTGGAGACACTTTTTGGACAAGTTCGAGATTGTCTCAAATTTTGTTGTCTGATCAGAAATGTCATTTTTGCGACACTTTTGGGACGTGCTTGGAATTTTCTCAAATTTGGGATTCTAATTAGGAGCGACATTTTAGCAGCACTTTTGGGACGAGTTTAGAATTTTCTAAAATTTGGTAGTCTATTCTAAAATGGCATTTTAGAGACACTTTTTAGACGAGCTCGGAATTGTCTCAAATTTGACAGTTTGATCGGAAACGACATTTTAGCGACACTTTTGGGACAAGATCAAAATTGTCTCAAATTTGGCTTTCTAATTGAAAACGACATTTTGGCGACACGTTTGGGTCGAGCTCGGAATTGTTTCAAATTTGGTTGTATAATCGAAAACGGCAATTTGGCGACACTTTTGGGACGAGGTCAGAATTGTCTCAAATTTGACAGTTTGATCTGAAACGGCGTTTTGGCCACACTTTTGGGACCAACTTAAAATTTTCTCAAATTTGGTGGTCTAATAGAAAACGGCATTTTGGCAACACTTTTGGGACAAGCTCGGAATTATCTCAAATATGGCAGTTTAATCGGAAATAGCGTTTTGGCAACACTTTTGGGGCTTATTTGTATGTAAATGATACTATTGTGTAACGAGAGGGAACAGGCATATTTATTTATTCATCAATTCATCAAAAGATGAATTGTCATTTGTAAATGGACTAAATTAATGAATATTGGTAATGTTATCCAGGTAATAAAATATGGAGCGTTACACGGATGACCGGCAAAATGAAATTCAAGCTATTCGAGCCAAACTCAAATTCGAGTTACGCAGCAGAACTCTTTTTAGATTCACTCAATTTAAATACACTTAAAACGTATAAAATTTATGATTTTTTTTAAATTGCTAAATATTAACAAATATACAACAAAAAAAAAATACATTTTCATATTTTTTTGTATTTATTAAATTTTTTAAAGATTTCTTCAGTTGTTTTTTAAACTTTTTAAGTATATGTATCTGAAAAAATTTCATTATAAATATAAAAAAATTTATGAATTAAAAATTTAAAAATTATTTTTGAATAATTTTTAAACCAATCAAAAATTTAAAAATTAGTTACACGTTCCACATTGATCGTCCAAGTTTAAATTTAACACATTTTTTTTCACAATTTTCATAAATATTCTTTTATTAATTCAATATACAAATTCATTGCATTTTAAATTTTTATATGAATTAATAACAAATAACTTCTTTAAAATGTTTCATAAAAAAAAGGAGAAAAAAATTGATTAATTTGAAAGAGTGGTGCTACATGCACCAATTAGTTTACTAACACTCACTACAACAAAAGTAACCTACGGTGACGAAAAGTAGTGAAGAAAATAAATTTCGTCACCAAATAAGAATAATCCGTGACGAATTATAAAATTTTGTCACATATAATAAAAAAATAAAAATAATAGGTGACGAAATTTATTTTCGTCAGCAAATACTTCTTTTTAGATGAGGAAAAATTAAATTTCATCACCTAAGGTTTTCCCGCTAATTTTTTTTAGTGGCGCCAAAATTTTGAGACTTTTGGTGAGAAAAATATTTGTCACCAATTATAAAATTATTAGTGATAAATATATTTTCATCACCAATAATTTTATATATATATTTTTTAAGAAACTTGATTTTAAATATTTTAAGACCATTTGGTGAGAAATATATTTTTATCATTAATAATTTTTAATATTTTGAGACTTTTTAGTGTGAAAATTATTTTGTCACTAATTTTGTAGGGAAAATTTTGACATATTGGGCGGTAATGAAAAAAAATAGACTATTAACTTGGGAAAATCGGTCTAAGGTCCCTATCCAACTTTTAGTAATGGATTAGGTTCACAATCTGTTATTTTGTAGTCTAAGGTCCCTCACCCCATCCTCTCTCCAAATCCCCAACCCTTGACCAGATCCTCAACCCTTGACCAGTTGCTCTCCTTCCTGCACTCAGCTCCTCCGCCAGGGACACATCGATCGACTCGATGGTGATGATTCTGTGGCGAAGCCATGGAATCTGAGGCGCGATCGAGTCCGATTTCGTTGAATCTCCTAACGATGTGTTTTTTAAAGGAACCAAGCCTCTGTCTGCGATTTCGTTCCTAAGATCTCCGCCGAAGTTTCGTGTGTTTATGCTGTTTAAGAAGCCGAAATTGGAGAAAATCGAGTCCGCCGATGCGTCGCCGGTGACTCACCAGCAGAGCAAGCGTTTCGCTGAGAAATGTAAGGTTGAGGAAGTTTCGATTTTCTCACTGCTTGAGAGAGTGAACAGTTCGAGAAGCAATTCACGGAAATTCTCTGGTTTGGCGGAGAATTCAGTTTCTTCGACAGCGGCGGAAATTCTCTGGTTTGGCGGAAATTCTCTATTTATGCTATGATTTCTGGGTATGCCCGAAGTGGATGAAAATCGGAAGCTGTTGAACTCTTGCGTGGTATGGCGGGAGAAGAATTTGTTTTCTTGGACGGCTTTGATATCTGGGTTGGTACAGAGTGGACAATGGATTGATGGGTTTAATCTCTTCATTGAAATGAGGAGAGCAGGGGTTGATATTGTAGACCCTTTTATTCTTTCAAGCATTGTTGGAGCCTCAGCTAATTTAGCAGCATTGGAGCTTGGAAAACAGATTCATTGCTTAGTTTTATCTCTTGGTTATGAATCTAGTTTATTTGTTAGTAATGCACTTGTTGATATTTATGCTAAATGTAGTGACATACTAGCAGCAAAGACCATTTTTGATACATACTAGTAGCAAAGACCATTTTTGATACTATGTGCCGAAGAGATGTTTCTTGGACTTCAATTATAGTTGGGATGGCCCAGCATGGACGAGCAAACGAATCATTGTCTCTGCATGATGAGGTGATTTCAGCTGAATTTTCTTTGTTTTTTTAACT
Organism: Camellia granthamiana; assembly: GCA_036172215.1. NCBI lineage: Eukaryota > Viridiplantae > Streptophyta > Magnoliopsida > Ericales > Theaceae > Camellia > Camellia granthamiana. The sequence continues at coordinate 136,323,654 of CM069909.1, read as the reverse complement.
GAATTTTCTCTGGATTGAAACCAGAGAAATTCTTTGATTTTTTAATTAAATTTTTTTTGGGTTGGTTCAAAGAAATTGTTTGGTTTTACTGAATTTTCTCTGGGGAGGTAAGTGCATTATATTAACGTATATATTGATATTGATCATTTGCCCTACTTCTACTTCTAATTTGATGAATCAAACTTTCTGTGTTTTTGCTCTGCAGTTCGGTCTCAGATAATACTTCTTACAAATCAAATCAAATCAATATATATATGATGGTGGGTTTGGTTTTTTTCTGGTATGGTTAGTTCGAACCAAGAATGTCACTGGTTGTCTACATTTACCTTGGGAATTGATTGCTTCTGAGAGTGGTTTCTCTCACGACTTCGAGGCGACGATCTCCAACCACTGTCGAAATTTCTCTGGACTCCCCAAACCCAAAGAAATTCTCAGACAAACATTTTCAGAGATTCTCCCACCCAGAGAATTTCTCTGGACTCCACAATCCAGAGAAAATTTCCAGCCAGAGAAATTCTCTCAACCCAAAAAATTTCTCTGGGCATGACCAGATGCAATAGCTGAGTTGAAATACAGTTATACAGTCACTCTGCTGCCAAAGTATGCCTGAAGATGGAACAATTTCTCTAGGTTGTTGTTACTGTTTTTTTTTTTTTTTTTTTTTGATGATGAAGAAAATTTCTCTGGTTTTAAATCCAGAGAAATTCTCTGGTGTCCGTCATCATCTTGTAAAACACAGGCATGAATCCATTCACTCGCAACTGAAGTTATCCAAACTTTCCTAGTTAGTTTTGATTAAATGTGCTTCTGCGTTTTGTTATGAAGATGTTATTAGTTTTGCTATCATTAAATTATTATTGTATGCTTGCTTGGCCTACCTTTTGATCACCACTACAGTATCGGGGAAATGAGAAGAAAAGTAGAGAAACTCATCCAGAGAAATTTCTCTGGGCCAGAATTTCTCTAACCAATTTTCTCTGGACTGAAATTTCTCTGGACCAAATTTCTCTGGACCAATTTTCTCTGGACTGAAATTTCTCTGGACTGAAATTTCTCTGGATCAAGGTTGAGGGACCTTAGACATTATGAAAATATTGTTGATGGACCTTAGACATTATAAAAATATTTGGTGTCCTTTATGTTATAAAATCATAATATCAGGGACCTGAAAAAAAATACCCCTATTAACTTTCCCTCCCTTTTTTTTTTATTATCAGTTTTCCTCTTCTCCCCCTCTCTCTCTCTCTCAAAACAGAACACAAGTTAATTACCTCTCTAAGTAACTTATGGTGACAAAAAGTAGTAAAGAAAATAAATTTCGTCACTAAAAAAAATAATCCGTGACAAATTATAAAATTTTGTCGCATATAATAAATACGTAAAAATAATAAGTGACGAAATTTATTTTCGTCAATAAATACTTTTTTTAGGAGAGGAAAAATTAAATTTCGTCACCCAAGGTTTTGCCTCTTATTGTTTTGGGTGGCGCAAAAATTTTGCGACTTTTGGTTAGAAAAGAATTTGTCACCAATTATAAAATTATTAGTGAGAAATATATTTTCATCACCAATATTTTAAAAATATATTTTTTTTTGAGAAACTTGATTTTAAATATTTTAAGACCATTTTCTCACTGATAATTTTTAATATTTTGAGACCTTTGATGAGAAAAATATTTTGTCACTAATTTTAAAGGGAGAATTTTGACATATTGAGCGATAATTAAAAAAAATAGATTAATATTCCCCCCCCCCTTTTTTTTTTTTTTTTTTTTAGTTTTCCTCTCATATCTGTCTCTCTCTCTCCGTCTCAAAAACAAAACACAAGTTAGGTCTCTTCCTTTAGCATTCCATGTCCTCCTTCAGCGTGTTTTTCTCCAGCGCTGCCGCCGACGTCGCCCGTTCTCCCCCTTCATTGGCGCCGCCGACGTCGCATCTCCGAGCCCGTCCGCCCGTCTCCTTTAGTGCCATGTGTTCTCTTCCATCAATGCCTCTTATTATTCGATTTCTCTGCTTTGTATTTTCAGGTATGGGTCCTCTCTCTCTCTATCTCTCAATTTCTCTATTTTTCTATCTCTGTTTTCCCTAATTTTCAAAACTAATGAGACACGCAGTGTCCCATATGTGATTTCTTTGGACTGTATATTGCATTTAAAGGTTGTTATTTCTTCGGATTGAATGGTGGGGACATGATTGATTTGATTGCTAATGTTTCTCCCTGGTAAGCAGGTTGACAATTACTTATTTGCTTGGTTGTTTTCACAACATTGATTAACTTCCGTTGCCTTCACAGGTTTCCCTTATTGAACAGGTTTCTGAATAATATATTGACGAAATAATTACTCGGGGAGGGGGGGTTGGGGTTAACCTTAACTAATTATTTGTTGTAGGTAGAAGGGAAAAAAAAGGATTGTCAATAGATTTCTAGCAAAGGTTTATTAGCTGACGCAGCTTGATTGTGCTAGTCTAACTCCATAAATTTGTTATCTATTTAACCTCTCTACATGATAGGATTTTCCTACAATGTTACAGAGTAGAATTGAGGGGTTTTTGGTGGTCTCTTGGAACTTGTTCTCTGGTTGAGAAAATTGTTTGCATTTCTGGATCTTTGGCCTTCAGTTTTGTGAGTTTCGAGTTTTGTATTTCTGTTCTGGATGCTTTTATCTCAGCAAAAAGAGGTACTTCAAGTGAAGTAGTATTATTTGGATTGGAATTACTTTGCATTGTTAAATAGTTAATTATTTTTCTTTTCTTTTCTGTTTTTTTTTTTTTTTTTTGTTTCTTTTTCCTAATCTTCATCTTTTGCTGTTGAAACCTTTTACTCCTCCATTTTATACTTGAATGGTGATATGTCATGAATAATATTTTATTTAAAGGCGTCAAACTTTGTTGTAAGATGTTTAAGATTGTGAATTTTTTAAATAAGCAGCTGATTGATTGGAGATGTATTTTCTTATGCACCCTTCTCCACATATCAATAATTATGTTAAGTTTGTCAAATCTTTTGTGAATGAGTATTGACCATTCAGTTATAATAGAATAGAGCTTAACTACATGTTCTTTTCTTATTTTCTACCAGGGTACATTCTTTTTGAAAGATTTGAGTTTGTCACATAGGGGGAAGCATTGATTATGGCTAGCCCAGTAAACAATCAGGGTAGTCTATCGATTTTGTGGTGATTGGTGACTAATTTGTTAACAAATGTAACTGGTACATTTTATTCTTGAAAATTGACATTTTTGGAGCAGAAATATTGCGTGTAACCACATTGTTGGGGAATGCGTCATTTTTAGATCAAAGTGGGTTGGAACATGCTAGCTCCCTGGCTTTAGGAGGAATATTTTCAAATGGAGGAGCCAATGTGAACAGATGGGCATCACCGTTTCAATCAAAAGTATGGATACTAACTATTAACATAACCTTTTGTTCCATCTAATTTTACTGTTTTTCAGAAGCATTCCTGACTCATTTTTTAAACATTTCATTCTAACTTCATTAGTCTATTTGAGTGCTTGTACTGAAATTCCGTGTCTTTCATGACGGTTAGTTTGAGGCTAACATCATTAAGAATGACACAAAGATTTAATCAAGTGTCCTAATCCAGCATAACAAGGTAGTTAACACAATGTTGGAAAGGACATTTACCTATAAGGGCTGAGACAATTGGAGGACTTTTGTTCTTGCTGCTGACTTCTCAATTAACATGATGTTTAGTGGTGTACATTACAAGGGGAGACTTATTGGCAGAGACCAATTCATTTGTTTTTGGTTCTAAGAAGTGACTAATTTATTATGTTGTTGATACAGTAGTTAAATATGTATCATCTGAATGCAAATAAAAAATTAACCAAAAAAAAAAAAAACTCATAAGAGCTGGTAGTATTTGCAAAATGATGTATATTTCTTGGTTTCAATACTCTGGAGTTTGTTTTCAGATATATAGGAATAAGTTCAAGCTCTTATATGATTTGTGCTCAAACGCGAGCATATGTTTTTGGTGTTCCATTCATATATATGTTGAGGTGCACCTATTTACTTCTGTGGGTTATCTTAATTTCAATGTTCAGCAATTCTAAGGTACTTTTCTTTGTGATAGTTTTTTGGAAATTTGGTAGATCTTGCTTTGCAAAACAGCATTACAGGTGTATCTATCTTTTACGTTCTTTTAACGTTGGCTGTGTTTTTATTACACAGATGTCAGGTTTATTGCAGCCCTCATCTGCACAAAACAGGCTTGGTTCTCAAGGCAGCTCATCTGGTCTTATAGTGAAGAGAACGATGAGGGTGGATATCACAGTTGATCAATATCCTAATGTATGAGTTATTCTCTTATTCCATTGCATCTTTTTCATGGTGTGGTTTACTGCATTTCATGTTTAACTTCCTGTTACCCACTTGTTGTTGCAGTTCAATTTCGTCGGCCGCCTCCTTGGTCCTAGAGGGAACTCACTCAAGAGAGTAGAGGCAAGTGCTGAGTGCCGTGTTCTAATCAAAGGACATGGTAGCATCAAGGATCCTGTTAAGGTAATTTTGATTGTCTTTTCAACCAGAATGCTTGTGTTTCTTGGATACTTTATGTTGTGTTTTATGGTTTGATGTGTTAATACATGAAATGCTGAAACCATAATATTCTGGATACTGAATAGAGCAATGCCACACTTTTAATCTCTCTCTCTAAATGAAAGCTAGAGGTGTAACATGGGCTATGCTCATGTTCTTAACTTATGTCATCTTCATCTCATTTTCAATTCAATTATTTATTTCTTTTTAGTGGTATTCATTTCCTGATATCATTTCCAGAGAGTTTTGTTTGTACAATAGTCTACAATATTTGATCAGGTTTCCAATTTCTTCTGACCTCAACCAAGAAGTAAAGAATTTTTTTTTTTTTTTTTTTTTAGGGAGATCACAACAGCTGTACATGCTTTCAATTTTTCTTGTAGAAACTGTGAACTTTTATTAGATGTTGTAATTAACCATTACATTATAGTTCTTAATACCTTGTCTGATCATGAAGTTAACATGGTTTGTCTATTCATATTGATGGGTGTTGCATTTTTTCTCTCTCTAAATGTTCTATTTTACTCTGAATTACTTTTTATAATTTCTTCCCCATGGGTCTTTAATCGAGAGAACAGTGAGATGCTCTAGCAGTTGTATTTTTAGGAATTTTGATTTTTTATATAGCAGCTCAATGAGGATCTTCAATTTGGAACCCCCCTCTTGATTGAAGAGTGCATTTAGTTTTGCATATCAGGCTTTGATTGCATATTTCATGTATTGTGGTAGCTAAGAGTAGTTCATTTCCACAACCCTTTGAAATACATTTTTAGAAGCAGTGGGACATGAGATTCTTTGACCGTCCATGAGTAACACTGATCCTTCCTTAGCCGTCTTGTTGACAAGTATGGTTTTAGGTATACCAAATATGAATAAGCATATTTTTGGTGTTTGATATATGATGGCGACTATCAAATATTTGATTTATGATTGTAATTATCAATTAAATATGTAGTCTCTTGAGTTTGTTGAGAATAAAAAATGCAAAACTGGTGTAGCAAGCGTGTACTGAAAAGCTTATGTTATGTCGGTTTTCATCCCAGTATGACACATAAATAACTGTAGCACATGCACATGTATGGTGCCTGTCCAATAAACATAAATTTGGACTCTCTCTCTGTGATAATGTTTATAAGAGGAGAGGCAGGTTATTATCCTATTGGGATGGAACTTTTATTGATCGTGGTACCAAGTAATGTTTGGCTGGGATTTAATGTTGATGACGCTTAACTTTTTTTTTTGTTGGTTATGTATTTTTATTAATAAGAGACAGATTTATAAAAGGTGCTAAAAGTGGATACAACTCATGTAGAAAGTCCAAGGGAAGCACATGCTATCATCCTATACAAGTACAAGAATCTAGCTAAATCTAAGAAGCATGGATTCTTCTAAAAAGGTTCCATGTCCATGTTGGACATGTGTTGGGCACCCATTCAGACATGCCCTATTATATTTTTAGACGTTTTTAGGTGGAGTTTGGACATTTAGAATACATGTCTATCTCGTAGACACACATAAACACATTGTTAGTTTGGATTTGATATCCCTTTACAAGGAAAAAATACTAACAATCTCCAATCAATTGTGTACTAGTACTTGACCTCAAAACCTCCAAACTTGGAGGTTACCTCCAAACTTGGAGGTTACCTCTTGCAGAATTCTGAGTTGGAACAAGTTCTCTCTCAAGAGCAACCCCTGCCCCCTCTCTTCTGGCAGCCTACGTTCATTCCAAAATCTGACCCTATATGTCCTCTAACAATTATGTTATATGTTCAAGGAACTTCTTCCATTTCTTTCCTAATATCTTTAGAAGCACCAAGATCATTAGAGAGTTACACAATAGTCTGGTAGACCTCAACTCCACCATAATGAGTGATTTCTACCTTCCCCCAATAATTTCCTGCTTGAATGCAAATGTCTATTACCATTTTGTCATTAATGGTCATGTGAACACCCAGAGTCTTTTGTTTCTAAACTTGCCTAGGTAATTAAGGAGCAAAACAAAATCACAGTCCACCATATTATCTTTAAACTCTTCTCTCACATGTGACCACTGATTAACTGTGAATCAAATTTCCTATATGTCGCACTGATTGACTATGAAGCAAATTATTATTCACCGTACCATTATCATGTTTGCGGGTACTTACAGGGTCTCTCATATGAATCCTATCTGTTACATCAAGGAATGAGCACGGCCATTTTCTTGGCTTATAATGGAGTCAATGTCTAGCTGCAAAAAGCCTATCTTATACATGGACTTGTTTTCTATCACTTTGGAACTACTGAACTAGTGTTGTTCAGTTGGAGCATGTAGCTAACATATTTATTCAATTGCTTTTGGTTTCTTCTTTCTTGTTTTTCCTTTTCTGGTTGTTTGTATCAGTAAGTTTTGATTGTATAATCATTTTTACTCTTTTTACTTTAGGAGGAAAATAGATCATACCCTTTTTTCAAGAGCTCGTTTGTTCTCTAGAATTCTACGACTATTTTCAATATTGGTTTTCAATATATATATATGAATTTGTAATTCATTTTTTTAAACATTGCATTTGACTGTTGACAATATAGCTATTTGTTTGACATAAATTTTGCTAACACGCAGTCTTATAATGCAGCGAAGTTTTATTGAATCTGAGATTGTTCTTTTTATTTTCCTTGTCATCACTTCTTGTAGTGGCTTTCTATTAGAAAAGATGATAATGAATTTGGCCCATTTTCTGCTTGGAACATAACTGGAACATGCACAGGTTTGTAAGTTCGTTGTGAATCTGATTATCTTATTATTCCAGCTGATTGGGAAATGGTTTTTTTTTTTAATTTTAAATTGCTTCATTTATTTTCCCTTTCTTTAATTGTATTATATGTTCTCTGTCTTAGGTGTTCAAGTGAGTCATTCCACTGGTTGTTTATGGCCATGTAAGCCTTTTTTTAATTATTATTTTTGTAACAATATTTTTCACATGAATAATACTTTGAGTGAAGAAAGTATTTTATTACTACATCTTATTGGGATGTGCTCTTTCTATTGCTCTTTACTTTTCTTTTTTCCTTTATGTATTAAATGATTATTAATTTTTGGCATCTTTTGTTACCCGTGTTACTTTATCATCAAGGATCACCTCAACTTTTTAAAGTTTTGGATTGTTATATGCATTTCTACTAAATTGGTTTATAAAATAAAATTATTTATATATGAGTTTAGATGTAATTGATAATATATTAATGTTTTCCTTATTTATTTTCTTTGCAGATTGATTTTTGATGACGTTTGAAAGCGTACTTGCAAATCAAGATCAAGTGTTGAATTTTTTTTTCTTGAACTGATACTTAGTTCTAGTTGCAAATCAAGATCGAGTGTTATTTTTTTGTGGACTCCACGTTAGTTTATTTTGGAATTTGCTATGATGGTTTTTTTTATTATACTTAATGGATTATTATTAAATTTGTTTGATGGATATATTTTCATTTATAATATAAATTGTTTAGTGAATTTTTTTGTGGAGTGGTGTATAATAGCTAGTGAATTTCTTAGTACATTTAAAATGCTATTGGATGAGTAGAGATATTTGTGAAATAATAATTTAAATTGAAATATAAAATATGGAACAAGTTTAGTGACGAATTTGTTTCGTCATTTGTATTTGTTATTATGACAAAGTGATTATATGTCATTGATAAACTTTTTTTGTGACAAAATTTACTGCAGTTCATATATGAAAGTTTTTATTTATTTTGTTATTTGGTGACTAAAAATTTCGTCACATATATATACATATTTGTGACGAAATATATTTCGTCACCCATGTATGACTTTTGAAGACGAAAAAGTTTGTCACCTTTACATCTTATTGTGACGAAATTATTTCCTCATCAATGATCAACATGCGTGACAAATTTATTCGTCAACTAAAGTTATAAATATGGTACTGAATAATTATTTGGTGACGAAAATGAGAATTTTTGGCGACAAAATGTTGTTTTATTGTTGACAAAATTATGACTTTTGAAGACGAAAAATTTTGTCACCTTTACATCTTATTGTGACGAAATTATTTCCTCATCAATGATCAACATGCATGACAAATTTATTCGTCAACTAAAGTTATAAATATGGTACTGAATAACTATTTGGTGACGAAAATGAGATTTTTTGGCGACAAAATGTTGTTTTATTGGTGACAAAAAATTTCGTCATTGAAGTAATTTCATTGGTGACGAAATTATTTTCATCACGGTGGTTTTTAGTGACAAACATTCAATGACGAAGCTGGTGACGAAAATATTTCCTCACAAATATCTATAGTGACGAAATTAGCTCTTTGGAGACAAAAAATTCGTCATTCAAGACCCAACTTCTTGTAGTGACTTGTTATGACATGAATATTAAACTCACCCATTATACAAATTACAAATACTAAGAACATCTTAAATTATGTCACATCATCATTCAGTACACTAGTGCACTGATTAATGCATATAGCATTAGTCAATTTGAAAACATGATGTATCGCATACTTCAACTTAGATATTGGTTGAGTTGAGTTTGGGGTTGCTGCTGCGCAGGGTGCGTAGCAATAACTGTTGCGCCCCTTATTGGGCCCATTTTCAGGGCCTGATTCAATAATCTGAATCGTTCACATTTTAGAAAGTATCAAGTAGAATATACCTGTAAAAACTCACGTCAATCGAATATCGTTATCTCTTTCATCAAATCACATTTGCATTGAGTTTTATATTTCAAATTACATTTATCTTTTTTTTTTTTAAATACAAATGTGATTTGATGAAAAGGCTAACGATATCCGATTGACATGATTTTTACAGGTATTTTCTACACGATACCTTCTAAAAGGTGAACTGTTCAGATTATCGAATTAGGCCCGGCAATGGGCCCAACAAATTACAAATGCCCTTATCAAAATATTTTATTTAACTGAATTAACTAAAAAAATAAAATTCTTTATTGATTTACCATACAATAATAAAAAGGAAAATTAGTTAAACATATCTCTCCAATTGTCTAATTTTAAAATAAAGTGTTGTCTCTTCAATTAAAACAAATGTCTCTTAATTTTGTATTAATCTTGTTTGGTGATAATTATTTTTTAGTCAATAATGAATATTTATAATGTATAAAATAAATTGATCATTCTATTTTATTTCATTCCAACAATATTAGTTAGGAGAAATTATCCAAAAACAATTTAGAGTCTGATTCTTGTAACAAAATAAATCTTGAATTTTTAATTTGATCAATTTAAACCTTAATATTTTGATTTGTTTTTAATCTAAATGATTTATTTATTTTTTTAAGTAAAATTAACACACAAAAAAATTAGTATTTTAATCACTAAACTTAACGAAAAATGACATTAAATTTAGCAGAATTGGGTAGTTGGGATCATTGGTTGTGGGGCACAATACAAAGACAAATTATTGGGTTGAAACAGTTTGGAATATAAGGCTTAGTTTAGTTTGATAAAAAAAAAAAAAATTAAACTATTCTAATATCGTATGTGCGCATTGTAATGTTTGGATCGGAGAACTCTCAAGCAATAAAAGTACGTAAATAAAAATGAAAAATGTCAATAAAAAACACATAATAAGAAAAAAATATAACAACAATCAATGTGGTTGGGATCAATGGCTATGAGGGACAATACAAAGACAAATTATTGGGTTGGATTGGTTTGGAATACAAGGCTTAGTTTAGTTTGACAAAAATAAAATAAAATAAACTATTCTAATATCATATGTATGCATTGTAATGTTTGGACTGGAGAACCCTCAAGCAATAAAAATATGTAAATAAAATGAAAAATGTCAATAAAAAACACATAATAAGAAGAAAATATAAAAATTGATAATCATCAAAAGATATAATGAACCTTATACATTGTAAAGTTGTTGGCAATGGTAAAGTTTATTAGATTGAAACCGGATACCGGTCAATAAGAATTTTTAGAAAGTTGTTGCAGAGAGCTAGGTGCTATGAAGTATCGACACTTCAAAATAAGTGTTGCAATCATGTCAGATAAGAACACAATTGTCGTCAATTTCGTTGGTGAAAAAGCAATAAATTAAGTTATACTTATCAAATGGACTTAATTTTTTGTGTAGATGAAATACACAAAGTGCTTAAACAAAATGAACGATTCAAATTATTGAAACGGGGCATGTGGTAGGCCTCATGGGCCAAAACAATGCTCTCTAATCCAAATTTTGAATTAGAGGGGATCTTCTTCTTAATTTGATTCCCTACTCCCTATGAAACCTCTTAAATTATAAAGAGAGAGAAAAGAAAAAAAAACACAATCACTAGTGTAGTTATTTTATATGAGGGAATTCTCTCCAGTCCATAATTTGAACTGAAGAGTGCTATTTAGTTTTATGAGGTCTATCATAGATCTTATTTTGATAATCCGATCTATTAATTATGTTGGACATTTCATTTTTTATTTCATGAACACAGAAAAATTATATCGATTCAATAATCACAACCTATTTAATTTATCGCATTTGTCACAAAAAAAAAAGAAAGACAATTGTAATCTATTCAATTTAAATTAATTTTACAAGCCTGTATCTCAGCTCTCCGTAAGCGAGCTATGCTCCATCCTCATGCTTCAATGCATAATATTAGAGTACATATTAAAATATTTGCAATAAGTGAAACAATGTTATATATTTTTATGTATGTTGGAACGTTAGATTGGATGATTTTTTAATACAATTTTTATTTTATAAAAATTAGTTCGCTCGCATTTAAAAAATATATATAATGATTGGAATTGAAAATTATATTATACTATTAATTTTAGACTTGGACTTAAATTGATTACATCGGCTTAACATAAAGTGCTTATAAAGTGATAAAATTTTGATTCGGACCGACCCGGCCAATGCCCAACTCCAACCTGACTAGTTGGAGAAGGTATAAATGGGAATGGCAACAAGACGAGAAGGGTGAGTTTTACACTCTCCGTTCCCAATCTCCAATTATTATTTTTTTTCCATTTCCAATCCTTATCCTTAACGAAGACCATTTTTATTCCACAATCCGTCCCTAATGGGGTTCGGTTTTTCTTGTCCCGCAAATCCCTGAGCCATTTTCGTGATCAATAATGTTACATTCATCGAATTTGGTATAGTCCGAATTGCACAAATTTGTTCATGCTGGTCATCCAGATGACAGGATGACAACTGCGGTAGACGAGGGTAAAACCAATTGTCAACCTAGCACAAATTTAAATGATTCGAGTGACAACAAATTCGATAAATAAATCATTTCACTTTTATGATCCATTCAAATTATGTTGCTTCAGTTCATATCCCCATAACAAACAAAAAGATAAAACGAAAAAAATTAATAAGAGCAGAGAGTAATGAAAGGGACTTCGCCAAAGATTAAAAATATATAGTTATTTATTTATTTATTTTTGGTTGCTTTCAATATTTTCAACTTTCTTTTACTTTTTAAATTATTTTAACCAAAAAAGTAATTTTTTTATATAAATTAAAAAAAAATGTTAAAGACAGAAAAAGTGTAAGGCCTTAGTTATAAATTAGATTGCACCAACTTGATTATGAAGTTGAAAGACTTAAATAAAATAAATTTAAGGGCGAACTTCACTTTACTCCTATAGTTTGAGCCATGTGTGGATTACCCCCCTGACATTCGAATATCACCACATAATTCCCTTGTGGTTGGTGGACTAAAATGCACCGTTCACTTTTCTATTCAAGTTAACGGGCTGTGTAGTTCAAACGCTCATACAGAGAGTAAGTTGCATTTTAAGACCAAAATACCCTTAGAACATCTTTAAATTTGCAAAGGCATGCCATGGGTCTTCCTCATTCTCTCTCTAAAATTACAAACCAAAACAAAAACCTAAATTAATTTAAACAACATAATTTCTATAAAAAATTATTGTATATATATAATCTGTAGCTATATATATGTTTATATTCAAAGTACCCACAGAAGCAACAAAAATTAACAACAATTTCAAGTCCTCACCTAGATTCATCAGTCGGAATATGGTTCTAGTATCTCCAATCATCAATTCCAGTAATTGCCAACCCGTTTGAAGAAATCGACAAACAGAAGCTTTCATGTATTCTTATCCAACCACACTTTCTACACATAATCCAAATCAACAAACCTCCACAATCAAATTCATAAGGCTACATCTGATTCAACATAAACAAACTAAGACCTGTTTTGTTTTAATTTTTGAAGCTAGCATCAATTACATCATTAGATCTGTAGGTTTTTTTTTTTTCCCCCTTCTTGAGCGCATTCTTAAAAATTAAAGATCAAACCTTATAAATATATAACAGTGAATATATACATATATATACACTTCATAAAAACTATATATTTTTTTATATTTCTTTTAATATAGTTTGATCTTAAGCTTCTTCATAGATTTTAGGAATATATATACTTATGTATATAGATTATATATATACAATTTGCAGGTTTATATATATGTGTTTTGTTGAATGGAAGTGGAAATATGTGTTAGAGTTGATAGCATGAAGCTAAATCAAGTGTTTTGTTAAATGGAAGTGGAAATTTGTTGAATGGGGATGGAGGAAGAAGAAGAGAAGGAAGAGAGAGAGAGAGAGAGAGAGAGAGAGAGAGAAGAAGAAGAAGAAGAAGAAGAAGAAGAAGAAGAAGGGTATAACACTTCTGGATATGATGAAGAAAAAGAGAAGGAAGAGAGAGAGAGAGAGAGAAAGGTATAATTGCCAATTTACAATTTCTGTTAACAGAAGTTAATGTGCGTTTTTTAGTCCACCAACCACAAAGGGTTATGTGGTGATTTTCGAATGTCAGGAAGATAATCCATACTCCGCCCAAACCACAAGGGGTAAAGTGAAGTTTGCCCTAAATTTAAATTTACAATAAAATGTTTGAACATCGCATTGAAATAGAATGGGAGGGTTTAAATAAAATAATTAACAGTGTAATGATGAGTTGCCAAATTTAGTGGACAGAAATGAAGGATGGACGGATGTGGTGCCTAATAGTAACGAGCAATCAAACTTATTTGTCGAATTTAGTGGTTGTACGATGTCGGAGGACATGAGATGACTTGAAGAATGCCAATTGATAATCGAAAGTCACACCGGCAACCATCCACTTACTAGAGAGTCGCTAGAGGTTGGTCGGAACTCACCATTTATCGATGGTTGCTGTGAGTGGTGACTAAAAGTGGCGAATGGGATGAGAAAATAAAAAATTATTTTAAAAAAATGAAAACAGCTCATACATATACAAAGCATAAAAATAGGACCCAAAATGGGCCCTGCTGCGCACCCCGAACTCCAATGTAACGTGTTAAAAATTAGGGTTTCATAACGGTCACTCTCTTTTCCATTTTTGTTTCTAGACCCCTCTCTCTAACTATTATCTTCCACCGCTTCAAAATTAGGGTTTCATTACGGTCTCCTCTCTCTTCACTCCTTTGTTTATAGACGCCTCTCTCTCTCTCTCTCTCTCTCTCTCACATCTTCCATTGCTGCTCTCTCTCTCCATAAACCTAAACCCTTTCGATCTCTCTATCTTCTATCCATCTGAGAAACCCAAAACCTTTGAAATTGACTCCTTCAAATCGTCTTTCTGATGGAGAACATGAAAACGTTGCACAAACAAACCCTTAGACGAAGCAGCAGAAACCCCTAAACCACACTCAAACCCTAAGACGAAATAGACGAAGAAGAAGAAGCGTGAGATTGTGTGAAATCCATCACGCATCTTGAAATCCAGGTATTTATTTTTCTGAAATCGTATGTCTGATGATGAAGAACTGCTTAAATTTTGCTTCAAATTGCTTGAGATTGATTGAAATCGATTGAAATCTGTATAAAATTGCTTGATTATTCTTGTGATTATTTTTGTTTGTGTGATTTCAATATGATCAGGTGAACACGCTTCATGAAGTGTGTTAGAGATTTCATAGCTAGGGTTTATCTGTAACTTAACAGGATTTTCAATGCTCAGTGGCTTCGATTTCTCAATCTCAAACCTCTAGTGGTCTTCTTTTACTGGTATTGATTTCTCTATCCATTGATTGCTTTATGGCCACACACCCTCATCAAACTCTTAATCACCACTGTCACTATCTCTTCTCTCTCTTGATGTGTATTTTGCTATAGCAGTGCATGATGTCAATATTTTCACTCTGACTCTGTTCTTGATGCATGTCACAATCTTTTCACTCTGTATGGAAATTTTGAAATTCATGTTCTGTTTCAGCTTTAATATGAGCATTAGTTCCCCTACTTACAGTGAGAACTTATACTCTATTTATAGACAAAATTTTCTCTTACAAGGTAAAAAAGTTATTTTCAGTAGAATTGAGACAAGTTCTTGTTTTGGTATTACTCTGAGGCTTCTATTGGAAAAGCTTGAAAATCAAAGCATTCAATGTATATTGTGTCAAGGCTGGGTGCAACTTGCCTACATCTTTGCTTGTGAATGTACAAATAATTTTCCATCACTACCCACATAAATTTTAGTTATAAAAATTCAGTTCCCATTAAATAATGTTGCTGCTTTTTTTTTTTTTTTGGTGACACCTATATGCATGTCCCCACTTTTCCATTGTTAAAATATGTGTATTGTTTTTGTCTCATCTTATTTAATTTTGCTTTTACCTCAAGTTCAGAGTTCTAAATACATTGCAATTATTGTTAGTGTAGTCCAAGTAATTTGGAGATGTTGATGGAGGTTGTGGGCGAGGCAACAACCGAGATTTTCAGTTATTTAGAAGTTTAATCTAATAAAAAATAGCCCTTCAACTAAAACAAACAAAACTTGGAAAAAAATGACCATGAATTGATTGCAGGTGTTATTAACTTGTAGTTACTATTTATTTGAAATGTTGAAGTATTTTTGGTGCTTGATATTTGCCTCTCCTAGTTCTTCCCTCATCATTATGCTTACATGTGCTGATGTAACCATTGTTCTTTTATTCTATAGTTTTACTCAAGAAATTCTTCTATTTTTTCTTGATTTTGGAGAGGTGGTTCTACATGATGCTGATCCTAGTATGAGGACCTTCATTCATTCATGTTTAAGTCAGTAAAGATGGTTTAGTTTGTAGTCTTTTCACAATAATTTATTTATGGGGAGAAAAAGAAAATCATGAACAATTATTCTCTAATTATGATGGCATATCATATGATAAATCATATTTGAAAATCACCCTTCTAATGTTCGATTGCAGTGTATTTTTAGATCCTGTTGTTGCAGAAGCTACATTGGACTTTCGGAATCTTAACAACAAAAAACTTCTAACTAATTTTCCCTACATTACTTCCTCAGGTATGATTTGAGATTGGCATGATTCTTTGCTTAGGATTTAGTTTCTTTATTTGACTGAATTTTCAGATTTAGAAGTAGAAAAGAAGAAATATGAAACATAGATATCAAATATTTTGGTAACTTATCCTCCTCTAACATTAGTCTTGCATTTGTAGTTTTTCCCATTAATGCTAAAGCTCCTAAAATGTAGAGAAGTTCGTTCCTCATGTCATCTTTTTGTTCTGTTCTTAAAAGATATATGTCATTTATATTTTATTGGAATGATCTTAGTTATAATTCATGCAATTGTTGTGTCCTCAAGATATTTGTATATGGCAAATGCTAAGAGTGCTAAATATTGGGATTGAAATAAAGAAGTGTCTTGAAAATAGGTCAAATAGTTAAAAGAAGTGCATTAATTTCAATAAAAACTGCATTAAATTTAATAAAAAGTGTCTTGTGTTTTCCAAAAAAAAAATTTGGGTCTACTTTTCATGTCCTTGGGGCACTTGTTAACAAGACCCCTCATATATTGGTATTCATAATTGTAGTCTTATTTTATTTTTGTCTTGTCAATGCTGTTTTGTATGTTTAAAGTTATTATGCACCTTCCCGACCTTGGTGGGACAAAATATGGTATAGTAATTTCGTACTGAAACTAATTGAGCTTAATGGAAATTTTGACAACTAAACACATGTTTAATTTCAAAAAGGAGGATCTAAAAGAATGCTTTCGGAGATATTGTGGACTCAATCTGTAGTGAAGGGCATTGCTGACTTTCATACATATATATATATATTTTCTGTTTTCTTTTTTGATGCAGATTAGAAAAGTTGTTTCTAAGTGTGTTTCCAGCATTGATGTCTCTTGGGTCATTTGTTCAGCTATTTCCATCTCTCATTGACTTACCAAGTGAGTTTGTTTTTCTGGATTCCCTAGTAGTTACATTTTGCTCTTTTTGTCTTTCTTTTGTGGATTCCCTAGGGATACAAAAAAATTTATGAAAAAATCTACTACTCACATAGGTGTTTGCTAGAATATTTGGGGTCTAGCATTATTGTTCACCAATTGAAGTTCTACTTACTCGATTAACAGTCGGACCATGTTATTTTCCTGCCATTGATTTATTGATCCAGTCAAATAGGCCATTTCGAAATGCCTCAATTAAAAGAGTTCAGAAATTCAAAATCTACATGCTTGATACTAGTTGGAAAACTGAATTTTATTATTTTGAATATAGTTGATATTTGTTGGTTTTCCTTTTCTCGGCTTCTCTGGCATGTAGGCATTGTTCGTCATGCTATGCTTTTTCGGGGGTAAGTGTTTTATTACCATAAAAGAGGATTTACAATGAAGCTTAGGACATGCCAAAGGCCATACCCCCTCTAAAAGAGAGCTTATACCTAGCCTGCAGAACAATTAAACCTCAGCAGTTGGCATTTTAGGATAGAAATTTGTGTGCTTCACAAATCCTTAGAGCCTAGTGTCCAGAGAAAATTGAGAAACTAATTGGCATGAGTAGTATTTTATTTTTGAGTTATGACTTATGTCTACAAAGTGGCTTTCTTACTTAACCCAAAAAAATAAATAAAAATAAAAATAAAATAAAAGAAAAAGAAAAGAAAAAAAGTAAAGGGTTAAGTTGGTAGTTTATTGGTGGTAGTTGCTACATAATTGATGTCTGTTGGGCTATATATAAATCCATCTGTTTTTTGGCCGATTAATGTAGATCTTTTTATATTTGATGGCAACTAAGCAGCGAGAACACGAGTGATGAAGACTAAAGAATTCCTCAATTGAGCAGTGAGTCAACAACAAGGTATTCTCAGTTATCACTCAAGAATTCCTTCACTTACATTGCTGCCATTGCTTGGAAATGGAGACTAAATTGGGCGCTAGTTTTTTTTTAGTTTTTATTTTTTTCATTTATCCTTTTCGATGTGATGCAGTGCGTGATTCTTTGGAAGCTGACATGGACATGGAGAATCTGGAGATAGAAGGTGACAACCAGATCTGGAAGTAGATCTCGTCTTGCCTCTGGCACTAGCTGGCAGAGTCAACAACTAGGTAATTTCTAATCTTAGTTATCACTCAAGAATAAATTCACTTACATTGCTACAATTCCTTGGAAATGGATATCGTATTTCATGAGTAACTGATCAAAATTATTCTGTTGACACGGCTTCTACGTGTTCCAACTAGTATGGTGTTAGAATTGTATGATGCACGATTCGATTATTTGAATTATTTGAAATGTGTTGTTTGAAAATTGGGCGTGCTATTGAGTCGAGAATTGAGTAGTTTATCTATGTTTTTTGTTTACATAATGTATTGAAATGGCGCCTTTTCAATTACTATATGATGAAACAAAAATTGGGTAATTGGTTATACTGATATATGGTGTTATATATATATGTAATATATAATTTATTTATATTGATACTGTGTAGTATTTGACTTCGATTGCTGCAGTGTTCGGACATACGTGTGAGGTTTGGAAATTCCTTTCCAATAATTTGGACTATATTTCATGATAAGCATTCCGTGGATTTTGTATGAGAAGGAAATTAGAAATGGAAAAAAAAGTGGGAAAAAAAAACTTTGTTAATAGTTTCATGTGGAAAAAACATGCAAAGAGCGAACTGCTAATACATGTATTATCTTATGCAATTTTATCTTTTCTTTGTGGAGATTTTGTTGGAATTTTGTGTTTCATTTGTTGTGACGCATTATAGAAACCAAAAACACACTTTTCGTAGTTTTTAGATAATTAGAGATCGCCGATTCCAACTTCCTTTACTTCATTCAAAAAGTTGTTCAAAATAATTGATCAAAATTATTCTAATGACCGGGTTTGTGCATGTTATTCAAAATAATGTTACTTTTAGGAGTAGTTAGTTTTTCATTTTTATTTTTTTTTTTCCTTTGTGTTTTTGGCGCTAACCCCTTGCAGGCAATGGCACACATATAGACATGGTTAATCATTAAGGTAATCTTCTTAACTTTTTGATTTTATTTTTTACATTCAAGACAATGCATCGTTTAGGTTGGGGGGAGAAAATGCTTATTTTGAGAAGAATGTATATATTTGCTTGAGTGATTTAGTGGTTTAAAAAAAAAAATTTAGTGGTCATGGTAATCTTTTGTTCTATACATTGAGTGATTGGTCATCCTTGTGGTATTTTATTGCTTTAACTCGAGAATTGTGTTGAAGTTTGATATGCTAGCTACTTTTTTGAAGTATTCCATGTGTTCATATTTGGAAATCATTGCACTGCACTTCAGCCACATGAATATGATTTTTAGTGGATAGGTGGGTATGACTTGAAAATCTTGAAGAATGATAGCGGAGACTTTTAACCCTGTGAGTTTTGTGCCAATCATTTATTGGAGGGTTATGATACATCTACTCTTAATTTTCTTTGGAAGCTCATTAATTTGTTGTTTAGTCTCATTATTTTCATTTTTGATTGAATGCTGAGAGTAAATCAATTACCCGTGAGGACAATGCATCGTTCTATGCATTGAGTGATTTGGCATCCTTGTAGTATTTTATTGCTTTAACTCGAGAAATTGTGTTGAAGTTTGATATGCTAGCTACTTTGTCTTGTTAAAGTATTCCATGTGTTCGTATTTGGAAATCATTGCACTACACTTTAGCCACATGAATATGATTTTTAGTTGATAAAAGTGGATATGACTTGAAAATCTTGAAGAATGATAGTGGAGACTTTTAACCTTGTGAGTTTTGTGCCAATCATTTATTGGAGGGTTATTATACATTTACTCTAAATTTTCTTTGGAAGCACATTAATTTGTTGTTTAGTCTCATTATTTCTTCATTTTGGTTGAATGCTGAGAATAAATCAATTTGTTATCACACTTTTATTCCCTTGAGATCATGAAAGTTGAAGGACCATACTAATTCTTGAGGGATGATTTTAGGCCATCTTTGTTTCTTTGAGCCTTTTATTTATTTTTCTTTCTTTTATTGTCACTTCATTAACCATTAGAAACCAATTTGAGCCTTTATGTTAGCCTTTCTTTGTTTAACTCCACAACCCATACTTTATTTTTAATTTTGTAGATATGTTGGGATTATTTGAGTTTGACAATGGCAAATTTGTTTGAAAAAAAAAAAGAAGAAAAAGGAGAAAAGCTGAAAAAAAGAAGATGAAATAAATTGTGTTCAACGAAGGGGGGAAAAAAAAAAAGAAAAAAAAAAAAAAAGCAAGAGGAAGTTGAAAAAGACAAAAAGAAAAGTAATAGAAAGAGCAAGGCATTTGGAATAATGCTCTAATTGTGTTTATTTTTATCCCAATTATCTCTCAGACATCCATTTTTTTATTCATCTTTGCCTTTTTATTATTTTTTCGTAATTCCTCGACCCAAACATTACAACCAAATAAAAGTCCTATTTGATCTTGAGAGTGGTATAGTTTACAAGTGGACATGATGGATAGGGGTGATAGTATGGTAATTTTAATTCTCAGTATTTGATATTCCATTCATGAGACTATTTACTTATTTTTTCATATTAGCGTTTTTCGAAAAAATTAGTATGCGAGATATTTTGCCTTTGATTTACATTATTCTACTCGCATATATTGAGAGTGATTTTTACACCATATTTTGAGTGATTTATTTGTTGAGTGCAATAACTGGTGAGATTTGAGTCTAAGCATGTTTCAGAAAGAGATTTGGGTTATATTTCACTTTAAGGCTAAGGTTGTGTTTGTGTTGGCTAAACTTTTTCACACATTCCAAATTCTGAATGTCATGAGATATCTTTACTTGCTGCTAGTGTCTTGAACTTTGATTGATTATCGTGTTAAGGTTGTGAAATTCATGACTTGTTCTTCAACTTTAGCATGAGAACGAAAGAAATCCTTTGAGTAAAGAAATTTTTTGACGTTTGTGGGTAACATCTCTAGAAATTTTGATTCTCAGTATTTGATATTCCATTCATGAGACTATTTATTTATTCTTTCATATTAGCGTTTTTAAAAAAAAAATAGCATGCGGGATATTTTGCCTTTGATTTACATTGTTCTACTCGCATATATTGAGAGTAATTTTTGCACCATATTCTGAGTGATTTATTTATTGAGTGCAATAACTGGTGAGATTTGAGTTGAAGCATGTTTCAGAAAGAGATTTGAGTTATATTTCACTTTAAGGCTAAGGTCGTGTCTATGTTGGCTGAACGTTTTTCACACACTCCAAATTTTGAATGTCATGAGATATCTTTACTTGCTGCTAGTGTCTTGAACTTTAATTAATATCTTGTTAAGGTTGTGAAATTCATGACTTGTTCTTTAACTTTGGCATGAGAATGAAAGAAATCCTTTTAGTAAAGAAATCTTTGGAAGTTTGTGGGTGACATCTTTGGAAATACGAGGCTTTAACTCGTCCATGTGGGGTTAGCTATTGGATTAAGGGCTTGTTGCATGTGCTAAATTCAATTGTGATTTCTTGCGGAAGTGGTTTAGAGTTGTTGCTTTTATTTTACTTTTTGATTTTATTTTAGTCGCCTTGATTGCTAGGTTCTAGCAATAAAGCTGGTTGGGAGGTGTGATGAATGCTTAAAATTACATAGTTCTATGAATTTTGGATATTATATTCATTCTCTCAATTTATATTTAATTGTGATTTGATGAATTTAATTTAAATTTGTAGAAAAGCTACAGTTGAGCCTTCAACAATATAAATTGCTCAACAAGGCCCATAAGACTCGGTTTGCTTCGAAATCATCTCATAACATCCACAAAACCTCTCTCAAAGTTTAGACAAGATTTGATTGTACCTCCAGTCCTTTTATATTCTGATTTTGCTCTTAAAATATTTATTTGTTTTTCCTTTTAATTACTACTCGTCTTCTGTGCCTTATATGTTCCTTCTATGAAATGTATATTGGGTGACTTAGATAATAGCAAGAACACCAGATCTGGCCGCGATGTTGTCAAGGGTGCTCGGGCTGCTTGAATTCAGCGCAACAAGATGGTAATTTTTATCTTAATTTTCTACCCCTCTACATAATATATATACCTTTTAACTCACAAGGGTCTTGTGTTTGTAGCTTTTCATCGAATAAAAGATAATATTGCTATTGCCTAAAGGCATGATTGCATATTTTTGTAGATAAGGGAGCAAAAAAGGGGTGTTGTTTTGAAAGAGAAAAGCGCCTCCAGTTGATTGACTAGTCCTCCCCGTGTCATTGTATATGATATGTTTTTGATGTTAATATTGTTTGTACTGAAATGAATTGTTGAGCCTTCACAAAAGGTTCTTTTGTTTAAAACTAGACTACATTTGTTTCCCGCTAAATTGAGATCTAGATGGACTGGCCCTTTCATTGTTAAAACTGTTTTTTCTCATGGGGCCGTTGAGATTGAAAATCCCAAGAATGGTAATGTTTTTAAAGTGACTGGCCAACGTCTTAAACCAGTTTCGGAGAATTTCCCACCTAAAGAGGAGAGAAGTCCATCGAATTAAAAGACCCTATTTATCAAGACCCATAAACATAATAATAAAAGTAATGTTACTTTTAGGAGTAGTTAGTTTTTCGTTTGTAATTTTTTTCCCCCCGTGTTCTTGGCAATAATCCCTTGCAGGCATTGCCCATATAGACATGGTTCATCTTTTCTTTTTTAATAAAATTTTTGTTGCTCAAAAAAAGAAATATATATATAGACATGGTTCATCATTTAAGGTAATCTCCTTACCTTTGTGATTTTGTTTTTTACATTGAGGACAATGCATCGTTTAGGTTGGGGGGAGAAAATACTTTATTTGAGAAGAATTTATATGTTTGCTTGCTGCAATGAGTTAGTTGTTTTGTTAGGAAAAAAAAAAGAAGTAAAAAAAAAAAGAAAAGAAAAAGAAAAAGACCTTGTCCAGCTCAAGAAGCTGTCAAAGCTTGTGTCATGAGGGTTCTCATGCAAAAGAGAACCAAACAAAACTTGGAAAAAAAATGACCATGAATTGATTGCAGGTGTTATTAACTTGTAGTTACTATTTATTTGGAATGTTGAAGTATTTTTGGTGCTTGATATTTGCTTCTCTTCTAATTCTTCCCCTCATCATTATGCTTACATATGTGCTGATGTAACCATTGTTCTTTTATTCTACAGTTTTACTCAGGAAATTTGTCTATTTTCTCTTAATTTTTGGAGAGGTGCTTCTACATGATGTTGATCCTAGTATGAGGACCTTCATTCATTCATGTTTGAGTCGGTAAAGATGGTTTAGTTTGTAGTCTTTTTCACAATAATTTATTTATGGGGAAAAAAAGAAAATCATGAACAATTATTCTCTATTTATGATGGCATATCATATGATAAATCATATTTGAAAATCACCCTTCTAATGTTCGATTGCAGTGTATTTTTAGACCCTGTTGTTGCAGAAGCTACACTGGACTTTCGGAATCTTAACAACAGAAAACTTCTAACTAATTTTCCCTACATTACTCCCTCAGGTATGATTTGAGATTGGCATGATTCTTTGCTTAGGATTGAGTTTCTTTATTTGACTGAATTTTCAGATTTAGAAGTAGAAAAGAAGAAATATGAAACATGGATATCACATATTTTGGTAACTTATCCTCCTCTAACATCAGTCTTGCATTTGTAGTTTTTCCCATTAATGCTAAAGCTCATGAAATGTAGAAAAGTTCCTCATGTCATCTTTTTGGTTTTGTTCTTAATAGATATATTTCATTTATTTTATTGGAATGATCTTAGTTATAATTCGTGCAATTGTTGTGTCCTTATAACTAGATATTTGTGTATGACAAATGCTAAAAGTGCTGAATATTGGGATTGAAATAAAGAAGTGTCTTGAAAATAGGTCAAACAGTTAAAAGAAGTGCATTAATTTCAATAAAAACTGCATTGAATTTAATAAGAAGTGTCTTGTGTTCTCAAAAAAAAATTTTGGGTCTACTTTTCGTGTTCTCGGGGCACTTGTTAACAAGACCCTTCATATATTGGTATTCATAATTGTAGTTTTATTTTATTTTTGTCCTGTCAATGCTACTTCAGAAATAAATTTCGTTGCTTATGTGATGCCACATCTTATTTTGTGTGTTTAAATTTATTATGCACTGGTATAGTAATTTCATACTGAAACTAATTGAGCTTAATGGAAATTTTGACAACTAAACACATATGTTTAATTTCCAAAAGGAGGATCTAAAAGAATGCTTTTGGAGATACTGTGGACTCAATTTGTAGTGAAGGGCATTACTGACTTTCACACTTTTTTTTTTGATGTAGATTAGAAAAATCGTTTCTAAGTGTGTTTCCAGCATTGATGTCTCTTGGGTCATTTGTTCAGCTATTTCCATCTCTTGTTGACTTACCAAGTGAATTTGTTTTTCTAGTTTCCCTAGTAGTTACATTCTGCTCCTTTTTTGTGTCTTTCTTTTGTGGTGTTCGTCTCTTTCCTCATTTCACCAATGAGGAAAATGCATAGGGATACAAAAAAATTTACCAAAAAAATCTACCCCTCACATGCGTGTGGGACCCACACTCATGTGAGTGTTTGCTAAAACATTTGGGGTCTAGCATTATTGTTCACCAATTGAAGTTCTACTTACTCTATTAACAGCTGGACCGTGTTATTTTCCTTCCATTGATTTATTGATCTAGTTAAATAGGCCATTTTGAAATGCCTCAATTAAAAGAGTTCAGAAATTCAAAATCTACATGCTTGGTACTAGTTGGAAAACTGAATTTTATTATTTTGAATATAGTTGATATTTGTTGTTTTTCCTTTCCTTGGCTTCTCTGGCACGTAGGCATTGTTCGTCATGCTATGCTTTTTTGGGGGTAAGCGTTTTATTACCATAAAAGAGGATTTACAATGAAGCTCAAGACATGCCAAAGGCAATATCCTCTAAAAGAGAGCTTTCGCCTAGCCTGCAGAACAATTAAACCTCAGCAGTTGGCATTTTAGGATAGAAATTTGTGTTCTTTGCAAATCCTTAGTCTGGTGTCGAGAAAATTGAGAAACTAATTGGCATGAGTAGTATTTTATTTCTGAGTTACTATTTATGTCTACAAATTGGCTTTCTTACTCAACCAAAAAAAAAAAAAAAAAAGAAAAGAAAAAAAGAAAAGTGTTAAGTTAGTAGTTTATTGGTGGTAGTTGCTACATAATTGATGTCTGTTGGGTTATATATAATATATCCATGTGTTTGTTGGGCGATAAATGTAGACCTTTTTTTGTTAAATGGCAATTGAGCAGTGAGTTGTAACACAAGTGATGAAAAAACTAAAGAATTCCTCAACTGAGCAGTGAGTCAACAAAATAGGTAATCTCAGTTATCACTCAAGAATTCCTTCACTTACATTGCTGCCATTGCTTGGAAATGGAGACTAAATTGGGCGATAGTTTTTTTAGTTTTTATTTTTTTCATGTATCCTTTTCGATGTTGTGATGCAGAGCGTGATTCTTTGGAAGCTGACATGGGCATGGAGATAGAAGGTGATGGGCATGCCTGCATATCTTCAACCTGATCTGGAAGCAGATCTCATCTTGCCTCTGGCACCAGTTGGTAGAGTCAACAACCAGGTAATTTCTAATCTCAGTTATCACACAAGAATAAATTCACTTACATTGCTACTATTCCTTGGAAATGGATATTGTATTTCATGAGTAACTGATCAAAATTATTCTGTTGACACGGCTCCTACATGTTCCAACTAGTATGGTGTTAGAATTGTATGATGCACGATTTGATTCATACAATTTAATACAAGTTTCAACCAAAATTATTTGAATTGTGTTGTTTGAAAATTGGGTGTGCTGTTGAATTGAGAATTGAGTAGTTCGTCTATGTTTTTGTTTCCATAATGTATTGAAATGACGCTTTTTCAGTTACTCTATGATGAAACAAAAATAGGGCAATTGGTTATACTGATATACGTGGTGTTATATATATATATGTAATATATATGTGTGCATAGTTTAGAAAATGTGTGCTTAGTTTTCAAATGACAGAGTGAAAAAATCAACCAATATGTGGTTTGTTGTGTGGTATATTTTAATGGAAAGAATGGTTTTTGTTTGTTTGAGCTTCAAATTTTGTTCACTATTAAAATTAAAACAAGAAGTTAGGTGTATAGAAATTTTAAATTTTAGGCTAAATTTTAATCACATCAAAATTGGAATTGATATTATCTTTGTTGTACGAGGATCATACATAAACTGACTTTACTATCCCAACTGCATTGGCAATATCCGGTTGAGTGTGAGATAGGTATATAAGCCGTCCAACAAGTCTTTGGTACCTTTCCTTTTCTACCGAGTTACCAACACCACTCCAAAGATGTAAGTTTTCTGAGAGAATTCGTATATTCCGTTGTGTTTTTGATACAAGAATACATCAAAATATATAATAATCCAAACCCTAGAACTAAGAAAGGAAACAAAATTATATGCTCAATCCCTAATATATACAGAATATATATATATTACCATATATACATAAACTTAATATTCTTACACCCTTGCTCAACACTGAGAGTTTGCCAAGAAATTGAAACCGTGTAGTGGTGTGAGTCTTGGTAAAGAAGTCCGCGAGTTGCAGAGTCGAAGAGACGAAAGAAAATGAAAGAGTCAGACTGCAGATGTTGACGGACAAAGTGACAATCAATCTCAATGTGCTTCGTCCGCTCATAGAAGACATTGTTATGGGCAATCTGAATAGCACTACGGTTGTCACAGTATAGGGAGGTCGGAGAAGACTGAGGGACACCCAAATCAGAGAAGAGACAACGAAGCTAAACAATCTCGGCAGTAGTATAAGCCATAGCACAGTATTTAGCTTTAGCAGTAGAGCGAGCAATAACAGTTTGTTTCTTGCTTTTTCAAGAGATCAAGGAATTGCTAAGAAACATACAGAAACTAGACGTAGACTTGCAATCAGTAATATCACTAGCCCAATCAGAATCAACATAGGTCACTAAGTTCAGAGAGGAAGTAGATGATAATAGTAAACCTTGAAATATAATACCTCGGAGATAGCGAAGAATCCGAATTAATATAGCCCAATGTGTGGAGCGAGAAGCAGAAACAAATTGGCTAACCACATGAACAACATAGACAAGGTCAGGAAGAGTAAACGTGAGATAGACTAAGTAACCCATGAGTTCTCAATATAAAGTAGGATCAGGCAAAGGACCGCAATCGGTAGTGTTTAAGTTTCACATTAAGCTTAATGGAGGTATCAACAATCTTAGTGTCAGTAAGACCAGCACGGTAAATAACTTCATTAGCATACTTGGCCTAAGACAAAAAGTAGCCCTTATGAGAAGAAGCCACCTCAATACCAAGAAAGTACCGCAATGGGCTCAAATCCTTCATTTCGAAAGGTGGGGAGTTTGTTGAAGATTCTGAGAATTTTTGAAATAGTGTCGGCCCTCAAGGTCAATCTTAGCAAAAGCAGTGTAGTGGGTATTAATTTGGATGATAGTCATGTGCATAGGGTGGCGGCTATGTTGGGTTGTTCAATTGATTCCCTTCCCCCTCAAATATCTAGGGCTTCCGTTGGGAGGAGATCCTAGATTGGTGTCTTTTTGGGAACCTGTTGTCAAAATTAGGAAAAGATTGGAGGGGTGGAAGCGAGCTTTGTTGTCTAAGGAGGGAGGTACACGTTGGTACGCGTTGGTACAATCCGTATTAAGATCTGTTCATATTATTTCCTGTCCCTTTTCAAAATTCCAGTTAGCAGTGCAAGAAAGATTGAGAAACTGATGAGGGATTTTCTTTAGGAAGAGTGTGAAGAGGGTAAAGGAGTTCATTTGGTTAGGTGGGAGATTATTTCTCTTTCTAGGGCAAAAGGTGGCTTGGCTATAGGAAACATCGTTGCTAGGAATATTTCTTTCTTGGGCAAGTGGTTGTGGAGATTTCCTCTTGAAAGTGAGTCGTTATGGTGTTCAGTTATTAAAAGCAAGTATGGAGTTCAATCTAATGGTAGGGATTCTAATGTGGTTAATAGAGGCAATTGTCGTTCTCCGCGGAAATCCATTTCTCGTTTGTATCCTCTTGTGTTTAATTTTTTTTCATTCAGAGTGGGGAATGGGGAGAATGTTCGGTTTTGGGAGGATGTTTGGATAGGGGATATTTCGCTTGCTAGATCTTTTTCCCTTCTTTACAGGTTGGCTTGTTCTTCAAATGTGTCTATAGCGTCAGTGGCTTGCTCGTCTATGGCACCCATCTCCTGGAATTTTGATCTCATTAGAAACTTGAATGATAGGGAGGCGGGGGAGTTGGCATCTTTGTTGGTTGTACTTGAGGGGGTTTCTCTTTCTTCGTCTTCCGATAGTAGGGGGTGGAATCTTGTCTCTTCTGGGGTCTTTTTATGCAAATCCTTTTTTGATAAGATTATTGATAATCCCTCGGTTCCCTTGTTCCCTTTTCATAAGAAAATTTGGAAAGCGGGTGTCCCTCATCAAGTGAAGTTTTTCATGTGGTCTTTGGCTCAAAAGGGTGTTTCAACTAATGATGTTCTCCAGAGGAGAAGGCCTAATCACTCTCTATGCCCCCAATGGAGTGATGTGCAAGAGAAACTTGGAGGTGGCGGATCATCTTTTTCTTCATTGCCCGGTGGCTGCTGCATTATGGCAGCGCCTTTTCAGGTTATGTGATGTGCAGTGGGTTGCTTCACGGGAGTGTATGCATATGCTTCTTATTTGGTTTGACGGGTTTGGGAGTACCAAGAAAGCCAAAACATTGTGGATAGGCATTGTTTTTGCTATTTTCTTGGTTATATGGTTGGAGAGAAATATTCGAATTTTTGAAGGCAAGGAAGGAAGTGTAGAGGATTTGTGGGATAGGGCTGAATATTTGGCCTCTTTTTGGGCATTTGTATCTCCTCCTTTTAAAGAAGTCCCTTTGTTTTTGATCTCTAGGGATTGAGTTGCTGTTTGCCATCCTTAGGGTTCGAGTTTTGGGATTTTGTTTTGTTTTTTCTTTTTCTCCTTTTCTTTCTTTGTATGAGGACTTCTTGTCCTCTTTCTCTTTCCCGTTTTAATAAAATTTTGTTTTTATTAAAAAAAAAAAGAGATGGTGCTTGACCTTAGAGAAAACAAAAGAATTAGAGCCAGTAATAATCATGTCATCCACATACAGTAATAAGGCAACAAAACCAGTAGAGGTGTGGAGGAGAAACAAAGCAGAGTCCTGGGCCAAAGAATGAGACCCAAGCATAGTAACAGTAGTCTGAAAGCAATCATACCAAGCACGAGGAGTTTGCTTTAGACCATACAGAGCACGCTGAAGATGACAAACCTATTCAGAGGAATGGTGTAGGCTAGTGGGAGGACGCATGTAAACCTCCTTAGCAAGATGACAATTAAGAAAAGTATTCTTAGGCCGATGACGAACATTAGTGGCAGATATTAAAGTATGGAATGACGAACATTAGCAACAGATATCAAAGTATAGACAGTAGTCATCTTGGCAACAGGGGTAAATGAGCATTTACTTTGCAGACTCATTTGCAACCAACCAGATTCTTATTAGCAGTACTAGTTTTGCCAAAGCAGACAACTCATCCTCCATGGCTTGAATCCAACGAGGATCTTGACAGGCCAACTTGTAAGACTGAGGTTCTGAAAAAGAGTGAATAGCAGACAAAAACGTACAGTATGAAGGAGAAAAACGTGTTTTAGCAAAACCAAGTTTGAGTACTTGTTTACGGATGCGAAGGGGAAACTTATGGTTAGCAAGATCAAGGTCGTCAGAAGCAGGAGGATCAGTAGTAGGAACCTGTTTACGGATGCGAAGGGGATACTTATGGTTAGCAAGATCAAGGTCGTTAGAAGCAGGAGGATCAGTAGTAGGAGTGAAGACAATTGGTGAAGAGAGAGCCTTGCGACGAGAGTGACGAGAATAGACTAACATCGGAGGAGGAGAAGGAGCAGGCAGGGAAGGAGGAGAGGAGAGGAGGGAACAGATTCATGGGGTCAGTGGAGAGGGCTCAGTAAGAGGGGCGGTACAAGGAGAAGAGAGAATAAGCTCATGGGGAACAACAGGGACAAAGAGAAGGAGAAGAAGGAGAATGAGCAGGCGGGGAAGGAGGAGGAGAGGAGGGAACAGATTCATGGGGGTCAGTTGAGAGGGCTCGGTAGGAGGGGTGGTACAAGGAGAAGAGGGAATAAGCTTAGAGGTAACAACAAAGATGTACTCATTAGGAGGGACTTTAGAAGGAAATAGATCAATATGAACCAAATCCTCTTAGGAAACTGGAGCTATAAGAGGAGGAAGCTGAAAGTAAGGTAGATGTTCGAGAAAGGCAACATGGTGGGAGACATAAAGGCAACGGGAAATAGGGTCATAACAGCAATAACCTTTTTGAGTGAGATTGTAACCCAAAAAGACACATAGGACGGACCGGACACTAAGTTTGGTCCTATCTTTACGGGATAAAAGGACAAAACAAGCAGACCCAAACATATGAAGGAGGGAGTAATTTAGAAGTTGAGAAAACATAGCCTCGTAAGGAGACCAACCGGAAAGAAAGCGGGTTGGCATATGGTTGAGAAGAAAAGTAGCAGTAAGAGCTGCCTCACCCCAAAACGGAGCCGGAACGGAGGTAGAGAGAAAGAGAGACTTAACTGTCTTAAGGAGATGACGGTTGTTAGTATAGTTATTTATGTTCTATTGTTAATATTTACTTAAGTTGAGAGTACGATGGTCATATTGCAATTATAGGGTTTGTATATATATTTTTCTAATGTACTGATGTAGGGTTGAGTACAACATTATAAGATGTATAAAAAATTCTTCCTCTTCTCTTCTCTTCTCTCTTCTTCTTTCTAACCCTAAATTTCCTCATTTTACGTTCTAACTTGGTATTAGAGCGATCTATTCTCCATCAAAAAGTATTCCACAGATTTTGGAGATCGATCTAAGGTGACTGAGACGTGTTGATGTCATCAACCGTACGATGACGTCAGCATGACATAAGCACTAGACGAATGAAACCTAAGCCACTTGACTCAAAATTGCCTCCTAAGATTTATGGTGATTTTTGTTGAAGTTGTTTGATGTGAGTTTCCAATTTTTGAATGATTTTCGGTTTCCTAGTGCCTATTTTTGCAATTTGCCATTCCAACCTTATTTTTGTGATTTCTACTGCTGGGTTCTACCCTAGGAGAGCCAACTGAGTCTCCTAAGGCTTCATTTGGAGTTTATTTTGTGGTTTGGTGCATTAGGTGTGTTTTCCGGGCTCAAAACAAGTCAGTTATGTTTTTTTGCTCAACGTTTATGCTGCTATGTTTTTGGTATTTTTGTCTTCTATTCTTGTTTGTTGCGCTAGTCTTAAGGTTCTGAAAAGCGGTTGCGGTTGTCGTAACGATGGTGATCGTGCAGTTGTAGTTGTGGGGTGTAAAGGCCGTAGTGTAACGGTTGCGGTAACCGGAATCGTGAATTTTTTTATTTTTTGCACAATTTGAAAAAAATTTACCGTTATGCATATTTTTTTTCCATGATCATATTTATTGGGTTTAAAATAAATATTGATCAATTTTTTGTAAATTTTTAAGAATGATCCAATATATTTCATATTTTTAAATTACTATAAATTGAGTTTTTCACATTTTATTTTAATAATTAATGACTTTATATTATACAAAAAATCAATCAATTACTAACTATTATATATAAGATAAACAATGACAAAAGTATAAGAATAAATAAGAGCCTATATATATACATATTTTAACTATGCCAAATAGATAACGACCACACTTGTTATTATTATTATTTTCAAACAACATATAGATAGACACACACAAACAAAATGATTGAATAAACTGAATAGAATAGCATAGGTCTTACAGTTTCAACAAATCAATAACATGTTTTTCATCTTCCCTCATCTCTCTCTCTCTATATATATATATCTCTTGCTTCTCCATTTTCTCTTTTTATCTTCCCTCTTCTCTCTATCCCTCTTCCTCATTTTTAGCTCTTTTTTTTTTTTTTTTTTTTTTAATTTTATGTTTTTTTTAAAAAAAGCACTTCGAAACCGTTACGTAACGGTGTGTAACAGGCCGTTATGGTTGTTACGGCATCGTTACGACCACTATGGCAGCTGTTACGGCCGAGACACCTGTGAATCTCAATCACTGCAAAACCGGCCGTAACGGGTGGCGGCAACCACCCCAACCGTTACTTCACTGCAAAAGCGGCCGTAACGGGTGTGGTGCGGGTGGCGGTAACCACCACAACTGTTACGTAACGGCATTACATAACGGTTGCAGCCGCTTTTTAAAACCTTGGCTAGTCCTGTTGCCTATATTGGTTGTTGTGGCTACTGGTTGCTGTGGATAGTGACTATTTACAAGAATTTTGCTATATTTGTGCTCATTTGTTGCGTATTCTCTGTGATTGATCATTATGGCCGAGATTGAAGCAAAGGCTATGGCTGTGGGTAACGATGATGATATGCCTAAATCTATCACTGCAAAGAAATTGAATGGTGCCAACTATTTGGCTTGGGCCCATACCGTCAAAATTTTCTTACGTGGTAAGAAGTCCCAATTCCTTAGCGAACTCCCTCCTCCTACTGATGATAAAGCTTATGATGATTGGTGTAGCGAAGATTCCTGTGTTATGGGTTGGATTTGGCATAGTCTGGAACCACATGTTATTACCGTGGAATTTTGTGATACCTCTAAGGAAATTTGGAACTCCTTTGCTGAATCTTTTTCAAATTAAACCGTCTCTTCCCCAATAGTGCTTTTCAAAGATTCAACCGGAGCATGTTCAGAACGGGCGACCTCGGCTTTTTTTCGAGTGGCCATTCGTTCGGCATTTTTCTTTCGCGCCATTTGCGTGAGATTTTCCCCAGCCATGCCTTCAAAAAAAATCGCCGGGTAGGTCCCCCAAATTTGCAAAAATATCTCCGGAGGAAAACTCCGCCCGACCCGTAGTGGACGGCGAAGTTGGCTGGTTGAGGCCAGCCGCCTCGAACGCTGAGTTTAGAGCCTCGTCGACCTCTTCGGCCTCCTCAGCGAACTCTCTCGTTGGTTCGGCAACTACCTCGACCACCGGCTCCTTGTCTTCCTCCGAATCAGAAGCCTCGAGACCGACTTGCCTAAGGTTCTTGAAGCTGGGGAAGATAAGAGCCGTAAGGTGTTGATCGCCGATTGGAATTGGAATGTTGTCCGTGGCCGAGAACGTAGTATGTAGGCTCGTACCGAAGGAGTATATGGGCGGCTCTCCCTTGCTTCTGTACGTTTGGGCGGTCGAAGTACTCGAGCGCAGTCTTGATTTCCGCAAGGACTGCCTCGTCAGTCGAAGTCAGAACCTTCTTCAATTGATTGCCTGCAAAAACAAAGGGTTAGACTTGGAGAAAAAGCCGAATAAAAGAAAAGTTCAATAAAATCCAGGAGTTATACGGCAACCTGGTTCACCCCTCCGTCTGGGAATAGGGTCTAGGCGATCTTCGCCTGCGCCGAATTCCCAATTGCCTCGGACATTGACCATCACGTCGTCCACTCGTTTGCCAAAGCTGGCGAGCATGGTTACCAAATGATGGTCAGTGTCCTTGGCTCTGAGAAAATACCCCGAGCCGACCAGAAGATTTGGCTAAAGCATAGCAGTGCCGAATGGCCGGAATGCCAAGGCTGATCCTAAGGCGCCGGTTCAACTCTATGACCCCAAATGATGATTCGAAAAAAATTCACATTGGGCTGAGAAGGAATCAGACCCCAATGGCGGAGAACGGCCCTAAGGAATGGATGAAGGAGAAAACGGACTCCGCTCTCCGCAATGGAGAGGAGGAAAAACGATGGTATTTTGATCCTCCCTCTCCATATCGAGGGTATTGTCCGTCACAAGAGATAGCAGGACATCATCAGGGATAGAAAAATGTCGTCGGAACCCCGAAATACGACCGTCGGAAAGGAGGTCCTTCAAATGCTTAGTCATTCTAACAGAGAATCAAGAGTATGCCAAAACTAAAATAAGCACGGAAGATAGGATTACGAAGAGAGGAAGAAAACTTACGAGAGACAAAGGAGACGACGATGGACGGAGAAGAGTTGCAGAGAAACGCGACAGAGGAACGATATCGGCTGGCAGTCCAGGAGACTCAGATATTCGGAAAAAAGCATGCATTCGAAAGGACTGAAAGTTTCAAATCGCATTAAATGCGAGAGGTGCACGAATGAGGCGGGAAAGTGTAATGATAACCGAAAGGCGTGCGCGCTCTGACACATTGGGATAAGTGAGGCCGCCTAGCTTATGTCTCTTAACTCTTCAAAATTTGAAACCAAACACACCAATTGACTGTCGTCAAATAAGGAGATTGGGGGGCAATTGTGGGAGCCGGTTTCTTAGCATAATCATTCGGCTTTATCTGGCACAATCAAGAGGCCAAATATAATGGAAAGGCCGAATAGCCACTCATCGATGGAGCCGAATAAATGAAAGGTTAATGAGTA